>CM053589.1:83260609-83292715 GCA_028646515.1 Pseudochirops corinnae
GGTAGACTGCAGAGAGAAAGGGAGAGACATACACACACACACAGACATAAGACAGAGAGAGAAAGAAAGGGGGGGGGGGAAGGGGGAGCAAAGAGACAGACAAATGGCAAACCACTCCGAGAGAGAGAGAGAGAGAGAGAGAGAGAGAGAGAGAGAGAGAGAGAGAGAGAGAGAAAGAGAGAGAGACAGAGACAGAGAGAGACAGAGACAGAGACAGAGAGAGACAGAGAGAGACAGAGAGAGAGACAGAGAGAGAGAGACAGAGAGAAAGAGACAGAGAGAGAGACAGAGAGAGAGAGAGAGACAGAGAGAGAGAGAGAGAAAGAGTGAGGGAAGGAGGGAGGAAGAGGGAGAGGGAGAGGGAGAGGGAGAGGGAGAGGGAGAGGGAGAGAGAGAAGATCTGGGGATACAAATACAAACAAAAAGACAGTCTCTGTCCTCAGGGAGTTTGCATTTTTATAGGAAAAGACTCCATGAAGGGGAGCTGGGGGTGGGTAGAAGGGGAGCTGGGAGTGGGTAGAAGGGGAGCTGGGGGTGGGTAGAAGGGGAGCTGGGGGTGGGTAGAAGGCCATCTCTATGGAGACGTTGAGTAGAGATGGCCAGGAAGTTCTGCGGAGGCCTGGAGCTAAGCAAGATAAGGTCAAAGCTGCCCTATCAAAGTCCTAAGTGGTTCTAGGGGGTAGAGACCAATTTTCCATTGGGAAAGGGTTAGAGATGTTCACCTGGTTATTTTGATTCCATTGTCATTACCTAGGAATACATAGATATGTGGACTCTATGAGTTCGTGCTAGACATCTTGATGAAAAAAAGGAAAAACAAAACACTAGATAGTTATCTGGATTTTTCTAACATCAAGAAGCCAGGTAATTTAGAAGAAAGTGGGACACTACTAGGATATTTGTTACAGTAATCCTACTTGGTCTGCATCGATTTTTAAGCTGATTTGTCCTATGGCTCGCTGTGATCAGTACATCAGCACAGATCGATGACTTCATACCATGTCACTGTGTACCCAAGGGACATGACTTAACCTCTATAGAGCATAGCCAGTATCATTTAGGGCTAGACAGAATCTGTTACACATGACTTAGTACAACCCTCCCATTTTACAGATTGAGAAGCTGTGACCCAGGAAAGGTAATTGACTACTGCCAAGTCACATAGAGAATAGTCAGTATCAGAGACAGGATTTGAATCCAGGTCCACTGACTCAGAATTCATTGCTTTTTCCAGTTGTCATGGCACTATTCCTTGATTCATGGCATAATGAGGCATTTTACATGAAACAAATGGTTATTTCTCCATAGGACACACTTAGATATAAACATATCTGCTTTGTAAGGAAAACCATTTTTAAGATTTATTGTTGTTGTTTTGAGTCAGTTTTAAATAGAACCACTTTTAAGGGGTGCTCATTGCTAAAAACTTGAGATAGATGAATGCTTTGTTCTGTGCATTTTATCAATGGGAAAAGAGACTAAATAGAAAAGTCAGAAGTGTTATTAAAGAATTGTGTAGTATTTCCAGTGCTGATGTCTCACCTTTTTTTTTTTTAGCCTTCTGAGCCAAGATTTCATCCTGACTTGTTGGCCAAAAACAGATGTTATCTGAAAAGTTCTCCCTATATTTCTGGTAAATGAAAATTGAGCTTGCTGAGTCACAGAACATGGGTCCAGGGTTTTATAGAGAGGCATGAAGCTATCAAGCCTATGGCTCTGAACTGGAATGGGGAAGGTGGAGGGAGAGTTTTATCTAAGCTACGAGCTTGGAGCAAGAATAACACTATCTTTTCTACTTCTCTTGTAGTCTAGAAATAGTTATCAAATATTCTAAATAAAATATGGAAGAAAATTACTAGTCATTGGTTTGCCCTCCCAGTCATAGGAGACTTTAGATACCCTATGGGGCAAAGAGGAGAAACAGAATGCCCTATGTCACATAGCCAGGAGCATTTAGCCTAGATCAGGGGTTCTTAACCTAGGGTTCATGAACTTAAAAACATTGACAACTACTTCAATATAATTGATTTTGTTTGTGATATCATAAATTTTATTTTATGTATTGAAAACATTCTGATTATCTTTCTGTGATCTTCACGGAAAATACATATCTCACATAGCATTCTATTCTAAAATGCTCTGTGTTATTATTGACTTAGTCCCCTACTAGATTTTAAGAACCTTGAGGGCAGAAACTTTGTCTTATCTAAGCCTCTTATGTAATAAACTTCATCGAATTGTCAAAAGGGTCCATAACAAAAAAAAAAATGATGAAGAATCTTTGCGTTGGAATGTGGGGAGATGAACTCGTGGCTACCAGGAAAGCATATACTGTGCAAGCTTTCCCATAAAGCTAAGAGACTGGGGTTTGCGTGGGGCGGTAGGTGATTGTGACCTGCTCAGCATCAGTGGTGAAATAAACCCCTTTTGCATAAAGTGCTTTGTTTTCTTTATCCATTGGATAAGAACTAAATCAAATTTAACTTTATTAGTATTTAATATCATAAGGAAACTTTTAAGATGAGGACATTCATTATTACCAGATCCATTAAAATTTACTAATAGCTTTCCAGGTGTGCTCAATGTTACAACTTCAGCATTATCTTCTGATGGCATTTATTTATTTTGGTGAACTTATCCATTTCCTCTATGTTTCAGGTGGTAAATAGATAGACTAAAAAAAAGTATTTAAGTACACTTTAATAAATGTACTTTAATAAAAGTACTACCATTATGAAAGCAGAGCCAAAAGCCATTAGCCCTATCCCTGTACCCAGAAAATCTTCATTCAAGTTTTCCATCTGTTGCTTTCCAACTTGTCTTTGAATTAAAACCCACCCTTTAATTTACTGTCTGTGTGTTGGCAGGCAATTCACTTAACCCTTCTAGGTTTTAGTTTTTTTATTTTTAAAATAAGGAGAATGGATCAGATGACATCTAGGGCCCCTAGATCTAAATCTACGATCTTATTGTCTTTCCCTGGTCTTCACTACACATCTCATGTAGCATTCTGTTCTAAAATTCTCTGATGTGATCTTTGTGGTTGTTTGGTCATGTCTGACTCTTTGTGACCTCATGACAGGCCCTTCTGTCCTTTACTGTCTCTTGAAGTTTGTCCATGTTCAAGATGTGCTCACCTATATAATTTGCCTTAGCCCTCTACTAGATTATAAGCTCCTTAAGGGCAGAAATTTTGTCTTATCTAAATTTTGTATCTTACCTATCCCACCCCAACAATGATTTGTACATATTAGGTACATTTAACAAATATTCTCAGTCCCCTAGATTCCCTTGTTCCCCTAACTAGCAAATTTGTGAGAACTTGAACAGGATACTAGTTTCTTTGGGAGGTCTCTGGGTCACCTGCAATCCTCTGAGAAGAAATAATTCCCAGTTTATCTTAGTGACCCAGGTCAAGACTACCAGTGATCACTAGATCCATTGCAACTCTAAAATCTAATTATTTGGCAGTCTTGACCTGTGGTTTACCTACTGGTCTCCCTGGCTGTAGATGGGCAGTAAATAGTCTCCTGTGGCTTTGAAAAAATTAAGGTACTTTCTATTTACTATCTAGGAAAAGCTAAGACACAGGGAGGACCAGTTTTTATTGTTGCTGATGGGTATCTTTGCCTGTTTGTAAGAAATGTGAATAGTATATCCAAGAAAGTTTTAAGTGTTTCTGATACCAAGGCATCCCCTGGGAAACCATTCTTCAAGATAACTCTCATTCTTGAGAGCTTAGCTTTTTAAATGTTTGTCTAAATTTTCTTTTGCCCCCTTTCAATTCATTAGCCTCATTTCTTTCTCCTTGGAATGTCCCCTCCTTACCCTCCTCCCATGTTTCTTCCTCCATATCAGGTTCCTTTGCAGGCCATTTTAGGTATTATACACTAACTCCATCCTTCCACTCCTTAGTCTAGATGAGACACTTAGTTCTTTGGGGTTTCATTAGGAATGAGTACTGCACACAGATGGGGATTACAACATTTCTTATATTTGTTTGCTAACTTCACTGGTTGTTCACCAATGTCTTTTATTTTCTGATGATTCTAGAGTTGAAGATTTGGGATTTCCTGGGAAATCCCAATAGTAATTCTAATTCTCTAAAATTTGGTCTCCTTTTTTAAAAAAATGGCAAAGGGCAAGTCTTTTATATTTCTATTTAACTGTTTGTAAAAGACATTGAGGAAGATTGACTACTTGTTTTTGGTGTTTTTGGATAGGACCTATAATTTTATTGGTATAGAGAAGTCTCATTGAGAAAACTACCTGTATTAATGTAGACTGGCAACTATCTTGTGACTTTCAGTCTTAAAAATTTACCTAGGACATTGAGAGGTTAAGTGATTTGCCAGTATGTGGCAGAGGTGAGATTTGAACCCAGGTCTTGGCTTCCAGACCTGCTCTCTATCCATTATACCATGGTTGCCTCTATATTGCTTGATAATATGAATAAATTTGTTCGATTACTCTTTTTTTTCCTTTGAAAGGCTAGTCATCCCTAAGATGTTTTGCCATGTCTAAACCAAACCAAAACAGTCAGTCAATTCAATTAAAAAAAAAAAACAACCAGTCATTTTTGGGTCTGGATTTGTTTATTTTGGTAACTGGTTGACTGAATTTTTTTATTTTTCAGTTTGTTTTGACATATAAAAGATCCCAAAAGTAACTTTCTCCTCATTATTTCCATTATTTTTGACCATCAGTGTGAATAATGTACAATCTGAACAATTTGGATCAAATACGTTTCCTTTTTCTCAGTAGAAAGATGTTGGAAGGTTTTTTGTTTTAGTGTGGTTTGGATTTTGACAGGCTACATAATCTGGACAATTATATCAATTTCTTGTTTATTTTGGCTAAACTCTTTCTTCCTTCCTTTCCTTCTTTCCTTCTTTCTTTCCTTCCTTCTTTCTTTCTTTCTTTTTTCTTCTTTCTTTCTTTCTTTCTTCATAATTATTTCCTTCTAGTAAAACCAGAGGAGGCATCCTCTACACTCACTTGTTCCCAGGAAAACAAAAAAGACAGGAAGGAGGAAGAATAGCACAGTTCATTTATTTGGTTGATCTACAATAGAAAGATAAGCACTGAGCTCTTTGACATTATATCATAGATTTAGAACTGAAAGGGGCCCTAGAAGTAATTTTAAAGATGAGGAGACTGAGACTCAGGTTAAGTGATGTCCATGGTCCCAAGGGTAACAACTAACAGAAACAAAATTTGAACACAAATCTTATTTTTTTCTTCTCCTGGCAATTGGGGTGACTTACCCAGGGTCCCAGTTGATAAGTGTCTGAGGTTGGATTTGAACTGATAATGATGGGTCTTTCTGATTCCAAGCCCAGTGCTCTATCTACTGTGCCACCTAGCTGCCCTATATTAGAGCATTAGTTACTCTTTTATTGTGCGTTTTGTGATAGGATCATCGATTTTAAATTATAAGGTATCTCAGAAATTATCCAGTCTAAATTCCTCATTTTACAGATGAGGAAGTTGAGACCCAGAAAAGAGAAGTGATTTGCCCAAGGTCACACAGGCAGGTGGATTTGCATCTGTCACATATGGAGGGTTTCACAGTGGTTAGAGAGCTCAGCTTGCCACCAAGAAGACCTGGTCTCAAGTGCTGTCTCTGACATATTGACTGTGTGATTCTGGGTAATTCACTTATCTGCTTAGTGCTCTTAGAAATTCTTTAATACTAAGATGCAGATAAATAGTCACAGTACTTGCCTTGACAGAAGGCATTTCCTCTCACCTGAGAGTGCCCTATCCCAGTGAAATCCCAGGTCCACTTTCTGACCACACAGAGGAGAAAGCTAGGATTTCAACCCAGATCCTCCCAACTCTAAACCCAATATGCTTTCGACTCTTCCATGCTACCTTCTTTATAGTAACCCAGTTTCATGTTTAATTATTTTAAATTATATGACACTCCAATTTTACTGTTTTTTTCTGCAGTGTGTAGCTTTTTTTTTTTTTAAAGAATCGTGCTCATGATTGTTGTAAGATGGGGTCACTCGTGTCCTCCGTTTCTGCCTTTACTGTCTTCCTTTTTTTGTATGCTTGGCTGTTTTGTAAGCATTGCTTTTGCAAGAACTTCCAGGAATGGCTCAGTGTGGACATTTCATCTCTCTCCCTGTTTCTGGCTGCTACCCAGCTTCCCCTACTGTTCTTCTATGTTGTGGGCTTGGTTCTTTAAGTTCAAACTCTTCTAAAGAGTGACCATGATCATTTGTTTCAGATGGAGATTATTTCACATTTACAAGACACGAACCTATTGGAGTGTGTGGACAGATCATCCCGGTGAGTATATCTCCTCCTCACGCCTCATATTTATTTTCATTTGAACTGAGTTCTCTTTAAAGACACATAAAACATGGACCTCGGCAATGTGTGTTTTCCATTACAGAGGAGAAAAAAAGGGCTGAGATCATGTTGTTGACATATCTTTAACAGCCTCCCTGCAAATGCTTATTTGAACAGGTTAATAGGGTTTCAGCTCTGTTACCAGGAGTTGAGTTCTCAAGTCATGGAATTCTCATGATTAAAACAAGCAAAGTGAGACAGAGTATTAATAACCTGCCCCTGGTTATGGATGGCCAGGCAGCTTATGGAAAATGAATGCTTTGTAATGGTTGCTTATTTATGTTTTAGAACTCTGACTCACCATCTTTCCAGGCAGATTATATTATTTTATATGGAATTTTAATCCCATTCTTTCCCACTGTTTCTTTTCACAGGAATTTAGCTAGAAGACACTCCACAAGACACAGCAGTGCAATTAACGTCATGGACATAATTGAAACCATGCCGGGCTGTTGTGTGTCTTTTAAAGGGAAATCAGTGTAGTGCTTTAGTGTTTGGGTTGGCCCATTAAACATTGTCCTTTTTTTTCCCTCTCTCTCTCTCCCATATACACCCTTGGCACAGCCGAGGATATCACTGAATAATCTCTCTTTTAAAAGTACTGGCTAATAGTTTCTGGCAGCTATTTCAAGGGGAGTTTCAAATGAAATGATTACACTATGGTGTAAGAAGTTTTCCTTTACAAACCATCGGGGAGCAGATTGAAATGTTCACTGATTTTGGGGGAAAGGGGAATTGTTTTGATTTTCAAAGTCTCTTGGGATTTTAGAAGCAGAAAGGGGTATTAAAGACCAACAAATCTAATTTCCAACTTTTACAGCTGAGGAAATTGAGGTTCTGGAAGGTAAGTGACTTAGCTGAGGTCATGCAGTTAAGTTAGTGGCAGCTTCTCTGATGCCAAATCCAGTACTATTTCCACCAGACCATACCACCTCTCTAGTCAGTCCCTGTGAAGAAGCAATTTAGAATGACACACTTAGGATAAGGAAGACCTGAATTTAATTCCTATGTCTGACACTTACTAGCCAGTGACTCATGGCAAGTTACTTAATCTTTGCTTATTTAAGATAACTCCTTATGACTTAATTACTAAGCCCAAGGTGGTTGTAATCAGTGTTGGTGGAGGGAGTTCCCATATTGGGATTCTCCCTTCTTTGGATATAATTGATTATTTTTTTCAGTGTTGGCTCCCTCCCCAAGTTTCTAACTGCTATTAAATTTGCTATCTGAAGCAAAACAAGGAACAGTTAGAATAAGGTTCTTCCTCTTTTACAGCACTTAGTGAAATCTTCCTAAGACCACTACACAATGATATAGAATCTGTCATCTGAACCGCAGAGACCAAACCTGCTCCTTCTGTCTACTTTAATCCTCCCCCGAAGTGTAGCTGTCCTTGATAAACCAAGTACTGTTCACCATACCACTCTAGCTCAAGTGCTGGACTCCAAGATTTATATACTGTGGATGGAATTAAAACATCACTGCGGGCTCTCAAGTTTATAAACAACTGTGGGGAAAAGAAATTGAGTGTTTGATGAAGGCAAGACACTTGTATATTTTTACAAGCTTGCCAGGGCTACGAAGAGGACTCCAAGGATGGCAGCTGAGAAGCTTCAGACAGTCAGGGGCTGAAGTCTAGGTGACCAAGATTTCTGTTTTCTTTCTTAATGAAATTATCAATGACATCTGATACCACCAGGATACATGCCTGAGCTGATGACGGTATAATCTTAATGATCTTTTTAAAACAACTTAAACCAGTTTCCCCATGTAGGCATCTGTGTGCTTACTCATAGATTTCAATTTTCTGTCTCTGTTTGGGTGGAGGTGGGGAGCAGGACCCAAATTTATAATGAAGTTGAAACAAGTATCTTTGATACACATTTGCTAATAAACAAAGTTACTTCTATAACAATATCTGGGCGGAGAGGGGGGAAAAAGATATGGCTTTGAAACGAATGTTGACAACTATGATTCTCACCATGAGCCGGTGGGACTCATAAGCTAGGAAAGTTTGTAGTTTTCCCAAACCAAGTCTTCAACAAGCATTAATTAAGTGCCTACTACTTTCCAGGCACTGTGCTAGGTAGGCACTGAGAATACAAAGAAACGCAAAGACATAGTCCTTGCCCTCAAGGAGCTCAAAATCTAAAGGGGAAAATGAAAACTCACTACCAGTAATAGGGAGTGAAAAGGTACCCTCTGAACCAAATGCTGACTAAAGCCAAAAGCCTGAGATTTCTCAACAAACAAACAAATCCTGCAACATTTCATTGCTTTGGGGAGTGGGGTTGGCGGTGATTGCTAAGAGTGGTGGATCATTGAATAGAGAGAAGGGGAAGAATTTCAAGGTCAGCCCTGCTCCATATTTAATAGGGGTGATTAAAAAATCCAAACACTCCTGCTTTGTACTGGACAAGATTTATGATGAGAAATCTGAGAAGTCATGATTTGAAAACAAAGTGGTTCTTCCATCTATCAATCTTGAGGTTTTGGGGTTTTTTTTTCTGTCTCTCAGTGGAACTTCCCCCTGCTGATGTTTGCCTGGAAAATTGCTCCAGCTCTGTGTTGTGGCAATACAGTAGTCATTAAGCCTGCGGAACAAACACCTCTCAGTGCTCTCTACATGGGAGCCCTCATCAAGGAGGTAAGAGAAACCGACATTAAGACTGGCTCTTCCAATCCTATCAGGGTGTGGGGAACTATTCAGTGACCTTCAGGACATATGTAGCCCTTTGGCCCCTTTGGGTTTCACTTGAGGACCTAGAGGGCCTAGATTTTGTGTGAATTCAATCAACTTTCACAATGCACATTTCCTCCAATTGTATTTTGTCAGGCTGGCTTTCCACCAGGAGTTGTCAATATCTTGCCAGGATATGGGCCAACAGCGGGGGCAGCAATAGCTTCTCATGTTGGTATAGACAAGATTGCCTTCACCGGATCTACTGAGGTGAGTACCATGGAAAACACAGATCAAAAAACAGGCTGCAAATGGGTACCAAGATATATGCTTAAGGCCTAGAACAGATTAGGTTCACTTTATAAGAGGCTAGATTATTACAAAGCTGATCTTTGTAATAAATGTTATCAGTCTCACCTGGAAAATGGGGCTAAATCTAAGAAAGTGGGATTTAATAGGAAGAAAGGTAACACAATTATGTTTTTAAAAAAAATCACTTTCAAATGAGAGGAAAACCGTGGCTATATAGTAGTTTGTTTGAAAAAAGATCTTTGGAGGGAAAAATGAACTGGAGAACGTTATTAGAAGAAGAAAGGAGCCAAGAACCACTCCCCAAAAGGATAAATAGTCAAAGGATATGAAGAGTCTCAAAAGAAGAGTTAGAAGCTATTAACAGCCACATAAAAGATTGCACTGAAGAGACATGAAAATTAAAACAACTTTCTAAAGAGAATTTGGAACTCAAAAAATGTTTAAATGTGAATGTTAAAAATCAACCAATGAATGAACAAATAAATAAAAGGGGAAAAACAAAAAAAGGGAAAACATCTGAGGATATTAGTGGGCTGCAAGCTCAATCTAAGGCAAAAGTGTGAAATGGCAGCCAAGAAACTTAAAGCATAATTAGGTTCTGCTGCAAGGAGCATAGCCTCCAGGAAGAAGGAAATGATGATCCTTCTGTACTTTGCCCTGATCAGACCAAATGTGGAATATTGTCTTTAGTTCTGGGGACCAAAGTTTAAGGCCATTGAAAAGCTGGAGAATATCCAAGTGAGGACAATCAGAAGGACCTCAAATTCATGGCATAATTGATTGGGTGAAGGAAACAAGATGCTTAGTTTGTCTGGAGGGAGAAGACTGTAGGGCAAGGCTGGGAAAGGGAATGTGACTTAGCTATCTTTAGGTCCTTGAAAGGTTGTTAGGAATGAATGAATGAAGCATTTATTAAGTACTTGCCATATTTAAAACCCTGGAGATACAAATAGAAAAGTAACACTCTGTACTCTCAAGAAACTTTAATTGGAAAGACAGCTCGGGTGTTGTGAGGCTCAAATGTGATCATGGATATGAAGCACTTTGCAAATCTTAAAGTGCTATACAAATACCAGCTATTATTATTGTTGTTGTTGTGATTATTGTTATTTTTAGCCTCCAATCTGGTGATGACTTCATTTTCTGAGCCTTCTACATACCTACTGAGCTCAAGCAGTGTATGGAGGGGTGTGTACAGGGGTATGCTGGTAAATGTTTAACAGCTAGACTCTCTGGGGAAAAATATGTGCACAAATTTTTTAAATTAAATTTTTATATTTTATTTTATTCTCCTAATTACATTTCTAATATATATATGTGTATATATATATATATATTTTTTTTTTTTTAATTTTGAGTTCCAAATTCTTTCCCTCCTTCCCTCCCCACGTTCTGAGAAGGCAAGCAATTGAACATAGACTATGTATATGTAGTCATGGAAAACATATTTCCATATTACCCATGTTATGAAAGGAAACACAGACCAAAAGAAAAACTAGAACAAAAATAAAGTAAAAAAAAAAAAGTATGCTTTGATCTGCATTCAGACTCCCTCAGTTCTTTCTGTGGAAGTAGATAGAATTTTTTCATTATACATCCTTTGGAATTATATTAAATTGCTGTTACTGTGTAGAATGTTCTCCTGGTTCTGTTCACTTCACTTTGCAATAGTCCATATAAGTCTTCTCAGGTTTTCTAAAACCATCCTGCTTGTCATTTCTTACATGTGCACAAGCTTTCAAGTTTAATATAAATTGTTAATACTTTCCTAAGTCAACGAAATAATAAATCAAGCTCTAGTTTGTAGCAGTTGCTTATTTCTAAGACACAAATGCTCACAATGAAAATTTTAAGATGCCTCTCAGTAGCCCATCCAAGATAATTGTAGTATGCCCCTGGAGACAACACATATGAAAGGTTTCAGCTGCAAGTCAGATAGAAAAGTCTTATGGTCCTTAGTGTACAATGGCAAAGTAAATGATAATGTCTGTAATTCAATGGCATTTTTACTGATCACATGGACCAGGACTTAGATTTGTTTTGTTTAGGTCTGGAATACAGAACTTGAAGCAGTGAGTAGAAGTTCTAAAGAGGAAAACTGAGGCTTCATGTAAGGAAAACTAATAGAGGCGGTGTAATGGATAAGCCCTGGACTTGAAGTTAGGAATTGATGATCTAGTCTCCAATCCAATCTCAGTCACTTACTATCCATGTCACCCTTGAGCAGGCATTTAATGTCTCTAAGCCATAGTTTTCCTCATCTATGCTCTTATGATGAAGTGTATATATATATATATATATATATGTATATGTATATGTATATATACACACATACATACATACATAATAAATATTAAAAAATATATATATATATACAAATAATTAAAAACAAATTAATTTGGAAAGGAGGAAATTTAACAGCTGTTGGGGGATCAGAGGAGACTTCATGTACAAGGTGGTGCTTAAGTTGCAACTTAAAGGAAAAAAGGGATTCTGTGTGGCAAAGATAAGAGGAATGATATTCCAGGCATGGAAGATGGTCAGTGCAAAGGCAATGAGGTGGGAGATGGGATGTCATGTGAGGAACAGAGAGAAGGTCATTTTTCTTGGATCACAGATTATGGGAGGAGAAAAGAAAACAGACTCAAAAAAGTAGTGATTTATTTTGGCTCATGCAGCTTGTAATGGTAAAAGATATGACTCCCATGTCTTTTAAGTGAAAAATCACTTTCTTCTAACCACACCTTGAAAATGGTGATCTGATAAAGGTTTTTGAGGAACAGTGATTTATGAAAAATTGATGCTTTAAGAAGATTAATGCATCAGAGGTGATTGTAGGATGAGGAGAGATTGATGGCCATTAATGTTGATTCACCCTACACCCAGAGGGACTCCAGGGAAACCCCGGGATTGCCCTGGGGCTATAGGTTAATTATGCACTATTATAGTAGTAGAGGCATATGGTCAATCAATAAAGTATTTATTACCTGCTTATTATATGTAAAGCATGGTATTAAGTTATGGGGATTTAAAAAAAAGCAAAAACAATCCCTTCCCTTATGGAGCTCATATTGTAACGGGAAAAACAGTGTATATATTTATAGGCATATGCAGTGTACATACAAAGTAAATGGCAAAGACACTAACAACTGGAGGAACCAGGACAAGCCTCCTGCAGAAGTTGGTGTTTAAGCCGAGTCTTGCAGAAAGTCAGAGATTCTAAAAGGAGAAGATGAGGAGAAAGAACATTTCACATGTAAGGGAGAGCTTGTGCACAGGCACAGGCTCATGGAACAGGGAGGGCGTTGTGTGAGGCAACTAGTAAGTATGACTGATTGTAGAGTGTGTGGAGGAGAGTAATTTGTAAAGAGACTAGACATATGGGAAGGGGCCTTATGAAGAGCTTTAAATGTCAGAGAAGTTTAGATTTGAGCCTAGAGTATGTACGGAACCCTTTGAGTTTTTGACTGTCTGTGTGTGTGTGTGTGTGTGTATGTGTGTGTGTGTGTGCGCGCGCGTGCGTGTGTATGTGTGACATGGTCAGAACTGTACTTTCAGAAGGGAGGATGGAATGAGTAATTATATAGTGTCTACTATGTGCCTACTATCATGCTAAACACTTTACAAATATTATCACATTTGATCCTCATAACAACCCTGGGAGGTAAGTGCTATCATATTCTACATTTCACGGTCAAGGAAACTGGGACAGACAGAGGTTAAGGGACTTGCCTTACACAGCTAAGTGTCTATGGCTGGATTTGAACTCAGGTCTTCTTGACTCCAGCTTCAACCCTTTATCCACTATGCCACCTACTTGCCTCAAATGACTCTGACAGCTATTTGGGTGGAGGATAAATTGTAGTGGGAAGAGATTAGAGGCAGGGAAACTAATTAGGAGGCTTTTTCAGTTGTCTGGATAAGAGGTGATGAGGGGCTGAAGTAGGGCAGTGGCTGTGTGAATGAAGAGGAGGTGACCTGTAGGAGATGTGGAGAAAAAAATATATAAATATCTAGTAACTGATTGAATATGTATAATGAGAGTGAGTTAGGACGGTTGTGGTAATGGAAATGTAAAAGGAAGAGATGGATATGGAAGACATTTTGATGGAAGAATTAGTAAGACTTCGTGGCTAACTTGGTGTTATAAGGATTAGGTTAATGGGGATTGAATGGAAGGTCATTAATCACTCCAAAGTTTTGAGCCTGGGAGACTGAAAGAATGATAACAGCAACTACAGGCATAGAAATGTATTGATGGATGTTTGGATTTGGGGAGAAGGTGAGTTTGAGTTTTGGCTTATTTTGGTGGAGGTTATCCAGTAGGAAGGTTCAGATTTGCAACTGTTGCATAATAAGGTCTGGAGTTATAAATTTGAAAATCATCTGAGGGGAGGAGAGAGTTAAAGCTATGAGAGTAGATAGCACTTCCAAGGAAGATTATAGTGGAAGAAAAATGGGGCTGAGGTCTGCAAAGCCATATTTAGCAAAGGAAAGGGGAAGGGAATTCAGCAACTAAGACAGAGAAGAAATGGTTAGAGCAGTAGAAGGAGAACCAGTCCAATGTTAATTCTCAGAAACTAGAGAAGTATAGAGTTTCAAGGAGGGGTGATTAATAGCATCAAATGCCAAATGCTTCAGGGAAGGAGTACTGTTTTCTAGCCTTTTAATCTTCTTAAATAGTGTCCCTTAGTATTTTCAACATTTTTTAACATCTCACTTAAGTTGCATAGGCCTCAAATAACTTTCTTTGAGATAAACGTGAAAAGGTTAAATATAAGATAGCTTCAGAAGGAATGTAGAATATAAGACTAAAATGCCATTGATAAGTAGCTAGTTCCAAATGTGTTTATAAACATTGAGTTTTATGTCAGAAAACCTGGATTCAGAATCCCAGGTCTACTATCTACCATCTGTGTGACAATGTGCAAATCACATTATGTCTCTCAACCTGTTTCCTCATTTGTAAAATGAAAAGGTTGGATTAGATTTCCTTCCACCCCCCCTCCCCATAGTCCTTCCCAAGTTGTCATCCCTTACAGAGCCTGTAACTGGGCTCTGGGAAGAGATTGCGTCAGTCTAAGATTTATAAATTTGAAAAAGTTATTCGTAGGATCCTTGATTTGGAGACCATCTACCCCAACACCCTCCTTTTTGTAGGTGAAGATAATGAGACACTGAGAGATAAAGTGGCCCAGAGTTACATAGTTGGCAAATGACAAAGATAAGACTGAACTGAGGTCCTTTCAAAATCTAGCACTCTTTCCACCTCATCCTAGCACCTCATAGCTTGTGACCATCATAGGGAAAAAATAATAGTTGTACAACTTGATTCTATCCATTTTGTAGTCAGATCTGGGGGAAATGAGACCAATCTTCGTTTTCCATCTTTAATGTTACACATCTGCTTTGAAGGAATTGACATAGTGGTCATTTGAGATGTAAAGTGTGGGGAAAACAGCAATAATGACCCCACCTTGTACTTGGCTATTTCCTATTTTCAAATAATCAATGAATACCATTATTATTCAATTTTCTAGGTTATTTTCCATAGCTGATGTTGAGATTCAAAAAGTTTGATCAAACTTTTATTTGAATATGAAATAAAGAGATGCCTTGTTACAGTGAAAAGAGCACTGGGTCTGGAGTAAAGGGTCTAGGTCTAAATTCCACTTCTTATTACTTGTATGATTTTAGGTAAGTCACTTAACCTCTCTGGGACTCAGTTTCCTCATCTGTAAAATGAGTGGATAGGACCAGATGGCCTCTGTGCTTCTTCCTAGCTCTAGATCCTATGATATGACCCGAAGTGTTAAGTTTCATAATTGTCTCTCCCAGACAAATAAATATGGTCTTTTTTTTTGTGGGGGGGGAGGGGAGGAAGGGACTGGGGATTCCAGACAGGTTTACTCTAAATAGGCATTTATACTCCAGAGCTGTGGATTTTATACCAACTCAATGTCTATCTTTAAAGGCCTCTGTAAAAGGAAGTGAAAAAACCCTACAGAGATGAAAAAGCTAGATCCAAGTACTTAAACCAAGAGCAGATGGGCCATTTTAATGCAGTGTTAGTGTAAGCTGTTCCATACTGTTTTTGATTTCCTATTACACTGAATGCTTGTTAGAGGGCGTCAACACTGTAAAAACATGCAGGATTTTTATCAGTGACTGGTGAACGTGCAACGTCAAACTTGCAGTAGAAGTGTTTAGTATTTGGAGAACATAAACATGTCCCCAAACAACGGGGAAATAACTTGATTTTCCTCTGTGGTTATTTCCCATGTCACCTTTCTCCCAGACAGACCAGATTTCCCTCAACTTTATCCAGACTGAGTTCATTTCCTTCCCCTCTGCCTTGCCAGTCACTTGTCATACAAAGATCTAATTTCTGAGTTGAACAAATTAATCATAAAATCTGCTTAGAAGAAAGGACAAGTTAAAGAAGTTTTAGAGTCTTTGGCCTTCGGTCCTTGGTTCAATTTGAGTTAATCCCTTTTCAGCTTTGATTTCAGTGTCCAGAATGAAAAACAAAACTAACACAACAACACGTGCCACACTTTGCTTTTGAAAAAGATCCACCGAAGCTCACTTAGAGGAGAAGTGGCCCAACAGGTGTTTTGTCTTTTCTCCAAAGACGGAATGTTTTGCTAGAATGAGAGGGAGGGTGGAAGGAGTTAGCAAGAGTTCTCTTCCCTCTTTATACTCTCCTTTCTAAAAAACAAACCACCATCACCAAAATCCTGTAAACAAGACAAATCAGTAATTTAAATAAAATGTATCCCAAGCCTGGACATGGTAATGGCATGTAAATCACTTTCCTGTTATCTGCTGCGTGTTCATGCCTGTTGGCATCTTGCTGGCCCACCTTGGGCCTATTTGGGGAGAAAGTGACCCTTTGCAAATGAGATGCCAACTGGAAACTAGAGCCTGTTGCCTCTTGTCAGTTTCATGTTGGGTCTGTTTGTTTTTAAGAATATTTTGGAAAGATGTTCAATTTCTAGTAGAACTTTTGTATATCAGTGTTTGTTATTTTGTTTACCTTTCTATCAGGAAGTTGAGAAAGGCTTTGGGCTGTGTGTTTGCTTTGCTTAAACAGAGTTAATTGTTTTATTTTGGGGAATAGATGGGGGAGAAAGGGTGGCAAAATTGGGCAGTACAGTCTTTGGACTCATCTTTTAGCTTTCTGTTGGCTCAGAGTTTCCTCGATAAGCACAGATGTGCAAAACTGGTAGTAGGATTTGGAAATCTTTCCAAAATATTTATGAAAATAAACATATCCAAAACAAAATTGAGGGGAGACTGCAGGAACTAGCTTGCAATTAGAGTCGTATTTGCAAAAATGGATGCTTTCTCTTAAACAAGCCCAAGGTTGGTTTTCACAGTTGAATTATGGTTTAGGGAGAAGTGTCTTTTCAGGCAAGCAGAAACAACTTTTGTACAAAATTAGGATTGTGTGGATAAATAAACCTCCCAGAATTTCCAGTAACTCATCCAATGGTAAAGCCACCATATGTAAATTTGCATACTGGAGCCACAGCTCAGACTTTTGTAAACTGATAACTTTGCATGCCAACTGAGCTGTAGCAATGGTCCAACAGTAGTACCTAAAAAGAAAAAAAAAGTTAATTAAAAATGTTTGTGTGAACCATCATCTTTTCTCAGCACCTCTACCACCTTAATTCTCTACACAGTGAAGAAAAGCCTAAAAGGCAGAGTTTTAGTAAGTATTTGAAAATCTTTCCAGAAGTTTATAGAAGTGAGGAACCAGTATAATACAGTAATATCATAAAAATGCCCACTTAGAGCAGGAAGACTAAATTCCATTCGGGTCAGGCCATCCTATCTAATGTATTCCCCCCTCCACAAACAGATTGTAGCTTAGAAGCAGTATAACTAGCCAGTGAATTGACCACATACTCAAAGACTTTGATTGTTCTGACATCATTTTCCAATCTGTTTGTAATTAATTACATTTTTCCCTCATTCC
The DNA here is from genome assembly GCA_028646515.1 of Pseudochirops corinnae. NCBI lineage: Eukaryota > Metazoa > Chordata > Mammalia > Diprotodontia > Pseudocheiridae > Pseudochirops > Pseudochirops corinnae. The sequence continues at coordinate 83,277,952 of CM053589.1, forward strand.
TACTCCTTGCAGTCTGTTCTCCTTGGGAATCCAAAAGATCAATCACTCCTTGGTTAGCTTGCTGTTGCTAACCCTGACTCATCAAACTTCCCATCAACCAACTCCTCCCTTTTGCTCCAGGATTCTCCCATTAAAGACTTGATGGTATAACATTATAGATTTAAAATTGAAAGGGACCTCCAATGCTACTTGGTCCAACTCCCTCATCTTACAGGTAAGGAAACTGAGGCTGGGAGATTAAGTTGCTTGCTCAGAGACACACAGTTCATAGGTGTTTGAGGCAGGATTTGAAATCCGGTCTTCTTGACCTCAAGCCCAGCACTCCAACATACACCTTTTTTTACCTTCTTGAAATATATCCAAAATATACCTGAAGATTCAACCTAGCTAGTCCTCCCCTACAGAATGCAGTACTTTAATGTTAGACAGAGTGGTTCATTCAGGCCATGACTTGGCCTCTGACTCAGGATCATATGAATGATTTGTTTTCTTGCAGTAAGGTGTCTAGGGAACTATTTGAATGCTTCTTATTATCAGTATGGAAGCCATCATCAAGTACCTGAGTCTTTTATGAATTCCTCATTGGAAGTGTTCGATCCAAGGCTAGAAGAGTCCTTGTATGAAGCAGAGTGAGGATACTTGCTAAGGTGTAGGTCAGAAGAGATTAGGGTCAGGCCCCTGAGGTCCTTTCTAACTTTGAGATTCTGTGAATGGAGCATTCCTGAGTAGGATAGCATCTCTATGTATAACCAAACTCCTTTGCTTTAGCTGAAATTTAATTCTTTTGGTTTTGTCTTCAGTGGAGATGAATATGAACTTTTTATATCAAAATATTTTCTAAATTTTTTGTTTTTCCCTTTCTATGTAACTTCTTCCCACTCCTTTCCCTAACTCTTTTAATGTTTTTATTCTTTTGCTTTACCTAGGCCTCTCGACAGTCTTTAGTTTTGTTCACTTGGATGTCCCAAAAGCTCATTAGCTCAACATGTCTAGAGCAGAATTATAATTTTTGCATCCCCTTCCCCCATGACTCTTCCTTCTTCTACATTTTTTTGTGTGTCCACAATACCTCTATTTACCCATTTGCTTGTCTTTGAAATGTTAAATATTATCTTTGACTTCTCATTCTCACTCACCCAATCAGTTAACAGGTACTAATAATTCCACCACCACAATATCCTTTGAATCATTTCTACTCTCATCGTTCCCATCTGTGGACAGGCATCAATTACTGGTGATTTGTACTGCTGTGATATTTGCCTAACTTTTGCTCTTTACGCCCTGTTTCTCTTTCCTCCATCCTTCCTTCACACTGATGCCAGATTCAATCATCTTTTTGGTTCCAGCACTCAACTCAAAACATTTCAATGGCTCCCAACTGTCTATTGTCAATTAGACTGTGAGGGCAGAGACTGTCTTTTGCCTTTTTTTTTTTAATTTTCAGCATTTAGCATAGCACCTGGCATATAGGGATGCTTAATAAATGTTTATTGATTCACTTTTTGACCAATTATCAAATAAAGCCTAAACTCCTTGGCTTATTATTCAAGGCCCCCACATCCCAGGGTCTCCAGTTTAATCTTCTACCATGCCCCTCCTGATGCTCTGAGCTCCAGCCAAAGTGAACCATTTGATATCATTGACACATATCCAGAACATGCCCAGTCCTTCCATTCATTTGCTCTGGATTTGCTACACACGTAATGCCTTTTCACCCTCTCTCCTCTTTCCTACCTCAGCTTTTTGAAGTTCTGTTTGTCCTGCAAGGCCTGGCTCCAATGCTACCTTCTCTGGGAAACCTTTCTTGTGCTTCTGATCAGAAATGCTTTTCTTTCTTCTCACCTTAGACAGCTTTTTGTCCCACTTATATCTTATTATTTTCTCTTCTGTGCTGTTGTGACTACATATTTCTTGCATATTATTGCATGTCTGTATATGTAGAAATAATAATAGCTTTGATAAAGCATTTACTGTACTCCAGGAACTATTTTAGTTGCTTTATAATTATTATCTTATTTGATCCTCACAACAACCCCTTGGAGGTAGGTGCTATTATTTTACTGCCATTTTACAGACAGGAAACTGAGACAAATAGAAATTAAGTGACTTGTCTGGAGTCACACAGCTAGGAAGGATCTGATGCTGGATTTGAACTCAGGTCTTCCTGACTAGGCACTCCATGCACTGTGCCACCTCGCTTGCCTTGAAGGTAAGGACTGTATCTTTAATTAGATTTTTATCCTCCCATTACTTAACACAGTGCTTTAAACATGTAAGACATTTAATAAATTTTCGGTGGCTGAATGAATGACCTTCCCCCCCCATTCTGCTTTTTCCAAATCTCTCCTTCTTTCTTTTCATTTCACTTTTTCCTTACTATTTTGTTTTTTGTAATCTGCAAGCACAACTCTATGCTTCTATAGTCAATGTCCTTTCTGGGAAAATACAGGGTTTGATGGTCTTTGCAATCTGCAGTAAGCAAAGCAGAGACCTACGAAATATCTTTGTCCAGCTCTGCCTATTGGCTCTGGTTTTTGAGAGCCAAAGTGGGGAGAGTTTCAGCTACTGAACCCTCAGATAGGCTGACTTCAATTTAGAGGAAGATGGTTTGTTCACTTTAAAAGATAAAACTCATACATGTTGCAATATAATATTAAGAGTCTCGGGTTTAGATAAAAGAAAAACAATTTATTATTATTATTTGTAATTTTTTAAACTTTTTAAAACAAATGATATTGTTTTTTAAATGATACTTAAAATTCACTTGGTTATTCATAGAGTATATTTCACATAAATCAAAGCTATTTAAATTATTTGTCAAGAAAATACAACTAAGCAATTTTTTTTTCTTTCAGTAGAAATTATGCAACAAGATGTATAAGGTATAATGTACTGAATAGATATTCACTAAGTGCCTACTGTATGCCAGGTGTTGTGAGAAGAGGTAGATATACAAAAATAAAACTTAGTTTAATTTGTACTTCTGTAACATTGTCATCAAAAAACATTATTTAGTTTCTACTGCCCCTACCCTTTTTGCGTTAATCTCTAGCCTTCTCTCCTTTAGCCAGATCTGGTCTGTCCCCAGTAACATTTTATTCATTAACCTTCTCGAAAATGTGAGAAAGAAGTATGGGTTTTACCTCTGTATACAAACTGGCCCAAAGATGGTGGCTGATCAAATCTGCTATTTCTCTCCATAGACTAACTTGACAATTGGCACTAAGCATCTCTTTAATAGGTAAATTTAACCATAAATTTGTGCGAGGCATTGTGATGAACGCTGGTCATGCAAACACAAGCAAGCAAGATGGTTTCTTCTCTCAATGAGCCTACCTTCTAATGGGGGAAGACAACACATTAAAGCATGGTGTGGAGAATGGCCAGGAAGTGATGTGGAGGCCTGGTTCTGGACAAGGGGAGGCCAAAATTCACCTAGCAGAGTGAGGACCACATCTCATTAGCAAGGTTATAACTAGCTGAAACTCCTCTTTCATTTGGGGGTTAGTGAATGGGTGGGCAACACAGAGGACATTCCCACCATAGGTGAGGTTGATCCAGGAAAGGAAAGCTGGGTCTTACTCCTCAAAAATGAGAAATAAAGTATAGGAATAGTGATTGCCTTAGAGAAGAAATATGGAAGCATTCCCTTGGAGACAAAAGTCCACTTCTATGCCCACCATATGGGTTCATATTCTGGTATGAATTGCCATTCATCCCATGATGGTTACAGCTTTGCAAATAATGATAATAAATTGTTTTTCTTTTATCTAAGCCTTGGGCTCTTAATATTATGTTGTAACATGTATGAGTTTATCTTTTAAAGTGAAGAAACCATCTTCCTCTAAATTGAAGTTAGCCTATCTGAGGGTTCAATAGCTGAAACTCTCCCCACTTTAGCTCTCAAAAACTAGAGCCAATAGGCAGGGCTGGACAAAGATGTTTTGTAGCTCTCTGTTATGTTTCCTACAGATTGCATAGACCATCAAAAAGAGACCCCTGTATTTTCCCCAGAAAGAATTTTGATTATAGAAGTATAAAGTTATGCTTGCAGATATACAAAGGCATATCTGAAGCATCTGTGGGGTACTAGAAAGAACACTTGATCTAGATCTCTCATTTCATAGCTGTAAGGACCTTGGGAGACTTATCTCTCCTCTCTAAGCCAATATTCTTCAACCACAAAGAAGGAATAAAAATACTTACTTTACCTATTTCGCAGGGTTATTGTGAGGAACAAATGTGATGATGTATATACACTTTATAAATAAGAAAATGCTTTATCGATGTCAGCTATTATTATTATTATTATTATTATTATTATTAAGAGTTAAGAGAAGAGAGAACCAGATAGAAGAAATGGGGGGAAATAGGGAAGAATCTGCTTTTGCCACAAGAATTAGGACCTAGTTTCCTGTCCCCAAGAAGGCATCTTGCAACTCTCACTCTCATATTGCAGCAAATGAAAGTCATATGAGTGTCCCTTGTCCTCCCTTTTCCCGTTCATAAATGCTTTCTAGAGGACAAGATTTTAAGATGAAAAGACTCATAGCATTTAAAAACATATGGTGCCAAAAGAAACCAAAAGGAGTTCCAGGGATTCCAATTATAGATTCACAAAATTTAAGAGCTGGAAGATACCTCAAAGGTCATCTAGAGTTAGGGTTAGGGTTAGTATTACTTTGAGTCCATACTTGACAAAGAATCCCATCCATATAACATCATTGCCAAGTCATCAACCTCTCTGTTAGAAGACCTCCAATAAAGCAGAACCCACTTCTCCCTGAATCATCCCATTCTATTCTTGGACAAATTTAACTGTTAGTACAATTTTCCTTATGTCAAGTAGAAATTTGCCCTCATTTTGCCTTATGGGACCAAATAGAACAAATCTACTCCCCTTTCCATATAATAGCCTTTTAGATACTTAAAATCAGCCACCCTGCTTCCACTATGTTTTTGCTACTCCAAGGGAAACATCTTTAATTCCTTGAATTAATCCTTTTAAGCACTGGTCTACAGTCCTCTCACCATCTTGTTTATCTGCTTCTGGATATGCTCCACATTGTATATGCCCTTCCTACATTATGATATACAAAAGTGAATATGGCACTCTGGGTAGAATCTGATCCTGGAACAGGACACAAGGGTACCAATTCATTCAGTCTGGATGATATGCCAACTCAGAATAATGCTATCCAGCGTAGCCTTTTTGGCTATCATGTCACACCATTGACTCATTGATTCAGACTAAAAACCTCACCTTTTGCTGGAGGATTCTTTTGTTTTTTGTCTATTGCTTTTCCTCCTCTAGAAGTGTCCCAATAGTCAGCCACATTGCATTCCACTCAGGTCAGTAGCCCTTTCTCCAAATGGGTAAGAATTAGACCTGTGATTTTGTAGGTATAGGACACAACCTGTGCCATTGGAGGTTGGTGCCTTCTTGGCATCTTAGAGGGCTGCCTAAAACAGTTGCTTCAGGGGGGTCACTAAACCATAATAAGGATCCCTGTGGGCTATGTATTGACTTAGAAAACCAGGCGTTTACACATTTCTTTTATTATTAATTTATTTATTTGGTTAAGTATTTCCCAATTACATTTTAATCTGCTTCTGGCTATACTTGGGAATGCTGGGTGATACATTCTGTTTCTGATACCTCTGACCTGGAGTATTTATGCTAAACTCAAATAGAAACTGATTCCTGCAGGCAGCATGCTAACTTAAAAAACCACAAATTAACATTATCTATGTTGCATTATATTTTCATTTATTTTGTTAAACATTTACCAATTAGATTTTAATCTGGTTCTGGCTACACAAATGAGTTTTGCTGCGTAGAAGCGCCTGCAGCTTGAATTTGCAATCTCTGGAAAGAACAGTGAGAGGTTAAGTGATTTGCCCAGGGCAACACAGCTAGTATGTGATAGAAGTAGAACTCAGACCTTGATTTTCTGTACTAAGGGCGGCTCTCTGTCCATTGCTCCAGGCTATAATGATATCATCTCTCTTCTCCAACAACAAAACAAAACACTTTTGGGAACATAAATTCAGCCTAGCAGCTTTTGAATATTAAAAGGCTTCTGTAGACAGACAAATTTAAGAAATCTTTAGGACTAATTAAAAGGGTCTAAAACAAATTCCTGAAGTCTCAAGTTGATGTTTTACACATAGGTTAAGCCTTCAACATCATAAGGAGAACCTTTATTTTAGGGGGAAAAAGTCAAAATGAAAGAAAAGCTAAGCCATTTATGAACTCAAGCTGAAATGATCTGAAGGAGACACTGATATTTAGAAATACATTTCTGAAGAACTTCTGAAGTCTGAAAAGATTTAGGACAGATTATCTTAGAGTACTCTGCCCTCTGACCCTCAGTGGACTTCTCTGTAAAATTAATGCTGGACTACATAATTAAAACTCAACAAATGTTCAGTCATCATCTCCTATGTGTAAAGTACCTTGTTTTGTTGTTCAGTCATTTCAGTTATGTCTGATTCTTTATGACCCCATTTGGGGTTTTCTTTGCAAAGATATCTTTCCTTCTCCAGCTCATATTCTCCAGATGAGGAAACTGAGGCCAACAGGGTTAAGCAACTGCTTGCCCAGAGTCACAGAGCTAGGAAGTGTCTGAGACCAGATTTGAACTCATGAAGCTCCTGACTCCAGGCCTGGCACTCTATCACAGCACCACCTAGCTGCTCTTGCTAGGCACTGGCCCTGGCAAAAACACAGCCTCTGCCCTCTATCCGTGACTGAATGAAAAACTACGTAATCCCTGCCCCCAAAGTGCTTACAATTAAAGTTCCTCCTAACCTTGATATTCTTTATTCTAAATACAGAGTTTAAAACATCTGAAATGTGATTATATAAGGGCTCTTTTATGAGTATGAATCCAAATCTGACACCTCCAATAGACAGGACTTCTTCAAAATCTCTTCCTAGCTCGGTGTAGTGAGGAAGGTACTCGGAGTCAGGAAACACCTGAGTTCAAATCCTACCACTGCCTCTTATTAGTTGTGCTACCACGGGCGGGTCATTTAACCTTTCCAGGACTCCTCCAAGACTCAAGTGAAAACAGGGATCTTGTTATTTAGTATCATTGCTTAAGTTTATGTGAAGTTAAGCTTTAAACTATGCGGCTTTGGGTAATCTCTTCCCTTTCCAATGCATTCCAAATAGCATTGATTATAGGGCACATGCTGGCTCTTGTGACTCTGATTAGATGAGTCATTTAACCCCTCTGTCCATACTCTCCTGTGGTTCTCAATCTTCCTAATGCCGTGAACCTTTAGTACTTGTATCTGGGCATATCTGCATGTGGGCGGACCCACCTGGAGAAGGATAGAGGAGAGATGTCTTGGTTCCTAAGACCATCGTAAATATTTGTTTTCTGATGGTCTTAGGCAACCCCTGTGACCCTTGTGAAAGGATAGTTCTGACCCACAGGTTGAGAACCACTGCTGTAGGCAAATCTCTACTCGTTGCCCAGAAGGAAAATCCTCATCTTTGAATTCTTTATGCTAATGAAATTACAAGTCTAGTCTCTATCCTATTAGAATGTGAGCTCCCTGAGGGCAGAGACTGTGTTTTTGCTTTCTTTGTATCCTTAGCACTTAGTACTGTATCTGTAAATAGAAAGCACTTAATAAATGCTTACTGTTTCTGTTATCTAATCTCCACCATATGTACTAGACACTATACTTCCTGTTGGGGTTGCTATAGTGACACAATGAAAGCTTGCTCTTGCCTTCAAAGAGCTTCCATCCAATTCACATTCAGATTTGATTTTTTTTTTTTGGAAGCAGATTTAATTGGAATTAAATCTATTTAAATCATCAGTTAAGAAGTGTAGTCTGAACCTGGAGAGGTAGTGTGTTGCAGTGGAAAGAGTTTAAAGCTAGAAGACTTAGAAGACCTGCTAATTTGTTTCTCTGTGATGGTAGACAAGTGGCTTGACTTCTCTGGGCCTCTATTTTCTCAACTGAAAGATGGTGTAGATAGGCAGTGAGATCCTTTTTAGCTCCATATCTATGATACAATGATTCCAGCAATAAGCCAAGAAGTTGATTTTATGCAGGACAATTTTAGAAGTGTTAACCATTATTGGAAGCACCTAAATTTGAATACATATGTTTTTATTCATTAAGGTTTTTCTTAAATTGTGATTTTTCCCCCTTGTTCCCTGTGAGGCAATTATCTCTGTTTTATTGATGAAGCTCCTTACACTGTAACAGTTTTTTTTAGGACACAGGGCAAGTCTTTAGCTAAGTCTTTCTGATGGTGGATTCCAAATTCATTGTCTTCCTCCACCTGGAATGTGTAAACTCACTTGCTGACCCCCCAATCCCATGGCGTCTGTGGTTTGCCCCAATTTTGTGTTGGCACCAGTAGCAGAGAATAGGATACCCAGAGGCAAAAGTTTACATAGGGAAAATGAGTAGAAGAGCCAACTCCTAGTTATACATGCCATGAAGGAGACAATGAATATGGATCAAAGAAAGGGCCACAACTTCATTGAAACTTTGTATTTATCACTTGTGTTGACCATTTTTCATACTTGCCTTTTACAGAGTTACAGCCAGCTTGGGAAGGGTTTAATATCCTTTGCTCTAATAGAAGACCAATGATTTCACCATTTTTTTTGTTGTTCGATCACTTCAGCTGTGTCTGATTCTTTATGACCCCATTTGGGGTTTTCTTGGCAAAGATACCGGAGTGATTTGCCTTTTCCTTCTGCAGCTCATTTTACAGATGAGGAAACTGAGACAAACAGGGTTAAGTCATTTGCTAGGGTCACATAATTAGTAAGTGTTTGAGGCCAGATTTGAACTCAGGTCTTCCTGACTCCTGGCCTAGCATCGTATTCACTATACCACCTACCTGCCCTTTACTATTTTATGTGTGTGCGTGCATGTGTTTGTGTGTGTGTGTGTGTGTGTGTGTGTGTGTGTGTGGAAATGCAGCCAATAGATTCTTCCAAAATAAATCTTGACCTTTAGATTCTGAATATGCATAGCTCCAACTTATGGCTGAAATGAAGAGATGAGAATTTTTTATATTACATCCAGTATCTGGAACACTCACCAAGATGAAGCATTATTTGTGATGGCTGGTTTCCATCTTAAAGCCCTACCCTCATTAAAAAAGTAAGCAGAGTCAGTCTGATTAAAGATAGGATTAATTTCCCTCTTCAGGTGGTTAAATACGCAAGCAGTGAAAACAAATATTTAATAAATGGTTAGGAAAGGCCTGCTGTAAACACAAAGTCAAAACCAACAGCTTCAAGGAGAGGCCGGCATTCTGCTTGGTGGAGTGTTTTCTTTATTCTGTTAGATTAACAAACCATGATCTCATCATTGGTCAACAAGATAGTGGAGAAACCATCAAAGTACACTACAGGAGAGTCCAGATTGATTCAAGCCAAACAAATGTTTGTACCTAACAGCTGTATTACCACTGATTCTAATTTACTCAGCTGGGGTTCTCCTTTCATTTTCTAAGTGAGATGAATGTCACGTTGCATGATACAGAAAGCATGTCTATTGCATGACTAATGAGTTGTGTCAGCTCTGTTGTGTGGTTAGCTTCTTCTCCTTATAGACAAGGGAAATTTCAGGCTTATATGTCTTCATGTTCTCTTTACTAGAAAGTGTGTTTCTCTCCAGGGGTTGTGTGTATGTATGGAAATGCAGCCAATCGATTCTTCCATAATGAATCTTGACCTTAGATGTCTTCTTGGCTAATTTGTGAGTCCCATAGAGTTCAGGTATGACATAGTCAATTTGGTGTTGACAAGGTTTTTGGAGGCGAGGACTTTGAACTACCAGATTATTTTTTTCCTCTGTTTTTATGTTCATATTCAACAAGGTATGTTTAGATATTGCTTTTATCAACTTCATGCTAATTATTAAAAGGCATTCAAAAGAAGTGCAAGGCATAGTCCTTGCTCTTTGGATTGGATCTCTCTGTTACTGTACTGAGTTAGAGAAGAGGCCACAAGCTCTCCCTAGCAGTCAGACTCAGGATGCACTGGCCGTCTGCTACCAAGGGTGGGTCCCATGCTAAATGCTCACATTTGTGGGTGTTTAGTTTTCTCATTTTGAGTGATTGTACTTGTTTCTGATATCAGGAAACTGAAATTTTCAACCTGAGCCTGGTGTAGGAAGAAGGAATAATCAATAAACAAATGTTTATTGAATGCCTGCTATCTGCCAGGATACAAAAATGGGACAGTGCCTGCTCTCAAGTTCCTTGAAGGCATTAAGTTACTAGGATTTGTTATTGTTCAGTCATGTCCAACTCTTCATGACCCCATTTTGGGGTTTCTTGGCAAGGATACCACTTGGCAAGGTTCACCGCTTCTTTCTCCAGATGAGAAAACTGAGGCAAACAAGGTTAAGTGACTTGTCCAGGGAAACGCAGTGTCTGAAACTAGATTTGAACTCAAGGAGATGAGTCTTCTTCATTCCAAGCCCAGTGCACTATCCACTGAGTCACCTGGCTGCTCATGCTATTAAAATAGCATTCCATAACGTAGGCATGACTAAGTATATCAAACAGGATTCTGAATTGCCATTATCATTGGGGCCAGTTGTTCTGTCAAGGATCTATGGATAATGCATTGTAATAATTAAAGCAAACCCATAGGAGAGTGGTTTAGTATCTAGGAGAAAGTCTAAAGAAAAGTTAGTAAGTACTTTCAAAAATATAACACATAAGGAATGGTTAAAGTAGTCAGGGCCAGGAAAAACCAAGAAAGAGAAGGCTGAGGGACAACTTAACTGTTATCCTGAGAGTTCTTTATAAGGAGACAACTCATTAGTTGTTTTCTATCTCCAGAGAAGAGAGAATCTGAGGGAATGGACTGGAATTCCAGCAAAAGATTAGATATAAAGAAATTCCCAATGATAATGATGTCAGGATATTGTGGGAAGTCATAGAATCCCAAAGCCTGTAAAGCTATAATTGAAGATTAGCTTCTTCAGTGTAAAGATGGTGGAGGGTAACCTTGCCTATATCCCAAAGACTAATCTAAATATTCTCTTCCGATAGAGTAGCTTATGATTCTTTTTTAAAAATTTATTTATTTACTTTTAGTTTACAGAATTCAGTTCCACAATCCCTTGAGTTTCAATTTTCTCTCCCTCCTTCTCTTTTCTCCTCCCCCTAGCCTATGACTCTTTTAGAAATGAAGTATATCTGTAACGTCTCCATTATGCAACCAATTTGTCTTGATGTCTCCAATTATCCAAAAAGAGGTGTGATATTTCAGGTACCTCCTAAAAAACTAAGATTCATTTATCTTTCCTAAACCTCTTGTTTCTGCCACATCCTAGTGGGAATCTGAATGAGACATATTGACTTGGTTTGTAGCTTACTCCTGATCATTTCAGTATGACAAGAACCATCCATTCTGAGAATTCTTGACATCTTCTCTCCAGGCACAGTCAAAACCAAGAAATACAAAAAAATGAAAAATAAGGAGGGAGACAAAGAGAGAAGAAGAGTAGAAGGGGAGAATTAATTAGTCTTTTTTTGTGTGAGTCTTGAAAATGAAGGCATGTTGCAATGTGTGGGTCAATGAATGAATCTGTTCCTCTGTATTTCAGCCTGTATACCCCTCCTGTTTAGATCCCCACCGGCAATTTCTTTTTCTTTAAGAAAGCTGGATAGTCCTGAAAAGGAACCTTCCCAAAACCTGGGCAATTAACTAATTAATAAAACAAAAAAATTGCAATCAGTTTTGGAAATGTTGTTCTGTGAACAGATGCTTTGAATAGAGGAGTCATGAAAGCTTTTCTGACTCTTTATTGTTCAACATAACAAATTATTTTCTTTGAGAAGGACCAAATTACATCTCTCCAGATTGCTCTATTGCACTGTACAGGGTAAGGGTATATCACAGCTTATCCAGGGATACTCCTGATATCAATCTTACCAACTATTCAAAACAAGGATGGGAGTCAGAGTTAGCCGATGCCAACATTCCTGCTGAGAATCAGCCCAGTTCCATTATGTGTGGGGGTGCCCCTAGCTCATCTCCCTTGCCTGCTAGGGGTGAGCAGATACTGTTGAGAGACTCGCAGGGAGGGCAAAGTAAAGAGGCCACATGATAGGAACGCTATCACTTGTTCCTTCATAATGAGCTCTGTGTGGGAACTGGGGGAGTCTAGAAAAGGTCAGTTTCTTTCACAATTCATTGCAGCTGTGGGGCCATTGCCAGAGGCCGCTCTGCTCTGAAAGAGTAGAGAGAATACAAGTGTTTGGTCAGAGATAGCCCCATATTGGGTGAGACCCTTGGCCCATCAGGCCCAGTATCAAGCAGAGATCAAGTAACAAGTTGAGGAAGGGGACAGGTGTCCTCTTTGATGAATTTCCTAGAATCTTCTAGAAGAATTTCCTCAAAGAGTCAGAATATACCTTCAAATATGTTCCTTTTCTTAAATAGTCCAACCATAATACCCTTTCACCCATGAATTTATATGAAACCTATCTTCAGGCTCTATTTTTTTTTTGCCTATATATCTCTTAGGGCAGTTAGGTGGCACAGTGGAGAGAGAATCAGTCCTGGAGTCAATAAGATTCATCTTCCTGAATTCAACACTGTGTGACTCTGGCCAAGTCACTTAATCCTGTTTGCCTCAGTTTCCTTATCTGTAAAATGAGCTGGAGAAGGAAATGGCAAACTCCTCTAAGATCTCTGCCAAGAAAACCTCCAATGGGGTACACAATGGCTGAATACCTCTCTTGGAGTGATGTGTTCCAAAGATTTAACTACTTGCTATGCTATCAGTAGTCTTTATTTACACCAAATCCCTCATTGCTCAAGTTTTTGCACAAAGCTAAGCACCTAGTAGGCATTAGACAAATAGTTAATGAAATGAATCCAGTCGAACTGAAGGGTGAATACTCATTCTGTTATTAAATTTATTGAACTACCCCATTTACTTTATCCATCTCATTCATGATTTTGTAGACTTAGACTCTGTCTAGCTTTAGTCTTTCCAAACCAAAAGGTCCTGATATTTTCTTTTCTTTTCTTTTCTTTTTTGAGGGGGGAAAGCAAAGCAATTAGGGTTAATTGACTTGCCCAAGGTCACACAAGCTAGTAAGTGTGTCAAGTGTCTGAGGCCAAATTTGAACTCAGGCCCTCCTGACTCCAAGGCCAGTGCTCTATTCACTGTGTCACCTGATATTTTCATCCTCTTTTTGTAAAAGTCTCTACAGTTTATTTACCTTTCACTGGACCCTCTTGAGTTTTCTATTTAAGTATCTATGTATCTATCTCTATATCTCTCTCTTTTTCTCTATGTATATATGCATATACATGCAGATAGACACTAAAATATATGTATGTATAAATATATATGTGTATATTTGCATATACACATACCTATGTAGATGTAGCATCCAAAATCTCATATTGTAGTATAGATTTCAGCAGACCATGATTTTCTATAACAGCAAAATAAGATTTTCTTCTTTTTCTTCACTTTCCTCCTTGATGCCTAACATTTGTTGGTCTTTTTGGGCAGTGGCATATCCTTCCAGGGTCTTGTGCTGTCTCTAGTGACATCTAAAGCCCTTTCATTATCCATAACTGTGAACTCAGAAGTTTAGCTACCACCTTTATTCCTTTTGAGATGGGAAGAAAAAGTGTCTGGCCATGAGAGGGAGCTAATATTATTCTCCAGGGAAGATGGATGGCATCTCTCTCCAAGGTCATATGGCAGCTTTAAAATAGGAAGATAAGCCAGTCTGTCTGCTTGTCCTAGTTGAAACTCATCTTGTCACTAAAAACCAAACAACTCACTAAGTGGCCTTGTTGGTTATTCCTTCATTATTCCCCATTGGCTTAGCTTTTATCTACATAGAATAATTTACTTAGACATATCACCATTTATTCCTCTGTTTGAACCTTTATAGAAGCAATTAAAGATTACCTATCCTAAAAATGATGACTAAGGAACCCCAATCATTACACTTCTCCACCTAGAGAAGTATCCATTTATCTTTACCTATTGCACTCTTGTCTATAATCCAGTTCCCAATCATGATGAAGTTCCCGGTCTCATCATGTCAGAGAATTGCCCAAGCAGGAAGAATACAAGAATAACAGGTGTCTTATCACTTTTGGTCCTGAATTCCCACCTGTCTGATGGTTCCAGCATTCCAGATTTGTCTTTAGAGACGGGAGCAATGAGAGAAAAGATGAGGTAGGGTGTAGCTATCGCCCCTACGACCTCTAAGCCTCAGTTTAGGACCAAAGGGAAATCTCTTTTGCTCTTAGTTTAGCTGAGGCAAAGATGGGATTTTTTCAAAGTTGCTTTACTAGGCCACTAAAGGACAAAATGAAAGGGTAATAATAACAATGACAACTATTCTACATAGTGCTTTAAGACTTACAAAGCACTTTCTTCAAAACAGCTACCACCTTGTAAATTAGATAGTACAAGAATTGTTGTCATAGGAATGAGTTTACAAGGCAAAGATGTCTTATCCTAGGGCAATTATAGTATAGTGCTAGACTGGATTAACTAACATAGCTCACAGGATATCCTGTTCCCATTTTTGGTTCCCTCTGGGGGAAATGATTCAAGCTGGCACTTTCCTATACCTCCTTTTTTTTTTTAATTTTATTTTAGTTTGCATCATTCATTTCCACAAGATTTTGAGTTACATATTTTCTCCACATCTTTCCCCTACCCACCACCTCAAAACAGCCATCCCAGTGTATCCCCCCACCCCCAGTCTATTCTCTCC
>CM053589.1:83293215-83311329 GCA_028646515.1 Pseudochirops corinnae
ATTCTTATTTCTCTTCCCAATTTTTCTTCCACTTCTTTTATTTGGTTTTGAAAATCCTTCTTCAGGTCATCTCTAGCTTTAAGACATTCTTCATGTTTATTGGAGGCCCCTGGTGGGGGCGCTCTGGCTGCACTCTCCTCCTCCCTCTCTTTGCCATGATCTTTCTTTTCCCCAAAGAAGGAATCTAGGGTTTGGTTGCTCTTCTTACCCTGCTTCTTATGCTTATTCTTACTCATGGTTGGTCAGTCCGTGATTTTTTTTTTTTTAAATCTCTGTGGGGCTCTGCTTCCAGAAGGGAAAGCTCTGTCCCAAATCACTGGGGTCCTCCCAGTTGCCGTAGCTCTCAGGAAGGTGCTGGGTCCCTTTCATACTTACTTCTGGCTCACTGGATAATGAAGACTCCAGGACCGAGGCCCAAGACCGTGATCCAGATTCAGGCCGCTCAACGCAAGTGCACTGGCCTCTGAACGATTGCTTAGTCCCCCTGCTGTCTGCAGGCCAAGAGCACAGAAGCTGCAACGTGGAGGCGGGTGCAAAACCTCTGCCTTTCGCTTTCCCACCCTGGAGGCGTTTCGTCTGGACGCTTTTTTCCCGGATTTCACAAGTCCCACTGACCTAGTTCTGAATGCTGCTTGCAGCTGCTGCTAATCCGAGGCTCCGAAGCTCCTCCCATCCAGCTGCCCCCGGGGCTCAGCCGGGGCTTCAGACCAGGCTGGTTTGGGTTCACAGTGCTGATATGGTTCCTCATAGCCAAGCTGACTTTAGTGGAAGGTATATTTGTGTGCGTTTTGGAGTTCCAGGATTAGTTTAGAGTCATATTTTATGGGTATTTTGGGGTGGCTATGTGAGAGCTGCGATATGTTGCTGCTGCTATGCCGCCATCTGGGCTCAATCCCCCCTTGCCTATACCTCCTTGATGAAAATCAACTTCCTTTTCTCTTGTTCCTGGGCTAGGTAGCCATGTGACCTCAGTGAGAGATACCAGCAGTCCTAGAGAATTGCATTCACTGCCTTCCAAGGCCAGGAACAAACTTTGTCTCCTAGCTTCAAAACCTGGGTTTTTTGTCGATCTCCCTACTTAATTCTTGCCTTTGGTCTATAGAACACTTCTAGTTGTCAGCTCATTAACAGTATTGGGTTGATGGACATGACCTGAGTTCAGTAAATAATCATACTATGGCATCGTATAAAGGATATAGGAGTCACAAGGCTTGGATTCAAATCTGCCTCTGTCACTTGCTACCTCTGTGGTCTGAAGCAAGTCATGTAACTTCTCTCAGGCTCCATTTCCTCTTCAGGAAAAGGAATGGGGATGAATGAAAGGTGTCCAAGATCCCTTCCAACTCCCAATTCTATGATTTTCCAGCTTAGGTTGCTAGTCCCACCTACTTCCCCAGGTTCTCTTTGATAACTCAGGTGGTATGCCCCACCATCTGGAGAAGGCCTTTCCCATAACCTACTATTATAGTAGTAGGGGACTGTACCTATGATTCCATCGATGACTGCTTGATCATGTACCACCAGCTTATCATTTGGGAGGCAGTTGGGCATCAGAATATTCTTAACGTTATTCTTGGTTTAACAAAATGACCAGCATTCTTCCTTGACTACTCCCTCTATATTACCTAATATCTTATTGGTGGTCACATCCTATTGTTTCTACCTTCGTAACTTCTCTCATATATGCCCCCTCACTTCTCTTAACACTGCCATTGTCCTGGTGCAGACCCTTATCACCTCATGTCCAGACTATTGCTGGTGATATCACCTACTAGTGATTCTGTTTTCCCCAAGTCTCTCTCCACTTCAGTTAGTTCTCTGCTCAGCCATCAAATTGATCTTCCTAAAGCACAAGTTTGACCATGTCCCTCCCTCCCCATTCAATCAACCTCAGTGGCTCCCTAATACCTCCAAGATCCAATATAAAATCTTTTGTTTGGCTTGTAAAGCCCTCCACAAGCTGGTCTCTGTTCACCTTTACAATTTTCTTATACTATACACACCATCATGTACTCTGGGATCCAGTGACACAGGCTTTCTTCCCGATCCTCCCCTAAGACATTCCATTACTCAGCCAAGTTTCACTGGTTGTCCCTGACAGAACTCTGTTCCTTTTCCTCTCTGCTTCCTAGCTTCCTTCAAGTCTCAGCTAAAGTCCCATCTTCTACAAGAAAGGTGCTTTTTCAGTCCTCCTTAACTCATCATATTCTCTCTGAGATTACCACCAATTGATCTTCTGTAGATCTTGTTGGTATATATTTATTGGTATGTTGTCTTCCCAGTTGGATGACAATCCTTGAGAAGAGGGACTGTTTTTCATCTTTGTATCCCTAGCACTTAGCACTGTGCCCAGCAAATAGCAGACATATAGTAAACATAGGTTGACTGACTGACAAAACAAAGCAATAATTTTATTCCTAGGATTCTAGGTTTGGAGGTAGAGGAGACTTTAGATGTTATCTAACCCAGTCTTCTCATGTTATAGATGAAGACAAGAGAGATTATGTGATTTGCCTAAGGCTACCTAGGTAATAAATGGCAGAGGCAGGATTCAAACCCAGATCCCCTGACTTTAAATCCAACACTCTTTCCATGTCATTGGATGGCCTCCCAGTTTGTTTCTCTCTTGCTTTCACCACGGGTCATAATTTTGGTACCAGGATCATCAAAGGACCATAATTATTGTCTCTATAGCTTCTTCACTTTGGTGTTTTTTAAAGAATCTCTTATTAGTTTTGGAGTTCTTTGCAAAGCACTCCTCAACTTGCTTTTTGGCAATCTTTAAAACTATTTTCTAGTTTCCATCTGATCTGCCATCCTTTTTTGTTGTTGTTTTTCTGTTCTCAGTTGGACTGCTTTTCCATTTTTTGAAAGATAACTTTTTCCTTGAAAGAATCATAAGCTTTGGGGTTTCAATTAAGCCCCTTTGAACATCTCTTTCCCCCCTCCTGGCATGATAGATGACAGGAAACTCTGGGGTCAGTTGAGTTTTGGACCATTCACCTCCCTCCTTTGCCCCCAGCAGCAAACATTTATGGATGATGATATATTTTCCCAAGAATATCTTGACCTTTAGATCTGGAAACTTGGAACCCCATGGTTAGACTCATGGTACCTTATCCCTTTATCCACAAAAGTTGGTTCAGTCCTAACTCATATCTGATGTTAAGAACCAGAGGACAAACTGGGACTTGGCCTGACCCTAGGTCCTAGATTGGTCCCCACGTAGGACATTAAGACCAGTCAGACTGTACCATTTCTCCCAATTACTTACTAACAAACTTGAATGTTAATGTATTCCTGGAACTAGATAAATCTACAAAGTGTCATGCAGACTGGGAGTGACCTGAATTGGTCCAGGCTTCCCAGGACTACTTTAGACTGTAATGACTTGCTCCATCCATAATTTCTCTTAGACTGGAGCTAGAATTTGCCTTACAAAGTTGGACCCATGAGCTATTATTTTAAAAAAAAATTTTTTTTCATCTACACTTATCAACAATCAACAAAGACAAACTTTTAAATAGATATTATTTTTAAATATTATATTTTAAACTGATAACTCCAAAATAGTTATTATTTGTTCAGTAATCTGCTACATTGAGCATGTTAGTTCTTTCTTTTTTTGGTGTTGAATATAATAGAAATATTTTCATACTGATAGGTCTTCCTCCCCCCCCCCCCCTTTTAATATCATCTTCAAGTTGTATTTATGGTAGTAGGATCACTGGATCCTATGATATAAATAGATTTATAGCCCTGGTTGTATATTGCCATACAGCTTTCTAGAAATGATTGTATTATTCACCCAGAAATTTACCCCCACAAGGTTTACTAAAAAGTCAGCTTCCAAGGAAAGTCTGGAAGAAAACTGAGCCAGGAAAAATTGTTCTTTGGTATTATTCTCCATTCTCTGATTAACAGGAGCTGAGCAAGCTTTTTGTATAGCTATTACAACCACAAATAAGCCCTGGCCTACATTTCCAGTGCCTAAAATAAATCAGTTTATAAAGGAAATCAAACAGTGGCCTAAATGAATGCCAGGCAGCAATTGAAAGAGAAATTTAAAATTAACGTAATCAACAGTAAATGTTTCTTATGTATCTACTGTATACAAGGCCCTGTACTACACTCTTATTTTTCCCCTAGCATCTGGCTTTCTTAGGACTGAAAATAAACATATAATAATAATTATATAATGTAATAAATAATGTATACTGTTAAAATAATAAAACAAAATTTTATTTTTACATGTCAGAATGTTATAGTCTACCTAGAAGACTTGATTTTTTTTCCCTTATTCATTCCCATATAGCAGCTAGGTGATACAACGGCTAGATCACTGGGCCTAGAATAGGAAAGAACTGAGTTCCAGTGTTAGTGGGGCACTTATTACCTACGTGGCCTTGGACAAATGTAAAATACAGACAAAAATAGCGCCTACCCCCCAGAGCTGTTGTCCTAGGTGAATCAAATGAGATATTTGTAAAGCTCTTCACATGACACATTCTTATTGTTGTTTAGTTGTGACCCCACTTGGGGTTTTCTTGGCCAAGATACTACAGGAGTTTGCCATTCCCTTCTCCAGTTTGTTTTAGAGATGAGGAAATTTGAGCTAGATAGAAGTTAAATGACTTGACCAGGGCCACACAACAACTACGCGACTGAGGCCAGATTTTAACTCCTGGCACATAGTAGGTGCTTAATAAATTCTTTCCTTTCCTCATTTCTCCCCCCTATTAGTTAACAAGTCTTGTCCATTTGACCTCTTAACATTCCTCCTAGCCATCCCCTTTTCTCTACTCAAATCACATTCAGGCCCTCATTAACTCTCTCCTGGACTATTACAAGTTTCCGCGTTGGTATCTCTATATCTAGTCTCTCTCCAATCCATCCTCCAGACAGCTGCTAAAATGATGTTTCTTAAGCTTAGGTCTGACCTTGTCAGTTCCTAGGGCTCAGCAAGTTTTAATGTTGCCTCTCTTATGCAATACAAATGCCTCTGTTTGAGATTTAAAACTCTTCAAAATTTGGCTCCAGCCATTCATTCTAGTCTAATTTCATGACTCCTCCTCATGCATTCACCAGTCCAATTTTCCCGCAAAGTAAAATGTGTGAAGAGAATATTGTGAACTAAGGCTGTAATGACAAGTTGGAATCATATTATAGAGGGAAGGCCTTGATTTAACACATTTTTTTTTCTAAAGACAATAGAAAGCTCCTGAACGTTGTTGTGTACTTGTGTAATAAGATGAAACATGTGCCTTGGGAAGATTGTTTTTTTAAGTATATTTGAAGGACATAAAAGAGAGGAGAAACTGGAAACAGAGAGACCAGTTAGGAGGTTGCTACAAAAGTCCAGATAGAGGATCGGAGCCAAGATGGCGGAATACAAAAGTCCAGATGGGATGTATAAGGTGTGTGTAGTGGAAGAGACAGATATGAAAGATATTGTAGAAATGAAATCAAAAGGACTTGGCAACTAACTGGACATAGCAGATGAAAGAGCTCAAAGAATCAAAGACAAAATAGGTTTTAATAGAAGATTTTAAGCTTTGGTGATTGGAAGGATTGTGTGGCTCAATAGTGTCTAATACAAATAGAAATGGATCCCTGCAGGGCCACAGATTGACTTAGAAAACTACAAATTGACATCTATATTATATTGTATTTTTATTTATTTTGTTAATCTTTATTTTGACCTCTCTGAGTTTCAGTTTCCTTCTCTGTAATAATGAAAGGACCAGGCTCAGTGGTTTTGAAGATTCCTCCCAGCTCTAAATCTTTGGTTCTATGAATGCTGAGAAGAGGGAGGTGACAGAATAGGAATGAGTTCAGTATTGAATAATGTTAAGTTTGATAGATTTTTTTTGGCAAGACAATCGGAGTTAAGTGACTTGCCCAAGATCACACAGCTAGTGTGTCAAGTGTCTGAGGCCGGATTTGAACTCAGGTCCTCCTGACTCCAGGACCAGTGCTCTATTTACTGCACCACCAGCTGCCCCTGAGTTTGGTATTATTGCAAGACTTCCAGGTGTAGATCATAGTAACAGCTAGCATTTACATAGTGCTTTAAGATTTGCAAAATGCTTTACAGATATGATCTCCTCTTATCCTCACAACATTCCTGGGAAGTTGATGCTATTACTACCTCCAATTTACAGGTGAGGGATGTAATGCCAAGCACCAGCAGATTCCCAAAAGAATGCTACTGTGAACAGCTTTTAAGGTTTGGATTACACAGTATAGTGAATACTCCATTTATTCCATTGCAAATCAAGGCAAACATTCACAATATATCACAATATAATATTCACAACATTATAAGGTTCAGTACAATATTCACAACAGCTTAACATTAGAATAACCACACAGTTTTCACTACAGTGGCCATAATATTTAGAACGAAGCATTCAATCAATTCATAATACAGTAATCAATACTTAATCATTCAATCAATTCACAATACAATAATCAGTCTTCTACTCATGGGGCAACGATTAACTTAGTCAGTCACTAATCTAGATTCCCAATTACTAACTATCATTAATCCCTAGCACAGTCATTAGAAAAACCACATAAACCCTCCACCCCTCAGTGTCCAGAAAACCTCAATTTCATCCAAGGGGAAGTCTCTTCTTCATCTTGACTTAGGGTGTTCTCTCTGATTCCCTGGATCCCCTTCCATGGTCCTGGCTCTCTCCTGAATCCACCGAACAGTCACCTGGATTCAGAAGCAGACAGCTCCCAGGTCCTTGTCCAGTCCTCAGGGCAGTCCCTGGCACACAATGAAATTCACAGGGTCCAGCACATCTCAAACCCTTCACCATGTCTCTTGCCTGGAACTCAAGGATCATCCAGGCCATGAACAAAGTCTTATCCCAGTCATGCTTCTTCAGTCCTCCAGCAGTTCAGCTGGCCCTAGGACCCAGAAGGAATATTGGCCTTCCAGGCAGCCTTCCAGGCAAGCCCTCTCAGCCTTCCAGGTGGCCTTCACCAGATTCTGGTCTCAGGAAATCTCCATTTCAGTTCTCAGTCAGCTTCCAGATGCTGGGAGAGAATCTCTCTCTCTCTCTCTCTCTCTCTCTCTCTCTCTCTCTCTCTCTTTCTCTCAGTCTCTGTCTCTCTCTCTCTTTCTCTCTTTCTCTCTCTCTCTCTCTCTCTCTCTCTCCATCTCTCTCTCTCCATCTCTCTCTCTCCATCTCTCTCTCTCCATCTCTGTCTCTGTCTCTGTCTCTGTCTCTGTCTCTGTCTCTGTCTCTGTCTCTGTCTCTGTCTCTGTCTCTGTCTCTGTCTCAGCTGGCTTCAGTCTCCACCATTCTTCCTTCACCAGGAGCGACATCCAATTCTGTCTCTCTGTCTCTAGAATTCTTGCTTATATATATTCTACACTGGCCTCCTGTCTCAGCCAATCCCGTTCTTCCATGTCAACAGGGGAGTTCACACCCTCTCAACAGTGGGGCAGAGTTCACACCTTCCAGTACTTAGCCCCAAGTTACTAAGTGCTAAGTATCTGCCAAATTGATTGCTGTTACAAGGGAACTGAAGCAGATGTAAGTGAAGTGACTTAACCAGGGTTGCACATTTAGTAAATATCCAAGGCAGGATTTGAATTCAGGTCTTCCTGACTCCCAGTCCATCAGTCTATCCGTTGTACCACCTAGCTTCCTTAGATATTCAGATGCATAAAATCATTTGGCATCAATAAGGGATAATGCTCCTGATCATTTTTAAAGTCATTTTGAAGTGAGGCAATGGTCTGTAATGAATAAAAAATTCTTACTTAGTTTGTGCCAACCATTGTGCAAAGTACTGGAGGTACAATAGATAAGCAAAACAGTTACTGCCCTCAAGGTACTTACATTCAAATAGGGGAAGTGGCAGCCCAGGAAGTGTATTTAGGTCTAAAAAGTAACAAGGATGGTGAGGCAAGTTTTAATTGATGAGCCCTTTCTAGAAGCAATGATTTAAGTTCCTCAGAACCATGAGTAGAAATGGCAAGGTGAGGCAGGAGCAGGGTGGGTGGTATTCTTTGATCTGGCCAAACTGGGCTTCTCTCTGCTCCTCACATACCACATTCCATCGTCCCTCTTTGCCACTGCCCTGGCCATAGACCATTCCTGGCATCCCCTGCCCACCATCATACTTCCACCTCATGGAATCCTTCTGTCTCTTTAACACCAGTAGGATCAGGAGTGACAACAAACATTTTTGAGACATTATAAACTCTAAAAGTAGTCTTTCCACTTGTTATTTCATTTCTACATCATTGTTATCAGCATTCCCTAGCATTTGAAAGACTTTCCAGATAATGGAAGAAATAAATCAAATGGTTCTATCTATAAGGACTAGATAATGTCTCAAAGGATGCTAATGCCTAAAATGCAGCTCATACATCATCTTCTGCCTACACACACACACACACACACACACACACACACACACACACACACACACACTGTTCTTGTCTACCCATTAGAATGAAAGCTCCATGTGAGTAGGCATTGTGCTTTTCATTGCACCTGTATCCCCATGAGCTATCCCAGTGTCAAGCATACAGTAGGTGCCTAATAATACTTGATGACTGATTGAATGATGGAAAGATAGCACTTGGAGTGAATGATTGGACAGAGTGTGAAGCATGGTCAGGTTCCTGCACTGAAGGCCATAGAAAGGTGTTTGAGAATAGGCTTGGCTGTTCTCTCTATCTGAACCTTAAAATCACTTCCCAGTTCTGACCATTGGCCTTCCTCAGCACACAGAGAGAGCCTGGGAGACTGAAGTTCCTCAGAAGGACTAGCACTCACAGCTGATAGGGCTGTCTCTGATTCCCACTTCCAGGTGGCACGGAATCAAGCTCTTTGGTGTCCTCCTAATTGCCCTTTGGTGTCTTTCCCCCTTCATCCGGTATAGTCTCTTGCAAGATTGTCCTGTAGCTACAAAACAGAAGGGCTAGATTCCCCTTCTCCCTCATTTGTGCATATCCTCCTTTTTCTTGGCACACATGCCCATTAATATCTTCCTTGTCAGGAGGCCCCTTTCTAGGCAGCAGCATTGACTTTCAAAGGAGTTGGCAGTGAGGCAGAAGAGATAAAAGGGAGTATTGTTTAGGGGAAGAAAGATCTGACTAGTGGACTGAAGTGTCCCCATCAGCCTCTGATTTCCAGGGGTGAGCATTTTCAGTTACTAATTCAATTTACTTAAAATGTCCTGAAATTGACTCCAGCTACCTTCAAACTCTTTCTTTACAAGTGCCATCTTTCAAAGCACAGGCATGCCCCTTTCCTTTCTCATCCCACCATTATTATCTCAAATGTCTCTCCCTCGTCCACTTCCAGAGAGCCGTTCCATATGACAAACAATGCTTTCTACAGTGGCAGTGGGTGGAATGCTGGGCATGGAGTCAAGAAGACTCATCTCCCTGAGTTCAAATTTGGCCCCTTGCGCTTAGGAACTGGGTGACCCTGAGCAAGTTGCTTAACCCTGTTTGCCTCAGTTTCCTCATCTGTAAAATGGGGATAATTATAGCACCTACTTTCCAGAGTTGTTGTGAGGATCAAATGAGATAATGATTATAAAGCACTAAACACAGTGCTTATACATAATAAAATGCTAGCTATTACCATTATTATTCTGTTACTAACATTTTTCATAGTCCTTTGAACTTTTCTCACTCTCTTTTGTGTACTTTTCCTTGTTTGGGCTGTATTTGTATATATTCTGTAGGTACATATATTCTGCTTTCTGCCTTGAAGACAGAAATTGCTAATTCTTGTTGCTGTATCCTTAGGGCCCAGGACAGTGCCTGGATTGTAGTGACTCTTATTAAATTTTTGTTGGTAGATTTATTGATTTAAAATTTTTTATTTAGTTATGTGCAGAATAGTTGTTATTTAGCAGCTTTATTTGGATCACAATTAGTAAAGATTCTGAGCCTTAATGGTATATAATGTAGACAAGCCAACATGGTACTATAGCATCAAATTTTTTTTTCTTTTCCTTTTTAAGATGTGCTGTCATCTGTTTATCTTCTAATTTTAGCATAATCATTTCTTCTCCTTCTACTTCTTCTTCTTCCTCCTCCTCCTCCTCCTTCTTCTTCTTCATCTCCTCCTCCTTCCATCTTTCCTTCTCCCATCTCTTCCCTCCCCTTACAACTACTACCATTTTGGAAGCCCTGTTGTAGCAATGCTAGACACGTATATATTTGCTAACAAATTAATATGACAGCATAATTTATCTTCTCTGACCTCATCTAGTAACCCACATATCACTGTAGGATTTAGAGCTGAAAAAGAGATGATTTCCAATCTCCTCGTTTTATAGATAATGAAACTGAAGTCCATAGAAGTTAAGCAACTGGGGTGGCTAGGTGGCACAGAGAATAGAGCATTGGTCCTGAAGTCAGGAGGACCTGAGTTCAAATCTGGCCTCAGACACTTAATACTTACTAGCCCTGTGACCTTGGGCAAGTCACTTAACCCCAGTTGCCCTGCCCTTCCCCCTCCAAAAAGAAAAAAAAAAGAAGTTAAGCAACTTATTCAAGGTCACATAAGTAATAACAATAGGTGCCATTTTTATAGGGTATTCAAGCTGGTAAAGCACTTTACATGCATCATTTCTCTTAAGATAGCAAACAGCAGAACCCAGATGCTCTGAATGAAAAGCTAGTGCTCTTCCCCTTCAGCCACTCCTAATTTATTCTTTATATAAATCGTTTGTACAAAGTCGTTTACGTGTTGTCTCCCCCCATTAGAGGAGAGACTTCTGGGAACAGGGACTTCTTCTGGCCTCTCTTCGAACCCCCAGTTTTAGCACATGATAAATGCTGGGTGACTGACACACTGCCTCCGTTCGCCTTAGTTTACCTCTGCCCCATTTCTCTTTGTTACCCTGCTCATTTGCCTCCCTTTTCTTAGATCCCACCACCACCAACTCCTTTACGCTTTCATTCTTTCTTGATTCTCTTGTCTCTTGCTCCCCAGTACCTGAAACGCTCCATTCTTCTAGTCGTTTGGTCTTTGACTGGACTAAGCACAGCACTCATTCACTCGCTCAAGCTTTATGTGGAGTTTATAGCTACTCTTTCCCCAACTCTCACCTTCAAATGCATTTCTAGTTACTTGGGTCAGATTCTATATAAGTAGAATAGCCCCACAGCTGTCTAGAATGCTTTAACACAGTCCTGTCTAGATGCAGGAGTTACAGTTGATGACCATTTTCCAGTCCTAAGATTATATTAAAGGAATCACATCTTAATACTTGACTTTAGAGAATAAGTTTTGTTGATGTCTTTTATTTTTATGTCCAGTCATTTCTGATTATACCTCCTTTCCCTCTCTCCCCCTCAATCAGTAAGCTATCCCCTGTAGTGGTTAGTCAATAAGCACTTATTAATCGCCTACTATATGCCAGACATTCTGTCAAACGTTGAGGATAAAAAGAAAAGCAAAAACAAACAAAAACCAGTTCTTGCTTTCATGGGACTTAGGTCAAGTGGTAGAGACAATGTGCAAATTATGTACAAACAAGATATCTTTCTGTCTATATGATCTATTGGAAATAACTTAAGAGGGAAGACATTAATATTAAGGGACATTGAGAAGCATGGATTTTATAGAAGGTGGGAATTTAGCTGGGAGAAGGAAAGCCAGGAGGCAGAGATGAGGAGGGAGAGCATCCCAAGCATGGGGGACAGGAAGTCAAAAAGAAAAACATTCATGAAGTAGGGAGATGGAGTGTCTTGTGGGAGGATCATCAAGGAATCCAAGAGCAACTTTCTTTTTATGACTACTTATGCAACATTATACACCATAGTATTCTCCTGTCCCCAACCCCAAGGAAAAGAAGAGTTCATTTTCTCATTTCTTCTCTGGGTCTAGGATTGCCTGTTTTAATTACACAGCATTGCTCTGTCTGTTTCATTAGTTTATTGTAATACCCATCATTTTCAAAAGAACACTTGAATAGTGTGTTTTACATCCATCTGTAGTTGGATATGTAGTTGCTTTTGATATAAAATAGCGAATAGTTTGGCATTCTTTAAAGGCCAAAATCTGAATACCAAGGCCATGATCCAAGCTTAGAAATCTCACTGTGCTAATTTGAGGCATGGTGTGTATGCCAGCAGCTTGGAGAGAAGATCACTCGGTGTTCAAGGTACCAAATTAAAACCACCCTCCCCTCCTCTCTTTCCTGTTCATTCCAGCTATGATAGTAAAACAGCCCTCCAAGATATTTCTGCAGAACTTAAAGACCTGAAAAAAACAAAAACAAAACCATCCTTCATTGACAAGTTTAGTATCTTCTTTACTGTCTTCATCTGGGCAAGGCCCAGTGAGCTATCTCTGTATTACTCCATCAATAATTCTTCAATACACAATTATTTACTGCTATAGCTTACTTCTGTCCATAGCAGACGGTGGCTGCTGACTCTCTAATGTTAAACCTTTCTCCATTTCCTTTCATTTCAGGTTGGAAAACTGATCCAAGAAGCAGCTGGAAGGAGTAATTTGAAGAGAGTAACTCTGGAGCTTGGAGGGAAGAGTCCCAATATTATTTTTGCAGATGCTGATTGTAAGTCATCTGCAGATCTTACACATTTCCCAAGATAGTTATACATGGGCTCTCTCTCCCTCTCTCCCCTCTCCTCTCCTCTCCCTTCCTCTCCTTTCCCATCTCCCTTCCTCTTCCCTCTTCTCCTCCCCCTTCCTTTTCCCTCTGCTACTTTCTT
Source organism: Pseudochirops corinnae (assembly GCA_028646515.1). Classification (NCBI taxonomy): domain Eukaryota; kingdom Metazoa; phylum Chordata; class Mammalia; order Diprotodontia; family Pseudocheiridae; genus Pseudochirops; species Pseudochirops corinnae. Next base: position 83,305,949 of record CM053589.1, read on the forward strand.
TTCCTCTCCTCTTCCCTTCCTTTTTTAAATCTCTATTTTTAAAAAGCTACTAAGAGCCTGGTCTTTGAAGCTAAGCATACTTAGTTGGATCTCAGTTGTCTTGGGGAGAAAATTATTTTATATTAGAGGTAGAGGAGAGAACCATTATGAATTAACAGGTGAATAAAAAGAGGCCACCTTTAATCCTAGGGATGCATTAATAAACCTTTGCAATCCTCTGATGTTACAGAATAGGACTGAAGAGAGGTTGTGGAGTAGGTGGGGCTAAACTACCATAGCAGAGTGGAAAAGATCCTGGATTGGGAGTCAGGAGACCTAGGTTCTAGTCCCAGCTATGCCCTTAAACTTGAAGGGTGATCCTGATCAGTGAAGCTGTTGGACCATGTCATCTTCCCAGGCATTAGTTCCCCAAACCATAAAATAGTGGAATAGGGAATGGACCTGTGATCTCATTGGTGTAGGGAAATCCTAGATGAGGAAACATCCTCTAGCAATGCAGGTCAGCACATTCTCTGCAGCGCATGGCCTTAGAGAATGTCCCAGGGCACCAAAAAATTTAGGTGACTGGTCCAGGCTGTTTTCATAAGCAATTTACGTTAGAGGTAGAACTTGAACCTGGCTCTTCAGTAAACTCTCTATTCACTCTGCCATACTGTCTGTGGTATAAAAGGTATGCAACAGAGACACTGAAATAAATTTTGATTATCTCAAATACTGTTTTTCTATGAAGTTGGAATTCCATTTTTTTCTTCTTTAATTTATACGTCTAGGGAAGTAAGTAATACATTTTCAGCTTTTTTTACTCCATTATTCCATTGCCTTAAATTCCATTGCCTTAAAAAATGTATTAAATGGTTTATGGAATGCTTGTGGATAGATAGCTGGTAACTATCTGAGGCTGGATTTGAACTCAGGTCTTCCTGACTCCCGGGCTGGTATTCTATCCACTGTACCACCTAACTACCCTTCCTTTACTCTTTCTAGTCATCTCCATCCACTCATTGCTTCCCATGACTCTAAATCAGGATAATATAAGAGATTCAATTCAATAACCACTTATTAAGTATCTACCTGACACAGACCACTCACTGTCTAGGTTCTGAGAATACAAAGACAGAAACAAAACAGTTCCCGCCCTCACAGAGTTTATGCTCTATATCACATGTGTACAGATGAGTATAATGAAACTAAGAGAGTGATGGCCGCTCTTGGGAGTTCTGGCCTAGGTCAGGAGAATTTGGGGTCTGCCTCTGATATTCACTAGCTGTGTGGCCACAGGGTAGTCACTTACTTCTAAAATAAGTCTCAGTTTCCTCATCTGTAAGATGAAGGGGTTGAGCTAGATGACCTCTGACATCCCTCCTAGCTCTAAATCTATGAACTTTTTTTTTTTCCCTTTTGGAGGGCAATTGGGGTTTAGTGACTTGCCCAAGGTCACACGGCTACTAAGTGGTAAGTGTCTGAGGGTGGATTTGAACTCAGGTCCTCCTGACTCCAGGGCTGGTGCTCTATTTGCTGAGCCACCTAGCTGCCCCTAAATATATGGACTTTTGAGAAGGCAGAGAGCACTATCAGGTACAGGGAGTCACAGAAGAAGTCAGGAAGCATTTCTTAAGCAACTACTGTGTGCCAATCATCGTACTAAGGGCAAATAATGCTACTTGCCATCAAGGAAATGAGGGAGACAACGTGCCATTGTGTACACGTAAGATGTATGTACGACATACATACAGTGTGAATGAGAGGAGGTCTCTGAGATTAGGCACTGTCAGTGTGGGAAGGGGGAAGCCAGGAGGCTCTAAATCTATGATTCTATTGGAGAGAGATATAGAAGGTCAGTTGGTCAATCAGCAAACATGAATTAAGCACCTACTATGTGCCAATCACTGCGCTGAGGACTGAGGATGTAAAATGAGGGAAAAGTCATATCCTGCCCTCAAAGGGCTCACAATCTAACGAGGAGGAAAAGACCACGGGCAAAGGGACCATTTAGGAAGCCTGACAAGTAGTACTGGGGGTAATGTTATTTGAAGGAAAGGAACAGAGGTAGGCAGAAAAATCAACTCTAGACATGCTTGAGGCATCTGTATAGATGCAATCAACTCAGATATAACTGATTTTCTGCAACTCATTGTCACAGGACCTTTGAAAAATGGTCAAGTGAAGTCTCTTGGCTCTGAATCATATGACATTTAAACAATCCTAGACCACTGAGGACCCTGCTTTGTTTTCTAAGCCACTCCAGGAAAGGAGATTCCCCCATTTCATCTTTATGCCTCCTTAGAACTAAAAAGGACCACATATACCATGTATTCTAAACCGTATCAGAATAAGAGTCCCCTTGACAGAATCCTCAACAGATGTTCCTTGAGCTTTCTCTTGAAGTCCCATAGTTAGTAATGAGGTGTTTCATGACTCCTATGGTGGTCTATTCTTTTAGATAGCCTTAATTGTTGGGTGATAGTTTCCATTTATTTCAAAGCCACAATGTGCCTTTTTTCAACTTCTGCTAATGTTCCTAGTTCTATCCTCTGGGACTGAGAAGAACAAATTGAATCCCTTTTTTCACATGTTAGCCCCATTTAAAAAAAATCTTCATTTTTACCAGTGGGTTGATGATTTTATAACTGATATAGTCATAGGATCACAGATTTAAAGCTAGAAGCTGGGGGTATGCTAGAGCCCACTCAAACTGGCATGTGAGAGTCAATTATTATATTTTCAGCATGAAAATTTATACCCTGGAAATCAACAAATGCTATGAACTGGGTCTTGATTAATTTTTTGGTTCATTTCTAGCCTTAAGAGAGTAATGGAGAAAATGTTAGCACAGATTATGTTTACAAATGCTGTGCATGCATTTTTTTCCCTAGAGAGACAGTTGTTAAACATTTGCCACCACACCATTGGCTGGAAGGGACCTCAAAGACCATCAGATCCAATCCTCCCATTTTCTAGTTGAGGGTTGGTAAGGTTTGTGTGACTAATAAGTGTCTAGGGGCAGAAGTTGAGCCTAAGTCTTTCTGACTCCAACCCTCCACTATAATGTAAGGCCTCTTCTATTCAGTGTCTGGCACATACAATTACTTAGTGCATGTTTGCTTACTTGATTTCACCAGAAAATACTGTTGTTTAACCTCCCAGTTTGTCCCTTGACTAGCTAAAAGTTCACCCTTTGTTTTAACTATTCTATCTATCAAAGGGATGTATCATCCATTCAATAGAAACTTTGATAACATTATTCCTTTAGCACCTAAAACATGAGGAATGAAAAAGAACAAAGATATTGTTATTATGAGTGGCATTATATGATACATGTTTATCAGAAAATTGAAGGGCAAAATCTCTTTCTTTTTCCTATTAAATATAAAAAAGCTACCCCTGAAAACACTTGGGCACCACACACCAATACCATTGACTTCTATAATGTTAATGAAATAGGAAGATCTTTCCCACCCATTAATAGGCCTATGTGAACCTGGAGCCTGAGTTACATAGAGTCCAGAGTGGAAGAAGTTTGCCTAGAGAGCAGAAAGCAGAGAGAAAAGCAGGGTGGAGGGAAGAATCTTGCCTAGGGGAACTTGTTTGTGGGGAGGCCTAATAGAGAGAATATTTAAGATGTCAATCTTCTTGGACTAGTGATGAGTACCTTGTTAAATCTTACCTCCTGGTATCCTAAGGGTGTTCCAAATAAATGTTTTGGTTTTGCCTTTGAGGAAGAGAGTTTTGAGAATTTATGCTGGAAATACACATGCATATTCATAGCTGCTGCTATGGGTATCACATTGGTGTTACACCATATCTTCTCAGTTGCCTTTCCCATCCATTTCTTTTATGTATAATGTTGCCTTGAGTGCTTTGGGGAGGAGGCACAGGTGTTGGCTTCACTAGTGGATGAGAGCAAAACAGAATAAATGGTGACTTTCATCTTGCAGTGGACTATGCTGTGGAGCAGGCCCACCAGGGTGTGTTCTTCAACCAAGGTCAGTGCTGTACAGCGGGATCCCGCATTTTTGTGGAAGAGTCCATCTATGAAGAGTTTGTTCGAAGAAGTGTGGAGCGTGCCAAGAGGCGAATAGTTGGGAGTCCTTTTGACCCAACCACTGAACAAGGCCCTCAGGTAAGTAATAAGAAATCTTTCATTTCTTAACTTAGGTACCTATACAGAGCCTCTATAGACTCTAAGGAGGGTCCTTGATGTTAGGTCTCTTTTTCTTTACTTTCTCCCTCCCTACAAACATACAAAGAACTTTGCTTGTTTTTATGCATGTGATTGGAAATTCAGCCAAGGAGGAGTCTTTCCCTTTCAGATTAGCTTTTGCATAGCCTTTCATTTCTGGCAATTTCTTCAACACTGTTTTTGCTTCTGAAAAAAACAAAGACATCATTCCTTCTAATTATCTTCTTCAACCATTTAGGTAAGGGTTAGGAATTGCTTAAGAGCACTTGTTAGGATCTGAAGCATTGCTTAGGCCTATGAGAGCATCTGGCTCAGTGTCTGGCAAAGAGGAATGAGTGACTAGGTGTTCAAGTCTTTGATCAATAGGGGATAATTGTTAGCAGTTTTATATTGGGCTGAGAGAATTCATTCCATTCCACATGGAAATGGAATGGTTGTCTAAGCATATAGTCCATTTCAGCCTAAACATTGTCTGAGTACTAAGGTTCTGTGCAGACCTACAGAAGGTAAATGTTAAATCAGTCATGGTTGGCATGTGTTGGTAGGCTTGTCCACCAGGTTTACTGCAATGTAGAGAATGTGATAGCATTTTATAGTAAGGGATAGGTATAGGGACTGGAACTGAGATTTTGCTATAAGGAGAGTACCCTCTACCATTGAAGGTCTATACATTCTGTGCAACTGATAGAGAGTTGCCCAGAGGCACATAGCCAGCAGGTATCAGAGGTGAGACATGAACCTGGGTCTTCCATTGAGCTCCTCAACATTCCTATCTGATATCTCCTGTCTATAATGATTCCTTCAAAGGGGAGTGGGAGGGAAGAAAGGTGAAAAAAAGAGGAAATGACCTTTTTAGGGAGTGGAATTACAACCTTTGACTGTGAGCTCTCTCATGCTGCCAAATGAAGATCTGGTTTTATAGAAGATCAAGAAGTGCCTATGAGAACATGTGGGTCAGTTCTCCCATGAAAATTTCTAATGAGGACCAATGTCACTTTAGGTCTGGGCAGATATACTATGTCTTTTTTTTTTTAATTTTATTTTAGTTTGCATCATTCATTTCCACAAGATTTTGAGTTACATATTTTCTCCCCTTCTTTCCCCTACCCACCACCCCGAAACAGCCATCCCAGTGTGTCCTGCCTCTCCTAGTCTATTCTCTCCTATGTCACTTTTTGGTAGGGCAGGATGGATCTCCCAA
>CM053589.1:83311829-83336670 GCA_028646515.1 Pseudochirops corinnae
TGGTCAGTCTGTGATTTTTTTTTAAATCTCTGTGGGGCTCTGCTTCCAGAAGGGAAAGCTCTGTCCCAAATCGCAGGCGTCCTCCCGGCTGCCGTAGCTCTCAAGAAGGCGCTGGGACCCTTTCTACTTACTTCCGGCTCACTGGATAATGAAGACTCCAAGACCGAGGCCCAAGATGGCGTTCCGGATCCAGGCCGCTCAACGCGAGAGCACTGGCCTCTGAACGATTGCTTAGTCTCCCTGCTGTCTGCAGGCCGCAGGCAGGAAGCTGCAATGCAGAGGCGGGTGCAAAACCTCTGCCTTTCACTTTTCCGCTCTGGAGGCCTTTTCGTCTGGACTGCTCCTCCCTCCCAACTTTGCAAGCTCCACTGACCTAGTTCTGAATGCTGCTCACAGCTGCTGGTAATCCGCTCACTGCTCCTCTCATCCAGCTGCCCCTGGGGCTCAGCCGGGGCTTCAGGCCAGGCTGGTTTCGGTTGGCAGTGCTGATATGGTTCCTTGTAGCCAAGCTAACTTTAGTGGAAAGTATCTTTGTGTGCGTTTTGGAGTTCTAGGATTGGTTTAGAGTCCTATTCCATGGATATTTTGGGGTGGCTATGTGAGAGTTGCGATATGTTGCTGCTGCTACGCCGCCATCTTGGCTCTGCCCCCTATACTATGTCTTTACTGCCAAAGGGAAATGGAGGTCCAGGTATTTATTATGACAATTCAAGCAAAAACAAAGAAGCAAAAGGTAGAGAAAAAAGTCATCAAGTGAAAGAAGACTTTTATCTGAACTGTTAAGATAAATGATCTTATAAGAACCAGCTTCGACTGATGATGTTGATTAGTGACTAGCCTTTAAAATTGAACATTTCATACTTTTCCCCTCTAGGTATTGTAGGGACTCATAGAAAACATGCCCTTTCCTAGTTGTATATTTGTTTTTTCAATAAAAGAATTGCAATTTAAAAGCATGCCACCCCTCAAAAAGCCCTGTTCATACACACAAAACAAGAATGCCTTGATAACTACAAAAGCAACAATGGCACATAGTTAAATAGCACTTTAATTTACAAAACACTTTATAAGTCTTTGACCACTTTAACCAGCAGTGTGCTTTCCATATGATTGATTTGATTTTGATTTCTTATCCTTCATGTAAATAACCTAAGTGGGTGAGTTAGCCACCTTTCAGCCCAGCAATGTTCCTCTCATTAAGGGATACTGCCTGTGATTATAAGGGATGTTTCTGGTGGCCATTATTTTCAAGGCCATACAGTCCCTCAGTTCCTAGACATAAAGCCAGGAACTTAAAAAAGTACAAACGAAGGAACTTTCCACAGGAGGCCTGTCCTGATCCTCCAGCTGCCAGTATTCCCTCACCACCCCCCCACCAAAAAAAAAATTCTTTGTATTTATTTTGGTTATACTTACTTTGTATTACAGCCCTGATCTCCCCTCCCCCAAAGGGGTCCTAATTATAGGCTCATGTGGTGAGCCAAATAGGTCTGATCCAGGACTCAGATAAGAGACCTTAATTATGTACCCTAATTCCTCTAACTGTTCCTTCATAGTAACAAAATTAATCTTTCTTACACTACTTTCTTTAATACTTAAAAATATTGTTCCTGATCTTAAAACTCCATGCATTTGACCCATAGTGATAGAAAACTTGAAAATCCCTGTATCAGCTTGGTGGAAGAGAACGACTTAAGAAAAGGTTGATTGAAATTAGTTCCCTTACCCTGTGACTTGTGATTTCTGGAGCTCCTTTCTGCTTGTAAGGGCCATCTCCTCTGGGGACCTTCCTTTCAGGATTCTATGTGCCCTATTTTGGGTGCCATTTGTTGGGGGCTACTCAGTGTCCAGCACTAAGCATGATCAGAGATGTGAATAAGAAATGACCAGGCCATGTAGGTAGTTCAGGGAAGAACCATGAACTCCATTTAATGATGATTTGAACAAGATTTTTAAAGATCCAAAGGACAAAGATTCAAGTATTCTCATCAAAGTCTTAGTTGATCACATCCTGGGATATTATCATAGTTTTATCATTACAATAATCTGCTGCATCCTCGAAGTAAACTCAGACAGAATCAAGTTTCTGAATTCTAGGCACCAACAGATCTTTGGAAGTCAGTTAACATTTTAAAGGTATAAACAAAGAGGATGCGAATCAGAGCAGGCCTTCAAACATCTAGGTTTCTTAAATCATTGTCTTGAATCTGCTGTACCTTGGGACCAACACAGGAATGGAAAAATCTAATAAAAGACTTGTCTTTTTAAGTATTTGAAGTTTTGGGGGCAAAGAAGTTTTGGGGGCTTTGTTGGAGTCTCAGACAAAAGTCTTTTTAAGTGCACCCCTGAGGTTCTTTTGGGGGAGCCAGCCTTTGCAAGCCACGTCACCTCGAGAGGAATTTGGGTACATAATTAAGGTTTCTTATCTGAGTCCTGGATCAGACCTCTTTGGCTTGCCACAGGCTCAAATGTACTCAGAGCCCTATCTGGGGGACCCAAGCCCCAATTAGGGGGTTTTAGGCTTTTTTTCTCTGTCATTATACTTCTTCTGGGGAATTAAGGAAGAACTCTTAAAACACAGATTTGACTTGTGAAGGGTCTCCCCAAAAGGGGTTAGCAGGGCTCTTTCTAGAGATCTTATTCAGTGTACAAAGTAGTAAATATCAGGTACAAGGCAACTATTTATTCTGTAAAAATTCTCTCCAATTCTTTCCAAATTTCAAATCCAAATTCTTTCCAAATTCCTCCAAAAAAAAAGAGAGAGAAATACTTAAAATATACAACTTATAAGAACTCATTAACACATAACCAAAATATAAATGATATCGTATCACTTCTATTATACTCTCCTTGGGGATAAAGATTCCAGGCAGACTTGTGAAACTGAGGAATGAATATTTCAAATTCACCTGAGTGATAATCCTCACTACACACACACACACACACACACACACACACACACACATGTATATAACACACAGGTATATAGATAGATATATAGAAACACACATATATATGTACACATGCAACCTGTGTATGTATATTAACACACATATATACACACATATCTATATACACAAAAACATACATACACACACACACACACACACACACACACACACACACACACACACACACACACACACACACACATATATATATATATACACACACATACATATATATATGTACACAACACATATTTCCTCAATAGAATATAAGCTATTTGAGGGTGGGAACTGTTTCTTTTCTGTCTTTGTATCTCTAGAATCCAGCATAGTGTTTAACACATAAAAAGTGCTTAATACATCCTTGGCAGCTAATTGATTGATACCACACTCATTTATCCATTTCTATCTTCATATCAGACTTTCTTACTTATGTTGACAAAGTAATTTCTTTTTTGCAGATCGACAAGAAACAGTACAACAAAATCCTTGAGCTCATCCAGAGTGGTGTGGCGGAGGGGGCCAAGCTGGAATGTGGTGGCAAAGGACTAGGCCGAAAGGGCTTTTTCATTGAGCCCACTGTGTTTTCCAATGTTACTGATGACATGCGAATTGCCAAGGAAGAGGTATCAAATATCTCAGTTAAGAGAGTCTCAGAGAGTTCCCTGGGGTTACATTCTGGAGCTGTTTAGCAGAAAGTCTGGGAAGATGTATTTCCTGGATTAATTTTTTTAATAGCTTATGTAATACAAACACAAATGCTCTGCCACTCCAAATACAGACAGTTTGGAAATCAAAGAAAAGGAATTAGCTGTGAGATGGGTAGATGAGATAGGATCCCATGGAGCAAACCAAATAATTATGGTCTTTGTTTTCCATAATAATCTTCATATGGTAGTTAACTTTTAATAACAACTCATATTTACATAAACACTCTAAGGTTTACTACTTTCCCCACAACGCCCCTGCCATGATTTGTAATGCAAACGTCAATGTACCCATTTTCATAATAACAGACATGAATATAATGCTTTAATGTTGCAAAATGCTTTACATACATTATCTTACTTGTGCCTTACTTCAGTTATTATTTTTCTTTATAATACAGGTGAGGGAACAGATTTATAGAGGTTGTACATCCATAGTCACAGAAATTCCAAGTGTAGATGTGACAATGTACTCTTGGCTCCAAGACCATCATTCTTTCTCATATATCAATCTGCCCTGACATTGCACTGGAGACTTAATTTTCCAGCCTATAGGTCAGGAACCAAGCTGTCTGTTTTAAAAAATAAAAATAAAAAGGCATCTCTTTGTGTGTGGAGGGGAAGCAAAGAATGCATCTTCCTGGTCAGGAATGGATCAACAGCCTCTTTATCTTGGTCCTCTGCTCCTTCTTCAGATATGTAACATAGAGGTTTCCCAGCTTGGGAATCCTAAGATTTTAGAGCTGGAAAGTTCCTTAGTACAACATGAGAGTATGTCTTCTATGTGCATAAAGAACACAGGCACATACACACAGAAACACGCTTGTTCATGTGCTAAGGCACACATGCCCTCCAGAGCTCGAGAGAACAAAACTCTAAATGTTAACACAAACTTTGGAGTCAATATCTTTGTCTGATTTTGTTGTTCTATTAAGAGAATAAATAAAGGGTATTGATTATATCCTTATATTATTGATTATATGTATATTTGTATATGCATACACACAAACACATACACATATGATATATATGTGACACATATGATACACTATGTATATGTGTGTGTATATATATATATATATATATATATATATATATAATATATAATCAATAAATGGGGGAAACAGGCAAAATAGTGGCAAAGCAATCACAAAATCACTTGCGTGTGGCTTAATGAAAAACATTTCATCCTTGTTGCAGATTTTTGGGCCAGTTCAAGAAATCCTGAGGTTTAAGACTGTGGATGAAGTTATAGAACGAGCCAACAATTCTGACCTTGGGCTCGTTGCTGCCGTTTTTACAAATGATATTAACAAAGCACTCACAGTATCAGCAGCGATGCAGGCTGGGACTGTTTGGTGAGTTTTTTCCTTTTTTCTGGCTCAAAGTCAGCCCTTTAGTGGGCAGACCTGGTGCTAACTATGATATTATGATATGATATGATATGATATGATATCATATCATATATGATATACTATGCTAAATATAACATAACATAACATAACATAACATAACATAACATAACATAACATAACATAACATAACCTCATCATGCTGACACCCCTCAGATAGGATGGATAGGAAGAAAGGCAATCCAGCCTCCAACTGGAGCACTCCATTTTCTACTTCTTTTTCTGTATGTGGGTGGTTCCTCCACATCAGTGATCTCCCTTACTCAAAAATCTTCAGTACCTCTCTGTTGCTTCTGGGACAAAATAACATTCTCAGCATTTTAGACCCTCCACAATCTGGTTCTCACCCACATTTCGGGTCTTATTTCATATTACTACCCTTTCATGAATTTTTCATTTCAGTCCAAATACTCTCTCCTACCTATACCCTGTGTTTGCAATTTCATCTCATAACCCAAGTGTGCCTCCTACACAAAGCCTTCCTTAATTCCTCCAATTGTTAGTACCCTTCTCCCTCTTGAAATTATTTCCTATATGCTTATCTATGTACAGGTAGTAGAATATGATTGTGCTCTCTGAGGGCAGGGGTTTTTAAACTTTTGTCTGTTGTTATTCAGTCCTGTCTAATTTTTTGTGAGCCTATGTGGGATTTTCTTGGCAAAGATACTGGAGTAGTTTGCCATTTCCTTCTCTAGTTCATTGTACAGATGAGGAAATTGAGGTAAATAGGGTTAAGTGACTTGCCTAGGGTCACACAGTAAGTGTCTGAGGTCAGATTTGAACACAGGAAGATGAGTCTTCCTGACTCCAGAGCTGGCATTCTATCCAATGGGCCAACTAGCTGCCCCTATTTTTATCCCCAGGGCTAAGTACCTAATAGGTATTTAATGTTTGCTAAATTAAACTAAATTGGATTAAATCAGAAAATTAATTAAACTTAAATCATATCATTTTTCTTTACTTATTAAAATTCACTTTCTTTTGATGAAAATAACTAGCCCATTGCCTTTTTTTTCTTATTAAATAAATTTCACTGACAATTTCCCACCTTTTTTCCATTTAGGATCAATTGTTACAATGCCTTAAATGCCCAGAGTCCCTTTGGGGGATTCAAGATGTCTGGGAATGGGCGGGAAATGTAAGTATTTTGCCATTCACTTTCAGAATTTACAGGACAGGTTTTGTGACTGTTAGTACCAAGAAAGTCTCGTTATTCACATAATAATAATCTAATTATCATTCTCATGGTCTGTTGTTATTCAATCTTAACTCTTCACGATCCTGTCCAAGGGGTTTTTGAAAAGATATTGAAGTGTTTTGCCATTTCTTTCCCCCATGGATTAAGGTAAACAGAAGTTAAGTGACTTGCCCAGAATCACAAAGCTAGGAAGTGTCTCAGGTCTCAGTTGAACTCAGGTCTTCCTGACTCAGGCTTGGCACTCTATCCACTGAACCACTAGCTACCACATTCTAGATCTAGACATATGTCCCAAGGTAACTGGGTCACAGAGAATTTAAGTGACTTGCCTAGTCACACAGTTAAGTACCTAAGGGAAAAAACCAAACTTAACTTCTTCCTGATTCCAATATCAGCACTTGTATATCCACTACCATTCCAGTGATTATCAGAGTGGTCCAAAGACTAAAGAGCATCCCTGAAACCCTGTCTGATGAAATTAATGGACCTAGGAATAATATTTCTAAATGCCTAAAATAAAACATGTAGGATTAGAAATGAAACCAATTATATTGAATACAGTTATCAAACTATTTTTTTTTTAAAGCCAAAAAAGAAATTCACAGACTCCAGGTAGCCTTCCTATGAGGTCATAGCACCCAGGGCTTGTTATTGTATCACATCTTACAGGTGAAACCAGTTGATTCAGTAACATAAATAAATAAATAAAACAGTTGGCTCCGGTTTTTGGTACCATATCAACAAAACAACCAGTTAATTGACTAAAATTTTTGTTTTGACATCATGTAGAAACAATCCAAGACTATGTTTACACAAGCCAAATGGAGGGAAAGGTTGAGGCAATTATCCAGATAATTCAACTGAAAAAAACATCAAAACCTTGCTCTTAGAGGGAAGCGAGTAGGAATTTTTTTTCACTGCAGCACTTAGATCGTTACATCTTTCATTGTGCTCCCACACCAGTCCTGCCCCTTACTGGAAAAATGAGCATGGTTCTGCCCAGAGTACTAGGAAGCACCCAAGAAGGGATCCTATCTGACTGTTTCTCTTAGATGCAGCTCCAGAACTGAGCCTATCATCTCATCTTTGGGACAGAATTGCTGTCCTGCTTCCAGCAATAGCCATACATGTACTGACCATAACACGTCTCCTTCTGTTTCTAAGACATGATATTGCAATGAGCTATAGGATTTAGACCTGAAAGGGACCTTAGGCCAACCCCTTTATTTGACAGAAGAGGAAACTGAGGAAACTGAGAAGCTAAATGGATTGTCCAAGGTCACACGGTCAGCAGGTAGGAGTGCTGGGACTCAAACCCAGTTCCTCTGATGCCAAATTCAATGTGCTTTCCACGAACCCTGGTTCTCTTTGCTTAAAGAGCTATTTTACTCCTACACAGGACTGGGGGTGGAGCAACAATGAATTCACCCAACCCCGCATAAGCCTATTGAAAGTCACAGGTTTCTGACAACTTGCCCCCACCCCCAGCTTTTGAGATCTAAATATAACATAGTTGTCCAGAATTGTCAACCTGGCAAGCCATTGCCTGGTTACCTTTCAACCTTCCTTTACCTCTGTAAACACAGCCTCAGATGCATACTGGAAAAGGAAAATATTGCAGAATTTTTGCCATAGATTAAGGGGGTGAAAACATCCTAAGAGCATGGAATCTAGTATTGGAAGGAGCCTATATGACGCTATATATGATGACCTATAGATCATCTGGTCCTATGGTGCCAAATAAAACAGGAACAAGGGCCACTTACCCGTACATAAGGATCTCTGTGTGCCTCATATTGACTTAATTTTAAAATGTAATTTTAAAAAATGTTTTGTTGTATTTTTATTTATTTTGTTAAATATTTCCCAATCACATCTTAATCCAATTCAGGCCACATCAAATACAGGCTACATTTTTCACATCTCTGATTTAGTGCAAACCCTTTATTTTACAGATGAGGACACTGAGGCCCACTGGGGTAGAATAACTTGAGCAAAGTCACATAGGTAACAGAATCAGGCTTTAAAACAAGGTCTTGTGATTCCAACTCTGATGTTTTTTTTTTTACCCACCATGCCATGCTGGAAGGATGTCTTGACATTTTAAAAACTAATGAGTCAAAGTGAAAACAAGATGCATTATGAAAATATTTTTAGTGGAGATAAAATAGAGTAGCAAATACATACAAAGTGGAATTGGATATTTGCTTCAAGTCTATAGATGTGAAAAAGGCTATGTCTGACAAAATCCTGAATTGCTTTCTGAAAAGCAGTTAAGCCATAGCATATCACAAACCTATGGGGTTGTATCTGCCTAAGCCTCGGGTGATTTAAGACCAAGATTGACTCATCATAGCAAGTGCAATCAGGACTGGGACAGGAAGCTGGACCCTTGGGCTCTAAGTATAGTTCTGCCCTTTGAGTAATCATGAAGGCCTCCCTGTGAAGACTTCCCTTTTGGGGAGGGTCACCAGACGTGTCTGCCTTCTCGTGGCGATGAACTCCTGCTGGATTTGTATTGCCACAGAATTTAACCCAACAGTGAATTTCTTCTAAGAAAACTTTCACTTAGGAGTAGTATTTTAGTCAGGAGTGGTAGCTCATGCCTGTAGTTCTTAATACTGGAGAGCTGGATTGAGTTGCAGTAAGGCTAAAGTTGACAGGGTGTCCACTTTACGTTTGGCCCCAATCTGGTGAGCCCTCAGGATCTTAGGGCAGCCAGACTGACTCAGAAGGGCCAAAGCAGTTCAAGTTGGAAAAACAGAGAATGTTCAAGTTTCTGTGCTGATTAGTATTGGGATAGGCCGTGAGTGGCTTGCTACTTTTCTGGCCTGGGTAAGATACAGGCAAGAGAAAGAGAGACAGAGACAGAGACAGAGAGAGTCAGATAGTCAGAGACAGAGAGGAGAGACAGGACAGAGAGAGACACAGACAGAGAGATATGGAAAGACACAGAGAGACAGAAACACAAAAGAGCGAGTATGTATTTGGTTAATCTGATTAATGGCCTCAGTCTTCCACTTCATTTGGCTTGTGTAGACACAGTGTAGTACAAAATTTCTTAACGTTTTTGTGTCCTGGAACCCTTTGACAATGAAGCCTGTGGATTCCTTCTCAGAATGATGTATTTTTTAAATTTTATTTTGGACTCAAACACCCGAACACAAATACAGAATAGAGAAAAGGAACAAAAACATATCATAAACTTAAATATTGGAACTTAAATATGAAGAAAGGGGGGCAGTGTATCTTGTGCATAGCAGAGCATAAGAGAGAATTCAAATAGGTAACAATAAATTATCATTTCAAGAACACCTGTATGATAAATACTACACAATGTGTTGAGAGTGATCGTTCTTTTCTTTGCTTCCTTTTAAGTTTTTTTTTTGTTCTTTGCTGTGCACTTTTTACTTTGTTCTCTCCCTCCCCCCCTCCAGAAGACTACAATTAAGTATGGATATAATTTTCTATAGCTATAGACATATACATATATATATATATATATATATATACACACACACACATACACACACACATATGTAGACATATACTTTCCCAAATTCTACTCCCGATCTTTGTTTTTATGTTTGTGTATATCTCTTGTTTCCTATCCTTCCTGCCTCTTCTGCTTTACTTCTACCCACTACCTTGCCCTCCTTTTACTTTCCTACCCCCCTCCAAGAACCCCTCCCCTATCCTCCCATTCCCATTAATATAAACACCCTTCTATAGCCCCCTATAACCTATTCCCTCAGCCTTCTCTGTAGTGGTCCCTCCACCATCCTCTCATTCCCATTGATCTAAACACCATTCTATACCACCCTTTTTACCTATGGAATGATATTTTTAAATATGTAAAATACATAGAGTTACAAAGGAAGCCAATTATATTGAAATACAATTATAAAAAAAATTTGTTAAAGATCACCAGACTTCAGGTTAAGAACCCCTAGACTATAGTGGAATAAGTGATTAACTTGGAGTCAAGAGAACTGGGCATGAATCCTGGGTCTATAATGTTGTAACTGTGTGACCTTGGGTATATCACTTAATTTTGCTGAGCTTCTGTTTTCTCTTCTGTGAAATAGGATAATAAAATATTAGCTCTGCCTACTTTATAGAAGGCAGCCAGGTGGCACACTAGAAAGAGCACTGTACCTGGAGTCAGGAAGATCTGAGTTCAAATCTGACCAAAGATACTTATTGGTTGTGTGACCCTGGGCAAGTTGCCTAACCTCTGTTTGTCTTAATTTTCTCATCTGCAAAATAAGGATAATAAAATATAATTTTTACTTCAACAACTCTTTAATGTCAAGATAGTGTTTTGTAAACCTTAAAATACTATATAAATGTGAGTTTTTATATTATTGCAGTGTGATATCAAAGACCCAAATACTATCAATCCAATGGTCATGTTGAACTCTTTCCCTTACCCCTCCTACCTTCAATGGATCAGTGAGTTTACTCCTCTGAAGTCTTCCTCCAATGTTTCATTCATGTTGTAAAGATAACCCTGGGTTCTCAAAATTATGCCTATGGTTCACAAGTGTTGTGGCTGTTCATGGTTAATTTCAGTTACAGAAACCATAGGCATGAGCCACCATTCCTGGCCAAAAACTTGCTTTTAAAAGAAAGTTAGAATTCCTTGGGAGAAATTCATTGTCTGGTTAAATCCTGTGGCAGTGTAAGTCTAGCAGGAACCCATTTCTCCTCAGTTGGAAAGGCTGTGAGTATTGACTGGTCTGTTGACAGACTCTACGTGTTATAGTCAAAGGCCTGCCCAGCTAAATTCACAGAGGCTCCTTACCAGGAAGCTGGCTACAAAGAGATGATTTTTTTTTCTCTCTCTCCAACAACTCTTGAAAACCATCCGTTGAGGTTTGGGAGAGTTGCAATGTGTAACATTGGAGGAAGAACCATCCCAGTGAAAACATAGTTTTTTGAAATACTAGAATATTGAAGTGGATTTGGAAGATACAGAGTTTAGAATGAAATGAGGAAACCACGTAATAAATTGGTCCAAATAATCATAGAATGGTAGAACCGTGAGGGACTTTAGAAAAGCTCTATTTCAGTCCCTACATTTTAAGGATAATGAAACTGATGGCTAGAAAAGTTTACTAACCTGAGTAAGGTCATACAGTTAGAGAAAGAATCACATTTCACCCAAGTCTCCTAATTCCTAACCCAGTGCTCTTTCTATTACACTATGTAAGTTTTTTTTACTTCAAAATATCAAATGAAACTAACCTATGTAAAGCTATGTTTTAAGCTTTGCAAAGCTTAAAACGTTACATACATTCTAAATATCTAGCTATAATAATAATATTATTATAATTGCCACTAGCCCATGTTTGGTTCAGGGATACTTAATTGGGGGGGGGGGGAGGAAGGTGTGACATAGATCTCCTTAATAGTCTGGTGAAGCCTCAGAATAATGGTTTTAAATATATAAAATTAAAAGGAGACCACTTACGTTGAAATATAGTCCCCAAAATACATATTTGTAAAAGTTCATAGACCCTAGGTCAAGAACCCCTTATATCTAGACACTTGGGTCAGTGGCTATTTTAATGTTAGAGGTTGGTTCATTCCCTTCTTCAAGTAAGACGGTATCTAAAAAACCATGCCAGAGAGAACAGCCCTAGGAGCTCTGAAGAACTACAGCACTGTTCTCAGAGGTGAATGTTTTTGTCTGGTTTGAGTTTGCTTTGATATAGTTCACATGTGATGGGATGTAATGGTCAAACTCAAAACCAAATTTCTAGCAAGACAAAAGGCCTTATTAGTCTCCTTTAGGCTCAGGAGCGACTGGATCAGGACATTTCCAGGGAGGGAAGAGCATAGTGCAGGGATCTGCCCTAAGCGCAGTGCGTGCAAAAATCAGGAAGTAAGAAGGGAGTGACCTCGCTCTAAACAGGCACATGATGTCCATGATGGTGAGGCATATTCACAATGGCCTGAGGGCAGGAAAAAGTCCAAAGGGAGCCAGAGCTGAGCTCCTAATAATCTGTCTCCCAGCCTGGACAGCACTAATGAGTGAGAGGTTTAAATGAATGTCTGCCCTAAATTTTCATCGTCCCCTTCTAGGACAATAGACAGTGAAATGGATAAGCAAGGCCATTCTGACACAAGTCTCTTCCAGACACTTTCTTCAGAATAATTAATTGGATGTTAGCCTGTGAGTCAATTAAGAAGCATTTATTAAACACCTATTATGCCAAGGATTAGAGATACAAGGAAACTAACTCTGCTTTCAAGGAAGTTGAGCAAACCTAAGAAATCATCCTGTTCATTACCCTCATTTGCCATTGAGGAAACAGAGGCCCATGGTCTGATACTCCAAAGTGGTTCACATAATTCGGTCATCCTCAGTGTCCAAAGAATCCAGAGCATCAGACGCTTGAGTCTGGATGAGTAATGGATTCCAGTAGAGAGAGTGCAGGTAGTGTGGCTGCTCACTCAGGATAGACTGCTTAAAGTTAATACCCCATTTTAGTCAGAATATGAATGAATGAATGAGTGAAAAAATACTTATTGAATGTTTTCCATGTGCAAAGCACTGAATATAATGAATAAAAAGACAAGAGATGTCCTACTGTCAAGGAGATCACATTCTAATGCAGGCTACAACATATATAGGTAGTTGGTATTGGCTACAAGTTAGACAGAAAGGCCCAGTGGTCCTTAGAGGTGTGGCAACAAAACAGATGGTAGTTAATTTCCACTGGTAAAACCATACCTATTTATGATGCTGAACCATTTGAAAAGGCCAAGGACTTTGGTGTTGAGAATTTTCAGGCCTTCAGTAGCTATGGTTGCTGAGGATATGGGGGCTCCATCATAGGGAAGGGAGAAGGGATAAGCCTTTTGAAGAATATAGAACCATAGATTTAAAGCACACAGGGCTCTTAGAGTCCAATCCCTCATTTTTACAGTTGAGGAAACTGAGGCATAGAATGGTGAAGTTACTTGCTCAGGGTCATATAGCTAGTATCTGAAGTGAGATCTGAACCCAAGTCTTTTGATTTCAAGGTCATTGCCCTAAACATTGGGCCATGCTTACCTAAGATAACGAGGAAAGAGAAAGGGGGAAAATAGTGTGAGGAGAGTTAGGCAAAAGAAAAAAAAAGAGAGAGACAGAGAAACAAGAAAAAGAGACAGAGATAGAGCAACCAGCCTTGACACACCAAAATATTTCCATATACTGATTACAACATGATGCTGCAGGATACTCAGAAGAGTACTTAGTTCTCAGAAATGAAGACTGTAACATTAAATATTCTCATAATGAACTCCTAAGAAGGGCACATTTTCCTTTCTGGAAAGTTTGTCATTTGCGCCTCTTCCAGAAATGGTCTTGCCATGGAGCTAACTCTGGGAAAGCTCACCTGATACTCCCAACTGCTAAGGTCCCTCTTTTCAAACTTCCTTGTATTTAACTACTTTGTCCATATTTGGATCTATTAATTTTATAATTATACTGTTTGTATGTATATATACACATACATAGTCATATAAATAAATATTTGTAGATACAAATACAAAGAATGAAATAAACTCTCCTCCCAAAAGCTTACATGGGGGAGACAAGTATCTATCCATCTATCGATCGATCTATCTATACATCCATCCATCTATCTATCTATCTATCTATCTATCTATCTATCTATTTATCTATCGATTGATCGATCTATCTCTATTTCTGAATAGGGATTGTTTCATTCTTCATATTTGTATCTCCAGCATCTATCATGGGTCCTGGCACGTGTTGTTGTTGTTTAACTGTTTCAGTCATGTCCAACTCTTTGTGTCCCCTTTTGGGGTTTTCTTGGCAAAGACACTGGAGTGATTTGTCGTTTCCTTCTCCAGCTCCTTTTATGGATGTTTCTTCATCCATAGAGGGTTAAGTGACTGGCCCAGGGTCACACAGCTAGTTAAGTGTCTGAGGCCAGATTTGAACTCAATGAAGACGAGTCTTCCTGACTCCGGGCCCAGCTCTCTTTCTGCTGTGCCACCCAGCTGGTACATAATAAGAATTTAATAAATATTTGTTGATTGGTAGTAGAGATTTATATGAACTGGATGGCAAAGAGAAGGGAAAGGAAACCCAGATGCTCTCAGGGAGAGAGTTACAGTGTTTGCCTCCATACCTTCTTTTATTTGCTCACTCTTTTCCTTGACTCCCCAAGAACTCGGTGAAGCTGATGTCTTTTGTTGTTGTTGTTCATTCAGTCATGTCCGACTCTTTATGATCCCATGGATCACAGCATAGCAGACCCTTCTAACCTCCACTGTCTCCTGAAGTCCAAGCTCATATTCATTGTTTCCATACCATTATCAATCCATTTCATCCTCTGCTGTTCCCTTTTCCTTTTACCTTCAAGCTTTCCCAACATGGGATCTTTTCCAAAGCGGCCTGTCTTCTCAGCATGTAACCAAAATATTTAAGCCTCACCTTCAATATTTGTCCTTCCAATGAGTACTCTGCATGAATGAATGAATTAAAGGCTGATGTCTACTGCCCAATAAGCTGAACTTTAAGATTACACGGGCCCCAAGTTTATATTCTTCTAAGCTGTGCCTTCTGGTATTCATTTCTCTTCCTTTAATCCTGGTAACAACCAAAGTCCTGCTCAGACATCTCATTGTGATATAGAGGTTACTGTTGGGTCTTTGAGGGCTATACCAATGAATTACAAGCTCTGATTGGTCATGCCAAGTTGGAGAGGTTTCAGCCTGGTGAGATAAAGCAGGTCACTCATTCAAGAATGTTCAAGGGAACAGAGGGCAGAAAGACCCTTGCTCAAGTGAGCTACCCATGGATTTTTTGTGTGTTTGTTCGACCCTACCAATTAACAAAATGCAATGAAGTCTTCATCTTCCTCAATGGGAGGAGCATTACACTGATGAAGTCATCTCTCCAAGTATCCTTTGACCAAACAATTAACAAACAGTTTATTAAAGGCTTACTATGTCTCAAGAAAAGGAACAGAGGACTGTTTCTGCTTTGTCAATCTTGGCTTTGGAACTTCATCATCTTTTATCAAAAGCAATTTATATAATATTTGACATGGTTTTTCACCATGAAAGATAGGTTTCTCAGGGTAAAGATTAACAAAGTATAGTAAGAGGAACAGTATTTCAGGTATGAAAAATACACTATCATCCAACCACAAAGTATGGTTTAGAACACTTAACTAAGTATCTTGAGGTCCAGTACTGACCTATATGACTCTCAGCTAACCGTGTCATTTCCCTGTGCCTTAGTCTCCAGGTCTGATGAGAGGAGTTCAGTCCCTTGTTACTTCAATGAAGAGCTGAGCTATAAATGATTCTGCAAACTTTTTTTTTAAATTAAGGACAGAAACACAACAAACTAAAAACCCATGAAGATCAATGAAATCATAAGTTTGGAGTTGTCTTCAGACAGAAGTTTAGATATTTTTTTTTTTTTGATGTCATGAGCCCCTTTGGAAGTCTAGTAAAACTTACAGACCCCTTTTCAGGATAATATTTTTAAATTCATAATTGAAGAAAATGCTAAATTCTAATTAGAGGCTAGTGAGAATAAAGATGTCATTTTTCTCTTTATCTGAGTTCACAAACCCCCTGAAGTCCATTTATGGACCCTTTGGGGAGTTCATGGACCCCATGTTAAGAATGCCTAACTGAGAGGAAAGGTGTGATAATGATGTCTAAGGAACCGTCACATAGAAACATCAAGATTAATGATATATGGATTCTAGGGAGGATTAGTAAACCTCTCCTTCATAGACAGTCAGACCTGCTGGAATGGTACTAGGCTAGACCCTCAGTATCTGACCTGTCTTTTCTCTTTTCTTTTCCCTTTTCTAGGGGAGAATGCGGTTTGCGAGAGTACTCAGAAGTCAAGACAGTGACAATAAAGATTCCCCAAAAGAACTCCTAAGAAGGGCAAGGAAAAGGGGGCCAGCCAGCCTGTGTCAAGCCCCCTCAATGTTCTCTGTGGGGCCCAGCACTCAGGAATACAAAGTGTTACACAGTCTTTATTTAAGAATTTAAATGATAACCTATACGCCAGGCAATTCATTGCATATGTAAAGCAAGCCAACTGTGCCAGGTTGACTGGTACTCTGTGAGAAACCACTTTAGTATTACCAAATAATGAGGGGACATAGAACAAGGGTTAAGACCTGAGGCCATTGAACACATTCAGCTTCCCTTCTTAGAACCTGGGGTCAAGCTGGGGAACTGTTTTATTTGATGTCCAAAGGGCTTTCTTCTTGAGGAATAGTGACCTTTTTCATTTCCTTCATTCTTTTTCTACTCTTCTCTCCCCCTGACCCTGCCCCCAACTCCCTTCCCCTCCCCCAAGAAGAGCTCCTTAGCGGAGCTCATTTGGGGCAGATGTTTGGGCCGGGAACAATTTTCCAAGGTTTTGCAGCCAAATTACCGTTTCATGTTATCCATTTCTTCAAAGCGAAACATGAAATGGTTTTAGTTAGAGCCAGACCAGACTAGAAACGCCAAGAGCTGGTATACTGCAGATGTATTAAGAAGCCAGAAATCATGATATTCCTGACTTTCCCTGGTTTTCTTCCTAACTATCATGCAATAGGAGATAGAAATCAGGGAAATGCCAATAGGGCAGGCAGTATGGGTAGTTCACAAGTTTCTGAACTTCTGATATATTTTTTTTTTTTGCTGTTGTTGAATTTGTTTGCTTTTCAAAATGCCTTCTATGTTTCCTTCTAGAAAGAGAAGAGGAGAGGGACAACATTTTTCATAGATGGCTAAGATGTTTTAAGAAAAATATCTTTTTTTTTTAGCTAGACCAAAAAATAATAATAATGAGCAGATTTGGGGGTACAGGAAAAGATGATGTCAAATACTTAGCAGCAATGATTTAATTCCCATTTTGTGTCAATGGTTTTTGAAAACTAATGATCTGTAAATCTGGAGTCTATGGGCTCCTCCCCCACTATGCCCATCCAACCTGCTGCCCTCAAGTGTAACAAGTGTGACTTTGGTCCATCGAGGCCTGCCATCATCTGGATTCACCAGAGGCAGACAAACCTAGCAAGTTGGATGGTCAAGCCCTAAAGTTTCCCTTCTGAACATTCCAATACATCATAGTAGCCTCCCTCAGCAGCTTACTGTTGCCAGCACCACTCCCAATGGGTTTGTGCCCTGACATTCTCCCCTTGACTTTGCCTTCCAGTGAGGTTTGGGTCTGCAATATGGAAAACATCAAAAAGGCCCTGCTCCTACCAGCTCTGAAACACTCATTGCCCTCCTGCTTCCCAACAGAACAGCAGGTTCTATGTGACCAGTGTTAGCTGCCTTTCCTCCTCTTTTCCTCTTCTTAATTACCAGCTGCAACATCCATTCCCATCTCTCATCTTGATGAAGAACAACATTTATTTAGCCTAGGCTAGAGTATGTGGAATAATTGGCAGAGTATATATGTGTGTGTGTGTGTGTGTGTGTGTGTGTGTGTGTATATGTATATATATATAGCCTTCTATGTAACAGTTCACTGCTTCCTAACCATACCAGTCTTCTATTTATAACTATTGTCTCTTTGTGGATGTTTTTAAGCCATCTGTATTTGCTGTTCTTTGCAGATGACAGTGCATTCACAAACCCTGGTCCCAAAACAAAACACCCCATTTCTGAGTTCTTCAAATGAATGTCATGTTCTCCTACTACTGTAGTGTAGGTTTGAGCAAAAATATCCACTAACCGACTTGTTGTCTTTGAACTGCAATAGAGAATGTGAAAAGGGAGATTTATTTCTTTTAATTTACTTAAAAAGAAAACTTCTGTGCTAGCAATAAAGCATTTATATTGTGTACTCCTTGGGATCATTTGGCTGTGTTTGTGTGCCTGTGTGTTGTTCTGAGTTGGTTTGGGTCATTGCTTAGTTTCTCAGCTCAGCAGCTGTCTTTGCAATCACCAGTAACTAAATTTGGGAATATATTGTTTTTTACAGAAACTTATGGGTATTGCCAATATCCTTTCTTTCCTGACTTCATTTAAAGTTATTCATGTGTATGTATGTATATAACTGTATAGTACACATCTATTAGGTGCATGTATGTATGTATATATACACATACATGTGTAAATATATGTACAACAATGGTTCTCAACCTTCCTAATGCCGCGACTCTTTAATACTTGTATGTGGGCATATCTGTATGTGGGCAGACCCTCCTGGAGATAGATAGAGGAGTGGTGTCTCAGTTCCTAAGACACTGGAAATACATGTTTTCCAGTGGTTTTAGGCAACCCCTGTCAAAGGGTCATTCAACCCCCAAAGGGGTCGGGACCCACAGGTTGAGAACTGCTGATGTACAATATACATGTATTAGACAGATGGGTATGTGTGTATATTCACGTGTGTATATATGTACAATACACATCTATTATCTGTAGAGGTGGATGTGTGTATATATCTGCATCTATTAGGTACATATATGTATGTATATGTAAGCATACGTGTGTAAATATATGTGCAATATACATCTATTAGACATATAGGTATGTGTGTATATATACATATGTGTGTATATGTACAATACATATAGGTTTATGTGTATATATCTGTACAATACATATCTATTATATGTATGGGTGTATGTGTGTATATATCTGCATAATACACATCTATTATATGTATATGTGTGTATCTATGTATCTTGGTGCATTTGTATATATGAATTTGTGTGTGTATATATGTATATACACTTTTGCGTGTGTACCTTTGTATGTTTTTGTGTGTGTTATATATTTATATGTGTGTATGGGTACTACTTTTGTATGTGTACAGTGTATGTTCTGTGTGCATGGCTATATGTGGTAAATCACTATAACAGTGTGCAACATATTTCTTATGATGTTTTCTATCAAAACTCAGTCTCAACTCAAGCTATAAATGGGAGTAAAATTATCAGTGAATCAGGCTCTAACACTGCCAGGTTCCTGTAAACGTGGGCTAGGCAGGAAGAACAGAGTCCAGTAGTTTGAATTTTTTGAAAAAAAAAAAATGTACCAAAGTGAATGGAGAAAATGGCCAGAGACGTGTTGTAATATTATTGCAGCTGGATGGAGAAATGTGACTGTGCTTCTCAGCTAGAGCCCATCTTCTCACTCTGTAGTCTCAGAGCCTAGTTGTTAAGGAGGAGTTCCTGCCTTTTGGTTCTCTAAGATTCATCCTTTCAACCCGCCCCATACCAATTCAAGTTCTGGTCAAGTGATACAAAAGTCTGATGACTTGCCCTCTGAGCGAATGACACTGGGAAAAACTCTCAGTGCTTTCCATCAAGATTCTTCTGCCTGATTTCTGTCCTTGGGTCGTTAAGGGGCCAAGTTGTGAGCAAGTATAGGGCTTCAGACAGTACAAAGTTGAATACATCAGGTCCTAAAGAAAGGCACACTAGAGCCTAGATAAGGGGCTTCATTCTGCCTGTATTCAGAAGACTAAGCTCTCAGAAAGAGGGGGTATGTAGCTGCTATTTTGAAGCTCTTTGGAAAATCCCATCATTTAAAAGAATGTTTCATATACACCATCTAGTTCATACACAATGCGAAATGTGAAGAGGGAATGACAGAACTTACTGATTCCTTTTTTAAAGAAGCCACCAGACCCTCTTAGTTCTTCAAACCAATCACAGATATATTTTTTCCCTGAGCCCACCCAAGATACATATTGGATCTGAGCTACCGAGATGTCTCTTGCCGTAAAATTAATGATGGAAACATTACAGAATTCACTAATGGCTAACACATGACTACTATCATCACAGTATTCTACCATCTGAGACTTACTCTTAACCCCCAAAATGTCTATACCTGTACCTTTTCTCTGAGAGTCTCAGAGTCTTTTCAGGTTGAGGATGTTTTCACTTCTATTCACACAATATTCACACATCCCTGGAAAGGATACTTATCCTCCCAAACTTTGGCCAGGTAGAGATAATATAACAGGGAAATTCCATTATTACAAGTGATATTGCAAGGTGGGACAGACTCAAGATTTGAACCAACACACTCTCCAAGTATTCTAACCATCAGGACACACTTCCTCTTAGCGTAAACTCTTTGTATTTAAATTTAGCCCTCTACATTCTCTAGCCTCTGACCTTTGTGATTAGTTAGTGTGGGCTTGGTTCCCCTGGGCAGGAGGAGAACAAATTCCAGTTTTTCTTTCATGGACAAACTCCAGTGCAATTGAAGGGAATGAAAGTACATTTTCAAATCCTATAGCCGGTCAGAGTCCAAACTTGTCAGCTGCAAGGACCACTTGCAAATGATACTTAGTCCCAGGATAGTGGAGAATGGGAGGAGGGGCTTAGAAGCAGGAGTTGTTACAAATGTTCTTTCTAATATTTTAAAGTCATGAACAGACAATTATGCCATGCATTCTGAACAGTAGAAAACCAAGCAAAACATGCCGTTTAGTATTGCCAAAAATCAAGTTAAACTGTTCCCTGAATATTTAATTCTATTGCTCATAATTGGAAAAAAAAAAAAAGAACATGGCTCAGTGTTATGTTAGAAGGTATAGCTATATAGAATACAGTTACATGGAATTAGCAGTGGATAGAGCACTGGAACTGGAGTTAGGAAAACATCTCCAAGAGTTCAAATCTGGCCTCAGACACTTACTAGCTGTGAGACCCTGGGCAAGTCATTAACTATTTGCCTCAATTTTCTTATCTATAAAATGAGTTGGAGAAGGAAATAGTAAACCATTCCAGTTTCTTTACCAAGAAAATGCCAAATTGGGTTAAGAAGAGTCAGACATGACTGAAACAACTCAACAGGAAGAATGCAGAAGTGTGATACATAATCCTTGTTCTCAAGGGGAAGACAATTAAATGCATTAAACAACATGAGGCCATTTACAAACAAGCGCTCACTTGTATTTATGTTGTATATACTATATAAATACTATCGTATTATTGTTATTGTTGTTGAGTTGAGGAGAAAGAAGAATGAGCAAAGAAAACAGTGGTAAAATGAGGTAAAAGAAAATAAGAGGAAAATTGTATCACAGGAGGTAAGGAAGGAAAGAGGTTTGAGGAAACAAGACAGTATGGTACAATGGAGAGAGCACTAAATATGGCATCAGGAGGCCTGGCTCTTTTATTTTCTTGGTGCATGGCCTTAAACCAGTCCCTTCACTTCTCAAAGACTCAATTTTCTCATCTATGTTGGCAAAGCAACACTTGTACTTCCTACTCCATGAGAGATTCTCAGAAGAACTAAATAAGATAACATACACAAAGTGTATCATAAATCCTAAAGTGTATAAAGGCATAAACTACACATATTAAGGAGGAGGTAACAGAGGATTTAGTTGAAGAGAATGGGACAGAGGTGGATGCCCTTTTGTCTAGATTGCCTTAGGTGTGGGTAGTCAGACTAAGAAAAAAGTCTCTGTCCAAGACTAAGTGATCAGAGTCAAGGCTCCCAGCCTCACATTAGAAAAGATCCACCTCTCATTATAATATTCATTCTTTTCATTAATTGTCAACCAATCAGAGTTAACTGCCCCTCTCACGAACACCCATTTTTCCATATATAAGTAATTAGTGGGTTTCATGGTGGGGAGGTGTCTTTGGCATTTGAAAATGCCACTGACCTCTTTTATTATTTATTATTATTTTATTATTATTATGCACTAGCATGATTAATAAGATGATTATCTAGAAACTATGTCTCTTAAGCCTTTTATATATTATAGAAGTATATATTTAGATCAGGAAGGGGCCTTATAGACCATATAGTCAACCACCCTCATTTGATAGATGAGGCTTGAGTGACTTGTCCAGCTAGTAAGTGTCAAGGCCCAAGACTTCCTGACTCCAATTTGAGCATTCTATTCACTGTGCCATAGTCTACATCCCTCATTGCAAGGGGCTATAAGCAGAAGAGATCATTCTTCATTGGATATGTTTATTGGATTCTAAAATTAAATTTTGAGGGCTCATTATTTAAATCTAGATTATTGACTAAAGATGGCCATCAGCAGTAACCATGCTCGATATCAGCAATATCAATTTCCCCTATACTACACACATTTATATTATGCTTTTCAATGAATCCTGCTGTAGCTCTCATGTTACCTCCAGGAGTAGGAAAATTACCTCAAGGGAACAAACACAAAGATGTCAAAGACTCAAGCAGCAAACTTTTACTGAATTCCAAGTCTGTGCTTAGTGCTGTGAAAACACTCTGAGAAATAAAGAAAAGCATAAGATATGGTCCTGGCCCTCAAAAGTCTTCTAATTTAAGTTGGAGGTAGACTGGCGCACAGTTGAGATATATGCAATGGATCCATGTTTGCCAGGGTTATACTGAAGCATGCGGAGCTCTGGCCTACTTTCTCCTGCAGGCCAGAGGATGCCTGTTTGCCTGGGACTATTGAAGTATGTGGCAGTTCTTAGAACTGGAGTCTGCCAATTCCCCTGGCTAGATTGATGCACATGGTGGTATTGGGGGTGGAGGGGTTGTATCTTGGTGTTGACATTTGCCTGCTCCATCATACTGGGGCTCAGGATCTTCCTGTAGTTTGCTGAGCTGGTGCTTGATACTGTTTCCTGGGATGCTTCCTGTCCTAGACTGCGCTTCACACCTTTCTTGCTGATCTTCCAAGCTTCTTGGGCTGAAAGATTGTTTTCAGTCCATCTTTTGGCTGGTTCTGCTGCTCCAGGGCTGAAAGATTGTTTTCAGTCCATCTTTTGGCTGGTTCTGCTCCTTCAGGATTTGTTTTGGGGCTCTAGTTTATGGTTGTTTAAAGGTGAATACAGGAGAGTTACAAAGATTGACTGCTTACTCGGTCACCTTGGCTCCTGGAAATCCTGTAGTGGATAGAGCTTTGGACCAAGAGTCAGGAAGATGTGCATTCAAAGACAGCCTCAGACACTTACTAGCTGTGTGATCCTAGGCAAGTCACTTCACATCATTTGCTTTAGTTTCCTCAACTGTAAGTTGAGTTGGAGAAGGAAATGGCAAACCACTCCAGGATCTCTGCCAAGAAAAATCCAAATGGGGTCATGAAGAGTCAGACATGACTGAGATGACTGAATAACAACAAAGTACTTCATATGACAGCTAAATGGTTCAGTGGATTGAGGACTGAGCCTAGAGTCAGGAAGACCTGAGTTCAAATTTGGCCTCAGATACTAGCTGTGTGACCCTAGGCAAGTCACTTAACTTCTCTTTGTCTTAATACACTGAAGAAGGAAATGGCAAACCACTCTAGTATCTTTGCCAAGAAAACCTCATGGACAGTATGGCCCAAGGGGCCACAAAGAATTAGACACAACTGATAACTGAACAACAACAATAGCACTTCTTATAGGTACTCAGAAAAGTGAGAGATCAGTAGAGACTGGAATGATCAGGGAAGATTTCATGAAGGAGGTAGGGCTTTGACTAGAGCCTTGAAAGATGCTTGGAATTTGAATAAGTAGAAAACAAAGGACCAGGTCATTCCTGAAAGGTTGAGGGGGAGAATGTTTCTGGGGAGCACCTTGTTTGGGTTTTATCTGTAGTCACGTAGGCCATCCTAGGTCAGAAATACCAGTTGAAAATGGTGACTTCTTTTTACCTCTGCCTAATAATTTCCCCATCTGTCCTCAATGGTACAATGCTATTGGATGAGCTGAGAATCAAAGCATTGTTGACTCTGCTAGCTCAGGTATGCTGGGAATTGCCAAATCTAGAGCAAAAGAACTGGCTGCCTTCATTATTATGTGAATATAGCTCATTAAAGGAGGGAGGAGGGGGGCAGAGCCAAGATGGCGGTGTAAGAGCAGCAAAGTATTGCAACTCTCACATAGCCACCCCAAAATACCCATAAAATATGACTCTAAACTAATTCTAGAACTCCAAAACGCACACAAATATACTTTACACTAAAGTCAGCTTGGCTACAAGGAACCATATCAGCACTGCAAACCGAAACCAGCCTGGCCTCAAGCCGTGGCTGTGCCCCGGGGGTGGCTGCACAAGAGGAGCCAAGCCCTGGCTGGAGCTTTGGGTGAGCGGATTGGTGGCAGCTGCGGCAGTATCCAGAACTAGGTCAGTGGAGCTTGTGAGGTCGTGGGAGAAAAGTGGACCAGCCAAACTGCCTCCAGGGCTGAGAAGTGGAAAGCGGAGGTCCTGCACCCACCTCCACATTGCTGTTTCAGAGCTCTCGGCCTGCAGACTGCAGGGGGACCAACGATTGTTCAGAGGCCAAGTGCTCTCGCATTGAGCGGCCTGGATCCAGATCGTGGTCTTGGGCTTTGGTCCTGTGGTTCTTTTTTTATTCAGTGAGCCGGAAGTGGGGGAGGGACCCAGCAACTTCCTAAGAGTTCTGGCAGCTGGGAGGACCCCAGCAATTTGGGACAGAGCTTTCCCCTCTGGAAGCAGAGCTCCACAGAGATTAAAAAAAAAAATCACGGACTGACCAACCATGAATAAGAATAAGCATAAGAAGCAGGGTAAGAACAGCAACCAAACCCTAGATTCCTTCTTTGGGGAAAAGAAGGACCAAGGCAGAGAGCTGCAGGAGGACAGCACAGCCAGAGCTCCCTC
>CM053589.1:83337170-83358257 GCA_028646515.1 Pseudochirops corinnae
GGAAACTGGCTGTTGGTTCAGCAGCCCTGAAGAAGGATTTTCCTGTTGTATGTTTACAGAAATCCTGGAAAAGGGCCTTGCTGATGTTTTCAGGGGTTCTGAGACTGTTCTACAGGCAGAAAGTGGCTTGATGAGGACACTGGCTATGGCTTTGTTGAGCCTTGTCTCCCCAGGAACTGAGATTGCTGAAGGCTTGCCTCGATTCAAGATGAAAGAAGAGCCTTTCCTTGGGTTTTCAATGCTGAGATAATATCTTAACCTTGTTGTAACTTAAGGGTGGATGGCCTTTTGTGCTCTCCTTCCCCTTTTGAGAAAGTGCTTGGTGTTAATGGATGGTATTGTAATTCAATAGTGTCCAGGGGTGGGAAACCTTTGGCCTTTTTGTGCTCTGTGATTGACTAAATGAATGTACTTTGTTGGAAACTATTCTCCAATTGAGAAGAGACTAAATGAATGTACTCCCCAGGAGTGGGCTACTTTGACTACCGATCCAGGGGTAGAATACCTGGACCTTGGTACTTTGCAATTGAATTGAGAACTTATTTGCTAAATGAACGAGTTACACTGTATTTTGACTTTCTCTGTTCTGTGAATGTTTTGATGAATAAATGGGGTTTGCTATGCTGGTAATCCAAACCTTGGAAGTTGCCTTTGCTTGGCATTATAGGGACCTCCAGGCACCTCTATTGTTTTTGCATCTGGTCATTCCTTTAGCACCAAATCCAAAAGAAATCAGCAAAGGAATCATCTACTGGGCCTAACTGAGAACCTTACATATAAGTAAGGTACATTCACTCCACTTTACATCTATTGCTCTGCTAGGGTTTCAACTCCGTGGAACAAGATACTGCTGCCCCACTACTCGCTGGTCTTCCCTCCCCACTTTTCCTCCCTCCTTTTGTTTGTTGTCTTTCTCTTTAG
This sequence comes from Pseudochirops corinnae, assembly GCA_028646515.1. Classification (NCBI taxonomy): domain Eukaryota; kingdom Metazoa; phylum Chordata; class Mammalia; order Diprotodontia; family Pseudocheiridae; genus Pseudochirops; species Pseudochirops corinnae. Next base: position 83,338,092 of record CM053589.1, read on the forward strand.
ATTACAAGTTCCTTGAGGTCAGGTACTGTCTTTCCTTTTTTAAAATTGTATTCTCAGCCCTTAGCATAGTGCCTGGCACTTAGTAGGCAGTGATAAATGTTAATTGGATTGGATGATAGGAATTCAGCAAATATTTGTTGAGTAAACAATTGCCCTGTTAATATTTTACCTGGAATCTTGTTTTTTCTTCACACTATCGAACAGCATATTATAGTTATCTGTGTTTATGTCAACCTGTATTTTATTAAAATATAAGCTTCATGGGGACAGGTGCTATATCTAATTTAAAATTTGTACTTCTCCCCATGCCTAATACAGTATCTCTCATACAATGTGCTTAGTAAATATTTGTTGAAATGGAATTTTGAATGAATAAACAACTTGATGAATCAATAGTGTAGAATTTTGCTGCATGAAAAGAAACCTAGGAGAAGGCCCTAAGATCATGCAGTTGCTGTCTTCATTTTATGCACCTGGTGCCAAAGGCATCAGGGCCCCAGGAAGAAATTGCAAAAGAAAAAATTCCATAACACCCACTTTGTAACAGCTGTTCTAAGAAAAGCAAGAAGAAACAAACTAACTCTCCCTTGAGAAATGCAATGGAACTCTGAAGTGGGCTGTGTTTAAGGGCTGCAACGGGAGATGGGCTGAGGCAATTGTAATGTGCAAACAAAATGGTGACCAAAGAGAGGGGACCAACACAGCCAGCATCCTCAATGTTGGGCCAAAGAGAAATGTGGAACATGTGCAGACTTTCCTCAGCCCTTACAAACTAAACTGCTGGGAAATTGGTGGGGTTTTTTTTACTGAAATTCCTGAATGTTGGGAAGAACTATGTAAAAATTTGCAAACAGAAATAGATGACAACAAGTTATTTTATAGGATGAAAAAACTAATGGGAAAATCACTATTTCTAAGGTCTTTGGGTGTGGGCTATATATCTAGATCTAGATCTAGATCTCAGAACTCAGTATCTCATTCAGTAACTATTGTTGAAAAAGATCCATGTATGGCAGAGTCATAGCATGCCAGAACTAGAAAGTAACATAGATATCATCTTGTCCAATCCCTCAATTCAATTCAATTTTAAAATGCATTTATTAAGCATGTTTTCTATATTGGACAGTGTTGGGCATTGGGGGTGGGGGAAGTTTACAAAAAAATAAATAAATAAGTAAAATAAAATAAAACAAAACATTCTCTACCGTCAAGAAGCTTACATTCTACTTTGGTGGAGGTGGAGAGTGAGGGGGAGGAAGGGCTTAATCTCCTAGAAACATCAAGCCAGATGAGGAAAATGAGCTTCAGAGAAGGGAAATGTCTAGTCCAGGCTCACTTTGTGAGTTAGTTAGTAGCAGATCTGACATCTAGAAATTAGTTTTCCTTACTCCCGGCCTTCCTTCTTTCTTTCTTTCCTTCCTTCCTTCTTTCTTTCCTTCCTTCTTTTCTTCCTCCCTTCTTTCCTTCCTTCCTTCCTTTCTCTTTCTTTCCTTTCCAGATTATGAGTAAAAAGGATGAAGAAAATAAAGAATGAGTTAGTTTCTTAATTCCTAATTTGAATTTTCCATATTGACTTGGCTAAAATAGCTTACTAAGAATAACAGCCTTTGATATATTTCCCATTTGTAACAAAAATATTTTGAAAAAAATCATTTGTTTTTCTTCTTTTAAATTATTACACACTTGATGAAGAAAGATGTCCAAAATGGCATAGCATTTTATATTAGCTAAATGAGACAATATAAACGTTCATCTTGGGGGTGATGGTTATTGTCTCCATAGTACATCAAATATCCAAAATGTCATAGGACTAGTGAGCAAGAGCTTTGTAAGTCATCCAACCAACCTCCTCATTTTACAGATGAATAAACTGAGGTTCAAAGAAGGGAAAGTGATTTTTCTTTTTTTTTTTTCCTGGATGGAGGGAAGGTAAGGGCAATTAGAGTTAAGTGACTTGCCCAAGGTCACATGGCTGGATTTTTGTGTTAAGTGTCTGAGACTGAATTTGAACTCAGGTCCTCCTGACCCCAGGGCCAGTGCTCTATTCACCCAGCTTTCCTCTCCCCTCTCCCCCCAACCTCGGGGCGGGGGGGGAAGGAAGTGATTTTCACAAGGTAGTTCAGTAGATGAGCTGGGATCAGTGGTTAATCCATTGCACTAGAGGTAGCTCATTTACCAATAAGTTTCTGCTTCATTTGACTTTGGTAGATTAAAAAACAACAACAATTCTTAGTCAGCTTTCTAACAACAAACCGTGGAGTTTAGGACAACGACTTTCAACAGCCCAAACTTCAACCCTCAGGATGAAGAACAGAACTGAAGTCTCTTTCCCTGACACTCCATTAAAAGAGATACAGCCACCTAGAATAAGACAGTGCCAGCTCTGTACCAGATGGAGACATTCTGACCTTTCAATGCAAGAATTGTTCATTTGAAAAAGAGAATTGATTTCCTTCATCCTCTCCCAGCCAGAATGGAGGTTTTCAGGATTTGGATCTTTCAAATTCGTGAGAGTAAAGCATCCAGAGGGATGGTTTTACTTATGTCATTCCACAACACTTGCACAATAGAATAACTTTGGAGTAATCTGTAACAAATCAGTTATATACACAAAGTCCGTTGCCTACCCATGAATGCCAAACCCAAGTTTTAAGAGTGGCAAACACATTTTTTCAAGCTCATGAACCTGCCAGGAGAACTCTATTACTCCTGAGTGATGCATTGACCTTGGCCAGGAATTGGCCACACACATTTGCAGGTCAATTCAGATTATTTCCATTAAAGGCATGACAACTATGTGACCCTAAGTCATATCTGGTTTAGGTGCCTAGTGTCCTTGTCCATAGTGTCATTGATATATCTGAGAAAGGGGTATGGTGTGGTTAGCACTCCCAAAATAAAGGGAAGCTGTCTCAAATGGAGATTTCCCAAAAGGCAAACTTATTCATGATTACACTACACTATTACCCAACCAGCTTCCAGTTGACTCTGCCATACTTCTCACCTTCCATTGAGGTTCTGTTCTCAAATGGACCATCTCTAGTTGTCTTGATTTATATCTTGCCACTGGACCCAAATGACTCTGGAGGAGCGAGTGAGGCTGGTGACTTTTCACAACTCTCTCTCACTTAAATCCAATTCGCTTGCAAGTCATGGCATCACCTTCCTGATGCCGTGTTCCTCTTGGAGAACAAAAGACAAATAACAACTCTTGTCTAGCCTCCTGGATTTTTTATATTGATGAAATCTAGTAATCCAATGATTCTTTTCCTCTCACTGCTCAATTGCCTTTAATCACTATTGTGGTCCTGCTAAAAAGCAAGGAGATAAATCTTTCTTAATCCCCCATCTGAAATTTTTCATTCTTTCTTTACATTATTATCTTCATGACACCATGCTTCTATTTTCCACCTTCTACCTCCCACCTGACACTCTAGCTCCAATCCTGGAATCCTAGGCTCCTGATTGCTCACCCACCTCTGTCTCTGAGAACAGTAATCAAACCAACTCTATTGTTCTAGAAACAATGTGCCAATCAATTGTCCTGTGATTCCATTTACCTTTTCTAGGCTTTCTGGCTACTGTTCCCTGTTTGTGTTTCTTCCATTATTGGAATGAAAGCTCTTTGAGGGTAGAATCTGTCTTGCTTTTTGCATTGTATCTCCAGTGATAAGTATAATGCCTGGTACATAGGAAGCACTTAGATGGCTTTTGTTATTATTGTGGTTATCATTATTTTTTATCACTAATATCATCAGTGGTAGCAAAAGTCCAGGCCTCTGATTTGATTCCATTAATGAGGGGAGCTCCTGAGCTTAGAAACTCTCTCCACCAAAGCAGATCTCAGATCTCCATCTCTATCATTCCAAACTTTAGAAAGTTATCAGAGGGCACTGAAAGGTTACATGACTTACTCAAGATTAACATATGTGTGTGTGTGTGTGTCAGAAGTAAGACCTGAATCCAGATCTTCCTGACTCCAAGGTCATCTCTCCAGCTCTCTACCCACTATACCACCACACTAACCCTCTATATTTGTGCACGTAAAAATTCTCTCTCTCTCTTTCTCTCCATATACATATATAAAATTTACATACATATACACACTCTTTTCATCTAATATTCTGTAAATTTCCTTATATAATAAATAATTATACATTGGCAATATTTTAAGGATGAGGCATTCTAACAAAGTCACGCAAGATGCTCTTAATGAAGAAGGACAGAAATCTCAAGTCAGCAAGCAGAATTTCTACCTCCTTTCAGTGGAAAAGTTAGCCCCAAACCTGGTTTTTCTTCTGGGGAGATGTGATTTCATCCTTTCAACCTCAACCATTTTCTTTGTACCCATGAGAATAGCTGGATAAGGGTGGAAGAAGCCTGTTCCACTACATTAAAAGCTGGCAGAGATTTTGTTCAAAAGATGAACTGAACCAAAATGTTTTTCCAAGTTTTTTAAGGGTTCAGTAAAATTGTTTGTTTGTTTGTTTGCCTTTAAATGTTTCCCATACTGCTCTGAATTCCCTCTCCTGCTTCGCCAGGATAGAAAATAGATGTACCACATTACCAAACAAAGAACACAGACCCACATGGTCTTTCAATAATCACAAGATGTTGGAAAACTTGAGGAAATTCTTTTGGGGTTAGAGATAAGAGAATATGTCAAGAACAAAGATACAGAAAAGACACTAGGATTTAAAGTACATAGCCAAACCAAGTCATCAATATTTAAGCAATATAAGTACTAAGAGACTTTTTTTCATTTCAATTCAGTATAATTTGTTTACAATTCAATAAATATTTATTAAGGACCTACTGTGTAGAGAGCTCCGTGCTTGGCCTGGAAAAGATAAAATATTGAATAAAAGATAGTCCCTTTTCTTTTGGAGCTGTTAGTCTAGCTGGAAATATGTTCTAATAACCACAAAACAAATAATATGTAAATGCACGTAAAAAGTGAAAGCATAGAGCCACATGAAGTCTGACGGGAGGAAATTTCGTTATCGACTGGGGAGAGGGTCAGTGAAGGTTTTATGGAGGTGTTGGTATTTAAAGAATTATTAGGAATTTAGCAGTCAGGAAGAAGGTCATTTCAAACGGGGGAAAGAGTATGAACAAAAACACCGATGAGGGATAGCTCTGCTAGGCCCCTTCTTCCAAAAGATAAAGGCCAAATTGCAGTTAGTGACAACTGTAAATGGTGATAAACATCTAATAGTATAGCCCTTGCCTACAAAGGAATTCTTCCAACCCTCTGTTTAGCCTTAGACTAGTAGTTCAATTATTCTTAGACTGACTCACTTACGATTGGTGCATTTCTAAGAATTGTTGCATTGTAAGAAGAACCAGATCCCTTTGTAAACCTTAGTATAAAATTTCAGAACCACTAACATCTCTGGTCCATCCAGGGATTGGGCCATGCCTGGGTAAAATCAACTTGTTGGGAACTGAAAGAGACAAAGGCCAATACCTAGAATGTAGCAGTGAGGCAGAATGCACATGTTCCTTTGTTCCATTCATATACTTTACTTGTGTACAGTGAGTAAGACTACTTGTCACGCAATAAGCCCTATAGTTAGGTTATTTTGTGAAGTAAGCTTTTGTATTTCCTGACATCTGGGATCTGACTAGCACAAGTACAGGAATGCAGGAAGGAGGGTAAATCCTCTAGTTTGGGTTAAGGATAGGCAGATGATATAGGTCCAGAGCTCAAAAAAGCTATCTGCTAAAAGGCTTCTGGCTGCTAAGATGAATATAATTGTTGAACTGGTTATTGTTATTAATGCTCATAAATAAGAATGTTTGGCTATAAGCACTTTCAAATGTCAGCCTATTAAAACCCTTGTCAAAAGGGCTTCAAGTCAGGTGTTTTGGATTTGCCTTCTGATCTTGCTATTTATCATTTGTACAACCCTGGAAAAATCTCTGAAAATATTTACTAGCTTTAGTTTCTTCTTTGTAAAATGATGCTAATAATATCTTTGCTTTTTTTCACTATTTGCTACTTTGAGAAGACAATGTGCTGGTTTTCTAAGTAGTTCAACTTCCATAATAGACATATAAGGGGACCAAGGGCCATGTTTTGCCTTCAGGAATGGCAATAGAAGGCCCACTGCTTCTGTTATTTCCATACCAGCATCGAGCATCTCCTGGAAGCTTAGCAAAGTTTCAAAAACATTTGCTTGGCACAGTTTGACTGGAATCAAAGGACCAACAAAAAGGCATACATGTCTTTATCTTTCCTCCCAGAAAAAATGCAGTCACAAGCACTGCTTGCACTTAAGGTGGGAAAAGGCAAAAGAAAATTACTTACCTAATTCAGATAGAAGTCAAGATTGGAGACCTCTGTGCAGAAGAGTGAGGAAGTGTCTCATAACAATTATCTCAGGAGTCTTTTGAGAATCACTTAGGTAGAAGTATTCATTGAAGTTTCTCATCAGAAATTGCTTCAAAGACCATTTTGGCACCACATAGGCTGAGCTGTGAGGTTAGGGGGAAAGGCAGTCTAAGGAATATATTGGTCTTTTCAAAGAGATTGCAACTATTCTCGTTTTAAGCACCAGTATGACAGTATTTAGATTTCTCCTGAATCCTCCAATACATAATTTGTCATTCTTTAGAGAAAAAAACTATTTTAATTGAATTATGTAAGATTCCCTTGGACTTGTTTTAGTTTATTTTATCCGAATCATTAGTAATTTTGAATTTTTTCTGGAAATTAAAAGTTTCTGGGTTTTTTGGTGATTTTTTTGGTATTTTAAAGAGACGTATTGGCTAGCTCCCAGATTATGGGATCCAGATGGTCCTTATAATAGCAAATTCTAAAAAAACTGAAGCAGTGTCCTCAGAAATCATACCCTTTTGGGGAGACAGAGAAGGGCTATGGTTTTCTCTTGTTTTATGAAGAGTTAAGAATGATTTTATTGCAAGGATTTTTCTGTAAATTATGTTACATTAGTATGACCTTACAGGATGAGAGATGGGTGTGTTGGACCCACATGAGTTCATTGTTAAATTGTCATTGTGAGCATTTACACTTCAGACATTGTCACATGTTTCCAATGAGGGCTTCATTTATTGGTTTGTTGATTGTCTAGATTTAAGAAAATGATCAAGAAAATGTTAAGGCAGATCAAACTTACAAGTGTGCTGTGTGTTTCTGGAGAGCTGGCTGGCTTTTAACCTTTTGCCAGCACACCGCTGATTAGAGATCCAGGGAAGAAATGGGGAAGATAAGGCCTGAGGAAGTTAATGGGTTTACCCAAGGTCACCCAGGTAGTAAGTACTGAAAGAATGATTTGAACCTCAGTTTTCTGACTTATGAGTGAGTGAATTAAATGCTTTACTACTTAATTTCTGGTGATTGGTTTGGTCTATGAGTAGAGCTTATTCTGGATAAAAACTATCTTCTCTGAATATTTAAACCAAGATTCAGCATGACAAGCCTTATGCTGGAGTGGCATACTCCTATTACCACACTGAAAGGTAGAAATATGCATTACTTGAGAGCCACTCAAAGCATCCATGCATTGTTTCCTGTACTTGGAAAAAAAGTATAGGTGCAATGGCAGTGGTTCTCAACCTTCCTAATGCCGTGACGCTTTAATACAATTCCTCATGTTGTGGCGACCCCCAACCATAAAATTATTTTCGTTGCTACTTCATAACTGTAATTTTGCTACTGTTATGAATTGTAATGTAAATATCTGATATGCAGAATGTATTTAAATTGAACATAACCCACAGGTTGAGAACCGCTGTGCAATAGAATAAATGTACAAATACAAACACCCCATCAGTTTGGTGTGGAATATAGAGCAGAGTTCTATCTTGGGGGTGTTCTGTGGAGTACCTTTATAATGTTGGGGCCATAGTCTATTTAGCAGTCAAGAGCCTAAGACAGTTATAATTCAGCCAGCAACTATTTTTGAGCCTCTCTTCTGTGCAAGGATTGTGCTAGTTATTGAAGGGGAAGAATAAGATATTATCCCTACCTCTATGGAATATACCAACTAGAAGAGAAATAAGACATGTACACATACTAAATCAATTGTGAAAATGCAGCGAGAGGGTCATCTGGGGACTTCCTGGCATCTTCCTGGCAGCCCTGGGCTCTGACGTGCCCATGAACTAGTATGTTTGTGTACAACTGAAAGGGACCAACCGTTGCATTTTAAGAGCCATGTGGTTCTCCCACTTAGCAGCTGGAAACAAATTTGATTCCTTGGCACACAAAGAAGCACGATTCTAGTCCTTACTTTAAACTCCATTTCCACCCAACATTGCTTTCCCAACATTAAACTCCAAAGCCACTGGTCCTATTGTGAGGACTTTCCCTTTTTTGGGGGGGAGGGGCTGGGAAGAAAAATTTTGCACATTATTGGGGAAGAGATGGGGGAAATAATTTAAAGTAAGCAGAAAGGAAAAATACTTCAATTCTGCAGAGTGGGGTGGAATAAATGTTTGGCTGAGCAGCTTGAAGCCCAGCTGGGAAAAGGCCAAGACTAATTTAACCTTTGGTCAAATGGTTGGGAGTTAGCTAGTTTCCTTTTTCCTCTTACATCACTCTCAGAGATTCAGACAAAAATAATATGGTCCCGATTACATGACATTACAAGCTCTGAAAATACACAAGGGAGGATAGTGTTGAAACCCCTCGGAGACAAATTAATCCTAGGAAAGCAACAGCTGTAAGATTGATATAAACAGGGAAAACAATGGCAATATTGGCTCCAGGTTCATTTTAAAGGCATTTTTAATCCAGGCAACAAAAAGGGTTAAAAGGATTAATTTGGGAATGATAGTATTACTTTGTAATGGTCCTTTAAAAATACCCATCAATCCTTCTTGAACTGCTGTCTGCTGTTTGGCATACTCTTGGCCATGATGTTTTTTTTTCTTTAAAACTGAAATAAATTTGAGAATATCAATGAATTTATCTCCATTGAGTCTGAGCTCAGACATCGGACTACCTGTTCAGCACTCATCATCATTTCTCTTGGCCATTGTCAACTCCCAACTCAAACAGTCAGGTGCTGGGCACCTGCTCTCCTCCTAGAACCATCTGCAGCCATAGAGGATGCTTCAGCATTTCCTGGAAACATAGCCTGTAGCCCCTGGAGTACAATCTGCAGAACTTATATGCACCATTTACACTCCAAAATCAAAATGTTTCCTCTCTCCAGGACATAGCCCTGCTTCCTCCTTCTTTCCCCACCTCCCTCAACCCCCAACCCTATTCCTAGTTGCTTCCAGCTTGGGTTCTCCTTGGAGTCCCTGATTGAACCCAACCCTTGAAATCACAACTGCAGCTGAACTAAATGGAGAGTAAGGCACCTTTTAGTGATATCCATATGTAAAGTGAGGTTAGTAAACTGTGCCTCAGAGATCTGAAAGATAAAAGAACTTCTTAAAATTATCCTCAAATTTTGTGTCTGGTCCTTCCTTCCATTCAAAGAAGCAATAGGGTGTTACAACTTGAAAGTCATTTTTGAAATCATCTAGTCTAATCATTTTATTTTTCAGATCATGAGACCTAGCCCCAGAGAAGTAAAAACCAAAATGTGAACTCACTGGTTACCTGTTCTGTTTCAACTCTTCAACTCTTTATAAACTTCTGACTTTCAGACTTTTGTGAGCAAGATACTTAGGAATTAGATCACAAGGTGTCATTCATAAAATCAGGAAAAATGTCTCCCAGGGATAGGGAACAGAGTAATCACTGCCAGGGCAGCTGGGTTATTTGGGGAGATCCTGTTCCATCAATGGAAGATGCTGTTCTGTCTTGTCTTTAAAGGATTTTCCCTTCTCTCTCTTAAAATTTGGGTGTGTGTGGTTACATTTGAGAATGAGGGAATAAAAACTTTCAGGATAATCATTTTAATGCAATTCAACAGCTAATATTATTAACCAATTATTAAACACATACAGGTATGGGTCAGTTGGTAATAATATAAAGACAAAAAATAAAAAAATCAAAATGAAAACATCCTGAAATAGTCCTTGCCTTCAAGGAGCTTACTTTCTGTTGGATTCAATTCAGTCAATTTTGCCTTCCCATGGAAACCAACTCAACAGACCTAGATCTACTCTGGTCCACCACTTGGATGAAGACTCAGCAAAAGAGACTGGAAAAAAGGGAGGTTAGATAGGCAGGAATAGAATCAGGATAGAAAAGAGTCATGGAAATCTAGAGACAAGAGCATATCAAGGATAAGAGAATGATTGCAATGTCAAAGGCTACAGAAAGGTCAAAGATGGGGATTCTTAATTAATTAGTCAAGAGGTCATTGGTAACTTTGGAGAGAGAAATTTTGGTTAAATGATGAAGCTAAAAGCCAGATCATGGAGTTAAGAAAACGGTGAAAGGAAATGAAGTTGTTGTGTGTAATTTGCCTTCTCAAGGAGTTTGGCCACAAAGGGAAGGAGAAATGTGCCAAGACATATGGATCGAGCAAGGGCTTTTTGAGGAGGAGGTGACATGGTCATATTTGTAGGCAGTAGGGAAACAACCAAAGGAGAAAAATTAAAGATAAGCGAAAGTGGGGGTGACAGAGTGAACAATCTTCTGGAGAAGATGGATGGGACAGGGTCATTTGTGCATGTAGAAGAGTTTATATTGGCAAGGAAGATGAACAATTCTTTGTATGACACAGAGGTGAAGGAGGAGATAGCGGTAGAAGACATCAGAATGGTGAGAGAAGAGGAGGAAAAGCCAAGAGGGAATTACTGGTATTTTGGGGGAATTTTTTCAGGGAAATATGAAGCAATATTTTCAGCTGAAAGGGTTGGGGGCGAATATAGGCAGGGTGTGGGAAGGCTTGAGGAAGGATGAAAACGTTTGGAAAAACTGGTCTGATGAGTGAGATAGTGAGTTAACTAGGGAAGTATAAAAGACTTGGCTTGCAGCAATGAAGGCCCATTTGAGATTATAGAACATAAATTTATATGATTTGCAGATTCCATTTGCATGGAATGTGCAGATTTCATGATTTTCTCCAGCTTTGTTCAGCAGCTTGTGAATAGGAATGAAGGCAGTAGATGATGGAAGTAATCTGAGGTTGAGACCTAGCAGGGCAAGATCTTCAACAGGATAAAGGGGCAAAGGACTAGATAGAACATTGTAAAGTTGAACTAGTTCACCAAAGGGTCAAGATAGAGGAAGGAGGAGAGTATAGTCAATACATGGGATGATATGGCCTATTAAAGAACTAAGCGGTTGAGGGATTGGTGGGGGAGGGTCACAGTAAGGATGTAGAACAAGGTTTGAGGTTACAAAGCAGAGGGAGAGGTGGGATGATGACAGATTGTGATTACAGAAAGGAATTTCAGAGTTCAAGGACACCGAAGTGGTGCATTTGTGACTGATCTTGGGATATAACTACCTCTGTGTGTAGCTAAGTTGGAATGGAAATGTAGGTCATGGGAAATGAGTAAGTTGAGGAATTTGGAGGTTAGTGTATTTGAAGGAGTGTCAATACGTATGTTGAACTATGAGGGTAGGAATTGAAGAGGAGAGAAAAACTGAGCCAAACAACTCATTGAGCAAAGAAGGCAATAGATAATAGCTTCCAGAATTTTGATTGGCTGGTAGAAATGGACTGAGTGAACTTTAAAAGAGGAGAGATGGAAGAGGGGGAGTTTGGAAGTGGCAGTGGGAAGCAAGAAATATTCCAACTCCCCCATCTTGACCAATGAGTCAGGGGAAATGAGTGAAAGTACAGCCAGTGCTAGAAAGGGTGGTCAGGGTGACCATGTGTCATTAGGAGGGAGCCAAGTCTCAGAGAGAGTCAAAAGATGGAAAGAGTGAGAAAGGAAAAGATCAATGAGTCAACATTTATTAAGCACCTACTATGTGCTAAATACTAAGTGCTGGGAATACAAAAAGAGACAAGACAGTCTCTGCCTTCAAGGAGTTTACTATCTAATGATGTTCCTAATGACTTGTAGGGGGTTCAGAATCACTGTGACATGTGATTATTTGGGAGTTTGTTAATGATTGTTGAATTATTTCATGAGGGTTATTAATATCCCTAGGGGTTTGGTCTTTCAGGCAAGATAAAAAGCAGCTGAGGCACGGTAATAGAAAGTAATCCTGCAGGCAGATCGGGCTAAGAGAAAGGCATCTCTCTCTTCCCTGCAGTCAGGAAGATTTCAGATTTTACTTGATTCTGATGCATTAATCAATATTCACATTAGGACACATCTTCCTTGAAGCTGACAGTTTTGCTGAGACCTCCCATTGTATGATTCTATTAACCCAGCTTTTTTATATGAACTGATGCACAGTAAAATAATTGGAACTAGGAGAGCATTTTATACAATAATAACTACACAGTAAAGACAAATCTTTGAAAGACTTACGAACACTGATCAGTGCAAAAACCAGCCTTAATTCAGGGGTCTTAGGGTGAATCATGCTATTCATCTCCTGACAGAGAAATGGTAGTCTTAAGATGAAAGAGCAGACATATCAAGGTCATCCCTGAAGTTTCAGTGTAGTTTCAGCTATTAAAACCGTACAAAGAATTTGAGGATACCTCGTAGTTTTGGACATGGCCAATGCAAGAATTTGTTTTGCTTGATTATGCATATTTGTTATTAGAGTTTTTTTCTATTTTTCTTTATTCTTTTCCATTGAAGTTGGCGTGGGAGGGAGAAAGAAGTAAATACTCATTAGCTGAAAACAACATAAAGGGTTTTCTTTGTGTGTGTTTTTTTAAATAATCTAAGGTCATTTCCTTGCCATGATGTGTCATTTGAATAGGACTTTAGCAAACCGATTCTTTTTTCCCCTGAGCCTCTCATTTCATTGGTATAAGTAATTCCAAGTAAGGAAATTCCTTCTACCAATTTATATCAATACCTTCTCTTCAACATAGGGTCTTAAAGAGTTGTCTAGAGAAATGAAAGGGCAAAGGACTTAACTGTGGTCACACGGACAGGATGTGCCAAAGTGGGATTTGAATTTAGGTCTTTCCGACTCTAAAGCTGACTCTCTATCCACTACACACTGTAGAGTTCACAAAGCATTTTTCACACAACTCTGTGAGGCAGGTAGTACAGAGATTTGTATAGCCATTTTATAAATGATATAAATGACCTCACTGTGACTTAGTGGCTATAGCACCAATGCAATATTCACAGCACCCCCAGTTACGATAAAGATACCTGCATGGTGCTTGATCACAAAATATAACAAACTCTCCATATAGAAGACAGAAGCAAAACATTTATTCAGACACCAGAAAGGTGAATCCCAAAACCAGTAAGCCTGTTCCATCATAGTAGCAAAGAAGTTAATAAGCCATACAGCACAGAGAGCCACACCATCTTTTAGTCTTTCCACAAACCAACACAAGATCAATATTTATTCACAAACCTATCTGTATCCCTTGGAAGCATCCTCTCCTCCCAACTGTCTATCTTGTTTTGACTTCCCACTTCCTCTGGGTTCTCCTCCACCCTTCAGCAAACTCTTCCCATCACAGGCTCCATGTGATTACATTCAGTCTATTAGGGGGCAGAGTATATTTTCAAAATAGGGAAGGTCTTCAAATTCCCTTAGGCTTATTAAAGGGCAGGGAAGATCTTCAAATTCCCATTACCATTACAGTGGCATACTCAATTTTTGGTGGGTGGAGTTACAGAAAGAACCTTATTTAATTCCAGAAGGACTAGATAAGTACTTTGAATATGTCCATAAACTAGAAGGTTAGCAAAAGATATGGCATGACAAGAAAAACCAAGCCATGGAAATATTGCCCAGAGGACATTGAGATCTAAATCTATGTGTGATTTACCCCTAACCTTTCCAAGACTTAGAGAGTTGGTAAGACCATACTTCTCATCCCATTCAACCATCCAGTTAGGACATCTGCTCTGTCCCCCTCACACATACTTCTTCCCTTCAGCTCTGGGCACAGTAATGCAATAAATTCTATCATTTTTACTCAGCTCTGGGATATTAGTAGGGATTTTTTTTCCACTTGGCCCCCAAACACTTACAGAATGTGTGTTGGGGGTGGGAGGGTTGGTGTTGGAGGTGGTAGCAGCAGAAAATAGTTCCATTTTGAATGCTGTTGAACCCAGAGAAAGAGTGGTAGTCTGGACCAAGAGAAGAGTGCTTGGAAAGGGTGTGTCAGTCAGCTGCTCTATGAAATCAACTCACCATCCCTGTGATTCTTTAAACCAAAATTCTTTTGTTCAGTCATGTACAGTCATGTCCAACTCTTTGTGACCCCATTTGGAGTTTTCTTGGCAAAGATACAGAAGTGGTTTGCCATTTCTTTCCCCAGCTCATTTTACAGATGAGGAAACCGAGGCAAACAGAGTTAAGTGTCTTGCCTAGGATCATACAGCTAGAGAGATATTTGAGGCCAGATTTGAACTCAGGAAGATGAGTCATTCTTACTCTAGGCCCAGCATTCTATCCACTGGATCACCTAGATGCCTCTACATAGTCTTTTGCCTAGCCACTATTCCCCTATATGGATTGTCTCAATTTTGTATTTGTGTGCCAAATACTTACTAGTACCTTGCACTTACTGCTTATTCAGTGCTTTTATATTCATCAACCCATTAATTTTCAGTTTGGGGAAAACCAGTCCTTTAACTGCTTCCCTAGAGGAATTAAAAAACAGGTACTACCTCTATGTAAACCCAGTGGCTTCTCCCCTTCACACAGCTAAGTGAAGATCTTACTCCTGCCTGAACCCTTCTCTGCAGGATCTCTGGGTTGCTTTCAGTTTTTTGAAGTAAGTGGTTCTCATTTCCCCATTGGCATCCTCTCTGAAGTGGGATGTTTGGGAATGTTACATAAGAGCCCTTCCTTGACTCTTGCCCTGAGATACATATTTATTTTTGCCTGTGGATTCTCCCTCCCCAACAGGATGGGTGTGTAACAAATGACCATATCAGATTCAGCAAAATGAACCTTCCAAGTACCTGCCTTTGCACTGGGGGCAAATCTGGACTTGGTTCCCTCTAATAGAGCATGGACTTCAAAAGCTAGGAAAGGAATTTGGGGCACTGGAATCCTCCTCCTCCTCCTCCAAGGTTCAGATCTTTGTGGCTTCAGCTACAATAGACTCTCGTAAATTTTTAAGGAAAGAGAACCTCTGAGAGCAACGAAGAAAAAAATAAAGAAAATCACTGAAATGCTTTCTTTATTAACGCTAAATAAACTCTGCCCTAACCTAGTTGTGGTCCTTTGGCTCTTAATCACAGTCCTTTGTCTTTTTTTCCCATATACGATCCCATCCTTGCATAGTTCTTTGCTTATTATTCTTTTGTCCTTTCCTTCTTACTTCTTAGATTTTCACTTCTTCATTGCTTTCTTATAATTTCTTTGTTTGGCTTCTCTATTTTGCAGTTGGAGCTTTTAGGTTCAGGTTGCTACATTTTTTTTTCTTTCCCCTTTCTCCTCTCCTCACTTTGTTTCTCTCCTTGTCACCATTTGTTCTCCATCACCTTCCTTTTTGGCTGGCTAATGTTGGAAAAATTTCAGGAATTTTTAATTGGAAATATCATGAGGACTCTTATCACTACTGTTTCATCAGGGAGAGAACAAACTCCTGGGAGAAGATGGTGGGTGATACCCAGAGTGGGTGTAGTTCAGTATCTCCCCCAGGTTAACTGGGGCAGCTGGGATCTTCAAACCTAGGTCTTGGGGTGGAATGTGAGAAATGAAGTGTGGTCTGTGGGGAGAAAGGGTGTGTTGAGAAATAAAAAATTCCTCTAAAGACTATGAAGGTGGGGGCAAAGCACAGGATGGAGATGTGGATAAAAGAAAGAAAACAAGCTAGATTTTGACTGTATACTTTTCCTTTTAACAAATTACCTCATAATTCTGTGAGAGAAATTAGCTATAGTCTGCAACCCAGAGAGAATTCAGTAAGGGCACCTGCCCTTCTGGTACTTATTACTTATCATAGTTCTATTTTTTGGAACACTGGATAAAACTGATTCATTCAGATTTCATTTTCTGGAACATAATCAATCTCCCCCCACACCCCTTTTTTTAAAAGAAAACTTAAAGTATATGCAAGAGAATAGAAATATAACCAATTTTTTCCATTATGAAATATACATTTGATTTTTCCCTTGCTAACCCATCCTGACACACACGTTCTTTTCTTTGCCTAAAATTCATCCTTCTATCTAAGTTTTCCATACAAATTCTCAAAATCCTCATCTCCTATGCATGTTAATTTCCTCTTCAGAGCCTTCTGTCTCAATTTTATTTTTCATCATGCTTCTTGTATTCTTCTTCTTCTCCTTCATTTTAACAATAATACTCTCCCCATGATATTATATGATTATGAATCACAGAATACCACAATCTCCAAAGAGTAGAAGTTGAGGGTCACACAAAGGGCAACGGAGAAGAGTATGGTGGCTCTCAGTAAGCAATTACAAAAAAGGGACTGTGTAAAGGATGCGATCATATCCTTTAGAAAAAAAGAGGGTTTGATTATTTACCAAGACTGAGGAATAATTAGTAGCATGCTCCTTTGATGTCCACACAACATTGAGAAATCTACATAGTGGCCTTCACAATATTTATTGGACCTTCTGTGGCAAAAATGTAGGAAGTCATGAAAGAGTCATACTCTTGTTAGGACAGGTCTGGAAAGTATGAATGGTTTATTTTCTGCATGGTTTAGGGGTAAGGGGAAGTACCTATATAGAGATCCACCAGAGTATTGGAGTACTGGGTCTATCTCTTAGGTCTAGCTCACAGACAGCCCTCAAATCTACAAAGATCCCAAGGAGCTTAATGGAAGACAGATTTCAACAGAGATGCAAAGCTAATCTTTTATTCTATAGTTATTATTTTGTGGTTGAGGGCCAAAGTTCTAAGTAACTTTTGTGGATCAGGAGGATCAGACCTTCGTGGTAAATGGATAGGAACAAACAATTACTTATCCTTGTCCCTTCCGCTTTCCTTGGAGGTTAGTCAGGTAGCTGTGGCAAAACAAAGGGAGAGGCATTACCGAGGATGGGGTCATGGCTTCATGGAGCTACTTCTACTTCTTCCTTCCTTATAATCACTAGATCCATACACAGGAATAGCAACAGGTCGAACTGATCAAGACATTGTCATGAACACAGTATCCTCTCTGTATTACCAGAGAATAGAAGGCGCCTTGACACAGGAATTCTTATTATAAACTAAATAGCTGTATGCCTAGGAGATGTAATAGTAATCAGTTTAGCAGAATACTTAGCACTTAGTACTAAGTGGTGAAGGAAGAATCCTGGAGACTGAGGCCAGCTGAGAGAGAGGAAGAGAGAGGGAGAGAGAGAGAGTTTCTCTCCCAGCATCTGGAAGCTGAGAACTGACTGAGAACTGAGATGGAGTTTTCCTGAGACCAGAATCTGGTGAAGGCCACCTGGAAGGCTGAGAGGGCCTGCCTGGAAGGCTGAGAGGGCTTGCCTGAAGAAGTGTGACCAGGATAAGACTTTGTTCGTGGCCTTGCTGATCCTTGAGTTCCAGGAAAAAGAAGTGGTGAAGAGTTTGAGATGTGCTGCACCCTGTGAACTTCAGTGTGTGCCAGGGACTGCCCTGAGGACTGGACAAAGACCTGGGAGCTGTCTGCTTCTGAATCCAGGTGACTGGTGGATTCAGGAAGGAGCTGGCACCTTGGAAGGGGATCCAGGGAATCAGAGCGACCACCCAGAGTCAAGATGAAGAAAAGGCCTCCTCTTGGATGAAACTCAGGTTTTCTGGACACCGAGAGGTGGAGGGTTTGTGTGGTTTTCAAATGACTGTATTTGTGATTAATGATATTTAGTAATTTTTGAATCTAGATTAGTGACTGAGTAAGTTAATGGTTGCCCCATGAGTGGAAGTTTGATTATTCTATTGTTTCTTGTTAATGATTGAGTTGCCCCATGAGTGGAAGTTTGAGTATTCTATTGTTTCTTGTTAATGATTGAGTTGCCCCATGAATGGAAGCTTGATTCTATTGTTCTTTGTTCTGAATATTGTGGCCACTGTAGTGAAAACTGTGTGGCCATTTTCTATGATAAGCCTTGTTCTAAATATCTTTCAATGAAGGAATGTAAACAGTTAAACTTTAATAAGTTCCTTATTATTTCTCTTACCTGTTTGCCTTTTGATGCTTCTCCTGAATCTTGTATTTGAAAGTCAATTTATCTGTCTAGATATGGTCTTTTCTCAAGAATGCATGAAATCCTTCTATCTCATTGAATTTCTATTTTTTCCACTCATGGATTATAATCAGTTTTTCTGGTAGGCAACTATTGGTTGTAATCCTAGTTCTTTTGCCCTCTGCAATGTCATATTCTAAGCCCTCCAATCCTTTAATGTAGATGCTGCTAAATCTTATGTTATTCTGATTGTGGCTCCATGATACTTGAATTGTTTCTTTCTGTCTACTTGCAATATTTTCTTCTTGACCTGTGAATTATGGAATTTGGCTATAATATTCCTGGGAGTTTTCATTTTGGGATCTCTTTCAGGAGGTGATCAGTCTATTTTTTCAATTTCTATTTTACTCTCTGGTTCTAAAATATCAGGGCAGTTTTCCTTGATAATTTCTTGAAAGATGATGTCCAGGCTCTTTTTTTGATCATGGCTTTGAGGTAGTTCAATAATTTTAAAATTATCTCTCCTGGATCTATTTTCCAGGTCAGTTGTTTTTCCAATGAGACACTTCACATTGTCTTCTATTTTTTCATTCTTTTGGTTTCATTTTATGATTTCTTGATTTCTCATAAAGTTATTAGCTTCCATTTGATCCATTCTAATTTTTAAGGAATTATTTTTCCAGTGAGTTTTTGGATCTCCTTTTCCATTTGGCCAATTCTGCTCTTTAAGGCATTCTTCTATTAACTGACTTTTTGGGCCTCTTTTATCATTTGTTCTATTTTTGGTCTATTTTAAAGGTATTATTTTCTTTGTTATTTTTTGGGTCTCCTTCAGTAAGCTATTGACTTGTTTTTCATGATTTTCTTGCATCACTCTCATTGCTCTTCCCAATTTTTCCTCTACTACTTCTCTTACTTGATTTTCAAAATCCTTTTGAGCTCTTCCATGGCCTGAGACCAATTCATATTTTTCTTGGAGACTTTGGATATAGGAGCTTTGACTTTGCTGCCTTCTTCTGATTGTGTGTTTTGAGCTTCCTTGTCACTAAAGTAAGTTTCTATAGTCAGAGTTTTTCTCATTGTTCACTCATTTCCTCAATCTATTACTTGACTTTTTAACTCTTTGTTAAGGTAGGGCTCTGCTTCCAGTGTGGAGGACAATTGTCCTAAGCTTCAGGGGTTTTGTGTAGCAGTTTTCAGAGATACTTCTAGGGACCTGTAAGTTTTCAGTTCTTCCAAGGTGGTGTGGTCTCAGGAGAAGTGTTTACTCCTCTCCTGGCCTGTGCTTAGGTCGGTGAGAAACCATGAGCACTCTTTTCTGCCCTGGAACTGTTAGGAGGGTTCCCTCTCCATTGCTGCCACAAGGTCTGCTATGCTAATACTCCTACTATTCCTGAGACTGCCAACCAGGACTGCTACTCAGATCCAAGTATGGACAAAGTAACAGAGTCTTGCCTCAGTGCTAGCAAAGAGCCCCCTGTAATCTCTTTCTGATCAGTTATTTGATGCCCTTACCATGTGTGAGCTGAGAGCTCTAGAAGCAGATGATGTCTCTGCTACTGCTGATTCAGTCACTCCCAAGACCTGCTCCTGGTTTGCTGGAGTCAGGGTAGTGCTAATGTGGCTTGTGCTGGCCTATGTTCCTCTCTCACCCAGGTCCAACAGACCTCTCCTGCTGACCTTCTAAGTTGTCTTTGGCATCTGTGGACTGAGAAGTCTGGAAACTGCTACTGCTGCCAGTGATTCAGTACTCTGAGGCTGGCTCTGGGTTTGCTGGGGCCCAGTCTGGGCTGCCATGGCCTACATTAGACTGTCCTCATCTCACATTCTGGTGCAACAGACCTTTCCT
This sequence comes from Pseudochirops corinnae, assembly GCA_028646515.1. Taxonomy (NCBI): domain Eukaryota; kingdom Metazoa; phylum Chordata; class Mammalia; order Diprotodontia; family Pseudocheiridae; genus Pseudochirops; species Pseudochirops corinnae. The sequence goes on from CM053589.1 coordinate 83,358,058, forward strand.
GTTGACCTTCCAGGTTAGACTGGAAATTTGTTTCACTCTTTTCGTGGGTTATACTGCTCTAAAATTTGTTTAGAGTCATATTTTTTTTCTCTTTTTTAAAAAAATTTTTAATTGATTTTTAAAATTTATTTTAGTTCATATCATTCATTTCCACAAAATTTTGAGTTACAAATTTTCTCCCCATCTTTCCCCCACCCACC
>CM053589.1:83358757-83374957 GCA_028646515.1 Pseudochirops corinnae
ACTTCTCTCATTTGGTTTTCAAAATCCTTCTTCAGCTGATCTCTAGCTTTAAGGCAATCTTCATGTTTATTGGAAGCTTTTGGTGGGGGATCTCTGGCTGTGCTGTCCTCCTGCAGCTCTCTGCCTTGGTCTTTCTTTTCTTCAAAGAAGGAATCTAGGGTTTGGTTGCTGCTCTTACCCTGCTTCTTATGCTTATTTTTATTCATGGTTGGTCAGTCCGTGATTTTTTTTTTTAATCTCTGTGGAGCTCTGCTTCTGGAGGGGAAAGCTCTTGTCCCAAATTGCTGGGGTCCTCCCAGCTGCCGGAGTTCTTAGGAGGTTGCTGGGTCCCTCCGCCACTTCCAGCTGACTGAATAAAAACGGACCACAAGACCAAAGCCCAAGACTGTGATTATATCCAGGCCACTCAACATGAGAGTACTTGGCCTCTGGACAATCACTTGGTCCCCCTGCAGTCTGCAGGCCTAGAGCTCTGAAGCAGCAATGCAGAGGCGGGTGCAGAACCTCCACCTTTCCCTTCTCAGCCCTGGAGGTTTTTTGGCCAGACTGCTTTTCTCTCATGACCTCACATGTCCCATTGACCTAGTTCTGGATCCTGCCGCAGCTGCTGCCAATCCGCTCACCCAAAGCTCCAGCCAGGGCTCGGCTCCTCTCAGTGCAGCCGCCCTCAGCACACAGCCGAGGTTTCAGGCCAGGAAGTTCACAGTGCTGATATGGTTCCTCATAGCCAAGCTGACTTTAGTGGAAAATATATTTGTGTGCATTTTGGAGTTCTAGAATTAGTTTAGAGTCATATTTTATGGGTATTTTGGGGTGGCTATGTGAGAGCTACAATATGTTGCTGCTCTTACGCTGCCATGTTGGCTCTGCCCCCTTAGCGTCATATTTTTAAAGGTATTTGGAGGGGTTTGGGGGAGAGCTCAGGCAAATCCCTGCCTTTACTCCACTATCTTGGCTTTGCCTCCTGAAGAATCTTTTAAATGAAATCCTTGGTCATTCAAAATGATTCAGATTAACTAACCACAGTAGAAAAAACAAGTGAATTAAGAATATTTATTGTCCACACTATTATATGCAGTTGGATGGACACCCCAACGACACATACACACACACACATAATACACATATTTATGAGCATATATAAGTGGTGTGTGTATATCTATATGTATGTATGTATATATTCACACATATTAGACAGCCTGTCTGTGTGGAAAGCAAACTAGACATAGAATTGAACAGGAAAACTGGGGGCTGTGTTTTCTTTAGGAAATTGTGGAATGCTTTTAATGACCCCAACCTTCTCCCTAAAACAAAGATCGATCTTTTTAACGTTAATATTCTAGTGACACAAATTAGCTACAAGTCATGAAATACCACAGACTCTATGAGCTTAAGTTGCAGGTCACCCAAAAGGCAATGGAGAGGGGAATAGGGAGCTACAAGAAAGCAACAACATATTACCAGTGAGTGAGAGTCCAAGAGAAACAGTATAAAGGATACCAGGGAGAGGGATGATCAGAAAGAGTAGTAGACCAGTCACCAATGGATAGGACACATATTCACTGGTGTCCATGCAATGTCAAGAGACCTAGTGGGAGGCTGCTAGTATGTTGGGTAGACCTCTCATGGAATATTTATGAGACAACACAACTGTCACTCAGGGATGAGATACCATGGAGAATTTGGAGTTGAACCTTTGGAAGAAGTACTCACCTCAATGAGATCATAGATCCTTTTAAGCTGGCTAAGCCTCACACTCCATCCCTAAGCATGGAACATCCTCACTTTGTCTACTTTTAGTCATACATCTAACATCAGAAAAATCTGTCTGTTAGTCTCTGAAGAAATTAAGCTAGATGGTACATTTTCCTGGGATCAAACCATAGACTAATCACCAAGCAAAATAAATTACATTATTATACATGTTACAGAGAAATATAGAAAGCACTACTATCAATTGGCCTGTAGCTGAGGTGATTCCAAAATCATCTCTTGGACTTTACAGTTTATCTAAATCTACATGTAGAAAATCCTTGTTCATAGAGCAAGCAAAATCTGCTGGTACTTTGCCTGGAAATATCTGCCCATCTAATACATCCTAGCATTAAACCAGCATTTCAACTGAGACATGTCACCTTTCTTTCATATTGTTCTAAGGGCTTTACAAAGTTTGGAGTCTATCTTCTCACAATATTCTAGGGAAATATTTTATAGAAATGGAGTAAAATCAGGTACCATGAAGGTGACCTGATAGTATTGACTGGGTGTTAAAGTCATTTAATGATATTTCAGTTGAGTGTTTTAAGATATATCTGCTATAATTTTTTTTCTTCTATAACTTATTAAGGATAAGGACTGGGTCTGTGATTTTACTGATATAGGAAACTTCCAGGGGAGGGAATTGACTTTCCTAATGCAGGTTACCATCTTCTCTGCCATTGAGAGTCTTGGAGCATTGCCTAGAGCATGGAGAGACTCTGATTTGTCCAGGGTCATGCAGTCAGAAGAGGTCAAGGTGGGACTTGAACCTGGGCCTTTCTGGCTTCAAGGCCAACATATTTTCCTTTATCCCCTGCTGCTTCTTATTAAATAAGAGAAAAGCAGAGAGGAAATGAGTGAAAAATTGAGGGAAAAGGGAAAACCCAAAAGAAAATCATGTAGAACAGAGTACCGCAAGAAAATGAAAATTCCAATAACAGGGATATTGTTTAGTCATAAAGCCAATCACACAATGTTGAAGCCAGACAACACTTAGATAGCATTAGGTCCAATCCCATCAGTGGTCTTCCTATCCAAAGACCTCAGGATAGAACCTTAAGGACTTAACACTTTGCCCAGAACACTGGTGAAAGTGGGGCCAGCAGTACTTCCTCTCCACATCGACTCTAAGCTAGTGTGTCACACAGGTTGCTATGCTAACACATGGTGTTTTCTTTTTCCTGAAACAAAATATCATCACCTGATCTCGGTTAAGTGACTGTGAACTTGTAAAAGTCTGTTTGTTGCTCCCCAGAGAACCGTTTGAATGGGTTTTCAGATGAACTTGCACATACAAACACTTCGCAATGTTTGCTTAATTATTTCTCACAGCTTCATTGTGAGGGATGTTCATCGTTTTCACTGCCTACCTATTTTACAGATGGATAAACTGATATCTAGAGAGTGGGTCATTGCCAAGTCTTCCTAGCACGTCAATATGGCTGATGAAAATAAAATCCATCTCTCCACAATCCAAGTTCCCTTCAGCCTAATGTCTCATAGATAGGTTATAAACGGGAAGCATATGCAGTACGCAGAGATTTGGAGTTTCAAGCCAAGCCTAAGCCATTAGATGCTGGGATTCATCTGTGCTTGGTCAGAGAGCAATAGCCCATTGATGTCCATGAAGTAATCTTACTCAAAAAAAAAAGGCACACACAGTTTCAGCATCTGGACCACCTGCAAATTCCAGGTATTTAGAAGTATGGAGTTTGTAGATTCAGAGTCATAACTAGCATGAGCCAAAGGAAATTTGCTCCAGGGTATAAATATTTTGCAAGAGCAAGATTTGGGGAGGGTAAGATATCTTATGCTTCCTCCCCAGTGGTGGGACACCCTTTCTCTTCAAGAGTATATACTCCTTCCTCTTGGTAACTACCAAACTCTTACCCTAGGGTTAAATCCTGTGTGTCCCATTTCCATGGCACCCTTGTTTTGGGCCTGCCTCTCACTCCCTCTCTTGATACAATTCCATTCATGGTAGAACTACTTTGTGCTGCTGTTGTTATTAATTCTACCTTCCTCAGCACTCTCTCTCTCTCTGTCTCTCTGTCTGTCTGTCTGTCTGTCTGTCTGTCTCTCTCTCTCTCTCTCTCTCTCTGTTTCTGTCTCTCTCTGTCAGCATTTTTTGTCTCAAGTGAAAAAAAGTTCCTAGTTATGTCCCTGAATTGATTAAAAAGAGGAATATTTTGCTCCTAGAGAAGGAGTTGAGAATTTTTCAATTAAAAAGAAAAACTCTCTAGAAATAAAAATGCATTCTCTGTTTAATTGACCTCCAAAATGCTGAAAAACTATTTGGGACTCTTCCTTATTTCTAATGAGGTTAATTCCAGCTCAGGGCCTTAAAAATACAAGTAAAAAGTACTGGCAAGCTTGTTCAATGGACAGAGGGAAGCAGAAAACCTGTCCATCTTCCTCATTGCTGTCAGGCCTTAGAATCAATGGAGAAATAGTCTTGATACACTTATATTTTAACCTCATTTTACAGGTGGAGGAGCTAGAGTGGACAGTCATAAAGAAGAACATTCAGGGACAAGAGGCTATCAAAGGCAAGAAATAGCTTATAAAGGGAATTTTTCCAGGCAGAAATGAAATAAGAATGGGAACTGCTTGAAAAAAAAAAAGTGATGGATAAAATCCAGAGAAAACTAGAACCTCTGATCAAGGTGTAGGTGGCAAGGCAAGGGAAGGGAAAAAAGAAAGGAAAGGAATAAGCCAAGGAAAGGAAAGGAAGGAAAGAGGAGGGGAAGTGAGGGAAGAGGATGGGAAAGGAAGGGAGGGAAGGGAGTATAACTTTCTAGGGGAATGGGTGCATGATGCAGTGTTTTTCAAAAGCTCTCAGGGGCAACCATATCAACCCCCAGCCCTCTCTGCTACTGGTTCATCTCCTCATTCATTCTTTTTCTGTAGTTTCAAAGGCAGTCTAGTGGGTATACTTCGGAATATCATCAGTACCTTACCAAAATTGCAGAAACTCTTGATCTAATTTGCTTAGCCCTGACACTGGAATAGGATAAGAGTAACATTTTCTCTCATGGGATATCTTCCTCTCTCACAATGCTAAACTGTGAACTTATAAGCTTAGGGTGTTTTACTACCAATGACCACACAATTTGTTAGCAGTATCAAGTAACATAAAAACACGGAGAAATATTCAAAAATCTTCTCAACTAGTTTGAGGGGAGGTGGGGCTTGAAGAAAGGGATTTAGAATTAAATTCAGAAAAGCAGGAGGAAGAAAGGAGTTATTGGAGGACCTTTATTTGGAAAAAAAGGGGAAGAGAAGGGAAGGGGAAAGGGCATTATTTCCCAGCATCAGCTGTTCTCTTTTATTTTTAAGTGCTTAACACCTCCCTCTCCCACCTTTCCCTTAACAAAGAAACAAAATTATCTGCTCTGAATTCTCTTTTTCCCTGCCCCACAACTCAAAAAGAAGAAAAGAATATTTCTTCCTAAGGAACAGACTTTTCTTCTTTCAAACTCAAGGTCTCCAATGTCTCTTCTTCCCTTCCTTTCATTTTCCTTCTTTCCTTTTTTCCTTCCTTCTTTCCAAAAAGGGACACCTTCTACTTGCAGAGGTCACCTTGACCATGTTATACCTTTTCCCTGTTCTCTCCTTTCTTTTCCCAGAGCTTTCCCAGTTGATCGTTTTCTATCTTTTCCATTCTCTCCTTACCTAGGACTTTTTTGTAGTCTATAAACATTCTCAGGTCTCCCCCATTCTTCAAAAATTTCCACTTGCTTTTACCATCCTCAATAGTTAAGTAAAACATTATATTTTAAGGGTCAAAATAAATATAAGATGTGTTGCAGAAATTTAAAAGGAGAGAGTACAATGAACTGAAGGAGTTGGGAGATAGTCCATGAAGAATGTAGCTTGACCTGGGCTCTCCACAATCCATCCCTTACCCTGGGCATGCATGCCAGACTGTGACAGTTCCACATGATACAGTGATAGTATCTGTCCCCACACCCATAAAATTGACAAAAATGAAAAAAGCAACAAACTAAATGATGGTGCTGTTGAGGAGAAACAGGTGCACTCTTTCATTGCTAATAGAGTTTAAACTAGTAGGGTCTTTTTGGAGATCAATCTGGTAGAACACAGCAAAGATTACAAAAATAATTATATTGTTTGACTCAATGATTTTGTTTTTGGAACCATATCCTGAAATTGTTACAAAAAAAAAACCAAAAGCTATCTTTTCAAAAATGTTTCGTAGCAGTCTTATTTGTAATTACACAAAAATCAAAGCAACTTCAATACTCTTTAATGCAATAAATAAATAGTAATATCTTGATGCAATAGAATACTATTATTTAATTAATATTGAGTATGGACATACAAAAATATGAAAATGCCTTTATTAAATAATGCACGGTAGAAAAAAAAAAGCAGAATCAGAAAAATAGAGTCCATGCTATCTATAACCACACAGGAAAAATGAATGAGAAGGAATAAATTAAAGTATCCTAGTCAAAAATTACAGAGTGGCTTAAAAGTAATTGTGACATTTTATGTTTCAGAATTAACTTATTTAAATAAAAATTGCTCTGAAGAAAGCTTAACTGATTGTATTGAAGACTAACATTGTGTATGTCAGTTTTTAAAAGGAGATTGGGTGCTAGCCATGGAGTCAGGAAGATCTAAGTTCAAATCCAGTCTCATATATATATATATATATATATATATATAATAACTGTGTAACCCTGGGCAAGTCACTTAAACTCTGTCTCTGCTCAATTGCAAAATGCAGATAATCATAAAACCTACCTCACAGGGTTGTTGTGAGGATCATATAATATAATATTTATAAAGCACTTAGCACCGTGCCTGGCACATAGTAGGGCCTAAGAAATGCTTGTTCCTATACCCTTTAATTGTGAAAGATTACTTTCACATGTTTCATTACACTTCTAAATTGGATTTTTCCAATAAGTTAGTGAAGCACAAAGTCATCAATGATTCTTGCCCTGGAGGGCAGCTTCCCCCTATGGTTGCTGTTCTTTCTTTCTTCCCTCTGACCCTTCATCTTGCCTGCTGTGACAACTTGAAGCAGCTCACCCACAAGGTTTCCTATTTTTCCCATCCCTTATTCTTCACCCTGATCTCGCCTGGGTTTAAACCCTGTTGGACTCTGCAGTTTTCAACTGGGTGGAGCTAGTTTTGGCATAGGCCTCTCTAGTTGTTTTGCACATTTCACTTCAAACGTACTCCTGCTGGCTTTAATTAGGCCTTAGGAGTGTCCCTCGGGGCTGGCCCTCATGAAATGAGGTGACCCTGCTCACCAGGTCTGTTCCCCTGAGTCCTCTCAGCTCTGCCTAGCACAACAATTTCTGTTTCCCATTTCCCATTTTCTGCAGTGGACTATAACCTGCTCTTGAAAATAACCTTTGCAAGTACAAGAACTTCAGCTTTTAGAATGTCACTTAAAGGGATCAGTTTTATCAAACATTCTTAAAATCCGGACTCATCCTCTTCACAGGGGAACCTTACATTTTGATAGTAAATGACGATAGCTTTTGGACAAGTCAACCGAGAGCATAATCGTGAAGTCAGGTAAGTATGTCTTTGACCATTGACTTATTTTCCCTTCCAAGAGTTGATTCCTACCACCCACCCCTCTCCAGGGTCCCATTCTCTTGCTCTTATTGGTCTATTAAACTAATCCTCAACTAAAATATTAGCCGATAAGAACTTATGGCCTTTGTCCTCTCAGGAATGTTTACATTTTAATAGGGGTCTGGTAAAGCCCAAAAAAGATTCAAGATTTAAAGGAATGGACTTTTCACAAGAGGATTGTAGGCATCAGTGACAAGTGGTTAGGGAGATAGTCTGGGGAAATAGACCAGGGCAGGGGGAAATGCTTCCTGGGGCCCTTTACATTATACAACATAGGCAACTGACTTCTAGGACCACTGTTAAGACCTGTCCTGTTTCCATGAGTCTATAGGTAGGCACCTCAACTAGAGCACAGGTCTGAATTGGCTAGTTGAAGAGGTCAGCCACAAATTTAAGATAACTAAGTAGTGATATGATAATAAAACAATATGAGAAAGCTGCAAAATGCATTGAAGACTTATAAGTAATATGTGAGTTCAGGAAAAGGAAAAGAGAAGCCTGTAATGGAATTGTTAAAGGCCTCCTGGAGAAAATGGGACTTAATTTAGGTTGTTCTATTTGGATGGAGGAGGGAAGAAGGAGAAAATTTCAGGTTGGGGGTAAGGTGGGGATAACATAAAGTCAAATCTGCAAAGAACATAGAATGTTGAGATAATGAAGAAACTAACCTGACAAACAAAAACCTCTTCTGATCTCACCTTGTGGATTCTGATTTTTCATTTGACATGGGATTCTCAAAAAAATTTTTTATTAGTTCCAAGTATCCTACAGATGCCAGCTAGGTGACCTCAAACGGCAGCATGTTTTCTTCTGGGGTGGTAGGATGAATCTTATGTCTTGATACTTTCATGATTATACGATTTCCAATCCCCTTGGTAGTGAACTGGAGCTGCCTCATACTGGCTAGAGGTTTTTAAATTTTCAGTGTATTTACACTCCAGAAATCAGCAAATAATGCAAATCAGGGCTTGATTTATTGTTTTAATTGTTGAGATTTTACAAAGCGATGGAAAATGTGCTGATAATTCAGATGAAGCCTAAAAGTGTGTTATATATGTTAAATGTTATATGTATGTGTGTGTTTAATGTTATACACACACACACACATATATATACATATATATGTATATATATATATATATATATATATATATATATATATACACACATACTCACATATGCATGTGTATATGAGAGAGCCAGTTGTTAAACACGTATTAGCACATTCTTGGTACTCCCTCCCTTGATGTAGATCACAATCCATCTATGCCTTCTCATCCACTGTGATTCTTCCACAAAGGATTTCTCCAATGCACTGGAGTCTTCTCTCTGGATCTTTTAATATTTCATGGATAAAAATACAGCTAGGACATAGGTTTTCATTTCTCTCCCATCCTACAAGACCAGCTATTCTATCAGCTATATCCCAGCTATACATTGACTATTTTCTAGTCATACATATCACTGATGACATCTTTGACTTCTCATCCTATGTATGTCATCATTCAAAGTCTACTGTTTCTTGACTATGACCACCAAGCATGTTTCTACTGTCATTTGGGTCATTAACAAATTTAGATTTTCTTGTAATGGTGGTGGGTCATTGTTCTTAGCCATTGTCATTATGAATTTCCTTACCAGGAGTTTTCCTAAGCCAATGAAGGGACAGGTATGGTTTACAAAAAAAACAAAAACAAAAACGTGTAAGACACTATGCTAGATGCCAGTGGCACAAAGGCAAAAATGAAACAATCTTTCCCCTCATAAAGCTTTCCTTTACTGGATGCCACATGAACCCTGCCTTCAAAGAATTTGCAATCTAAGAGGAAGATTTAACATATGCAGATATCTATACTATAAAATGGGGTCAGCTAGATGGTACAGTAGGTAGAGTGCTGGGCCTGGTCAGAAAGAGTCACCTTCCTGAGTTCAAATCTGGCCTCAGACACTAGCTCTGTGACCCTGGGCAAGTCACTTAACCTATTTGCCTCAGTTTACTCATCTGTAAAATGATCTGGAGAAGGAAATGGCAAACCGTTTCCAGTACTTTTGCCAAGAAAACCCTAAATGGAGTCATAAAGGGTCAGACAGGACAGCAGATACTATGAAATAATATATATTAGCTACATAAGAAGTGCAAAAAAAGTGTTCTGTGATGTCCAAAGGAGGGGAAATATTATTGGCTGACAGAAAGCTGGGAAACCTTTATGGAGAAAGTGGTATTTGCATTAGAGACTCTATGACCAGCTACCACTACTGAGGGTGGTACTGTGGATTGTGGAAACCTCTCAAGAGTTCAGAGTGCCAGTTGATGGATTTAACCTTCTAAAAGCAGCTATTTAGCATGTGGTGAGTTGGCTTGCACTAACCTGCAAAAGGACCGTCTATGCAGCTGTTTTCACTAAATATTTTCAGCTAGAAAAGTTTCTGGATGTTTACAGCGGATTTATGCCATGATATCTTTAAATGCTTGGATCACCATGATAAATGGACTGCCTGGCAGAACTAGACTCAAGCTTAACCAAGTATTTTTTGCTTGTTTTTAAAGTTTCAGTGCAATTTGATTTTAAAGGCCAAATGCTATTCTAAAATAGAGTGAATGGATTTTAACACTGATGATTTTGCATCATTGCTAAAGTAGGTTGAGAATGAGAAACTTGACAAATGAATTTTGACTGTCTGTTAGTTAGCATGCTCTATACCTCCCCAAGTGCTTGCCCCTCCGATGTCACTATATCTTCTTTTACTTGAAGAAATTACCTGGCATGGTTTTAGCTTCTACCTAGCTTAATAAATGTGTGTTTCCTTCCTTCCCTCCTTCTTAGGCAAACTCTATAGGTCTCATTTTAACCTGGCTTTTCAAGCCAGCCCTGTATTGCTAACTTTCTTCAGGAAAATTTCCATTTGGATGTCTCATTTCATCTAAGACACAACATGTATGTGAATTCATTTTCTTTCCCAAAACAATTCCACCTCCCTGTGCCTGTTAATGGCATATTTCCCAGCCATCCAGGATCTAGTTATTGGAACAACTAAACATATTCTTTTTCACCTCTTCTCTCTTTATCCTCATTAGCTAATCTGTCATTGTCTTGTCATTCCTTTCTTCACAATATATCTTATATTTATAACATTTATAAAAGGTCCTCCCTTTTACTCACAATATACCTTGGTCATCACCTCATATCTGGACTCTAATCATTGTCTCTTATCCCGTCTCTCTGATTCTAGTTTTCTCTGAAATCCAATGTACACACCCCTTCCCAACAATCTTCCTACTTTGATCAGATTGCTGATCAAGAACAAACAATGCTATTAACTACCATTTGAAAGAATGCTCCAAATCATTAATAATAAGATAAATGAAAATCAAAACAATATTGTGGTTTCACTTTATACCCAGAAAATTGACAAAGATGGCAAAAGATAGTCAATGTTGGAGGTATTATGGAAAGACAAGTACAGTAATCTGCTGTAGGTAGAGTCATAAATTTATATAATCTGACCCAAATTGATATAATCCTCCTGGAAAGTCATTTGGAATTATGCAAATAAAGTGACTAATATGTCTATATCCTTGATCTAGAGACTCCACTGCTAGGCACACACCTCAAGGAGATCACTATTAAAAAAAGAAAGGACTCAGATACAGTACAATGTACATTGTAGCACTTTCTTAATCACAACGAACGAGATACAACATAGATACCCATGGATCAGGCAATGGGTAAACAAACTGTGATGTACAAACTAACAGATTTTGCTGTAAGAAATTATGAACTTGATGAAAACGGACAGGCATGGAAAGACCTACCTGAACGGATGCAAAGTGAAATTAAGAGAGAAGGAAGGAAACAAATATTTATTGTGTACATAGAATGGGCCAGCTTCTAAACAGTTTACAAATATTTTCTCATTTGATCCTCACAATGACCCTCCAAGGTAGGTGCTACTATTACCCCCATTTTGCAGTTGAGGAAACTGAGGCAAACAGAGGCTAAGTGACTTGCCCAAGGTCACCCAGCTGGTCAGTGTCTGAGGTCACACTTGAATTCAGGTCTTCCTGACCATCTAGCTGCAGAGCCAGGAAAATAATATACAAAATAACTGTAACAATGTAAATGAAAAAAATAATAACTGCAAACCAATAAAAATGGATGTTGTGAAATAATGAAGAACAAGCTTGACCCCAGGAAGACAACTGAGTCTCTTTTGGGGGGGAAGGGACGGGGGCCTATGGGTGTGAAATATGGCACACACTATAAGATTCTTTTAGATATATTGATCAGTTTTGCACATTTTCCCTCACTTCCTTCTCTTTAAAAAAATTCTTTGTTACAAGAACTTTTTCTCTGTGATGGGAGAGAGGGAGGAATAAAAGGGGATATCCAGGTAATAGAAAAGCAAAAGCTATCAACTACAATCTATTAAAATGGACAAAAATTAACTCCCCGTTTCCTCTTAGACCAAATCCAGACTCCCCATTCTAGCATCCAAAGTTCTCATGATCTAATCATCAAAGTTCAGTCTTGTCCTTCACATCTCCCTATTGCATAAGGTCCACCTATTCTCCTCTGAGTACTGTCTGCTTATTCCCAGGACAAAGTCTTTGCATATTGTCTTCCTGTTAACTATTATACCTGTCTCCCAACCCTCTATTTATTCAAATCCTATTCCTTCTTGAAGACTCATTTCATGCTCCCCCATGAAACCTTACACGACCACTCTAGCCAGCACCACTTTCTCCCCTTCCACACCACCCATCGTGCTTATTGGTTGCAGCATGCACTCCGGCACTTAATTATAGATTGACTTTTATTATACTCTGTTTCCTCATGCTTGAGCTCCAGCTTCCCAACAGGATTGTAAGCTCTCCTAGGTCAGGGATAAGGTTTTATATTTCACTTATACTCCTCAATGCTTAACACAGGACTGGGCTATGTGCCCAACAATATAAATTACTCACTAAATTGGGGCTGGATTGATGGCCTAGTCAACAGACCACTGAATTCAGGATCAAGGAAGTTCTGGGTCCAATTCTTGCTCCCAACTAGCTGGCTGATCATTGTCAAGTAACTTCTCCTCTCTGAGACTCAGTTTCCTCAGCTGTAAAAGAAGTAGCAGTCTCTAAGGGCCCTGGCTGCAATGTGATATGATTCTATGAATCAAACTGAAGGTTCATTCAATTCAATTCACAAGCCACATAGGATAATGGATTTAGAGTTGGAAGTGACATCAGAGGCCATCCAATCTAATGCCTTCATTTTTCCAAAGAGGAAACTGAGGCTCAGGGAGATTAGGTGAATTATCCAGGGTCACAAAGGAACAGAGGTGCACTCAGGCAAGTTAATACAAATTATATATATAGAGCATTGCAAAGGAATCTCCATATAGAGAGAGCACAAGCAACCTGGAAGAATGCAGGCTTTTGCTAGGCACTTACCACCTGAGTTGTGCTTTGGAGGAAGCACCTATCTATCAAATCTACCTTTTTTTTCCTTTCCAGTAACTCAAAACATGCATTTGGCATGAACTACTTTTTTGAAGCAAAATACTAAAATATATCTTTTTTGTCACTATGAGTTGCAACGCAGTACGTATCTGCCTTGGTGAATGGGATTTTCCTCATCAAGAGTTCCCCTTACTAGTGAAATTATAGGATCCATCCCCCCATATCATTTTCCTTGTTTTGGATGAATCTACTGATATTACACTTCCAAGTAAAGTTGCTTTGTGCCCAAAGTTCATTCAATCTAATGTCTCGAGAAAACCTCATCTCAGATACTCAAATCTCCAGCTGAGAGTGGTGGCAGCCACTTCCTTGATATATTTGTCTCTGTCCTCTAATTCCAAATTCTACAGGACACCTGGCTCTAGATGACCAATCCCCTACATGTACCCCCAAATCCCACCAAAAAATCAAAACCAAGATTGTAGAATTTTCTTATTTCACTTCATCTCAAGGTGCTTTTATTGGGGTTACTGAAAACTAAAGACAACCTCATTGCCTACAAATGAGAAAAAACGATCCAAGAATCACAGACAACCTGGATAAATGTCAAACTTCTTCTCCTTCCCTGCCCCCCAACCTAAAATACATCATGGCAGACGCTGATCGAATTGAATTAAATACAATAAGAGAGCATACTCAGATTTCTATTTGTCTGGCCTCAGTAGCATATTTTGATCATAGGGTAGGAGAAGTTGCTGGATTTAGACATTCTTCTAGGACATTTCCAATTAGCTGGTTTTTATTTCCTTATGAAAGGAAGACTTCTAAACAACATCCTTCCACGGTTTCGAGAATGTTTGCAAGATTATAAAGGAAATACACACAGGGTAAACCCAGACCAAATAGGAATCAGACAAGATCTATCTATGGGAGCCATCCTGTGTCCTTCTTGGGAGGGGGCCTCCCCTTTTCTTGCTCTTATCTTTACTTCCAGGACCCTACAACCTTTGTGCTGATGGCATAATTTTTCTTTTTGTTTTGTCTTTTGCTGCTAAACTTAACCTAGATCTTCTTTTTTCCATGCATCTCTGATGCATAGTTCTTTTCCAACTTCTTATTCCTTTCAAATTTTGTCTTTCTTTTGTCCTTTTCCCTCAGGATTCTGATCTCTTTTACCTGTTCTAATAAATTAATCCATGCTGATATGACTCTCTCCCAAGAAATGTATTTGCATGTTATTTGATGGTTTCTGGAGTCAGAATGTTTTATTTTAAGGAAAGTACGTAGCTGATGGTGATTTCAGCCTCTTGGTAAACTGCTAGATGAGACATTTAAAGAAGGTAAGATTTGTGACACTCTTTAAATTATACCATAGAAATGTGTTTGACACTAGGCACCTTGCTTATCTAAGACATGATTAAATGGATCAATTCAAGTATTGCTCCAATAAGCATTTATTAAGCACCTACTGTGTGCGGGGCACTGTGCTAATAACTCATATTACTCACAACAACTCTGGAAAGTAGGAGCTATTATTGCTCTTGTTCTATTTCAAATGTTCATATAGACTATTTGTGCCCGTCCTGCGGTAAAACTTTCTTAGCTGGTATTGGTCTGATCAGTTACAGTCAGACTCACTGCACATTAACCCCTACAAAGTGACATCATTTTGGTCCTCTTCAAATACAAAAAATACAGCAATGACCCTCATTTGACAGTTGAGGAAACTGAAGCAAACAGAGGTTAAGTGACTTGCCCAGGGTCACATAGTAGAATTATAGATATAAACTCTATCTGAGGTTAGATGTAAACTCTATCCACTGCTGCCTTGCTACCTGTACCACCTAAGCTAGCCCTGGTGTGTGGGGTTATTTCATGTTTTATCCTCTGTCCTCTTTCTCCAGATATATACATATATATACACACACATATATATGTATATATATATATGTACATATGTATGTATATGTATGTGTGTATATATGTACATGTATATGTGTGTATATATATATATATAGGTGTGTGTATCTATCTATCTATCTATCTATCTATCTATATAAATATATATACACACATACAATTGACAGGCACTCAGTCCAGCACCAGTATGATGAGTCTCCACAATCAGGCATCTACCAATCTGTCTAAAGATTGGTCAACCACAACACAATTCAAAGTTTCTCTGTAGATCAGCAGTGGGCCCAGGAGTGGCTTGCTGGTACATTTCTGGTCTGGGCAGACAGGAAGAACCAGTCTCAAACCCCTCCTCCCCCCAAAAAAAAACAACAATCAAAAAAAATTATCAGTGTTTACTTTCATTCTCTATTTTCCCCTCCTGTATCAGAGAAACAGGCCTTCTTTTGCTTTCTAAAGCTGATCTCTTTATTTGCATACTTGATTGCATCCCCATTTTGATTCCTCCAGAAACTTACTCCCACAATTATTCCTTTACTCTCCAGTCTTTAATCTCCACTGGCTCCTCTCCCCTCATCTCAAATTTTACCTACTTCAAAACAAAACAAAACAACAACAACCAAAAACCCCAAACTTGCATTTGGCTATCCTGCCCCCTGTAGCTACTATCCTATTTCTCCCCTTGCTTTCACTGACACGTTTCTTGAATAAGTGATCTTTTAAAATCTGCTTCATTAGGGGGCAGAGCCAAGATGGCAGCATAAGAGCAGCAACATATTGCAGCTCTCACATAGCCACCCCAAAATACCCATAAAATATGACTCTAAACTAATTCTAGAACTCCAAAATGCACACAAATATACTTTCCACTAAAGTCAGCTCAGCTACAAGGAACCATATCAGCCCTGCGAACCAAAACCAGCCTAGCCTGAAACCTCAGCTGTGTCCCGGGGATGGCTGGACTGAGAGGAGCTGAGCCCTGGCAGGAGCTTCAGGTGAACGGATTGGCGGCAGTTGTGGCAGTATCCAGAATTAGGTCAGTGAAGCCTGTGAAATTGGGGGAGAAAAGCAGTCTGGCAGAAATGCCTCCAGAGCAACAAGGCAGCAGACCTGGAGGTCTTGCACCCGCCTCCACACTGCTGCTTCAGAGCTCTCGGCCTGCAGACTGCAGGGGGACCAAGCGATTGTTCAAAGGCCGAGTGCTTTCACATTGAGTGGCCTGGATCTGGATTGCAGTCTTGGGCTTTGGTCCTGTGTTTTTTTTTTTCAGTGAGCCAGAGTTGGGGAGGGACCCAGCAACCTCCTAAGAGCTCCGGCAGCTGGGAAAACCTCAGGGATTTGGGACAGAACTTTCCCCTCTGGAAGCAGAGCTCCACAGAGATTTAAAAAAAAAATCACGGACTGACCAACCATGAATAAGAATAAGCATAAGAAGCAAAGTAAGAACAGCAACC
>CM053589.1:83375457-83435324 GCA_028646515.1 Pseudochirops corinnae
TATTAACTACATCCACCTGGAACTTGAGATACACAGGCACTGTGGTTGGGAGATCCATCCTGCCCTACTGAAAAGTCAGAGGGGTGAGGGGGGAAGACATAGGAGAGAATAGATTGGGGGAGGGGAATACACTGGGATGGCTTTTTTGGGTCGGTGGGTAGGGGAAAGATGGGGAGAAAATTTGTAACTCAAAATGTCGTGGAAATGAATAATGTAAGCTAAAATAAAATTAAAAAAATAAAAATAAATAAATTGGCAACACACAAAAAATAAAAATAAAAATAAAATAAAATAAAATCTGCTCCATTGCCCTCTGTCTGCTTAAGTCAGGGGTATGCTAAAATTGGTTCATGAGGACCCACTATCAATGTGAGCATGTGCACTTTGGAAATTGGCAAATGCTACAAATTAGAACTTGATGATTTATTGTTTTGTTGATATGTAGGCTTAAGTGATGGAGAAAATGTTAATGCTGAAAATTAAACATAAAAATGTGATGTGCATTTTCAGGAAGCAGATTGTTAAATATTTACCAGTTTATCCCTCCCTTAATTCTTGTAGATCTGATGTCAGCCCCTCCAATCTACCAAAATTAGACTCTTTATCCACAATTTGTGGTTTATCAAAGGACCTCTCTTCCGTCTTCATCATCCTTGACCTCTCTGCTATCTATGAAATGGATCTTTTCACCCTATTTGAAACCAGCTTTTTAGCTGGTAGAGAATCTCCCCAGAAAAATTTCTAGTAGATTTGTAAGAATATGCATTTAGACTTGAGTACATGAACTGTGTACTCCAGCACCTTATCTCGTCAAAGTGAGTACTCCTTCCAAAGAGGCATATAGCGGAATCTCCATTTTCTCCCTTAAATCTTTCACAGAAGAACTATCCAACATGCTGTCTGTTGACTGACTGTTCACTGACTAAAGGCTTTCCTCTAAATCTTTTACTATTCCTCAAGGACCAATGCAGTGCTTGGAATGCTCATGGATTTTTCTTTACTTTCACTACACAAATATTCTACCTCCTTCTCTGATCCTTCATTTACTGGATAATATTTTATAAGCCACTTTTTGTACATAGGCTATCATTGGCAAAATGTTGTAGCCTACTTACACCTTCCATGGAACTTTCCATTGCCCTATAGGTCCTTTATTTAATCTTCTTACACTTACTTCCCTCTATGTACTTTGTAACCCAGGAGTCCAACATGACCAGACCTGCTTTTAAGGAAGGTCACTTTTACAGCAGAGTAGAGGATAGATTGGTGTGCATAGGAATAAGAAGCTAGGTCAGGCCAAGTGTACACAGAATACATTTCTGCAATATGGAACAAAATTTTTGTGAAACCTAGCTTTCAAAGCCAGCTAGTGCAGTGGATATGTATGTGTATGTGTGTATATATGTGCATATATGTGTATAGATAGATAGATAGATGACCATGTACATATACATATATGTATATATGTATATGCATACATGTATATATGTGTTCCTGGCTTGCAGGATCATTTTGAGTTCTTCATGGATTTTTTTCCTACCTCTTTCTCCTTTGCAGCAGATGTTGGCCCATAACCTGCAATTATCTTCACGGTGGTCTATTTGTTTATGTCCATCCTGAGTGCTACAAGGCAAGATGACCAAATGTCCCATGAAATGTTTCTTGTACTCTTGGCTCACAATGAAATTAATTTTGCCAGTTCCTTTTATTTGTCTCTCTGTAAAGAATCTGTGAAGTATCCTGTCACTTAACTGTGATTTCTTTATATTTTCTGGCTTTGTTTGTAGTAAGAATGTCAATTTCCTCTAGTAGTATGTCAGCTCGATGACCCTTAGACATGATCTTACATGTAGAGTATGGGATGGATCAATGATTTCATCCTTATACCAAATGCGTATCTACAACTGGTCTACAATTTATATTGTTGTTTGGGATATTGAGAAATTGAGTGATTTGCCAGTGTTTTTACATTGAGTATGTGTCAGGAGCGATCTTGAACCTGTATCTTCTTAACTCTAGAAGCAAGCCCTCTATCCAGCACATCAGGCTACCTCCTCCATTCTGAGTTCCACCAGTTAAATTTAGATTTATAGATAGTCTAAAGATGTGACTTAGAATCTTTTGTTTCCCCTCCAGGCACTGACAGTGTCACTGTAGAGCAAAGAATTATTGTAAGACTGAAAACTTTTTTTTCTTTGGTTTGGGGGTTATCTTGGCTAAATAATGTATTAATCTGTGGCCACACTACTGGCTTCTTCATTTTAACTAGGCTGATCCTTGAATGGCAGGCAGTTTGTCACCCAGACCATACTCAAAGACATTCTAGCTTGATAGATAGAACCCATGAGAGTTTGTAATTTGCTGGTAAAAACTTTGAAAACCCAGGCTCACATCATTCCAAAATTTTTCTAAAGGTTTTGGGTGGGAATAAGGAGGAAGGGTCCTCAACAATAGATGTATAACATAACAAAGGTTTAAGCCATTTCATTTTCAGAATAATACAAAGATCATAGGATGATTAATTTACAATTGGAGGTGAGTTCAAAGTAATCTAGTCCAATACCTCCATTTTATATTTGAGAAAACTGAGGCCCAGAAAGATTAAATAACTAGCCCAAATTCATCCCAAACTCTCTAAACCTCAGTTTTCTTATCTTTAAAATGGGGATAACATTTGCTCTATCTCATTTCATTGTTGTGAAGACCAATATGTGTGAACACCTCTTGGAAATTGTAAGTCTTTATAGAAAAGTACGGTATCATTATAGTTTTGCAAAACAGAAGAAAAAAGACTGTGTGTTTAAGTATATGATCATTCTTAATAGGTTTGCTTTTAGACAGGTACATTTTTCTTTCCAACTTCTGACAGCATCTTGAAAAAAAAAGCTTCCCATCTGGTCCCTAGCTTTGCAAACCACTCATTGACTTGGTTTAAAGCCCAGGATAGATTTCACTAGTTCATTCTCTGTTGACAGGAGGAAGTATTTCAAAGTACATGAAGTATACTACCTCAGGATGGGATTGGTAACCCCTAAACTCACTGAGATAGGCTCGTGGTAAATCCATCTGAGAACAAAAGAGATACACAATGGAGGAAGTCAGATGATCCCTGCTGACATCCAGTTCTCCAGTGTTTTCACTGGAGAATTAGGTGAATTCATTATTATATATACTTCCACCCTACTATTTATGATTACTACTGGGTGCCTATTAGTGTTAACTATGAATCCTGTGAAGTAGTAGCATTATTGGAATCTGTACTGCCTATGTCCATTGAGTTGGAACCAATGACTATATATTACATAATTATATTTAACTTCAAATAATGCGAATTTGAATACATGCAATCCACTTCATGGGATTCAGGTACTAATCAGTACTTAACTTTATGATATCCATATGCTTTAATGCTTCAGGGGATATTCAGTGACATTTGTTGTAGAGGGCAGGGGGAGGTAGGAGGGAGAGAAAATAGATTTGGGTTAATTAAAAAAAAAAAACTAACATTAAATAAAACCCAGAATGATAGACAGACAAATAGAGGGATGGATGAATGGATGGATGCTTATTGACTGATTAACTGAAGAAAGTCATACAAGATGGATAAATGGGTTGCTGTCTTCACTGTTGGAGAGTATATGCACATTTATGAAATCACAGATCCAGTGGAGGATTGGAGTATTCTTTAGATAAAGCTCCATGACTGACAAATCATGGAACACCACAATTCCAAAGAAACAAAACTGTAGGTAGCTCAAAGGCCAATAAAGAAATCCACAGTAGGGTTCTGTGAGTTATTATGAGTAATATTAACAATAAAAGCTGGTCTGCAAGAAGTTACATAAAAGATATCATCCAGGAAACACATAATCAGAAAGGGAGATGGAATCACTGTCCTCAAAATCTTCAAAGACAGCACTAGGAAATAATATGTTTGGGAGACAAGGGATTCCATCAAATGAATTCTTGAAGTCCCTATCCAGCACAAGGTTTTTATGAAAGACAGAGCATGGAAAAGCAGAACAGCTAGAGTAGTGGTTTGCACCTGTTCTTCCCCATATCTGTCTGATAAATGGGGAGAACACATTTGAGATTTCAAGGAAATTGCTTGATGGTTTTTCTTTTAATGTCTGTTCTGCATCCAGGCTGTGTTTAGTATGGAAGAGGGGTGCCAGCAGCTCAGATTTCACAAAGAAGGTCTCAAGGAGGCAGGAAGCTCCAGGGGCTAAAATCCTTCCATTCCCTCTCCAGCCTGCACTCTGCAAATCTCCTTCCTCCTTTCCCTTTTGGATTTCCCTTCCCCTGGATGCTGGCACAATAAAAGCTTGGCAGGCCCTGAAGTCAAGTTTACTTGGGCTGAGTAAACAGTTAAATGAGGTTTTATTTTTTGTTTCTGCTCTGACTTGCAGGGGAAAGAGGTTAAAGTACTAAGCCTCGTCTCTGGGGAGGCTATTACACAATTCCGCTATCCCTCCTGGAGAATTTCTTATAAATATCCCGTATTTACAATATCCTTAAATAAATTGCCAATATGCTGAGAAAAATCAGGAGGTCAATTCATACAAAAGAGGTGAACAAATTGAATGAAATGTGCCTGGGGCGAAATTTGGAAAAGGACAGATCCCTCTTTTTCTAAAGCCAAGTCTGCTGAGCAGGAGTCTGCCTTGGTCTGCCTGCTTTTTTGGTTCCTTATCCTAAACAGAAATGCTGTTTTGAGAGAAAGTTAGGCTAAAGAGTAGATTCTCACAAATTAAGGAAGCTGTTATCGAGATCTCCAAAACAATGCCCAAAAAAGAAATGAATGAGAAGATGCCTCTATGGAAAGATTTACCTGTCAAGAATCCCCTTCAAGAAATAAGCCAGAAATAACAAGGTTGGAAATTATCTGAAAGGATTATCTGGTCCAGTAGTGTCTAACTCAAATAGAAATGTTCTCTGTGACCTCATTTGAAGTTCTCTTGGCAAAGATAACTGAAGTGGCTTGTTGTTTCCTTCTCCAGCTCATTTTACAGAGGAGGAAACTGAGGCAAACAGGGATACATGACTTGCCCACGGTCACCCAGTTAAAGTTCCTGAAGCTAGATTTGAACTCAGTTTTTCCTGACTCCAGGCTTGGCACTCTATCTGGTGTACCACCCGGCTAACTACTAAACTGTACGTAAAAATCATTGCAGAACCCACATTGACTAGGAAAAGCACACATTATTATCATAATATCTCTGTTCTATTGTATTTTCATTTATTTTGTTAAATATCTCCTAATTGCCTTTTTATCTAGTTCCTGTGCCAGTCTGGTACGTGTTTGATACCCTGATGGTACATTGTATGTTGTAGAGGGGGAAGGAAACTATGTAGGAAGCACTGTGCTAAGAGCTTTACAAATATTTCCTTGTTTGATCTTCACAACACCCCTGGGAGGTAGGTGCTGTTACTCTCCTCATTTTCTGGTTTGAGGAAATCCAAGCAAACAGAGGTCATGTCACTGGTCTATTTAAGACCTTCAGTTAGGAAACTTCTTTAGGCAGTTAGGTGGTATAATGGAGAGAACGTTTGCCTTAGGGTCAGGGAAGACCTGAGTTAAAATCGTTTTGGATACCACCTACCTTGAGAAAGTTACTTAACCTCTTTTTCCTTTTGTATGAAAAGATGATGACAATACTAGAACCTACTTCATGGAGTGCTTTTGAGGATTAAATAAGCTAATACATATAAAGTGCTTTATTGACCTTAAAGCACTAGATAGATCTTGTTATTATTGTTAGTCAGTGGCTCCATGAAGTCAAGGGGGTATTTTTACCTGGACGGTACAGTTAAGATTGGTGGGAATCTTTATGGGAAAGGAGAAAAGATAGTTGGAAAGAGAATGGGGAGTAAATCTACCCAGGACTGGAAGGAGAGGAAGTTGTTCCCATTCCCTCTTGCCTTTCCCTCTCACCTTATCTCTCTCTCCAATCCAATGAATTCAGAAACTCTTCTAGGGCTTTCTACCCCTGGGACATTGAGCCAGACCAGTGGAGGAGGGGATATATCTCCCCTCAAACATGGCAAAGGTGTGAAATATCAGAGCCCTAAATGGCCCCAAGATTGAATCTCAAGTCTCTGACTGCTCCTTCTGGCTTTCTGTTTCCTTCCTTGAGTACAGGCAAGAGAAGTGTCCTGAGAAATAGACTTTTCTAGCAATGGCCTGTTTCCTAAGTTTGAGAGATTCTGAGTTGGGTAACAGCTCTCTGGCAATGGAAATGTTCTGTAACAGCACCTCTACTCAGAAGAAAGAACGACCCCCTAGAGAAGAATCCTCTAGCTAGATGAAGAAAGGCCAAGTCAGTATCTCTTCAGTAGCCCCACAAAGTGATCTTTACCTCTTAGTGCAGTATAATGAGTGATGGCTTATCATTGTGTTTCTATATTTGTTAGTGTATACTTACGAGCTTTCTTCTGTGTGTCTTAATCACCTAGGAAGTTAGAATTGGGGCTGAGTCAAGACTTGAATTCGAATCCTGCCTCAGACACTAGCTGTGTGACCTTGAGCAATTCATTTAATCTCTGTCCTTCAGTTTCCTCATCTATAAAGTAGGGATAATAATAGCCCCTACCTCACAAGGTTGTTGTGAGGATCTAATGAGTTAACATGTAAAATACTTTGCAAATCTCAAAATTCATTGTAAGATCTTTGGTATTCAGTCTTTTCTGACTCTTCATGACCCTATTTGGGGTTTTCTTGGCAAAGATACTGGAGTGGTTGGCCATTTTCTTCTCTAACGTCATTTTACAGATGAGAAAATTGAGGTAAACAGGGTAAAGTGACTTGCCCAGGGTCACACAACTAAGTAAGTTTCCAAGGCTGGATTTGGACTCGGGTCGTCCTGACTCCAGACCTGGGACTCTATGCACTGAGCCACCTAGAGGCCCTTGCTTACAGTGGGTGCACATTAAACGTACGTTGAATTGAATTGTATAGTCTGAATGGAAAGAGAATTGAAAAATAATTAAAAAGATGCATGCACAACTGTGAGGGTGCAAGTAAGATGAGGCTGGTGAAATGGAAGGCAGGGAATTTAAAGGCACATAAGTATGTATATTGACACCACCATGAAAGAAAAGGGGTGGGGAAGAGAAGAGGAGAAGGGAGGGAAGAAGGGAGGAAAGGAAGGAAGGAAGGAAGGAAGGAAGGAAGGAAGGAAGGAAGGAAGGAAGGAAGGAAGGAAGGTAGAAAGAAAGAAAGAAAGAAAGAAAGAAAGAAAGAAAGAAAGAAAGAAAGAAAGAAAGAAAGAAAGAAAGAAAGAAAGAAGCTGGACAGAGAGTCAGAAGAAAGACCTAGATTCTAGTTCCAGCTCTGCTGTTAATTAGCTTTGTGATTTTGGACTAGTCAGGTTAACTCTCTCTATTTCAGGTCATTTCAATATAAACTGAGGGTGTTACATCAGATCAGGTTCCTTCCAACACCAACATTCTGTGAACTATCTGGGAAACTGAGGCATAAGCATTTTCTTGTAGAAGAAACAAGCGAGATAAATCAACTATTAACTCATCAGACAAACTTCCCCCATCTGTTGGAGAGTAAGTTTCAAAAACACTCCATCATCTCTGTGGACCTAGAAAGAAACAAATGGCATTTCCCCCTCCTTTTCTGGTTTTCAGTCCCAAATGTC
This sequence comes from Pseudochirops corinnae, assembly GCA_028646515.1. Classification (NCBI taxonomy): domain Eukaryota; kingdom Metazoa; phylum Chordata; class Mammalia; order Diprotodontia; family Pseudocheiridae; genus Pseudochirops; species Pseudochirops corinnae. The sequence continues at coordinate 83,383,107 of CM053589.1, forward strand.
TCCGGAGTCCTATGCAGAATGCTCTATTAATGTTTCCTCACTCGTGGCTGATAATAATGATGGTAATGATAATGATAATGTAATTATCTTAGTTTATTGATGTCAAGTACACATTGATTACAAATGGGACAGGAAGTCGGTACTTGAGCCTTGCTCTTCCAAGCCTGTTGTGAAATAGGAGTCCAGCTTTGGAGCAAGCACATAGCCTGCACCTTTCATAATGGTAATGGAATCCAGATGTGGCTGCGGCCCATGGAGCCATGTGATGAAAGCAGTAAATAGGTCCCATGCATAAGCTCTTTGCCCAGGTGGAGCCCACTTCTAATTCCCACTCTGGGAGCCAATATTGTTTTGCATTTTCTCCAAATTACTTAGATGATGTAAAAAGTTTAAAATGTGGCCCCTGGCTACTCGGTACAATGCCTTGCACATAGTAGGAGCTCAATAAATTTCTATCAATTGATCATCAGAACTTTAGGCAGGAATTTTTGTTCCTGAGGCTGGAGGCAAAAAAGGTTTAGAAGGGATCCTTAAGGCCATCTCATCTTATCCCCTCATTTAACAGAGGCTTAGGGAGATTAGGAGAGTTCCTCATAGTCCCACAGGTAACAAGGAACAAAGTCAGAATTTGAACTCAGATCCTCTGAATCCAAAATCCTGCAATCTTTCCACTGTACCAAGCTGCCCCTCTAGACATCCTCAGTTTAGGTGGGGGAAATTGGGTAGAACAGAATCCAAGATACCACCTCAAGGATGTGTGGTAGCTCACTCCATGGATCTTCTGTTTGTTTCTAATTTAACACAATCCAGCCCGGCCCAACTAGTATTTACTGAATTCTGCTTAAATCTAAAGCATTACTCTAAGAACTAAAGATACAAAGACAAAATGGAACATAGCTTCTGCCCTCCAGAAACTTATACTTGGGAGAGGAGGTGGAGAATACAATATATAAACAGATTTATATGTATGAGTGCATGTATATGACACATATATATAGTATTTATAATAAAGTGGCAGAATGGATAGATAGCCTTGGAGTCAGGAAGTCCTGACTGATCAAATCCAACATTTCACATATACTCGCTATGTAACCCTGAACAAATCATTTTACTACTTAAAGAATCCCCCACCCCCCCCCCCACCCCAGGCAATTCTCTAAGTCCTAAAAAGCATGATGAGTACTAACTCTGATGAGTACTAACAAATAGATTAGGAAAAGGGTTCCTGTAAGACATGACACCTGATCTGAGTTTTGAAGGAAGTTATGGATTCTCAGAGGTGAAGGTGACCAGTATGTATATTTCAAGTCGGGGAGACAATCTATGCAAAGGTACAGAGGCGGGAGATTAAATTCTGAGTTCAGGACACAGCAAGTAGGTCAGTTTGGGGTCCCATCATCAAATAGCACAGTTTGAACAGCTTAGTACAGTGCTTGACATGTAGTATATGCTTAATAAATCTTTACTGAATTGAAATTTTAAAAAATAACAATCTAAGTGAAATATATTGGGAAAGTTCTGTTTAAAGTGTCACCCAGGCCCAAAGACTATGGTTTTCCTTTCTTTTCTCACAGCAGGCTTAAGTGCTATGTGCTTTTGTGTTCAAAGACTTGCCATAATGTTTCAGCAGACAGTAATTCTTCATTCATTCAACATCATTGAGGAGAAATAGTTTCCACACAGGTGTCTTTTCCAGACACTAACCCCCTTTGGGTACCTGGACTTAGTTTTAACACTTTTATTGGAACTCTCTCTAAATAAATTATGTACTCCCCGGTCTTCTTGAGAAAGGATATTTAATACAATTCAACTGAACATTTTCTGAGGGAGCAGTGAGGGAAGACCACTGATGCAGATTCTGGTCTTGGCTCTGACATGACTAGATGTAGGACTGTGGAACACTCAGTCATTCTCTCTTGTCCCTCAATTACTTCATCTTCATCTCTAAAATGAGGGAATTGGACTAGAATAAGGGATCTTAACTTTTTGTGTGTGTGTTGTGGAACCATTTGGCAGTCTGGTAATTGTTCTTCCAGTAGAAATAGTCTATGACTCTCTGATTCTGCATCCAGTTTCTTTACTGCATCCAGTAACTTTAATAACAAGAAAGAATTTCAGTTTGATACTATTGTGTAGTAGATAGAGGACTAGACTTGGCACCAGAAAGGCCTGGCTTTGTATCTGGCCTCAGATACTTACTGTTGTGTAGCCTTAGGGAACCTCTTGGTGCCTTCCTTATCGATCTGCAAAATAGAATCTATGACCTCTAAGGTTTCTTCCAGGTCTATATCTATGATCTTATGATCAAATAACCCTTTCATCAGACAGATGAGCAAACTGTGACCAAGAGAATTTGACTGGCCCAAATTAACAGAGCTTGCTAATGGTTGAGCTAGGGCTTATATCCAACATCTTGACATTCAGTCTAACTCTCCTTCCCCTAAAATGAAATCCTATCATCTCAATCAGTTCTCTTTAAATTCCCGTTATAATTCCATATGCTTATGGGCTATGAAAATAGGAAGACTTTCAAGTCACATTGCAATGTGACTTTTGAAGAAAAAAAGTTATTTTCCATGTGTTTTTACCAGAAAAAAATCACTTTAGTCTGCTCATCTCTGTCTAGACCACAGTATTACAAAAATTATCAGCATTTCAGCTACATTTTTGGTTGGTTTTGATGAGAAAAAAATCTTAGACTGGAGATATGAGTCATCTAATCAATCAACAAGCATTTGCCAGACAGTGCTATGCACTAAGGATATGAGAAAGAAAAAAAAGGAAATAGTTCTTGTCCTCAGCTTTGAGCTTTGAGCCTTATTAGGTAGTGGGGGGAGTGGGGGAAGGAGGAATACTATGTATAGATTTAAGTTTATACAAAGTAAATACAAGGCAACTGGCTGGAAGGAGGAGGCACTAATAACTTAGAGGATCAAGAAAGGTTTCATGTAGAAGGTGACTTTTGAACTGAGCTTTGGAGGAAACAAGGGATTCTAAGAGGCAGAGGTGAGGCCGCACTGCATTCCAGTCCATGCAGCAGCATGGAGAAATGAAATGGAATGTTATGTGTGAGGAACAATCAGAGGGCCAGATTGGCTGGGTTGTAGAATGCATAGAGGGGAACGATGAGCAGGGAGGCTGGGAAAGGTCTTTTAATACCCTCCATGGAACCTACTTTGCATTCCTGCTTTCAAGTCAACATCTTGTATGGAAAAGGAAACCTATTCCAATGTATTATGTGTTTCCCATGGATAGAAAAAAAATGCTACCAGTGTTGGAAGTGAAGAATGCAGATAGAACAAAAAAATTGTCCAACACTCATGATTCATTTTTCCCTACTAGATGGGAGGACCATTCTCAATGTCAACAGAAGCCTGGTTAGTTGAAAGCACCTGCGCGCGCGCGTGCGCACACACACACACACACACACACACCAGACAGAAGTATTTTTTCATTGTTTCAGTCATTTTCAGTTGTATCTGACTCTCTGGGACCCCATTTTGGGTTTTCTCAGCAGAGACACTGGAGTAGTTTACCATTTCCTTCTCCAGCTTGTTTTATACATGAGGAAACCGAGGCAAATAGGGTTAAGTGACTTGACCAGCATCACACAGCTAGTAAGTGTCTGAGGAAAGATTTGAACTCATGAAGATGCGTCTTCATGACTCCAGACTCACTGTGCCACCTCACTGCTGCCAGACAGAAGTATAAGGTCATAAAATTTAGAGTTAGAGGAGAGAGGAAATCAATTCATAACCTCCCCTTTTGCCTTCTAACTTTATTTTGCAGATGAGGGCCTTGAGGCTCAGAATGAGTAAATGACTGTCCCAGTTCGCAGAGGGTCTAAGAGGCAGAGCCAGCAAGGACTCGAGCACGGACCTTCAGATTTCACATTCAAGGGTCAGCATGATTCTCAGGTTCTAATCTTGGCTCTTTCATGTACTAGCTACATAACCTGGGTGAGACTTTTTCTCTTTCTGAGACTTAATTTGATCTATAAGGTGGGTTACTGATCCCCACTCTGCCCAACTTCTCAGATTTGTTGTAAGGATCAGATAAGATAATGTAGAGTAGAAAGTAAAATGACTTTGATAACTATCATTCAAGGGACTATAATTATGAATTTTGAGAAAATGTCTAGAACTTTAAAATAGTATAATACCATAACTTATTTTGTTTTCATTTCAGAAAATATCCTTCCAATGTCTAGTATGGTTTTGAGACATGGAACACTATAGTTTCCAAAAAACCTGAAAGTCAGGATGCCCTATAGGGCAATGGAGAAATGAATGGTGGATGTGAAGAGGTGGTTAACATGTTACAAAGGAGAAAACCAAAGAATGACATAAAATGTATAATTTTTTAAAAAGACACACTGGAATATTATCATGCTATCAGAAATGATGAGCAGGATGAATTCAGAAAAACCCGGAAAGTCTTACATGAACTGATGCAGAGAAAAAATGAACAGAACCAGGAGAACACTGTACACAGTAACAACAATATTGTACAATGAACAACTGTGAATGATTTAGCTCAGCAATACAATAATCCAAGACAATCTCAAAGGACTCATGATGAAAAATGCTATCTGCCTCCAGAGGAAGAATTGATGGAATCTGAATACAGACTGAAGCATTCTATTTTTCTCCTTCTTTCTTTCCTTGTTTTTTTTCTTTCTTTCCTCAAGTTCTCTTCCACAAAATGACTAATATAGAAATATTTTTTACGTTATTGCATGTGTATAACCTATATCATATTGTTTACTATGTCAGGAAGGGGGGAAATGAGGGGAGGCAGAGAAGGATAGAATTTGGAACTTAAAACTTGTTTTTAAAAAAATGAATGTTAAAATTTTTCCTACGTGTAATTGGGGGAAAATAAAATATTATTAAAAAATAAAAAGAAGATGTGTTAAGAGATAAGAGTATGTAGTAACTGATAAACAGCCTGTGTGGTCCATTAGAATGCTCCAAATCACCAGAGAATGCAAGAGAGGTTCCCAGAAGGTACGGGGACTTGAACCCAGAAATTCTGATTCTAAGACTGTCTATTCATTCTGCCTTTCTATCATATATATATACTTATCTATTTACATATTATATTATCTACTCTCTCCCTTTGTGATCTCCTCATGGAAGGGTAAGAATTATCATTTACTCTTTTCATGGCTAAGAATCGTAGAGCCTGGGGAAGTGTGGATAAATGATAAAATCATATATCTAAAACTAGAAATTACTTTAGAGTTAATTTAGTCCCTCAATTTAGAGATAGAAGTGCAGAGATTTGTCCACTGAAGGAAACATACATAGGAAGTAGTAGAATTGGGATTTGAACTCAGATCCCCTAATTCCCAAGTTCCAGAAACTTCATGTTCCACAGAGACATAAATACAAATCCTACATAATGAGATATAAAGTAATATCAAGGAGTCAAGAATAATAGGAAGACAAGTAGACAGGGTAAATTTGTATGACCCTGGGTAAGTCACTTAATCTCTCAATTCTCAAGAAAGCACATCAAGACTGTAAGTTACAGATGAGTGGCTGATCTCTATTGGTGGAAAGAATTTCCATACTGGCTGCTCCTTATACAATGAAAATATAGGTTTTGGCCAAAAATAGGGAGAAAAATTCCCCAACACCATGGGAAAGTTCTACTGAGCTTTTCTTTGAAGGAAGATGGAAGTGAGGAAGGAATGCAATCCAGTCATAAGAAGCCTGTTCAAAGACAGGAAGGTGGGAAATGGAGGGTCATTTATTGACAACATCAAATTAGTTTGGAGTAGAGAAGGCATGAAAAGAAGGAAAATGGATAAAATAATGACCAAACCAGTTGAATATCATTTGGTTGGCAGCCTTGCCTCCATGCCCATCATCTTCACTGATAGCCTCACAAATATTATTTCCAGCTGGAATTTGCATGATGGGGAGGACTTATAGAGTCAGAAAACATGGATTACTCTTGGCTCTGCTGCTAACAAGCTGCTTTGCAGCTCCTTCTTATTTTAGTCTCTTCTCACTAGTGACTAAGAATGAGTTAGAAACCATATACCAACTTTATAGATGAGAAAACTGAGGCTGGGGGAGGTGGTGGAGAATCTTAGTCAAATCTTATAGGATTGTGAGGAGGATTAAACAAAATGACGAATAGAATTTATAAAGTGCAAAACACATTAGAACTCAAGGGCTATTGTTACTCAACTATATAAATTAGGAGAGCCAAAGTCAGGTTTGTATCTTCTATAAATAATTTCCACATTATTTTCAGACACCTACCTCCTTCGGGCCTTCTATTCTTGGGCAGTTCTAAAGTTTACATTTTTGCCTTTGCTCTCTTTGACTTTTCCATTTTTTTAAACTGCTGTTTTTCAAAGTTACATTAAAGGCTCTTATGAGGCTTATGGGGAAGGTTTATTTTCCTTCCCCTCAAAGGACGGCCAAGTTTGGGGGAATGGCCTTAAAGTGTAATTGGAAGAATTTTGTTGTGGAGAAAGATGACTTCTTGACACTTTGGTTTTTCAGACACTACTCTGTGGAGTCATCTTATCAGGATGTCTTTAAACATAAATTTGTTTCTCTCCAATCTGGGGTGAGTTAGCATGTCTGCACTCATCTGACCTCTGGAGGTTCTTTCTTATTCTCAAGGTCATATGGTTAGTGGATAGAGCCTGGGAAGCAGGATGAGCATTCTGATCAGTTATGGCCCCAGCTCTGATATATATGGCTTGTGGCGACTTTGGGAGAGTCAGTTTACCTCTAAGAGCTTCACTTTCCTATTTTTCAAAATGTGGATGCTAATAACTCTAGTGTTGAACTCACAGGGTGGCCAGGAGGGTCCAAAGAGATAATCCATGTAAAGGTCTTTGCTAATCTTCAAGTGTTATACAAATATCACTTATTACTCTTCCCTTCACCTACAGTCCCCTCAGTTCGTTTTATTCTCTCATCCACACTCTCTTGAATCCACCCAGATTCTTTTAATTCGTAGAAGTATTATGAGGAGCCACTAACATAATGACTGTGAAAATTCTCTGAAAAGAGTAATATGTACTGCCAGATATAACAGTGGTTTTCTTCTCAATTAATTAATAAGTATTTATTAAGCAGTTGCAATATACCAGCCATTATGTTGGGTTCTAGATCTATGAAGGCAGATAAAAGAGAAGCAATCCCTGTTTTCTAGCTTACATATTGACAGAATTTTTACTCTCTAACCATATGAGTGTTTGACAGAGAAAAGTGCACTGAGACAAGATTGGGGGAAGGGAGAGAGGTAACAGGTAATGAAGACAGGAGGAGGACAGTGGGTCTAGAGAAGTGGTTCTCAAAATGTGGTCCAAGGATCCCTGGGGTTAAGAAGGGGGGAGGGGGCGGTGAGGGAGTCAACAAGAGCAAAATCATCTTCATAATAATCCTAAAACATTATTTGCCTATTAAATTACTCCTAAATTCCAGCTAAGTGAGAAGGGGCAACTAGGTGTACAGTGGATAAAGTACCAGGCCTGGAGTCAGGAAGACTCCCCTTCCTGAATTCAATTCTGGTCTCAGACACTTACTGTGTGATCCTAGGCAAGTTACTTAACCCTGTTTGCCTCAGTTTCCTCATCTGTAAAATGACCTGGAAAATGAAACAGCAAAGTACTCCATTATCTTTGCTAAGGAAACTCCAAATGAGGTCATGAAGGGTCAGACACTACTGAAAATGACTGAACAATAAATCTGTGTAAAGCCAGATATCTTTCATATATTTCAATGAAAACAAGAAATGGCAACAGATCGAATGTAAAAAGTATATGACCTTCCAGCTATCTTCTATTAAGCTGGATATTAAAGAGATTTGCAAAAAAGTATTTAACAAATGCCACTCTTCTCAGCATTTTTCTTGTTTTGTAAAATAGTTATTTTTCATTAAAACAATCTTATTTATATTAACACGTGATGGGTTTATTATTGTTAGTTTTCAATGAATTGGTAAAGAAGTTTTCGATTTTCATCAGTTTTAATTTCTAATGCATTAGTAGATATAATGCAAATAAACAAAACTCTTCGGGGTCCTTAATAATTTTTAAGAGAGTTAAAGGGGTCCTGAGACCAAAATGTTTGAGAACTACTGATCTAGAACCACGTAGCAGGAAGCTGATCATGGGATCCCAGTTGAAGACATTTCAGGGCCAGGACCTTTGTTAGAAAAAGTCCAGTTAGGTATGTATCCTGGCCTGAAGGATCTGTACTTTGCTAGAATGTCATGTCAGGACAAGAAACTCATTTTTAGTCCCTGTGGCTGGAAGTGGGCCTGGGAGTGGATAGGTTGCATTTAAGACTACTAATGCCTAAGTCAGAAAGTCAATCACTCTGTGGCCCATTAGAAGAGCAAGGAAGTGGCCTCTGCCTCCCTTTTGCACCCTTCTTTTGGTGCCTATGATTCCTTGGACTTCCAGCAAGGTGGAAAGGTAAGGTATTTCCTTTCTACCCTCCACCCTGACCAATGATAATGGCAGCCACAAGCATATGTGCTTGATTAGATGAGTCTGGGCAACAATTTAAATTTGCTTCACTGAGTATGTATGATCAACTAAAAATTCTGAGAAATGGACCTTTCTAACTTTGGTGGCAAGCTAATAGAGTGAAAGTTCCTGACTTGGGTAGCAGCTGCCATGAGTTCCCTTCTTGGGAGAGAAGATTGCCTCTGCCATGAGACAGACAGAGCTGAAAGGATGAAACTCAGAGAGAGACAGAGAAAGAAAAATAGAGAGAGGAGGAGAAGGGAAGAAGAGGAGAGAGAGAGGGAGACAAAGCAAGACACGGGGGGGGGGGAGAGAGAGAGAGAGAGAGAGAGAGTAGAAAGGGAGAGAGGGGAAAAGGAGTAGAAGAAGAGAAAAAGAAAAAGGGAAAGATAAAAGAGGGGGAAGATAGTTGGGGAGAGAGAGAGAAAGGGAAGAGAGAAGAGTAAGAGAGTGGGGAGCCTGAACCCCTTCTCTTTGGGGTTGTGATTCCTCAGTATGAACCCAGCCTTAATTGGACTAATGGTGGTCCAATTGGTTCGAGGCATGGATACTTTACAACAGAAAACAGATGCCACCTTTGCTCTGAGAGTCCTTCCTGAATCTAGGGTTGGACAGCCCTTTTCTGGATCTCAGCTGGCATGCCAAATGCACACAGTAAAATTTAAAAATAATCAAGGTCTTAAAAAAAAGTCCAGTTACAGTATTATCTTGATGATCTTCATCAAGTTTGGATTCCTCAAGTGAAAGGGCATTGAAACAAAGATGAGAATCAACTCTTTCCATCAACAATTTCTTTAAAACAGCCCGGGAGATTTTTTTTTTAATTACTGTTAAATTCCAGCAGAATTTATCTCAGGAAGTTTGTAATTTTCACTTACAAAGAATTCCTCTCCCTCATCACCTGACTTAACTTCTTCCCCTTACTAAAGACTGGCATTTAAGAAAGACAAACATTAGATCCATTTGTTGCTAGGAAAGAATAACCTGGACAGAACTTTTCTCCTGGTTTCCATGAAGACATGGTAGTTCTGAATTTAGACTTCAGAATGCCTGAAGCTCATCAAGCTCTCAAAGTGGCACAGAAATAATCAAGCAAGATCTGTCAAGAGAAGACATTAAAGGACTGCTATGGAGATAACTAATCTATTTCATCACTCAGCAGGGCCAAAGATTCTCATAGACAAACTCACAAAGAATTGGAGCTGAATGTGACACTTTCTGGCTACTTGTGGGATTCAAATGCATGGAACTGAATTGGATTGGATTGGATTTATACAAATTTTAAACCATCTATTTCAACCCATGAGTATCCATAAAAGTCATCTAAGAAACTAAAAGGAGGGCTTTATAATTAATTAATTAATATATGACCTCATTAATTAGTAAGTTCCCTGTCATGAAAAATATTTAAGCAAAAACTCAATGACCATCTGCTAGGGCTATTGTAAAGGAGATTGTGGTCTTTGGTGTGGGATTGTACTGAATAATAACAGTAATAATAATCATAGATAGTGTCTATAAAATGTTTTACAGTTTGCAAAGCACTTTCTATGAGATCTCACTTGATTTGAGAACGCTGCTGTAAAATAGGCTTTATTCTCCCTCTCATTTTGTAGAAGAGGAAAGTTAAGTGACTTGCCTAGGGACATGCAGCTAGTAAGAGTCTGAGACAGGATTTTAATTCAATCAGGTCTTTTTGATTCCAGGTTTAACATTCTTTCTCTTGCATCCCCTAGCTACTTAATTAGACGATATGAAAGGTTCCTTTCCACGTGAATATTTTGCATTTTCAGAACTTGACATTTAGCATCTTTTACCATCTAAAGCACAAAAGAAGAAGTGAAAAGAGTAGGCAACCATGCCTTAAAGGGATGAGAGCTGAAGTCGAGGTCTTTGGGGCAGAATCATGTGATGGTTCATGCTCTCCATCTCCCATGGGAGGTCCCCTTCTGTCACATAACTGTGACATTTGAGCTTTCTTTTTTTTTTTTGAGGGGGGAAGGCAGGGCAGTTGGAGTAAAGTGACTTGCCCAAGGTCACACAACTAGTAAGTGTGTCAAGTGTCTGAGGCCCAATTTGAACTCAGGTCTTCCTGACTCCAGGGCCATTGCTCAATTCACTGCACCACCTAGCTGCCCCCATTTGATCTCCTTTAAAAATTTTAGGTTTATAGTGTCAGTACCTTAAAGGTTTTTTTTAATTTTCATTTAAAAAATTCTTTTATTAACAATTAGACTATCCTGCCACCGCAGGCAGTAATGTCTCCATCAAAGCCAAATGGTCTTCAAAAGTTATGCTTATGGCACAGGGATGTTTTACTTGAGATTTTTCTATCTTTTTAAAACATGAAAATATGACTTTTTTACTGAAATATTTGATTATTCATTCATTTGATAAATTTGTTAGCAGTTACTATATGCTAAAGTAAGGATTTTTAAGTGTTTTTAAAATACACTAGAATTCAAAAAAGATATTTGTAAAGTGTTTTGCAAACCTTAAAGGAGTTGTAAAAAGAAGCAAAAGACACCCCAGTCCTCAAGAAGTTTACCATCTATGTAGTGATGATGAGCGCTCATGTTTATAAGCAGGTGTTGTTATGTTCCCTGCTTTACAGTGAGGGAAGCGAAACACAGCGCAAGTGACTTTCCTGGGCTGGGAAATGAGGGTGAAGGTCTGAGGCAGGATTGGAAAGCAAACCTTCCTGTCTCCAAATCTTTCAGCTGTCCATTAGGCCTCCCCATCTGCTTCATCCAGTTAAACAGCACATTTCTAGCAGCCAGATTAAATCATCCCAAATTTCTGATTTGATCGTGTAACTCACCTACTCAGTAATTGTCATTGCCTCTTTCCTGACTTTCAATGGAGGTCTACTACAATCTGGCCCCAACGTATCTTTTCAGCTTTTTCTGTCTTTTTCTATTTCTAAATAAACCTTCTTTTTCAACTAAATTTAATTACTTCCAAATAAACATTGCTTTTTCTCTGCTTCCTGATTTGGGTTATCATTACAGCCACTTTGAATTATGTTCCCCTCATCTTTGCCTTTCCATCTCAAATCCAATTTTTAAACTTTAGTTCAAACTCTATTTTCTCCTTTAAAAACCTGGACTAAAGTGACCACTTAACTCCAATAGCAATCATTATTTGTACAATTAATTGTATGTTGCTTCGTGATGTATTTCCTGTTGTCCTAAGCCGTTATTGATTGTTTTTATTCTTATTTAGACAATCATATGTTTATACTTTGTCTACTTGGCTCCTTGGAGAAAAGAGACAGCTTTTTGTATATATTTTTTATAATACTGTGTTTTTTATAATAGGTACTTGATAAACATTTGTTGATTTGACTTTGTTGATCCTATAGAGTAAAATGTTAAAAGAATTATATGGCTAGATATCATTTCAGTAACTTCCAGATTCAGTTGTTAGGCTCCTCTCATTCAAACTACCTAATTTTTAACTATTTTGATATACTTATCATATAAAGACAGCTAAGTAGCAAAGCAGGTAGAGCACAAGGCCTGGAACCAGGGAGATTTGAGTTCAAATCCTGCCTCAGACACTTACTACTAGTAGAACCCAAGCCAATATTATAAACCTCAGTTTTCTCATCTGTTAAAGGGGAAAATAACAACTTCTTCCTTCCAGAGTTGTTAAGGATATTAGAAAGATAATATTTTTAAAACCTTTTAAAGCATGATATAAATGCATCAATCACAGTTTAATCCTCATCTTAACCCTAGCTAGGAGGCTCCATTGTAACGTACAATGAATCTTGAAATCAAACAATAAAGAGGTTTTATACTGTTCTGGGACTTCTGGTTCACTTGGCATTAAAAGCTCTTGCAGGTTCTCTCTGTTGCTAGAGGTATTCTACTCCTATAACTGAACTCTTTCAAAGCCTGCCACTGATATAAATCCCTACAACTTCCTTCTTTTTCAGAATTCCTCCTTCTTTACTTCTAGGTATCGAAAGTCAAAAAAAGAGAGAAAAAATTACATAAATCATCTCTATGCAGAATGCATAATCTTTCCTATAACTAGATTTTTTTTAACCAAAAGAAGTAACCTATGTCAGTCTTAAATAAAAGGGAAGCATTCTTCTTATTGTCAATTTTCTTGTTAAAAGCTGAGAACAAACAATTACTTGACCCTGCCTTCTACTTATGGCCTCTCAGATCAAACGTAAAATGCTCTGTTTGGTATCCAAAGCCCTTGGTGACCAAGCCCCTTCCCACCATTCCAGTCTTCTTACACCTTACTCCCCTAATTATAATCTTGAATCCAATGACACTGGCCTCCTGCTTGTTCCCAAAAAAATACACTCTCATCTCTCAGCACCGGGCAGTTTTCCTGGCTTTCTGCCGTGCCTACAATGCTCTCCCTCCTCCACCCCAACACTGACTTTCCCAGTTTACTTTAAGTCCCAACTAAAATCCCACCTCCTACGGGGATCCTTCCACAACCCCTCTAAATTCCAATGGCTTCTCTCCATAAATTATTTCCTGCTTATCTTGTGTATAGCTTGCTTTGTATATATTTTTGCATGTAGTCTCACCCAATGGAATATAATCTCCTTGAGGGCAGGGGCTGTCTTTACTCTTGTTTTTGTATCCCTAGCACTGAGCACAGTGCTGCTTGGCAATAGTAGGCACTTAATAAATGTTTGTTGAATTGAATTGAAGAGAAAAGTGGAATCGAAGGTCCTTGTGTCCACTAAGTGGGAAGGAGTCAAAACTAAAGACCCTTCTGAGCATGTACTTAGTAGCAGTACTCTGGGTGGGGTAGCACAAGCCACAAACAGGTAATGAAGAAGGTCTTAGACTCTGATGAAAAGAGTTCTTGGAGGAGCGGAGCTCTGAGGGTAGTTGTGAGGAGAAGCCAGAGAGAAAAATACTGTAAAAAAAAAAAAAAAAAAAAAGCGCATTTCTGTTAAGTGGCAAAACCAGCAGCTGTACTAGATTAGCTGTTCCTTCTCCTTTCCTATTTTTGGACTTGGAAGGAAAATGTGCAAAATGATTTCTGTTTTGGAGAGAATTCGAGAAGGAGGCCAGTTTGGGGGGGATGGGGGAGCACAGGACATGGGACTCTGGACTGAGAAAGTGGATATGACAACAAGGACCAAGTCAGAAGAAAGGCAGGAGCATCAGGAGGAAATAAAAGGCTGTAAGCCTCAGGGACCTCCTTCCCTGGGAGCACAGATGAAATCACCCTTGTCTTTCATTCCAGGAACATGGGGGAAAACACTTCCATGGCTAGAAGTGGGGCACAACCCAAGGATAAATGCCAAACATATGGGTCTAGCAAGGGTGACATACAAAGCCTGGGGATAGACCCACCGAGATAGTGCCTTAGCAGCAAAAAGGAACATAACTAGGGAGGGGCAGCTGGAGCTTTGCTTCAGGGTGCCAACATCACGGAAATATACTTTACTGGGGTGGGGAGATACAGACTTCCCCCGGAAGTGGTCCAGAGTCTGCCATCGCTCTGCCTCACAGTCATCTTGTAGCTTCTATGTTTATCCTGCTTCCTCTCTGGCTCTAGGTTGCCACCCTCAGGATTCCATCACCATGGCACCCCTTCTTTGGTCCTACCTGCTTTCTCCCCTGAGACTCCTGGCAGGTCAGATCTTCTGGGAGACAGGCTGCCCTCTCTCCTTATTCAACTCTGGTCATGATCACACTAGATCAGGGTGGGGAGCCCACAGCCTTGAGGCCACATGTGGCCTTCTAGGTGCTTGGGTGTGGCCTTTTGACCGAGTCCAAGTTTTACAGAACAAATCCTTTTATTAAGGGGATTTGTTCTGTGGTTCAGTCAAAGGGGAACACTTGAGGGCCTAGAGGGCCACATGTGACCTTGAGGCCATAGGTTCCCCACCCCTGGACTGGACTGTCCTGTACACAACTAACTATGATCTATTCCGTTCAACTATTTTTAATCCAGGTGAAAAAAAAAATATTCTTGTTATGGTTCTGGTTTCAAGGCACATGGAAAATCCTAAAGTTCATTTTTGGTGACTCCAACATCTCTGCTCTGTATACTTTTTTTTTCCTTAAGTGCCTTAAGGGATGTGTTTGAACAGAAGATACACCAAACTCATTAGCCTAACAGTGAGGGTTACCACTCCAACCTGCCTTTCTCCTATTTCATATTACTCCTCTTCATAGACTATTTATTCCAGTTAAGCTGGACTACCAGCCATAAACTTACTCTCATCCTCTTCTTTCTGTCTCTGTGTACTTTGGTATTTATTCCCAATTAGTAAAAATTAAGTCAATTCATAAAGTTTACTAAGCACCTACTGTGTATTAGGTGTCATTTAGAGTATTATAGCACAACGTCGAGAGCAATAGTCCTGCATTCAAGGAGCTAGCGTTCTCATAGAGGAGATACAACACGTGCATGTGTAAGACCTGGGGCTTTCCTAACCAGTTTACACAGTAGGTCCCCTAGACAGCTCTATCCCAGGGCAGTGTACTATGCAGGACTACTTCTACTCAAAACCGTAGTTTATGAGCCCCTGCTAATGTGCTCACATTTGCTACTCAGACAGAGATTATATTATTTTTTAAAAAGGTATTTAAACTCCAAATTGCCTAGTCTTTTTTAAAGGAGAAATAGGTCCCCATGAACCTGGGTCACACTTTCCCACAAATAAGCACAACATAATCTGGAATAATGGACCCCAAAACTGTAGAGAATACACATGGAGGAGCATACATGTAGGGAACATGTATGTAGAGGGGCAGTTTAGACCTCTGAAGTTGCAGACCCCAATTTTCTGGTGATGTCACCAGGCTGCTCTTACTGAATCAGCTTCAGGAAGATCTCATATAGTATTCAGTTTCTTGTGGACATGTGGATGCAGCATGTAGTCTAAAACAGACATGGGGATTTCTTGACATTGCTATGTTTCTTTGCTGGTATGACAGTTGCTGCCAATTCCCTGCCAGGCATGGTTCCACTGGGCGTGAAGAAAGAGAGCTTCTCTTTACTTTCAACTTCTGGCTTCTGATTGAGCCCCCAGCTGATGTATTTCCTTATGAAAGGAGAGGTGGGCCTTGCCATTACTCTTCTAGCTAAAAGCACAGAAGCACTTTTTTTTTTAATAGGAAAGCAAAACCTTAGCATACTCAGTCATGAGATTGGGGACAAGGGGGAAACCTTACCTGCTTTTTCCCTGGTAGCAGAGGAGGTCTGTCTGTTTTTCTGGATGGACTAGAGCATACATTTCCTGTCAGGAGATTCCTCATCTTAGATATCAAGCGCTTAGAAACATTAGACAACATTAAGTAACACCTTCAGACTCATCTACTTTTTAAACTCTACTTCCAAGTCACCAAGTGCATCTCTTAAAGGCTTCATTCTAACTTAGAATTAGAAAGTCCTTGTGGCTCTCTGCTTAACTCATTAATTCTGAACCATATCAAGACCATGGTTTTTTAGAGTCTGCTTTCCCACCAAATAGGAAGGGCTCCCTAAGTTTACTGATTCTGTTTGGGACATGTTGAATTTGAGAGGCTGACAAAACATTGAGATGGAAATTTCCAGTAGGAAATTTGCAATGTGAACCTGAAATTCAGGAGAGAAACTGTGATTGGGAACCCAGATTTTAGAGACAGCTACATAAAGAAGACAATTGAACATACGGGTGCTGGTGAGATCACTATGGGAGAGAATACAGAGTGAAAACATAAACTCCATGGACAAATCCTTAAATGATATCCATACTTAGAAGGCAAGATAAGAATTATGAATCAATAAAGCAGATTGAAAAGAAGTGGTTCAATAGCTAGTCATGGAAGAAGAAATAGTGCACAGGAAGAGAATGTGGCCAAGAATGTCAAAAGTAGCTTCAAAATGTCAAGCATGGTGAGGACTGAGAAAGGTCCTCAGGTTAATAGTTAAAATATCATTAGTTGGGAGAACAGCTTGAATGATTGAATGATGTTGTCAGGTTAGTAAGGAAGTGGAGGCAGTAAGAATATTATTTTCTAGGAACTAGCTGATAATGATAGCAGAGAAATAGAATGGCAAATTTGCAAGAGGCAGGGAAGATGGCAGGGTCATGTGAAGGAGCTTTTTTTTTGTTTGGGGGATGTGAGAGACCTAGACATGTTTATAGGCAGCAGCAGAGAGTAGAAAAGGAAATGAAAGAATGAGAGGGAGAGAGAAACAGAGAGAGAGAGAGAGAGAGAGAGAGAGAGAGAGAAAGGACAGCAATGATCAGAGTGGAAAGATTTTAGAGAAAAGAAAGGAGGAAATGGAGAGAGCCTTGGCATGAAGAAGAACCGCTTACTTCACAGACAAGAATAAAAGAGGCAAGATGTAGAGAGGTTTCCAGGTATGGAACAGGAGAGAAGAAGTTTACAGTATATGCCTTCTATTTTCTCAATAAATAGAAACTGATGAGCTGAGAGGGAGAGGTCAGGGGAAATATAGGAAGCTTAAGAGGAAAGAGAATTGGGAACAGTTGCTGAAGGAAGTGGGATAATCAATCAGTAAAGAATAAACATTTTGCTGCACAGTAGTGAAACCCTGGTTGAGAATAGAAAATGTAGATTCGTGAAAGATCAGATTGTCACAGTGGTACATTCAACGTCATCATAGGAGTAAGGAAGACTGTTTTCATTATTTTAGTTGTGAATTTTACAATTTGTGTAACTATTTTTGTTTGTTTTTACATCATCTACATTTCTCAAATCATCCTTCTCCCTCCCAGAGAACCTCTTACTAGTTTCTAATAAACTTTAGCTAAGTTAGATTGGTGGAGATTTCTTCCACGGGAGAAGTAAAGGAGGCAAAAAGGGCTAGACACCAGAATAAAGCCACAATTGTATCAATGCCAAGAGTCTATTAAAATATCCCCAGTCCCTCATTATCTTAATGATGCTGGCTTGCCTTACTCTAAAGCAAACTTTGCCCCATGCAACATGTTTTACGTCTGTTGTATCCCATGAGATCATGGAAAGTTCATCTCTAGCAATCGAATTCTGCAGCATTTTTATGAGTTCTGCTATTGTCTCACTCCACATCTGTGCATCAGGATGATGTGGGTTATGTCTCTCCTGCATCTGCTCAGTAGAGGCCAGTGTCTGTGGTCTTGAATAGAAGATTCTCTCTGGGCTGTTGCACCTGTTGAAGATTTTGGTTTTTTTATTGTTCTTTTTCATGTTGATGGCCTGAAGCCAGACATACCCAAGGAAGTAAGTTCCAGGGAGCAGGAGATAGGCAGGGATGCTCTGGGAAGGCTGAAGGTGAAAGCTGAGAAACCCTAAAGGGATGCTGACCCAATAGAAGCATTTCCTCTCATTGTTCCCCCACCTCTGGCTGAACGGTGTTGCCATCCATCCTTCCTCTCTCACAGAGATTTTTTTTGCCTCCTCCAGCTGGTGTGTTCCCTTGTGAAAAGAACATTAATAAACCCAAAGTGCCAAACTCTCTCTTTCCCCAACAGACACACATTCAGTGCTACAGACAAACAGCTGGAGTTACATTTGCAAACTCAGAGCCAGAGCTGTTTTTATGTAATGTCGAAATTCAGTTGTATTCTTTAGGTACAGAAAGACCTAAATCTTTGTTCACAGAAGAGTATATATTAGTATATCCAGTATAATTTATATAGGCATACATAAAAATTATTATATTTTATATAAAGCAATTTAAGACAGTAATAGATTAGAATCACAGAACCCAATATTAGAGCTGCAAAAAAATTGGAAATAGATACATTGAAGGAATAGGGGGTGGCATGCTGAGGCAAGCAGACCAAAACAGTGACCAGAGACAAGCAGCATGAAAACATGTAGAGACCTTGGGGCATTACTGGAAAGTGCTGGAAGATAGTGGGGGGCAGGGCCAGGGAGGAACTCATCTGGGGTACAGCAGCCTTGTCTGATAATTTCCTATTTAAATTAATTATTCTTAGTAACTAGATACTGAACCTAATTGTTTCTATGATGCTAAAAGAATGTAGACTCTGTTTTAGTGCCTGAGAAAAAAGCCCCAACTATCTTCCCCTTATTATAGGTCTTCCTGGAGACCATTTAATCAAATTCCATACATATCAGTTTCCAGATAAGGTTCCATAAGTTTTGTATTTTCCTCCCTCAGGACATCCATATTTAGTATACTTTCCCTCCCCATGTGAATTTGTCCCAAAGTTTGAAACTTTAAAAAAAAATTCCAATTTCTAACTAAGTTACTGTAAT
This sequence comes from Pseudochirops corinnae, assembly GCA_028646515.1. Classification (NCBI taxonomy): domain Eukaryota; kingdom Metazoa; phylum Chordata; class Mammalia; order Diprotodontia; family Pseudocheiridae; genus Pseudochirops; species Pseudochirops corinnae. Next base: position 83,401,824 of record CM053589.1, read on the forward strand.
GCCAAGCACGAGCAGCTTTCGAGAGGACTGCTGCTGTGAACAGCTTTAAGGTTCTGATCACATAGTATAGTGAACTCTCTATTTATTCAGCAGTAAATTAAAGCAAAACATTCACAGGAACCAAAGTACAGCATTCACAATGTTGTAACACAACTTATCACTAAAGTGGCCACACAGTTTTCACCAAAGTATCCACATAATTTTAAACAAAAGATGTCATTCAATAAGTCCTTAACTCAATCATCCTTAAGAAGCAAGCCCCCTTAAGGGACACAAAGTACAAAGGTCAAAGTTCTCCACCCCTAGGTCACATTCTCTTAATCTCTCAGTCAGAAAGTCTTCTTTCTTCTTGATTGGAGATTAGTTTCCAATCATCCTTAACTCAATCATCCTTAAGAGGTACAAGGTACAGAGTATAAAGTTTTCCCACCAGTAGGCTACAACAAATCATGATCTTCTTAGTCAGCATTAAGTACTCAAGGAGAGGTCTTTTCATCTTGACTTAAGGCCTGCCCTCAGATTCTATGGTTCCTCTTCCATGGTCCCAGCTTTTGCCTGAATTTATCTGTCACTTTTCTAAATTCTCACCCTTTTTAAGCTCTCTTCAGTCTTTGTTTGTTGATCACCTGCATCTCTTGGTTTCCCAGGATTCCTTCAAGGCTAAGCTCCTGTGAAAGAGCATCCTTTCTACTGCTTGTTTCTTCCCCTCTCTTCTTACCTACCATTTACAATGTGTATGTGTTGAATGCATACAGCCATTTGCATGTGGTTTCTTCCATCAGAATGGGAGTTCCTTAAGGGTCTCTCCATTCCAGAGATTCAACTCACTATAGCTGGCCTTTCCTGGGAAATACAAACAACAAAAAATTATCTCAGGACCCTCATTTTATTTCAGTCAATAACTTCAAGGATTGGATGAGTTCTTATCTTTTGTGGATAATTGAAAAAGTATTAATTGCAATTATCATAATAACTGTAATGGCAAGCAAACAAGTACTTAGCACCCTGTTTCAGTTGTGCCTTGACTTTGATTATATAAAGTTTTTGTTAAGAAACAGAACTTGTGAAACCCATAGTGGGAGGAACTTGCTGATGTAACAGGAAGGGGTGGAACATGGAGGAGGTAATGACCGTATATAAGGAGAAGCCCAGGCTGAGAATTTAGAAAAGCCTATTAGAATGGCAATTAAATGATCATTGGCAACTTTGGAGAGAGGGGTTTCCATTGAATGATGAGGTTGGAAGGTAGACTGAAGAAGAATTAGAAGAAATTGAAATGAATAGAGGTGAAGGCACCCAGTGTAAATGACTTTCTCAAGAACAATCGCCACAGGGGAGGCTAGATGGCACAGTAAATAGAGCACTGGCCCTAAAATCAGGGTTCAAATCTGGCCTCAGACACTTAACACTTATTAGCTATGTGACCTTGGGCAAGTCACTTAACTCCAATTGCCCTGCCTTCTCCCTCCAAAAAGCAAAAAAAAAAAAAAAAAAAAAAAAGAACATTCACCACAAAGGGAAGTAAAGGCATAACATTAAACCTATGGGGGATGGTTAGATCAAGAGACTTTTTTTAACTGATGGGGGAACCACTAGTGTGTTCACAGACAGCAAAAGAAGAACTAAAAAGGAGAGATTATACATTAGAGTGGAGATGATGATGGAGGCAATCTGCTGGAGAAGACTTGAGAGAATGAGATCAAGGGGGCATGTAGTAATTGGCCTTGGCAAGGAAAAGAACCACCTCTTCATGAAAGACAAAAGTGAAGGAGGAGATAATGGGGGTTTTGCCTTAGTGATGTGCAATGAAGAAAAGAGAGAGCTCTCAGAAAATGGCCTCAATTTTTTGGTGAAGTTGGAAGGATGAGGGCAGAGGGAGACTTGAGAAGGTACAAAAAGTTTTGGAGGAGGGGCTGAATAAGTTATCACAAGATAAATTAAGATGTCTTTCCAAATTGTCCATCCTCTAGTGCTGGGTTAATCATTTACTCCTATTATGAATAAGGACAGCCTCAGTCATATGAATCGCACACATTCCTTCTTTTCTCCCTGCCATCTAGATTCTTATAGGTTTTTTTCTCCCACCAGCACTTAATAAATGCCTGTACTTAATTGAATTGAATTGAGTTCTTACTACATGGCAGTACACTGAGTTCCTTCTCTTCTCTAAAGGAGCTTACAGGCTAGCAGAAGAAAGGACCCATGTGCTAATAAAGTATGGGAGGATCAATGCAAAAGAGAAACACAAAGCTATTTGTAGTCCAAGGAAGGTTATGAACACTGATGTGTAAGAATGAGAAGACATATCAGCTGGGATGAGATGGGGTGTTACCACAAAATTGGGATTGGGAGAGGTGAATCAACATCCAAAGTGATTCAACAAAACTTGTTCCTAAACTGGGACCCTTTAAGGCACTGTGCTAAGCACGGTACAAATATCTCATTTGATTCTCAAAACAATCTTTCGAGGTAACTGTGATCCTCATTTTACAGCTGAGAAAACTGAGGCAGGCAGAGGTTAAGTGACTTGCCCAGGGACATCACTAGTGAGTGTATGAAGCTGGATTTAAGGTCAGGTCTTCCTGTACCCAGTACCATCACTCTATCCACTGTGCCATTTAACTGCCTCAACCTTAGCAAGTGGTTATCCAACCACCGTTGAATTCTTCCAGTTAAGAGGAATCCATGAATTCCCAAGGCAATCCATTCTCCTTTGGAGCAGTTCTTAGTTGTTGAAAAGTGTTTGCTTATATGTTTCTAACAATCAAAATTGCTACTAAGCCTATCTAGGGGAGTCTACTTCTTCACTAAGGAGTATGTAGCTACTGTTGACATTTTAAACCTTGTCAGAATACAAAGCATATTATGAGACTGCTGAAAAGGCATTGCTACATTTCACTTCATCTATATGCTGCTCCCCCTCCCCCAAATTCCATGTCTATTGGCCAGTCAGACCAGGGCTAGGGCTTTTTCTTTTGTTGGTGGCTGTCTTCCTTGATGCATAAACCTCTTTTCCCTCTCTAGTCAGCTCAATCCAGTGGATCCAGGATTCTCTCCTTGCCCTATTTTCAATTTAAAGACCTCTTGATCAGAACCATAATAATCCTTGCACTGGTTAGATATATTCCATGCTTTAAAAAGAGCCTATGTTTTAAGGATTAGTGCTGTTAAGTTGTTTCAGTCGTGCCCAACTCTTTGTGACCCCATTTGGGATTTTCTTGACAAAGATACTGGAGTGGTTTGCCATTTCCTTCTCCAGCTCATTTTGCGAATAAGGAAATTTAAGCTATAGTTAGAGAAGTCCAAATCTCATTCAAAGTGTTTCGGTCTTTTATCAATTGTGGGGAAACCACTGTATAAAACTCACCTACTGAATCTGTGTTAAGGTCCCACCATTTGTTTGGTGGCAGTTCAGCCTCTACAAGTCGTACTATATAAGTCCAATCAAATATGAAAGTAAATGTCACCTCTCTAGAGAGATTGTTCATTGTCAACATGGGGTCTGAATTCCATTGGTGGATTCTCTAAGGATCCTTTTAAAGAGGCATCACATGATATGTGAGCTAATTTAGAAGGAAGAACAAGATGGTTATTATTCCCAGTCAGTACATGGAGAAAGAGAGAAGAGAGAGCAGTTTTAACTACTAGAAATACACCAATTATAGTCTGAAATGATCACTCATTGTTACAAAATATTATTGCTGACATCTGGGATTGACCAAACACCTCTTGCTTAGAAGAAGGTGTCAGTCAAGAGAGGAGAAGCATGAAAATCTCAAAGAAATGAACATATCAAACATGTGGGTCTTGCTTTCTATACTCTCTTACAGGAGAAGAAAAATGCAGGCAGAAAAGAAAAAGATTTCCTTACTGCATTCTTAACCTCTATCCCTCTCCCCACCTACATATAACTTTCTCCTGACATTCCTTTCCTCCTTCCTTTGGAGAGAGAGTAAGTCAAAGATCATTGATCTTGGAAAATATTATATTCTGATGAGTCAAGGGTGAGCAAATGGTCCATTGGATCTTTGTCCAGGAAGCACCAATACCAGTGAAGACATTTGTCCCCTATATTCTCCCAATAGAAAGAGCCAGACTAGAGGGAATTAGATTTGAAAACTCAAAAGTAATATTAGAAAGCTAATTTCACAGAAAATTCCACGTGGTTTGGGTTCCCATGACCAGAAATCTCAGCAATGTTTCTCATTGCTTATAGTAATAAAAATCAGAGTCGAGATGATTAACAAAGAAACAAAATCTCTCTTGATCTCTGTCTCTGTCTCACTCTTTGTCTCTGTCTGTCTCTCTCTGTCTCTGTCTCTCTCTCTCTGTCTCTGTCTCTCTGTCTCTCTCTCTGTCACACACACTCACACACACACACACACATTGTGTCTACAAAGGCCAATTGGAGAGTTAAATTAATAATTTAGCTAATCCTAGCACTAAAGAGCCGTCTTTAAAGGAAAAAAAAATGAAGTGTTTGGTCTGAACATGGTAGGCTGACCATGGGAATGAAATTCACAGATTAACTTACTTAGGTCTCCACTTCACATTTATAATTTAGTCATGTGTGTGTGTGATGGATCGACAGATGATAGATGATACAGAGAAAGATCTATAGATAAATATATGACGGAGAGAGAGATGGAGATAGATAGATAGACAGACAGACAGATAGATAGATAGATGAATAGAGAGATAGATAGATATACATGTATTGAAAACAAGCTTCCTCTGATTATAGAGACCAGCTCTAGTCTTTACTTTCAGCCCAATTTCTGTCCAACAGAAAGGAAGAGGCTGATTTCCTAGTCCTTCCTATTCTCTTCAGAGCAGTGCAGAATTTGGGGAGGACTTTCTGGGCTCTGTTCAGGGGGCACCAAACATACTCTGTGGCCAGCCACCTGTATGAGAGAGGAGATTGATTCTCCTAGCTTTGTGTAAACATGTTCTACCAGATGTTGAAGGGATCCTGCTTCTCCTCACCACAACCAAGTTAAAAACCATCTAGTCTAACTGAGAGGAAAAAAAGCAACATAGTAAGAAAGAAGTCTGAAAAAAACTGAAAACTTATATATGGCCCACTCAGTCACATATATAAACATTTCCTGATGCATCTATTTTCACAGTTTCTTTTGCTTCTTTTGCTTTTTTCCCAGTCCAGCTTGGCAATTGTATTTCACGGTCCATTTTACTTGCTTTTATTTGTCCAAACCAGATTTGATCATTATATTTCACCGTGTATCAGAGACATAAACAATCCAATTGAACTTCCTGTGTGCAAGCTTGGCCAACACTCTCTAAAGTGTCTAAACAATGCACAGCCTCAGCTGAAGTCTATTCATTCCATTGGGCAGTAAGAGAAGACCATAGCATTTTGGCCCACTCCTATTGCACTCAGACAAAATGTCACTTCCTGAGAGGCTGACACCAGGGCATCTCACATTTGATTTCATTTCCTTGAGTCAGAGCACTTGGAATGGCGGATGCAGAGGAAGTCAAAAGGAGAGAGGAGATTAAAAGGACGTGCAGTTAATGCACTGGCCCATACTTTACAATAAGCGACAAATCTTTATTACTTCCCCTGGTGTTTGCTGTAATAACCTTCAGAGACTAGAGGCTTTTAGGTGCTCGTGGTGAGCCTGCAATTCATCATGCTAAGGCCTTTTTTGGCTCTCAGGTTATTTCTGAAAGATAAGTGTATTGATCCCCACTTCCAAAAGTGGCTAGAGGAAAATTAGAAAATTCATTCCGTTAGCTAGGCATAGATTAATGTTGATACCTTTAGCCAGGCGGAAGCCAGTAGGATAATGCAAAAGAAAAGCGACTGCTGAGAATAGAGTGATTCTACAGCTTCTCAATGACTCTCAGAGGGTTTATGGTGCTCAGCTCCCCAGACTGGTGTATCTCAGCCCACATCTGGTGAGAGGAAGTTTACTGAGAGTCTGCATTTTGTATTTATGTAGCCTCTATTATATGTTTTAACTAGGTGTTAACTTGATAAAAAAAACTTCACTGATGGTGAAGATTGTCTTTTTCTCACTTTGATGCTCTGTGTTTTGAAAAATGCATTCTCAACACATGGGGCCCAGTTTTAAAATGTCTTGTGACAAGTCTTTGGTTTTCACTATGTCCCTGTGCTGAATATACTTGCCAACATTTAAAATTCTTTCAGCAGAAGGAACAATGTGTTGGCTAGGACAAAACATCATGGCACCACAGAAAAATACCAATTTGGGAGTCCAAGGACCCGAGTTTAGCTCTTGCCTCTGTTACTAATTACCTATGTGGCCTTGGACAATTCATATAACTCCTATAAACCTTGAAAAAGTTATCCTAGATAGCCTCTAAAGTCTCTTCCCACTCTAAATCTAAAATCGTTTGATCTTTCTAACAAATATTCCACTCTTCATTGGAAACCTACTCCTACAACCTTTATCTAGGGATGTTTAGCCTGAGGAAGACTTAGAAGGGGGCATGATTATCACCTTCAAATATTGAAAGAACTATCACGAAGAAGCTGTGTTCTGTTTGACCTGAAAGCATAAAAGTAAGAGTAATGTGTAGTAGTGGCAGAGAAAAAATATTTTGATTGGATTTAAGGAAATGCTTCCTCATAATTAGAGCTGCAAAAAAGTGGAATGGGCTGCCTTGGTGAGTCATGGGCTCCACAACACTGATGTCCTTAAGCAGAGGCTGAAGGATGTATTCAAAGTGATTTCTGGGGTAGCTAGGTGGTGCAGTGAATAGAGCACTGGCTCTGGAATCAGGAGGACCTGAGTTCAAAGAGTTCAAAACCTGGCCCCGACACTTGATACTTACTAGCTGTGTGACCTTGAGCAAGTCACTTAATCCCAATTGCCCTGCCCTCCCCCCCTTCCAAAAAATTTTTTTTTAAAAAAAGTGATTTTTATTTGGATACAGGCAGGATTGAGCTAGATCCAGGTCGAATCAGCTTATGAGAGACAATTGTTTAATTTTCAGCATGAGTATTTGCACTTTAGAAATTAGCAAATGCTACATACAAATCGGATGTATTATTTATGTATTGTTTTGTTAATTGCCTAGACTTTTAAAAAGTGATGGAGAAAAATGTTAGTATTGCAGATTAAATTTTAAAGTGTGTCTTGTGTACATTAGCAAACCCCTGGGTACAAGTTGGACTAGATGACCCCCAAGTACCCTTCCAACTCTGGAATTCTGTAACTATGATTCATTCTAATACATATATAGATATAGATATAGATATACACACATATATGCATATGTATGTATATATATATATTTGTATATGTGTATGTGTATGTATGTATGTATATTGTAGGTATGTATATGTGTGTATGTATTGTCTGAGCATGAGATTACAGGGTCATAGATCAAAGATTTAGGACTAGAAGGGACCTTAGAGGCAATCTTAGTCCAACTCTCTTAAATTTACAGATGAAGAAACTGAAACCCAGAAAGGTTAAGTGACTTGCACAAGGTCACAGAGGTAGCAAGTGGCAAAGCTGGTCAGGTCCTCAGTCTCCATATCCAGTGTTCTTTTCTTTTCTGTGGCATGATATTTCTTTATTTAGAGCTAGGAGGGATGTTATTGATCATCTAATATGGGCCTTTGTTTTTTATATGAAGAAACAGAATGAGAGAAAGGAACAATTTAACCAAATTCATGCAACTACCAAAAAAAAAATAAAGAATCAAGTTTCAAGCCCAGGTTGTCTGATTTGAAATCCAAAGCTTTTCCTACCAGAGCCAAAAGGAGAAATTCTGACACTTGGGACAAATTAAGATGAGTAGGGCTAGGGAAGTGGTGTACAGGAGGGCAAGTCTAAAATATGACTATTCCGCGTAAATATGTTTTGCATGACTTCTTATTATAATGGGTATCATATTTCTTGCTGTTTCAATGAGTAGAGGAAGAGTCGAAGGGAGGCAAAGAATTTGGAATTCAAAATTTGAAAAGAAAAGAATGTTAAAAATAAATTTTTAAAGAAAAACTATACAAAATGTATTTTATCTGATAAAAAAGAAGGAATACTTTGGCTGAAAATGTCATCATCTGACACCAATTTTCAGATGGTGATAAACCTGTCCAAACTGTCCTTCAGATGACATTTAGGCTGTTGCCAAGTCAGATCGAAAATATTCGGAAAGCACTGTCAGAACTTCCACTCTCACTGACATGGACCTTGAAAATCTGGGGCTACCTTACCCATTGATGAAGCATCAGGGGACTCTAATGGAACATTTTAAAAAGTATATCACTAAAAGATAAGAGTCTCATGTACAATCATCCTTTTTATAATACTATGTTATAAAAATGCTTGTTTTATTCAATAAATTAAAAAGAAAATAATTTTTAAAAAGAAAAAGATAAATTTTTAAAAAGTTTGACTATTTCTTTAGGCAATTGAAGTAGACTATAAATAGAAATCTTGGAAGTTTAGGGAGTCAAAGGAGTGGGATATGAAGGTGGTTGATTGAAAGATGGATTGGACTGGGAAAGAAAACTGTAAGCCAGGTCCTAAACTACTGGGAAAGAAAAAGAGTGACCTGGAGATTCAGAAATAACAGCAACAAGGACCTGATCAGGTTGGAGTGAACTTTGTTGTTCAGGCATTTTCAGTCACATTTGACTTTTACTGACCCCACTTGGGGTTTTCTTGGCAAAGAAACTGAAGTGGTTTGCTGTTTTCTTCTTGAGCTCATTTTACAGATGAGGAAACTGAGGCAAACAGAGTTAAGCGAACTTGCCCAGGTCATACAACTAGTAAATGTCTGAGGTCAGATTTGAACTCAAAAACTCTCTCTCTGTCTCTGTTTCTCTCTGTCTCTGTCTCTCTGTCTCTCTCTGCCTCTCTGTCCTCTATATCTCTGTCTCTTTCTCTCTTCTCCTCTTCTTCCTCTTCATCCTTCTCTTCCTCTTCCTCTTCCTCTGTTCAGCACACGGACCACAGCAGATCTTCCTTTTGAGTTGAGAAGTGAGGAACTTTTCATGTTCACTCTTCAACCCATCAGAAACTGGGAAACGATCATGAGGCAGAAGCATATGAAAGTTACATATATTCCCCCATAACAAGTCCAGGTCAGAAATCAAAATTCCTAAGAGTCAACTTGCATAACCCAAGAGATATCAGCATGCAAAGCATTGAGAGAATTCTTTCAGAAACCTATGGCAAAAGCAGATATCTCTATTCACATTTTCTGAAAGCATAGTTCATCGACAATGTTTGTGAACCTCACCTTCTTATGTAGAAAATGGAGAATGGGTATTTAAACTATATTGCTAATGCAATTCCCTAATCTACTCCTCTTGACAGAAAAGGAAGATTTTCCTGGGAAGTGCCAGCCTTGAGAGTTGCCTCACAGGCAACCCCAGTTTCAAGGGTTCCTAAATTCAAGAGTTTGAGTATCAGACACTTTTACAGAACAGGAACATGCACATTGCTCCTTCACAGCATGCTTCTTTGAAGAAGAAAAAGAGGATCACTTACATAGTCCCTAAAACTTAAGAAGAGAAGTCATGTGGGTGGGTGATAGATCTGGACCCTGTCACCCCTAATACTATCAGCAGTCATTCAGAAAGTGCAGGTACAATAGAAGTGGGTATTACTGTTCCATGGTTCCAAAAAGTGTTTCCTACATCAGATGAGGGGAGAGGGGGACTCCTGACTTTGGCAATTTGAAAATTTGGGACAAATCATTTCCCTTCTCTGGGCCTCAGTTTCCTCATCTGTAAAATAAATATTTGGGGCTGGCTTATCTTTTAAAAGTTCCTTCTTTTAATCATATGAAAAACCCTCTGCAATCTACTGTTTTGAGTGGTAAGAACAGAGAAAATAACATCCTGAGAAGACTCCAGAGTTGTCATTCAGAATGGCTTTATGACCTTTAAATCTCTGGGATAAATTGAATTCCAAGTCATGAGAGAGAATGATGCTGACTAGTCATTAGACCAGCTGTTCAATTACTAAAATGACAACATGGAAATATTACTGGAACATGACATGAATATATGATATAGAGACGGCGGGCAACCAAAGAAAAGTGCTATAGAGGTTGAAAAATCTAGTGCTTTGAGGTGAAGCCCTGTCTTTGACTACTGGTAATAGAAACGATATATCAGTTGACATACCAGGACTCCAAGAAAAGAGAGAGTTAAAAAAAAAGTAGAAATAGCATTTATGGAGAATGTGAGATCAATTGCCTCTAAATTAACAAAAGCAATGAATCATTTTATGTCTCCTGAAAATATCTTTATGAGGAAGATGTCTTTAAAAATATGACCTTGAATCATATGGCAAATCTTGAACAACAATTGTTTTTTTTTTCCTAAGCTTACTTTAGTTCTGATATCAGACATGGATGTTATTTCTAAAAATCAATGGGTTGGGGTGGCTAGGTGGCACAGTGAATAGAGCACTGGCCCTGGAGTCAGGAAGACCTGAGTTCAAATCTGACCTCAGACACTTAACACAAAAACTATCTGTGTGACTTTGGGCAAGTCACTTGACCCCAAACGCCCTACCTTCCCCCCTCCAAAAAGCAAATAAATAAATAAAAATCAATGGCTTATCCAGTGCACTTATAGTTATTTCTATCAGAAGAAATATTTCCTCTAACAGAGAAATCCTACCTATAATAAAGAACATAATTTGTTTATTATGTAATAAAAAACAATAATAATATTCCATATATAATAAATAAAAATACTTGCTCTCTTTATTAAAGGGTTGCCCAGGTAGTAAGGGATAGAGGGATAGAGGCAGAATTTAAACACAGGCTCTTTGACTCCAAATTCAGTGCTCTTTCTGTGGAGCCACACTCTCTATGATGTAGGGGAAAACATCTACTAGTAGAGATCACAACCGCTACACATCAATAAGAGAAAAAAGCATTTATTAAGTGCTTTGTTCTTGTATTTGACTCTTTATGACCTCATGGACCATAGCATACCAATGCTAAGCATGGGATTTTCTTGACAGCGATACTGAAATACTTTACCATTTCTTTCTCCAACTCATTTTGCAGATGAGGAAACTGAGGCAAACAGGGTTAAGTGACTTGCACAGGGTCACAGAGCTAGAAAGTGTCTGAGGATGGATTTGAACTCAGGTTTTCCTGAATTACAAGAACCACATTTGTCCAAATCTAAATATACCACAAGCTAAGAGACTGATGAACTAGAGAACAAATTAGGTAATCTTAAGAAAACATTGCTGTTGTCTAAGAGACAATCCAGTCTAGGACTGGATCTTCCAGCAGCTAGCTTTGGGAGATTTATTCAACTTCCCTGAGTCTGTTGATTCATTTGCAAAATAAGGAGATTAGATTAAATGAACACTAAGCTCTCTTCCAGCTTTCAAGTTTTATGAATCTTAGGTCAAATAATTAACCTCCTTGAGAGGAGAGTAATTATTGCTAATACCGAAAGTAATCAAATAAAATTCTGATTCTCTTCCACAAAAATTCAGTTCAATATAATAACATAAACATCTGTTACATACTACTTACTGGCTTGACATTAGTTATACCAAGATAAGATTATATAATCCCTGCCCTTGAGTTGCTTGTTCACTCACTTTCAGTCACATCCAACTCTTCGTGCTCCCATTTGGGTTTTCTTGGCAAAGATACTAGAGTGATTTGCCATTTCCTTCTCCAGTCCATTTTACAGATAAGGAAACTGAGGCAAACGGGGTTAAGTGACTTGTCCAGGGTCACACAGCTACTAAGTGTCTCAGGTCAGAGTTGAACTCAGGAAGAGGAGTCTTCTGATGAGTTTGTTGAGTGAGTGTGTAGGGAGAAAGGAGAAGAGTGTCTAGGATAAAGTCTTGGAGAGCATCATAGGAGGTGTTACATGAATGATGAGCCAACAAGTGAGACAGAGAAAGAGAGGTCAGACAGATAAGAGAAAAACTCAGAGAGAATAGGGTTGTAGAAACTCAGAAGGAGAATATTCAAAAGAAGATGATGGTTCACAGTGTCAAAATACAACAGAGAAGTCAAGAAGGATGAAGACTAAAAAAGAACAGGTTTAATAATTTAGGATATCATTGGTGATTTTGGAAAGAACGTTTTCAGTTGTGACTGCTGTAGATTGTTTTTTGTGAGCTAGCAGTGAAGTCACAGCTTTTCAAGCCTTCATTGATGATGTTCTCTTTGCATGTGATAACCCCTAAAGATGACACTGGAAAGGTCATTCAGCCTGGAAAGGCATCCGTGGTCATGGACTAGCAAAATAGCCAAACATATCTACTTGTTGATATAAATGAATGAACGAACGAACAAATTTCCTTCCTACTCTCCCAGTGTATTATCCAGCAAAACCATAACGGGAAAACCTTGACATGACAAGGAGATATGAGAGGTATTGAATAAGTGGGATAGGTCTCTGCCCCTTGTAGGAATGGGGTAAATGACTTCCAGCCTGCCCTTGAAACACCATGACTAATTATTTTGATCATTTCCCCATTTCAGCAAAGGAAGCGGCTAGTCAGTTCCCAAGATATTGCTGCCAAAGTAAGTAGATGAAACTATGCCCAAGACAAGGAGCAGAAGTGTACTCTCATGGAGGGAAGGAGGAAGGAAGGGAGGGAGGAAGAGAGAGACGAGCTCACTCCCAGCCTTCCATCTACTAGCTTCCTATTTTAGCTAAAGATTCTTGTCAACAAAGTTCACGTAAAGTAGTGGCTAGAGAAATGGCCTTGGAGTTAGTAAGATCTTGATTCTGACACAGGCTGGATGTGTGATCCTGGGCAAGTCGATTAATCTCTTGATGCCCTCAGGCAACTCTCTGAATCTCTAAATTGTAGGGGAAAGTTTTGGAGATAGAAAAACAAAAGATAGCAATGATAATCTATTTTAAATGGTTATTAAAATTAAATTGTAAGATAACCAATATCTTCAATGACCTTCCCAGGCTGGACCATATTAACCTTGTCACACTTAACAATCACACAGAAAATATTTGCTTATCTGTGCAGACTCAACCAAAAAAAAAATTTGGTTTTTAAGATCTGGATTAAAAACAAATCTATTTGCAAAGTAGAATGTTAAAATAGTATTAGAAGAAGTTCTAACTTGAGTGGGGTACCTGGGGCTCTGCCCAGGACCTTGGAGGGTCCAGAGACTACCACCCCTATGCCTTTCGCCCTGGAGTCTGTTGGCACCTTGGAGTCCTTCCTGAGCTAATGGAGGATGAAAAGATGTACTTGTGAAGACAGAGCAAGGACACTCCCTTTCCTTGAGCACCTGAGCATCAGTCCTCACTGCTGCTACCAGAAACTTGTGCTCCCATCCCCCAACTCTTTTTACCTCAGATGAAAAAATTCCTAGTCATGCCTCTGAATAGAGGGACACATTCAACATGTCTATATCCCAAAGCTTGCTACTATTTGCCAGTGTACAGGCCACAAATTATCCACACTGAAGCTCAGGCCAAGATTTTACATATTATGTATAAAGACAGGGATTATGGAAAAGGCTTTGTTTGTCACAGGCAATACTGATGTTCATTTATTATCCCACATGGGAACAGACTATAAGAAAACAAGCAGATTGCTTGTGTTTTAGCATGTGGTTGATGCTAAATAAATGCTGAAGGAGAAAAATAATTAAACAGAATTAGAATTAATTCAGAGACCATGGTTTTTCCTCCAGGAAACAATTCTAAATCTCAAATCAAAACCAAACAAAAACCCTGGGGGAATTAGCTAAATGTACAGCACATGTAAGCGCATACAGGAAAATGGCCGGTGTGGTGGAAAGAGTACTCTCTGACTAGGCTTATGTCCTAAGCGTCTACATCAGCAGAATTGCGGCAGCTTGAATTAACCCCCTCACTTCCACACCACCCACCAGCCAAGACTGTGGAACAGACCTGGGGCAAGTTGAGTAACTTTGTCTCAGGGTAGATTGATCTCAGCCTCAGCTGTGGACCCTTTTACCAAGGAGGCCATAAAGACAATTTTAGGACTTTAGCAGATGGGACTTCTGAGAACTCAAGGAACTTCCTTGTCAATTGCTTCTATTGCCTTGCCCATGGCTTTTACCTGCCTTAACCTTCCTGTGTACTGCTTTTTACCTCCTTGTAGACTACTTTTACATAGCAGTTAATGAGTATATTTTTATTAAAGGAAATCACCCCACTCTACACCCCAAATCCTCAGGTTCTAAGTGATTCATTGCCCCAGACATGGAACCACAACTCAGGAAGCAAAGATTCAAGCAATGTGGTATGACCTTCCCATAGTCATTTTCCTCTTCCAGACCTCAATTTCTTACTCTGGTAGGAGCGGATTGAAAGAGGAAAAGGTCCAACATGTACTAAAACATTTATAGTATCTTTTTGTAGTATCAAAGACCTTGAAACTGTATGTAGGGGGTTGGGGTGGGGAGCAGTATCTATCCATTGGAGAGTGGCTTAATATGTTATGGTATATGAATGTAATGGAATACTATTATCCTGGAATAAATTATGAAAGAAATAGCTTCAGAGAAACACATAAGAACTGATAAAGAGAGAGGTGAACCGGGAGAACAATATCTATTGTAGTAACAACATTATACAATAGTTGAAAGATCTAAGAATTCTTATCACAGCACCGATCAGCTACGACACCAGAGGATGAGTGATGACGAACATTGCCTGTCTGACAGAGAGGCGGTGGAACAAATAAAGGGTATTAGAAGCATGTTTTTGGACATGGCCAACATGGGATTTTTTTTTACTTGACTACACATATTTGTTGCAAGGGTTTTGTTTTTCTTTTTTCATTTTCAATTGGGGGTGGGGTGGGAAGGAGAGTAAGTAAAGGCATGATAATGGGGAAAAAAAGAATTTTTTTAAAGAGAGAATTAGACTAGATGATCTACAGGGCCTGGTTTAGAAGATCTAAGGCTAGAAGGTTTAGAATTTCAGTTATATCACTTACTACCTCTGTGACCTTGGGCAAGTCATTTAAATAATCTAGGTCTAAATTTTCTCATCTGAAAAAGAGAAATCATAATTCAAGGTGGTCTTTAAGGTCTCTTCCAGTTCTAGGTAGATGATCCTATATTTGAGGTTATATTAAGAGTCTTGGGGGGTGGCTAGGTAGCACAGTGAATAGAGGACCAGCCCTGGAGTCAGGAGGGCCTGAGTTCAAATCCGGCCTTAGACACTTAACACAAAACTAGCTGTGTGACCTTGGGCAAGTCACTTAACTTCAATTGCCCTGCCATCCCCCCTCCAAAAAGCAAAAAAAAAAAAGTCTTTATATGAAGTTTCTTTCAGCTCTAACATTCTATAACTATAAAGCATATGCATCCTTGCTACAGTTATACATTTTAAAAAGAAACATGGAATTTTTTACAGAAATGGTTTTAGGAATTTCCCTTCCTTCCCCTTGCTTTTTCTCTCCTTTATCTTCCCTTCCCTTCCTTTGCCTTCCCTTGTCTTGCTTTGACTTCCTTTCTCTTCTCTTCTTTTTCCTTCCCTTTCCTTTTCTTCCCTTCCCTTTCCCTCCTTTCTTTTCTCTTCCCTTCCATTTTCTTTCCTTCCCTTCCTTTTTCTTCCCTTTCCATTCCATTTCTTCTCTTTTTTGGCAGCTGTACTAGAAAAAGCGATAAAGACACTGAGGCCTGCCAACTTCTTTTCCAATCTTTTGATTCTGCGTAACTCCTGCAATGAAGACTAAAGTGTAACAGACATGTAGGAATGCAGTAATATATTTGTTTTATTTCTATGAAATTATTGCTGATTGCGGCCTTGGGTGAGGGGATGTATGGATGAAATTTGTTGATTTATTTCATTCTGCTCAGGAATGCATTTCTAATACACCCTTCACCTTTTCCTTCCTCACAGTTCACTTGGATCACTACTTTTGCACTGAAGCTCTGATTGTTGGAGGAAATGCTCTTGCATATTTTTATTCTTCAGTAACAAAGGCAATATGTTATGGGCAACAAGCCAGGAGATCTTAACCATGGAGTAAGAGAAGACAGATTAGCCAGTGGTAGTCCTATGATCACAATTTCTCAGACCATCTTAACTAATAACACCAAAAATAAACAAGCAAACAAACCATACAGCAGAGTACAAATGTAAGTATATGGTGTATGATTTTTGAAAAATCGTAGTACAGTTATACTCATCTAATTGGATTTCTTTGGATTCTGAAAATTTGCATTATTAGGTTTTCTATGAAATTCATTTTCTTTACAACATTTAATTAAACAAAAACTCCTATATTTCTGTTTATTTTCTGAGACATATGTTGTCTTCTTCATGTTTTTGGATAGAAAGAGCAAGATAACATCTCTGGACAATTCCTTCTGACTGCTTCCCATTTTTCCAGGTAAAATGGAAAAAGCACCAGATTTGGAGTCAAAAGACTTAAGTCTAAATTGCAGTTCTATGTACACAAGATAGTCACCAAGTAATGTCAAATGAGCAGGCAAAGGGGAGAACTGAAAAAAAAAAGGGGGGGGATGAGGGGAGATCAGTAACAGCAGACAGAAGCAAAGAAGAGTTTTCTTATGTGAGCAGTAAAGAAAGAAATTCCTGTGAAACATCAGTCACTTTAAATTTTCTCATGGATGTGGCAATACCATTGAAAGATTTTGTCTCTGAATGTCAAGGAAAATGATCATCAAATATGATCAGTGACTTTGAGGACATATGGGATGGAACTGTATATAGGCAAGGATATCATCAGGGATACTGGAAACACATGGGGTGGGACTTCATCCAGGCAAGTTCTGAAGAGGAATTCCCTCTACCAATTTACGCTGGTACTTTCTCTGCAACATAAAGTCTTAAGAGAGTTGCCTAGGGCACTGAGAGATTCAGTGGTTCTCCCAGAGTCACACAGCCAGTACGTATCAATGGTGACACCTGACCCCAAGTTTTTCCTCCCCAATTTTTTCCTGACTCTGAAGTGGGGTTCCATAAGATCATGAGAAGTTAAGTGACTTGTCCAGGGTCACACAGATAGTTTCTGAGGCAGGATTCAATCTCTATTTATCCTGACTCCAACTCTAGACTCTGACCAGCATACCACCTCACTGCTCTCAGAGCATAGAACCGAAGGATTTTTGTCATTGCTTTACAACAAGAATTTGTTATGAAAATATTTTTAAACTTTTCAGTCAGGTATGTGATGCCTACCAGAAAGTCATGGGTGAAGAATCTGAAAAACACTTGTCTGCTTCACCATCCCACAATAAGACATTTAATGTAGTCATAACATTCACAACAATCATTTCAATTTTAAAAAACATCTGATGGAAATGGATTACTTAGAAGCAAATATTTTGTTGTGTAATAGTCAACCAGACAAAAGTGCTGTAACCATTTCCTACAATCATAAAAATATGTGAACAAATATACCCCTATTCAACAGAGGATGGTTTTTAATCCTGTGGAGCACTATGGTTATCCATATCAGAGCCAAATTGCTGAACGCTCAATAAGAGCAGATGAAGTGAGAATTGGAATTAATTCATATATTTCTGAAGAGTTTTCAGGTGTGTTTTGAGATTTCTTTCAACTATATTACTCTGTTCCTCTGCCTCTCTCCTCCGGATGGTCTAACGGATAAAAAGTTAACTCTGGAGCCAGAAGGATCAGGGTTCCAGTGCTGCCTCTTGACACGTACTGGCTGTGTGACAGTCAATAAATCATTTAAACTCTGCGTCCCCTAGACAACTCTCTAAGGCTAGAAGTTTCAGAGAAGATGCCAACCTGCACTAGTAAAAGGAATTTCCTCATATGGGAGTTACCTCAGCCAAAGAAATTACATTTCCAGTTCCTGTCCCCTATGCTATTAAATGAGATAACATGTACAAAGTGCTTTGCAAAGCTTAAATTGCTATATAAATGACATGACAGAAATGACAGCTATTATTGTCCCCAATTAGATGCCCCCCCCCCATTTCATTTAGTGAGAAATAAAGCTCTCAGAACAATGAAGCAAATGCTGGGTGTCTAAAGTAACCTTCCAGCATTGCAAATTCTATCAAAGAATAAACACTAAAAATAACTTTTGACAACCAAATGGACATTTAGAACATGTCAGCTAGTAAACTGACACTAAGAATTCAGAATAAATTTCTAAAACCTAAGTTATTCCTCCACAGACATTCCATGCGAATTCTGGGAGAAAATAAACTTCTGTTTCAAAAATAAAATTTGAAGGTTAAAAACAAAAGCAGACAAGGCAGTGAGGAAAGGAATGTTTTAAATGTAATTTCAAAGGGCATGATAAAAGTCCTCTGATGCCAATAGCTCAAGTCAACAGCAACATGTGACCAGAGAAATTTGCTCAGGCCAGGGTACAGTGGAAAGAGTGAATCAGGAAACTTGGATTCTGGTTCCAGTTCTCCCACTAAATAGATGTGTGATCTTGGGCGAGTCACAACCTCTAAGATTCATTTTCTTCCTCTGTAAAATGAATAGACCAGATGATTTCGAAGATCTAAAATTTCATGATTCCATGATTCTTCAAATTAATGCACTCATCCAGAAAATACCCAGTCTCTTGACTACTTCGCTTCTCCACCACCTCCCCACTCACTCCACTCCCTGCCTCCCCTTGGGGCCCCCCCCACCACCACCTCAGGAGAATAAATTAAGTTTCATTTTTAAATCGATCTTGATAATTTCTTTCCCTCCACCCTGTGGATAAATGGTCCTTGCCTAAGCAAAAAAAAAAAAAAAACATGTTGGGAGAGGGGAGAGAGAGAGAGATTCCCATTCCCTGCTTTAAGACCATGTACCTGAATTTTACAATTCAATTGGGTTGTTTTTTTTTTTTTAAGGAAAAACCTCTTCCCATAGATAAATTTTATTTTTATACAGATGACGTCATTCAGTTAAATGAGTGGTAGGCTCAGAGACATGAGTTCTAGAATTGAATTTTGGCTCTGACATTTGGTAGCATATGACCCTCAACAAGTCTTTTAATTTGAAGTTTTCTCATCTGTAAAATGGGGATAATAACATTTGAACTAATGACTTTGCTAAGTTGTTGAGAGGCATGTGCTCTGTAGATATGTAATGGTTGTATAGTGATGAGCTTTTATTATTTATTTCAATGTGATCTTTAATTGCCAGAAGTGTCCAATAATTTGTTTCATTCTTTTCCTCCACCTTTTAAAAAATTATCATCATTGTCATGGCCACCTTCCCCAAAATGTTATTTTTTCCTTAAATTAGATGTACCGAAAAATTCTATGGACAAGAACTGATAATGAGAAACTATTCAGTAGCCTACTCCCTGATGAGCCAATGAGTCATATATTAAATCGATTTAGGAGAAAGTATAAGCGGTTCATTGCTGGATCACTAAGTCCAAATTCTTTAAGGATAAGCTTTTGGTAATTTCTACTAGTGATGACCTTGTCCTAAATTACCATCATAAACCATTCTATTTCCATAGGCAAATCCACACAAATCAATTATTTGTTCAGTGCTTCTCTGTCAACCTGTTGATGTCTATTTCATATTTATTTTCCTTATTTGTCTATCTCTTTGGGGTCTACAGGCTTCCTTGGGATCTAAGTGTTAGCTGATACATCAATGGATAAGCCTTTAGCTTTTTATCATGCTTCTTAGAATGTATTAAACACTATCGATATAATGGTTGTCCCTGGGAACGCAAAAGAATGAGACTATGAGCTTATATATTTTTGTTGCATGGTACCAGGCTGTGAGTCAAACTCAGGGAACATTCTTGTTCTCTTAGGGAGTGGGTTGGCAGCCATTATTATCAAAACTTTTGCTCAGCCTCTCAGATATCATTCCTTTTTACCTCTACTAGGAAATCCAAGGGTTTTCCTCTGCCCCTCCTCAGGATGCCTTGTGCTTATATCACATTCTCATCCTGTTCCCAAGTCCCATGCCAGTCTATCTGCAGCTACTACTACTACCCCTCTACTGAGGGGTGCAGGGAGCCGCCTCCTTGTCCTCCTTCTTCAGGATTCATAGATACACTTTTCATAATGAATTTTTGCCACCTAATAGGGATGACAGCATCATCTACATGCCCATTTTGAACTGGCATGCTTCCCCTGTTTACACATTTAAGTGAGCTGTTTCTAAAAATTCTATTGCATATTAAAGTGTCTATTATCCTTTTCCAAAGGAAAACTAAACTAAAAAGACTGTTCATCTCTACATGACTTGAGTTCAAATCCTTACTCTATTTACTACCTGTACAACCTTGGACAAGTCATTTAACTTCGTAGTTTCCTTATCTGTAAAATGAAGGGTTGACTAGACGACCATTAATTCTTTCTGTATCTGTATCTATAATCCTATGCTCCCATAGGCTAAATTTTCCAAGGTCAGTACCCAAAATAACTTCTTTTCTTGTCTGATGTGGACAAATGGTGATTTCCTGATCTACTACATAGCAAAGAACTCTTACAGATACTTGTCCTAAGCAACTGTAAACCTACATTTAGCACATTCGTGAACTTGTCAGAGATAAAATTTGTGAGTCTTAAGATTGGTATCTGACTTGTTGCCCAGCAGGGATCTCAGTAGTCCTTGTCACCAAGAGACTCCATGCTGATCAGGGATGGGGGCCCAAGTTGTCCACCAATGCTGGTGTGTGGGTTTGATCGTCTTCAGCCCAGCATGCCACAAATATTCTCTGCACTGAAGTCACCAGGGGCTGGGGACCCCTGCCCACTTCAATCACTTAGGGACTTCGCTCTAGCATTTACTTAATCATATCTTCAAGGGGATAGTTTTAGAGGATACCAAGTGTTTCCAAGGATCATAGACAGGGATGAATTGTGAAGAAAGCTGTCTCTTCCTTCCCTTTTGGTGCATTGTGATTACCCTATTTCCTACCCAATACTAAGCACACCTCCTCCTCCTTCTCTACCCTGTCTTTCAACTATATATCCCATTCTATCTAGTATATTTACCTCCTCAATCTCACTCTATCTCAGCCCTCCTTGCCAAAGGCTTCCCACTGCAGTGATACCTGTTCTTACAGGACCACAATTTTTTTAAGGCTGGAAAGGACCTTAGAGAAATATTCAAGCCCCCTCATTTTGTAAATTGGAATTGTAGCATCAGAAGGGAGGTCAATGGCTTAGTCTAATGTGTACCTGAAAGGAATCCTCATTCTAACATACCCAAGTGGTCATCCAGTCTCTTTGTGAACACTCCCAAGGAGGGGGAAGCTGCCACCTTTCTGAGGCAACACATTCAACTTTTGGACAGCTTTACAGGTTAGGAGGCTTGTCCTGATATCAAGTCTGAATTTGCCCTTTTTGCAGCTTCCATCTTTTGCTATGTGGTACCAAACAGAGCAACCTTAATCCCTCTTTCACATAATAGACTTTTGAATACTTGAGATGCTTCTCCAAGTAAAATATCCTCAGTTTTTTCCCCACTGATCTTCATAGGATATGGGTATCCATCAAATTGTTGGTTTTTTTAAATTTTAATTTATTTGATTTTCAGTTTTATATTCTTTCTCCCCTACACCCTCCCCAACTCTATGAGAAAACAAGAAAAAACAAACAAACCCTGTTACAAGTATATAAAATTATACAAAACCAACTCCCACATTGGCCATATTTTTTTTTAAAAAGTGCTTAATCTGTAATCTTAGTCCATTACTCCTCTACTTGGAGTAGACGGCACAAGTCTTCTGCAACTGTGGTATCTTCCATTTGGTTTTTATTTTAATTTGATTTTATAGTGAATTTGTTTTTTTAATTATTGTAATTGTATTTTAGAATAATTGGCTTCCTTTGTAATACTTCATATTTTATCTTGCATATTTAAAAATATTATTCTGACAAGGGGTCCATGATGAATCCATGATACAAAACAGGTTGAGAGTCCCTGGCATAACGGGACCCTCGCCGCCTTCTTCCTGGAAGCCATTCCCCTCTCGATGCAGTCCAAGAGCACATTAGTTTTGGGATGCCATGTTACACTACTTGCTGACTCCCATTTAGCTTAGCATCCACTAAAATTCACAAACCGCTTTCAGAATAACTTCGGTCTAACCAGATCTCCTCCACGCTGTGCACCCTGGCCCTCACAGCGCTAGCGCAATTGCCTTTGTGTTTGTGTTTGTGTTCCTGCCCCGTTTGTGTTGTTGTCTATGAAGTTCTTCCATCTTTCTGTTTAAGCAATGTGATAACCTTACCCTTGACCTCTATTCATGGAGTTTTCTTTGCAGATATTGGAGTGGTTTGCCATTTCCTTCTCTCTCCTTCCTTCTTCCTAATCTCCAAACAGAGATTAAGTGACTTGCCCAAAGTCACACAGCTAGGAAGTTTCTGAGGTTAGATTAGAACTCAGATCTTTCTGCCTTCAAGTTCAGAGCTCTATCCACTGCATCAACTAAAAGTCCACTAGTCTCCAGTAATACTACCCTTAAGTCTCTGTATCCCCTCTGATCTAAGAAGCTAAGTAGGGTCAGCTCTGTTCAGACCTTGAAATGGATACTATATCAAAAGCTTTACATAAGGAATTATAAACAAACAGAACAGCTTGGAAGGTTACATGTTGAATGTTAATGTTTGTCCTTCCTTTTTGAAGAGTACCAATGAAATCATGGCATGATTTGCCAGCAAATTGCATTTAAGCGAGACAGAGTGGCACAAAGTTGTCAATCTCACCTTCTCTTCCAAAGTCATCAAAGTCCCAAAGTCAGGAAGACTGGTGATGGGCCAGGATTCAGTGGATTACCTTGGTGTCTTCCATGTCTGACCAAGCCCAAAGCACTCCACAGAGTCTGCTTGGCCTTTGGAATAATTTATTCTCTTCTGCTTATTCTACCAGGGGAAGTCTTCACACGCTTGGGGTAGACATCCTGCTAACTCGCCAATTAGGTGAGTTTGCTCATTGGGGGTATGGCTGCTGTACATAATACAGCTTTTTGGAGCAGCAGGGAAGAGTTGGGTGAAGGTGGACACCAAAGGTGGATTAGCAATTCTGAAAAGGGCTCAGAAATCCCTCATAACAGAGGTACTAGTCCTCCCTGAATACTCCCTACAATCATACTTGTTGAATGTTATCATATACTCAAACAGCAAGATCAACATAAGAAACTTGTACTGTCACGTACAGTCTTCTTTTGCTCTACTATGTATATAGAAATGCTTATGGTCATTGAATTCAGAATTTTTAAAAGTCCATTTCAAATTACACAATTTTATGGAGTTTTTTTGTATATTACACATTGATACAGGGAACTCTCTACCAATGCATATCAGTACCTGTTCTACAGAGGTCCTTCTAGGCACTGAGAGTCCAAGTGACTTGTCCAGGATCACACAGCCAGTATATGACAGGGGCAGGACTTGAACCTGGTTCTTTCTGACTCCATGGCCAGCTTCCTCTGCATTACATATGTAAAATAATAGCATAAATAACCATTTTAGATAGGAAGGATCATACATTTTAATCCAGAAGTGACCTTGGAAATGAGCTAGTCCACCATTTTAGAGACTTAGAGAAATTGATTTATTTACTCAATTTTTGTTAGTCTGTTCCATTTGTTGATACTTCACTGACACTACATTTTGGAGGTATTGGGGGCAGGGGTAGGGGTGGCAAAGTCCTATCTTGTGATCTCATTCTTGTAGGGAATTCTCAGCACCAGGATTTGAACACCAATCCTCTAGCTCTGAATGAAACTTTTTTTCCATTGCATTATGTTGCTTCGCTTGGGTTCCATTCCTTTTTAAAAAGATTGCCAGTCACACTCAAAAAATTCAACCTCTGATTTACATACAAGCACAGAGGTGCTCTCATTTCTGTCTCCTGCTCTATTGTTTGGGCACACTATTTCATGCTCTACTTCAAAAGGGCCTTAGGGTATTTTTCCTCCCACCTTGACTGTAGGTATCATGTTAACAACCCAATCTTCATGGCTAGCCAGCCTTTCGGGAATCTACTGTTTCTATGTAGGTATTTCAGTTGTTTTTCAGTAATGTCTGACTCTTCATGGCCCAATTTGGGGTTTCTTAGTAAAGATACTGGAGTGGTTTGCCATTTCCTTCTCCAGCTCATTTTACAGATGAGGAAACTGAGGCAAACTAGGTTAAGTGACTTGTCTATGATCACACAGTTAGTAAAACTCACAGAGATTTGAACTCACAGAGATGAGTCTTCCTGATTCCCAGCCCAGCCTGCCCTCTACCTTGCCACCTAGCTGTCCTCTATGTAGGTATATTGCTTGTAATTACTGGATCTGATATTGCTGATCCTACTTTGGCATCCAATGCCTATGAAGTCTCCTAGAAGATATAAAGGATGTAATTTCTGTAGAAGGTCCTTGCCTAATGGTCTTATAAATGGTCAGGTGGCTATACCTAAGGTGTGTGTGTGTGTGTGTGTGTGTGTATGTGTTTTGTTTTGTTTTGTTTTTGTTCCATTTATTAGTATTTCACTGATACTGCATTTTGGGGGGAGGTCCAGCCCTGTGATCTCATTCACATAAGGAATTCTTAGTAGAGGAAACATCCTTTCTGATACAGCTTGGCAACTTACCTGCAGTTTATAGTCTTAGAGAATTCCCTGGGGGCAATCAGTGACTCACCCAATGACTCAGGCAGTATGTGTCAGAGGTGGTACTTGAACCCAGGTCGTCTGAACTCTAAAGCCAGCTCTGCTGGTCAACGCACACTGCCTCTTGCCACCACAATATTGTTTGACAATCTCTAAAGCCTTGCTTGCATCTTCGTCAATGAAAAGTATTAGTCATGCATGGGTCTCCCTTGTCTCTTTTATCTGGTTTCCATTAAAGGCTTAAAGATTTTAACAGGTATTTGGGAATATACCCCTCCATCTTTGTTCAGCTTTGTTGAGTTTTCTCTGTCTTTCAGGGAAAGCAATTTTGTAAATTGCTATTGAAGATACAATTTTATACTGAAAAATCGTGGATCTTGCCTCCTCTATAAATTCTCCCCTTGTTACAACTGGAGACAATGACTTTTCACATTGTTCCCAAAACAGAAGCTGTGGTGTGGAGCCCTTTACCTTACATGACAATCCAGTCTTAGCTGTTGTCATCAGGAAATGGCTTGGCAGAACATTAAAAAAAATTATGCCATGACAAATGACACATGTAACATGTGGAATTGTTTTTTTGTGGTTGCTGAGTTGATATGAGTATAACATATAAACCATTTTGTATCTGAGTCA
Organism: Pseudochirops corinnae; assembly: GCA_028646515.1. Lineage (NCBI taxonomy): Eukaryota > Metazoa > Chordata > Mammalia > Diprotodontia > Pseudocheiridae > Pseudochirops > Pseudochirops corinnae. The sequence goes on from CM053589.1 coordinate 83,426,992, forward strand.
GATTTAAAATAGCTTCTCAAATGAAGAAGGTGACTGCAGAGAAGTGTTATTCCCATTTCTCATCCAAAATATACTGCCACATAGCCCATGTTTGTCCCTAAAATGGTTTCCAGCAACTGACAAACATGCCTTTACTCTGTTGGTTGCACTGTCAAATGAATGTCGGGGTAATACATTTTGCAGTTCTTCCCTTCATAAAATAAATTGAGTGTATAAATTCTCTTTCAAAATATTACATGGAAGTTTTGGGAGCTGCTTCAACTTCATCACCATTAGGACTATTATTAATAAATCACATTTATGTGACACTGTAAAGTTTGCAAAACACTTTCCTTATAACTGTCCCTGAGGCAAGCATTGCAAATATTATTATATTCATCTTACAGTTGAGGAAACTGAGGCTTGGAGCAGTAAAAATGACTTGCCCAACATCACAGAATGAGCTTCAGAACTGAGATTTTAACTCAGGTCCCTCTTCACTCCAAGTCTAGCATTCTTCCCACTGTCAAAAATCAAGGATATGTCAAACACCTACTGTGTGCCTCAGTGCCAGGCACTGGGAACACAAATACCGGGAATGAAATAATCCCTACTTGTGAGGAGCTTACATTCTTAGAAGAGAGACAATCCATGTAATTCAATACAGAATAAATTAAAATGATAATAAAGGTAAGCATTTTATGAGGCTTTCAGATCCCTTAGGGATCTCACAATCTAATGTAGGAGGTGACACGTAAACAATAGTGTAGAAACTAGGTAAATACATGGTAAATTAGAGATAATGCCAAGAGAGGAAGTACTAGTATTAAAGGAAATTAGAAGAGTTGAGGTGAAGATTATTTTTTCCTTTGATTCAGGTGAGTACCTATTTTGCAACATTTTTTTTGAGTGCCTGGGGCACCGAGGTTATAATTACTTGCCCACAGTCACACAGTCAGATTGTGTTGGTGTCTGAACATGAACCGTTCTTCCTGACTCCAAGGCAAAAACTCTCTATGTCCTAATGTAAAGAGAAGGAGTTGGACCAGATGACCTTTGAGGTTCCTTTTGGCTCTAAATCTATGACCCAATAGTGATACTAGGGCTGCCTCCTTGGCTTTCTTGAGTCGAGGCAAAAAGAACTATAAAAAATAACAGAAGTTCAATTGGATCATGGTCTTGTACAAGAATAGTATGAAATATTTAAATGAATTACATGTAACCTGTCCTGAGCTAACCAGGCAAGAGATATAGAGTTCTCAAAAATCCATTATTCATAATTTAAAATTTTTCAGAAAGGATTTCACATGGATTTCACAAGTAAAAAGAGTTATCTTTCATAGGAATGAATCTAACACAACCCTCCGGCAGTTTCATAGAAACACAATTCTGGCTAATACAGCGATGATGCTAAGAACCAGCAGTCCCTGTAATGCTGGTGTTAGACATTTTTCTCAAAATTAAGGGGACTCTTGAATAAGGAGTCAATAGTCCTGCTGAAAGTTTTCACAACTCAGATCTTCTTTAGTCATTCTTTGCTTAATTTGGATTAAGATACATATTATTATCATCTCCTGAAAACCTGTTCTCTCCTCCTTTTCCCCACTCCCACTTTCCTTTTTTCTGTCACGAAAGCCAAGTTATTAGGAGGACCACTCTCCATTTCTCCAAATGATGGAGCTCTCTGACTCTGTATCATTCCACATATGACCCCCTTACTTCTCAAAACAGCTGAACCAACATCTTTTGAAGCAACCAAATGGTGAACGCATCATGTGCACACCCAGACTCAGCCTGGTTATCAATTCCTTTCTCCTGACAGATTTTTTGAAATATTAGTTGAGGGGCATTCATTCACATGAAGGGTGTGGAGGACAGAAGGACTTTGGTGTGACAAGTCCACAAAACCAGCTGGGGAAACATCTGGGCAAGGGGACAAAAGGCATTCCCCAATCCCTTCGCCCGAGGTCTGGACCCCTGAGGTCCAGTCTAATCTTGGGTCAGCCCTACTCCAAGGTAATAATGAAGTCCTAATTCATTTCAGGATCAAAATGAACCCAGATCACCAGTGGGACCTGGCAACATAAATGGTCTGTAGGTAACTGTCATATTAGAAGGACCCTTTCCTTCTTGTCAGGATTTATTGCCAGGATCTGTCAAGAAATATTGTCTATGAAGATGCTCCAAGAGATATAAAATGCTATACATGCATTATTAGAAAGGATCCTTCTTGCCTCCTCTTGTTCCAGAATGCATCTTACTCCTCATACTTAGATAACCCGAATGACAGAAACCAGGTTAAAGAGGGCTTGAAAATTTATAATATAAACATATAAGCTATGATCTTAAATGGAGGAGCAGCAAATTTCCAGTCTCTTCTCTGATTTTAGCCTCGGGACAGTCTGTTTCTTTACCTTGCTAAAATAATATATGCTCTTCCTTTTCTTACACCTCTCACTCTCATTATTGATCTTCTAACTCTGGGTGGTAAGTCCTTGAAAGAAAGTGAAGCGGACTCAGCCTACTGCATCAGGGTAAGAGATAAACAATGACAGAGGTTAGAAGGACTTTAACCAAACAAGTGACCCTTAGTGCTCAGAGAAAGACCATTTGGTGGCTAGCATATGCAACATCTATTCAAAGTCCCATGATATAATTGATTACCAAGAAGCATGCCTGTCTGAGGGTCACTCAAAGAGCAAACACAAAGTATGTGACTAAACTGTCTTGATCAAAGTGTATGATTAAACTTCAGTTTTGCAAGGAATTGATCATATCATTCTCTCCAAATAAAGAAAATCCTTTAGAAACCAAATGTGACACAATTTTCTTGTGTCCCTTAACATCTAGGTCAAATGACTAAGGTTAGGGGAGGAGGAAATGAAGGGATAAAGAGATTAGATATGTCCCACTTAATTATAGCTGCAAAGATATTTCTGTGATATTTGTTCCACCACTGGAGAGAGAATGTGAGGGGAAAAAGAAAAAGATGTTGACTATTCTACCCACTAGATGATTCATGATCTTAGTGCCATTGGCATTCCTTTGCCTTTTTTTGACGTGCACCAAAGAATAAGAATAGATTTTGCCATTCACACTGCCTTTCATCTTCCTCTTTTGCCACTTGCTAGATGAGCAATCCATCAACCACAATTTTAGGTGGGCTGAGTGGTGAGGCTGCTTTAAATTCAATAATAGTATTTAGAGATTGAGCTCTTCGAATTCAACTTGTAGATCCCAGCTGTTTTTCTATACTTCTAGGAGCTGAGGTCCCTCAGAAAAACCTAGCTTTCCTCACATTTTCCATTTAAGGCAGTACTTTCCAACCTGTGTTTCATGTGACAATGAATTCCACAAGGAAATGTTGGTGCTGGTGATATTTTCTCTTAGGAATATTAACAATTAAATTCAGTATGTATCAACAATAGTCACTACATGCAGTAATTTAGGATATGAAAATTCATTTAGTTTCCTCCATTCACTCCAACATTTCTGCAATCCCCTTTCTCCTAGGTGTATTTTAAATTCTTAGACCTCCCACAGTAGTGTTTATGGATCTCATCAATATATTTCAAGACACAAAGTATTACGTGACCAAATAAGTTCGGAACTTGTAAGCCACCACTGGTGTGATTTCTTCCCTCACAAGGACTTATATAACAGTTTGTCAGAGTGATCTGCATTTTCCTCTATATATTCTGCCTAATATGTAAAAAGAAGGAAAAAATTTCAGGAAGTAGCCATGTGATAGAGATTGCAGAGATGAACCTATGCAAACACAGAAAAACACTGAACCCTAAAATGTATCAACCCAAATGGAGATCAGCAGCCCTGACTTTGAAGCTCTATATCATAAAGGCCTGGAGACACTGAGGGGAGTGATCTCAGACCCTGTAGAGTTCCTTCTCATTTTTGAGTGATGTTCAGCTGGAAGGTCTGAACTAGGAAGAATGGGTGGCCTCAATTCATGAATTACAGTCAAAACCATTTGTTTTGTTAACTTCATGTGAACATTACAAATGTGTGATGGAGCAGAGGAGCATCTTTCCATAGATTAGTAATCTTCTTGAGTAAACATTGATCCTTTACCTTGAACTTCAAAGGACATACTTCAAAAGGAAAAGCCTCAGATGCTGAAAACTCCAAGATGAACCTTACTTTGAACTCAAAAGGCTTGGTGACAATGCCAACTGGCTTGGGGGGGGGGGGGGCGGGGAAGGTAGTGGAGTTTTGTTTTTGTTTTTTGACAGGAGAAATTTCATGCCTCTATGTTTTTTAATAGAAATTCCTTAAATCAAAGGTTCTTTCGATCCTTTTCAGTGGAAACTTGCCCATACCTAATTTTGAGGATGGAAAAGCCAGGGTCTTTAAAAACTTCTGGCCACAGAATTGGATCATAAGGACTGGAAGGAACTTATAGACCATCTAGTCCAATCCCTTCTGTTTACTTATGAGGAAACTGAGGATTAGTAAAGTTAAGGGAGTAGCCCAGGGTCATATAAGTAAGTGTCAGAGACACAACTTGAACCTAGATCTTCCTGACTCCAAAACCAGCACTCTATTCAGTATGACATGTTGGCTCAGAGATCTGATTTTTTTAAGGGTGTTATCCAAGTAAGTTATAGCTATCACTTTTGGAATTAGAATGATTGAAGAGCTACCCTGCTAAATAGAGGCCTCACCTTTCCTTCTCCTATTCCACTTTTAACATGATTAAAATTCATCAAGTTTCTTTCTTTCATACAAATATATGGTGATTTATGATTGTTAAATGAGCCACAAAACCATAATAGCCATTACCTAACTACCTTCTGGGACCCTAAAACTCTGGCAGCAAAGTATGAATGACAACAAACACACCCATGGACTTTTCTTGTCATTCATTTGATTCTAGGCTAGAAGAATGAAGTCATTGATGTTAAGGGGAGTTCTTCAGTTTGAAAAGGTTTGTTGAAAGACAGGGACAAGATTTCACTTCTCCACTGACCATTATGAAAAAAGAATGTTAGAGCAGACAACAAGAGAAAATGCCATGATTTGCATATACTTTGGGAAATCTTAGCATACCTGGACATTTCAACAAGAAGAACACACCGGGTTACAGAATACAAGCCAGTAGCCCTCCCCCTATAATTGTTTCAGCTTCTCCAGTTACCATGCTCTAGTGCCAATCCCTTCCCTCAACCTATTAATGGGTTAATAGTAAATATCAGACAAATATAAGCTACATTAATTGCAGTTATGTCAAATCAGGCTTATTATAAGAAATCTCCTTCATCCATTCCCTCCATCTCCATTGTGGACTTCTAGGGAATCCCTCCATAGTGGGAGAAAAGGAGTTATCTCGGTCCAAAGAAAGAGATCTTACTTGTAAAGCAATGGCAATTTGGGTTTAAACATAAATGTGAGGATAAACATTTGTAAAATTATAGTTGAAAGCATGCTATCACTATACTTTGTATATGCTCTATAGTTGAAACAAAAGTACCACTTTGGCTTCTGAATCTATAAGATGAGGAAATCAGACTAGACGATTCCTGAGGTCCCCTCTAGCACTGATATTCTGTGTTAACAGGATGCTCTGAACATTACTTTTGGTCTTTATGATGATAAGGAAATAAAACTGTTAAGCTCCTCAGTGTCCTACGAGACTCCACTACCTCACCCTCCCAGAGAAATTATATATGTGAAAACTAGGCATTGGAACCTGTATTTCTGGGTCCGTCATTTACCCCTGGAAATATGCTCACTGCTTATGACCCCCATAGCAAATAAAACCAGGAACCAAGGGGCTAAAACTTGACTTTCAGCTCTGCCAATAAATCTACAGTGCCTAGTGATCAGAGAAATTAGGGCTAGAAAGGATCTTTGAAATCCTCTAATCTAACCCAACCCCTCCACAATTTTACAGACAAGGAAACATAAAAAAAAAGGGTTTAAATGATTTGCCCGAGGTCACCCAGGCAGTACAACTAAAATTTGAACCATGTCATCTGATTATAAATTCAAAGCTCCTTACACTGTACCATGCTCTCTCTGAGACAAAATCATGCAGCCTCTCCCTTTCCTACTTCATATGCAGAAATGATTACCACCAATATGATATGATTTGTGTGATGCCAATGCCTGAATTCATAATTATTTATCTTGCCCAAAATCATCTCTCCTACTGCCCTGCTATAATTCCTAAAACTCCCATCCTTGAAACTATTCTTTGAGTCTAGATCAGGGATGGAGAACCTGCAGCCTTGAAGCCACAGATCCCCCACCCCTGGTCTAGATATTATTGGAAAGAACACATATTATCTGAGAGAGTGAGAGCTTATTGCTCTTTTGAAGAATCCATTACCACAGCCATATGAGTTTAACAGGGCAAGCAATATCTCTTCTCTTTTAAGAGAATAGGGAGATACTCCAGACCCAGAAGGGGAAAGGTAGAAGACAATGGTGTTCCTCTGTTCAAATATAGATCTAGAGTCAAAATTTTTTAAAGAATAGTGAAAGACATAGATCAGCCATATTAACATTGACATTCTTTTGACAATGCTAGATGACTGTGATTCATGGGACATTATGGTCTTGGAAGAATTAAAATTACAGGTAAATGAAGGGTCTATGAAAAGACACATGGAGGATAGTAGGTATTCAACAGCCTATTAATAATAATAACCCGTGGGTGAGAGGTGATATGAGATATATCATCAACAAAATACAGACATGATTGGAAAATGAGGTAGGCTAATAACATAGCAAGAATGAAAGATAATAATTGGAAATAATGAACCAAATGAAATCTGTAAGCATATTGAGTATAATCTTAATAAAATTTACCTGAAGATACAGTTAAGAACTATACCAGGAAGGGGAACCTGCAGCCTTACAGCCACATGTGGCCCTTTAGGTTCTCAATTTTGGCCCTTTGCCTGAATCCAAACTTCACAGAGCAAATGCCCTTAATAAAGGATTTGTTCTGTAAAACAGGGACTCAGTCAAGAGGCCACAGCCAAGGACCTAGAAGGTCACTTGTGGCCTCAAGACCACAAATGGCCCACTCCTGAATAGAATAAGAGAGAGCACGGAAAGGTTATGATTTTTATCATTGAAGAAAATGGCTCTTCCTCCTATCTGGCCCTGAGATCACTTCATTTTCTGTCTGCAATACCTATCCAAGGCATTGGATATTGACTGATGGATTGACTAACTCAAGAATTTTTCTATTTTATTTTTTCTGTGTGGATTATTAAGATGAACTTTAGTGTTTATTGGTTTTGTCAAGAAGGTGCTATGGTATTTTGGGGCTTTTGTCATTGGTACAGTGTCATCTGCAAACATGAATCTGGAAGAGTACATTATACAAATATATGCATATATGTATGTGTATATGTGTGTATATACATATACATTTATATATATGTATATATATATATTAAATGTTCTCTAATTTTCAGTACATTATGTGACTATGAAGATGTGGTCTGTTGTAGAAAATTATTTATGAAAGCCTGATTGATAATATCTCAAATTATCATCTAGGATGCCCTCAATCATGGAATACAAGTTTCCTGAGGGCAGAGATTATTTCATTTTTGTCTCTGTATCCCCAGTGTCTGGCAGACTACCTTGGCATATAAGCACTTAATAAATTTGATTTATCAATTAATTAAACACATGGGTCTATCATTCCCACATACAAATTGTATAAAGATAAGAAAAAAGCCACATTGGATTGAAGGTGACATCTTCTTGATGTGCGTTTGTCAGCAGTAGTATCATTTGTGATTTTCTTAGTTATTTGGTATGTTATATTTATATATTATATATATATACATATAGACACACATATATAATATATATAAAGTCTTGAAAATCAATCCTTCCATGCTTTCAAAATTATATAGCCTTTACAATCTTCTTCTATATGCAGAAATATTCTTTCCATATTTGTCTTTAGTGAATTTTTCACTTTCCAATATAGCATATTGGGTTATGACGTTCCCAATCAATCAGCTTAATGCACCTATGACAAATGCTTCTGGATTCTTCTAGCTTCTAGTGGTAAACCACCGCTCCCAAACAAACCCTGGGGTTTTATGTATATTTTGAATATACGTTTTAATATACATGTTGTCTTCCCTGATTGAAGTTTCTTGACAGTAGAGACTATTTCACTTTTGTCTCTATGTCTTGTTGCTTGTCCTTCATTCTCCAAGAGGACCATGCCATCAGGAAGGTGATGCCATGACATGCAAGTGAATTGGATTTAAGTGAGGAAGGACTGCAAAGTCTCCCTTGAAAGAAGGGAAGGGAAAGGAAGAGAAGGGAAGGGAAGGGAAGGGAAGGGAAGGGAAGGGAAG
>CM053589.1:83435824-83474478 GCA_028646515.1 Pseudochirops corinnae
GAAGGGAAGGGAAGGGAAGGGAAGGGAAGGGAAGGGAAGGGAAGGGAAGGGAAGGGAAGGGAAGGGAAGGGTTGTGTTTTATCTTCATTCTATTGGACTTGTGGCTTATCATCATTTTGATCAAAGCTCTAAAGTCTGTTATTCTTGTATGAATTGCTCTAATTCTGCTCAGTTCACTGCATCAATTCATGGCAGTCTTTCTACTTTGCTTTGAAACTCTCCATTTCAACATTATTTATGGCACAAGTTTCCATTCCATCCCATCAACAGTTTATTTAGCCATTCTTTCATTAGCAGGAGACTCCCTTATATCTAATAATGAAATAGATGATAAAAATAACTTTTACATTTCAAAAGATTTTGAAAAGGATATGGACACTCTCAGTTTTGAATTCCAAAAAACTCTTTTATTTCAGCAGCATGAATCCAACTAGAATATCAATTATAACAAAGAAGAGTAAAAAAGCTGGTATTTGTTATAACATTTATGAATTTGCATATTTCCCCACAATATTTGATAGAAAATTACAAAAATATTTCCGATTTTGAATATTAAGAAATATAAGGGAACCATTGACATGGTTGAGAAAAAGACGAGAAAATGTGGAGCTCTCAAAATCACCATGACAGAAACAATTAGAGTTATTAAAGATTTCTGGAAAAGCACAGAAAGACTATGTCAGTATCTAAATGCTACAGATGGTAGACAATTTGAACACCATTTTGCCTAATCAAAATCAACAAAAAAAGGGATATGTATAAAAAAAATCTGGAAAATAAAAGCATATCAAAAATACTAGGTTCCCTTAATCAGCAACTGAAAAATTAAAGTCAGGAGCAGGTAGGTGGTGCAGTGAATAGAGCACTGGCCCTGGAGTCAGGACATTCTGAGTTCAAATCCAGCCTCACACAATTGATACTTACTAACTGTGTGACCTTGGGCAAGTCACTTAACTCTAATTGTCTTGCCTTCCCCCCTCCAAAAAAAAAAATTTCTTTGGGGGCAGCTAGGTAGTGCAGTGAGTAGAGTACCAGCCCTGGAATCAGGAGGACCTGAGTTCAAATGTGACCTCAGACACTTAATACTTAATAACCATATGACCTTGGGAAAGTCACTTAACCCCAATTGCCCTTCCAAAAAGCAAAAAAAAAAAGAAAAGAAAATCAAAATCAAAACGTCAAAACGTAGATAGTCAAAGCCACGTAAAGAACAAAATCAACATCACATCAACCACATCAATCAAAAACTCTACTACAGAAATCTATAAAGGATAGAAATCAGAGGTAAGAGGAAACTGTCAAAGAAAGAGTATGTGGAAAATTTCTGGCCGTCTATATGGTTACAAAAAGTCCAACAGAATGTTTTCTCCATCATAAAGTTGGTTCAAACAAGAAACAGAAAATTAATATAAATGAATAACAGAGTAGTTATGCCAAAGGAGATAAGTGAAACTCTAGCTTCTTAGCAAAATGAAAAAGTGGCAGGGTGAGATAAAATTCGTATTTTTTTGGCTCGGTAGCTTCACAGTGGTACACAAATTTCTAGCAAAGCACTGTCACTAGATTTCTCTGAGATACAAGCCTGATAGCACCTTTCTTAAGAGAGTTTCACAAATACATAGAACACTAGCAATCCTTCCAAATATAAGCCAATTATGTGGTCTTTTACTATATATGCTACTAACAAAGACTGTACACATTTATGAGAAAAGGATATACTGTCTGAGGAGCAAATTAGATGTGTCAAAATGTCTCAGACAGGTAAAGAGCTACTTATTAATTCAGTAATTATTGACAAACTATCTGAAAGTACAATAACTTTTATTCTGCCTTTGTTGATTTTCACAGTCTTTGGCTCAAACTTATGGCTTATTCATGTTTTACAAATATATAAAACAGATCCAACTAAAGTTTAAATATTAATACTATTAACTGTCAGCATGTTAAAAGAAACTCCACCAAAATAATATCAAGAACAATATAAATTGTAGCATTTTTCCATAAAGCCAATTTAAGCCCATAATAGTTCTGACTAGCCTTACATTGATTTTCACTTCTCCTAAATAGAACTTTGTGGCTTCCAAAGTCAAAAGAGAATCAAGCTAAAACATCATATTAACCAGTCAATATATGTGGATGACATCAAACCATATGACTCCACCAAAAAACATATTAAGCAGCTCCTATTTCTCACAGAAACTTTCTCCAAAAATAAGTATAAACTCTTAACATACACCAAGGAAAGATAGGGAATGAAGGCTTCAAACTTTAATCCAGAGGTCATGTTGAATCAATGGATGAACCAAACAATTACTTTGGTTTCCTACAGGGAAGACACATGAAGCATAAAGCAGGCAACAAGCTGTGACTGAATACTCTAAGAGACTTAATGACATCCTGAAATAAAAGATGAATGCAAAGAACATATTTAAGGAACAAATGCCTATACAACATCAATCTTTTTGTAGAAATTTATTTTCTTTATTTTGATCACAAGTATTGAATCCATGAACAACAAAAGAATGTTTTAAAAAATAATTGTAGTTGATTCTCTGTGCAACTATATACTTCATTTGTTTATTAAGTGTTGAAAAAAGCAAAAGTTTAATGTATACAATCTCTAAACTATGAAATAAATAAGGAAAGTGTCCTTGCAAAAGCCATAAAAAATGAAACACAGGTCTCATCACCCTGCGCAGTTGTAGAAAGGATAACGCATCCTTACCAGAATGGAGGAAGGGGATTGGTTGGCATTTTTAGAGCATGTGATAAAGAGGTAAAAAATAATCTATGGAAATTCTTTGAAGCAAGTAGGTAACACTTTGATTAAAGACCATAAAGACTGATGTTCCATTTTGATACACTACTGAAAGTGGATGACTTCCAAACAAAGTCTCTGAATCCCCTAGGATCTAAGAACATGGGTAACAACCACAGACATTCAGTCAACAATATGTCGATAAAGAAGCATGGAATAAATGTCTGAGCTGTATGTATTTATTTGTGGAAATAAAGAGGTTTGTGATAGCAATCAAGATCATTTACCTCATTGTCACTAACAATTTTAGGTCTTATGCTTGAGGAGCACAACTTTACTAATCAATGAAGATTATGAAAAGAAATTCTGGAAACTGCAACACATCAGGACAGGCTGTTAAAGCTTAGTACCTAATGAATACCTAGCAAGTTAGAATCTCATTCTAAGATAACACATTAAAATCTTGCTACTTTTTGTGGACTGTCCAATAACAAAAATACAGACTTCAAAATATCCTAGAGAATTCAGTCAATAAATGACGAGAACTGGAGCGTTATCATAGTCTGAAATGTAACACATAATCATTTGCACATAATATTGATCCATTAAAAATTGTTACTTTGAATGTGAATGGGATGAACTCACCCATAAAACATAAACAGATAGCAGAATGGATTAAAAATCAGAATTCAATTATATATTGTTTACAAGAAATACATTTTTGGAATGAGAGACATACACAGTTAAAAATGGAGAGTTGGAGTAGAATTTATTGTGCTTTAACAAATCATTCCCTAATTGATGGATGATCAAAGGATAGGAATAGGCAGTTTTCCAATGATGATATCAAAACAACTTATAGTCATATGAAAAAAGACTCTAAATCATCATTGATGAGAGAAATGCAAATGAAAACAACCTTGAGATATCATTTTATACCTACCAGACTGGCCAAAAAAGATTGAAGGGGAAAGTAACAAATGTTGGAGATGTGGAAAAATTGGGACACTAATTTATTTGTTGGTGGAATTGTGAACTGATTCAACCTTTTTGGAAAGCAATCTGGAATTATGCCCAAAGAGATATTAAACTACCCTGTGACCCAGCAATACCACTACTTGGTTTATTTATGAAAATGATTAGGGGAAAAGGAAAAGAGCCCGTATGTTCTAAAATGTTTATAGAATCTCTCTTCATGTAGGCAAAGAACTGGAATTGCAGGGATGCCCATCAGTTGGGGAATGGTTGAACAAATTGTGGTATGTGATTGTGATGGGATACTACTGTGCCATAAGAAATGATGAGCTCAAGGATCTTAGAAAAACATGGAAAGATTTGCATGAAATAATGAAGAGTGAAATGAGCAGAACAAAGATAAAATATTATACAGTAACAGCAATATTGTTTAAAGAACAACTTTGAGTGAATAAGTCATTTTGGCTATTAGAAATACTCAAATTAACTATAAAGGGCATATGACAAAAGACATATCTGCTTCCATAGGGAAAAAAAACCTGATAAATAGGAGTACATAGAGAATAGAATAATTTTATACATAGGTAAAACAGACACACGTATATCTAATGGTAACAATCTCTAGGGCAGGGAATGGGGGAAAGAAGAAAAAAAGGAAATAAAATAAATTTACATGAGAGTTTTACCATATACTTAAAAGAAATAGCAAGTTATACATAATAGATTTGCAGTTTCATGTGCAATCATCTTTTCTTGTTATACTATATTATGGAAATGTTTGTTTTATTCCATAAATTAGAAATAAAATAAATTTCTAAAACTTAAAAACAATGTTGCAATAGGTGCCATCAGACCAAATAATCATGAATTCCAAGCTACATCAGAATGAAAAGCTTTCAAAATATAAAGACCTAGCAGAGAAGATCAAAAACATATGAGAACAATATGAAATATATTTATCATCTCTACTCTCCTGACTGCTACAAGATTTGTACCTAGGATCCTTTCAAGGTATTAATGAATGAATGAACACTTATTATCCATCTACCATTTATGAATGAACATTTATTAAGCATATACCATGTATCAAGCATGGTGCTAAGCTCTGGGGATACAAAAAGAAAATGCAAGATAGGCCCTGATCTCTAGGAGCTCACACTATATTGTGGAAGTCAGGGAATATAACTAAGTTAAACTTAGTTGGGTGGAATAGCCCAGAACTCCAAGGGTTGCAATGCTTGGGGCGTATGACAAGACTCAGGGAGCACTTAGATCACTCAGAGGAGGAGCTTCCATCCAGATACTTTTCTATAACTACTACAGCAGTTATTTTTGTCCACCTGTGCAATTAGTCTCTAGAACATTCAATTTAAACATGCAATAATAAAGTGATTTGTCTCAGGACCATTTTTGTCTGACTCCTTTTTTGAAAAGATGAAAATAATGAGAAAATAATGATCACTCATTAAATCTGAGAACAATATTTTAACAGACATCACCATAATGAACATGAAGAAGGGAAAGCTCTCTAGAGACCTAGCAGAAGAAATAAAAACCATGTGGGAGCAAGATCTCATTTCACCATCCAGTCTGCTACTGAATTTGCACCAAAGATACTTTCAACGAGCCTACAGATTAACTTATGTGACAATAGCTTAATTCAATTACTATATATGTGTGTGTGTGTGTACATATATGTATATATAGTTCCACCTGTAATAACAGCTTGCTGAACATCAAATATAAGAGTAGGATAGTAACTTGTCCAAGATCTGCTTCACTATGAAGTCTATCAATATAAGAGGAGAAGAATAAGAATAATAGTTGATATTTATATATCTTTAAAAAATTCACAAGGTATTTTTATGCATTATTTTACTTGAGTACCATAAAAACACAGTAAGACCAGTATTACAGTTATTATTATCCCAATTTTATAGATGAGGAAATTGAATCAAAATTATTTGTCCATGGTCATATAGTAATTTAGTATCAGAATTGGGATTGAACCAAGGTTTTCCTCAAATCAAACCAACAAACACCTTGTTATTTTCCCACTGTGTCCCAGGAACTATGCTAAGCACTAGACATACAAATGAAAAACAGTCCCTGCTCTCAAGGAGCTTACAATCTAATGGGGGTAACAACATGCAAACAACTATGTACTAAGAAGAAATATACAGGACAAACTGGAGGTGATTTCAGAGGATAGACACTGAGATTAAGGAAAGCTAGACATTGTGCAATTATAAGGACCAAGTTTGCTTCAGAAAAGGCATGGAAAAATGCATATCCCTCCTTTCAATGAAGGGGTGGGGGAATCTAACAGTATGAAATTTGCACAGGCCTTCAGAAACAAAGTATTTGGTTGATTTTGCTGAACTTAAAAAAAATTCTTGTTAGAAAAGACTCACTAGATGTGGAATATTTGGAATTAAATGATATATAAAATCAAAGGACATTAGTAAAAATTTAAATATTTACACAGACACATATACATTATGTACCTCTATATCTTGAATATATCTATATCTTACTTAAAAATCAATCTCACTATATGCATACAGGTGTGAGGTTTCTGTGTAGCCTAGAAACCTTTGACCTTTTTCATTTTTTCATCCCGAGTGACATTTTATAATATATTTTTCCTCTTCCTCCTCCATGCCTATCTTTGCTTCAAACTCACCAAATATTAAAGTATGTGTTGATTCAATTTGTAGGGTCTTATCAAGTTCTTCATGGAATTTCCCTATTTCTTCATCCTTTGCAACAGTTGTTAGCACACAAGCTTTTAACAAATGCTCATCCTAAACGCTATTGTGCAAAATTATCTAAAGACTCATGAAGTGATATTTAACTCAGGGTAACAAGATCATAGATTAATCATCAGATCTCAGATTTTTAGCTTGAAGGGACTATAGGAGATCATCTAGTCCATCTTCTCCCATTTACAGAGAAAACCAAGGCCCAGTGAGTCTAAGTAACTTGATCAATGTGATACAGTTGCCAGTGGTAGAGATTGGGCTTGGATTTGGGTCCTATGATCCTAAATCCTTTTATTTTCCTATCCCAGCAGAAACTATGAGTCTTATTTCCATTTAGCTACAATTTCCTTCTCTTAGCACAAGAAAAAAATCCATATTTGGTAAAATAGAGCAGAGTTTTGGGGAAAATCATAGCTTGTAAAAATTTCCGGGTTTGTCCATGATAAACAACTAAGGCTGTCAATGTCCTCTTAGCTCAGATTCTTCCCATCTGTCTTGGTATTTGGGGCCTTACCCTAGTATTTGGAGGCAGCTAGGTGGTACACTGAATAGAGCACTGGGCCCAGAATCAAGAAGACATCTTTATGAGTTTAAATCTGGCCTCAGACACTTACCAGCTGTGTGACCCTGGACAAGTCACTTAACCCTGTTTGCCTCAGTTTCCTCATCTATAAAATGAGTGGGAGAAGGAAATGGCCAACCACTCCAGTATCTCTGCCAAGAAAACCACAAAATGGGGTCATGAAGAGTCAGACACAACTGAAATGACTGAACAACAATGTTAATATTCCCTCACTGCTTAGCAAGGAGGCCCTACTTCCACACTCCTCCCTGTGATCTAACTAAACTGTTACTTATGGACCAATAGAAGACATCTCCAAAATCCATTTATCTTCTGGACTTTTTTCTTTTTCTTAATCTTCTGGGAAGAGTTGATACATCCTGTCTTGCATCTATTTGGCTTTTGGTAGAAACCAAGACCTGATTCAAAGCTAAATCTGGAATTAGCCAAAATGAGAGTAAATCCAGGACAACCCCAGAGAATTCAGCATACTTGATCATCTTAAAATGCAAAATAGAAGCAGCCGATATAGATTTCTTCCAGTCCTGGGTTCTGAATACCAAAGTGAAACCCAAGAGTTGAGTCATAGAATATGATCATAGAAGCATAAAACCATACTTTCTTCAACCAAAAAGGGACTCCAGAATCATCTAGTCTGATCACCTCACTTTTTCAGCTTAAGAAAACTGAATCCAAAGAGGCAAAGTGACTGATTCAGTTCTGCAGTTTTTTATCGCTTGTCTAACAATGAGCCAGTTTAATTTTTTTTCCATGAAGCTAGTATTTAGAAATAAAGCAAAGTTTGGGATTTGACCATCAAAAAAGGACACAATTTTCTAGTCCAACCTCAGTAGTGGCCAGTGATAACACACCCCTAACTCCTCTGGCTTCCTCTAGATGTTAGAGAGGAATGCCTACAGTGTCTCCATCCAGGGACAGAGCCATCCTTCTCTCTACCTCTCCAGGGAGGTGACTTTCAAGAGAGAATCGTGTGAGACAGAAGGAAAAGATTCTTGTTCTGATGTTCATTTGATTCTGGTGGTGTGCAAATGTTTCCTCTTTCCCGAAACCCAGGTGGGTTTCCTAAGATTTAGGACTGAAAAGGACTTAAGGGAGCTGTCAATATTGGTCCAAGCTGGGTTTAGCAACAGGCCCAGAATGGGAAGCATATCTAAGTGGACACATTTGCGCGTTTATTTATCAATGTCTCTCTGAATATATTACAGAGTGGAACAGAAATTATTTTTGGATTATTGATTGGGTTACAGAACTACAATTTAGAGATGAATAGAATCTGAAATATGATTTAGTTGAAATCCCTCATTTTTCAGAGTTAGAATCTAAGGATAGAAGGTTAAGTAACTTGCTACAGAATATAGAGCAAGAGATATGGACTTTTTATATCTAATACTCCAACCTCTTCTATCAGCCTGAATAATCAAATATTGACTATCTATAAATCCATGTTAATCAACAAACATTTGTATTTCATTCCTGATCTTATTGAGAAGGCTTCAAGTTTATCCCCGTTCCAGAGAATGCTTGCTTTTCATTTTGGAATGCCTAGAGCTTGGTCAAACATCAAAGATGCCAAGGCCGTCCACTTCATCCTGGGCCATCACCAGTCATCTTGATTTTTGTCCTGCCACCAGACTTTGATGACTCAGGGAGAGTGAGGCTCACAGTTTTATGCAACTCTGCCTCACTTAAATCCATTTCACTCTCAAGTCACTGTGATGCCATCAGTATGCTTTGAAAACAAAGGGCGGTCAACATTTATTAAGTGCCTAGGATGAGCCAGTCTTTTGTGATAGATGTTGAGATTGCAATCTAGCACAGGAAAACAATATGTACATTTTAAAGTATAAACAAAATAGACAAAATCTAGGGGTCAGGCAGTAGTGGTTTGGGAGAGTAGTAACAATGACAATAATAATAACAGATAGTATTTATATGGTATCTACTACATGCCAGGTGCTGTGATAAGCACTTTACAAATATTATCTCCTTTGATCTTGACAATAGCCCTCGGAGGCAGTTGTTTGTTATGCCCATCTTACAGCTGAGGAAACTGAGACCAACAGAGGTTAAGTGACATGCCCAAGATCACACAGCTAGTAAATGTCTGAGGTGGGATTTGAACTCAGGTCTTCTTGACACCAGTTCCACCTGTCCACCTAACTGCCTTAATCAGGAATAATGAAAGGTTTCATATAGAAGTTAGTATTTGAACTAAGTCCTGAAAAAATCTAGAGGTTCTCTGAAGAACTGTGGAGAGAGTATACTCTAGGCATGAGGGCAGCCACATGAAGGCACAGAGAAAAGACAGACAAGAGTGGTGTGCAGAAGAAACAATAGGGAGGTCAGTTTGACGGCACCATGTTGTTATTCAGTCTTTTCAGTCATGTCCTACTTTTTGTGACCCCATTTGGGATTTTCTTGGCAAAGATATTGGAGTGGTTTGCCATTTGCTTCTCCAGCTCATTTTACAGATGATGAAACTGAGGCAGACAGGGTTAAGTGACTTGCCCAGGATCATACAGTTAGTAAATATCTGAGGTCAGATTTGAATGCAGAAAGATGAGTCTTCCTCATTCTAAATCCTTTGCTCTATGCTAGCTGCCCCCAGCTACCTCGTATTGGCTGGACCACAGTGTGTGTAAAAGTGAGTAATACAAAATAAGTCTTGAAAGTCAGATGGGATCAGGTTGCGAAGGGCCTTAGATACCAAATATGAGTTTATCTTAGAGACAATAGGGAGTCACTGAAGTTTACCGAAAGGGAAAATGACATGATCAGATCTGCACTTTAGAAAAACTACTTTGGCAGCCAGATGGAAGATGTATTGGATAGAACTCCCCAGAGTCATTTAGTCTAATCAATCAATAAACATTTTAAAGTGACTACTATGTGCCCAAAACTCCCCTTACTTTATCAGATAAGGAAAGTGAAGCCCTAAGAGGCAAAGTGACTTGTGTTTTCATGCTCAGGTCCAAGCAAGTTTTTGGTTTTTGCCTAACTGAATACCCCATTGCAAAGACATCATTACCACAACAGAGGTAATTTTAAGGAGGTTTGAGGAGATAAAAAAAAAATAACAGCCATAACAGCACACAAAGCCAGAAAACAGCCACATTAAGAGTCTGAAAGGAAGCCACCTTTTGCCACATTGGACACGCAGTCATCCAGTGTTTGCTCAAAGTTCATTTGGGGGCAACATTCTACTTTGGGACAATTCTAATCCTTAAGAAGTTTGGTGTTTTCTGTTTGTTCCCCCTAAAATCAGCCCTCAGTTTGTCTCTTTGTCACCTTCTTAGTTGTTATTGGTCCTGTCCTTTGAAGAGATGACCCTGTGTGAAACACTCCAAGCAGTTTTAATTCAGTACGACACCCAGAATGTGTATAATGCTATCTGATTTTCAGTTGTTACATCTCGTGTAATCCTCTCTGATGATAATTTTTTGGTCTATCTCAGCTCACACTGTTTTCTTTTATGAAAACCTAATACATTTACAGTCAGTACCATGCAGTCAGGTACCAAAAGTTTTCAAACCCTGTGTTTGCTTTTTCTCATGAAATGGAGTGTAAGCTCCTTGGGGGCAGAGCCCAGATCTTAGACTTCTCAGTATCTCCCATAGTCCCTAGCACAGTAGGGGCTCAATAAATATTTGTGAACTGATCGCAGCTTGGGTGATATCCCTTCCCCTTCAGGGCAGCCTGTCATTCTGAACACATGGCCGGATTTTAAGGCAACTGATGATTTTCTGCTTTTTTGGCCCATCTCAAAATCCAGATTGAGACTTCACTCACTCACTTCAAACCTGCTCCTTCCATAGGCCACTGGGAAATTGTTTTTCATTGTTCATAAATTCCAAGCTTGTTTACACTGGAGAACAGGAAAAGCAAAAAGAGCCTGGGTGCTGGAAACCGCCAGCCCTATGCTGGGACGCTGCTGTGGAGTGATAAATGATTCTCGGTCCCCCGTGGGTTAGAGGGCACCAAACTTCAAATAAGTACAACATCCGATAACAAAGTTTTTCTCCATCATTTGCAATCCAAACACTAAGAACGCAACCCTCTGGACCCCTCATCCTTCATGTTCAATTGTAAATCCTGATTAAATAGCTTGCAGGTGTCAGGATTAAAGTGTATGCAGTGGGAGCCTAAACAGAGGGCCAGCTGGGTTCCTCATTTGCCAGTCGTAGTTTCTGCTCTGTTTGGAAACTGTTGACAGTACAACTAAAAATGTTCCTTTGGGTACAGGCTGAGTTAAATAACGAGCAGGATGAGTAAGAGAACATCTGTAGACATTTTTCTGTGTTTAACATACCTGCCTTGTTGATTTATAGTAAGCCCCCCATGTAATGTACATTCTGTAATCCAAAACATTTAACCTTTGGAGCCAAGGCTGTGATAAAGCTATCAGACACAGGAAAGGATCTTGACAAGTTTTGTATTCCCAACGATTTTCCTCAAAGGAAAAGAAATATGTGGTGATCCCTCACTTTGATTATTCAAATGACTGTGGTAATGCCTTGTCTAACACTAATATCTAATCGCCCCAAGGGTAGGTACAGAGAGGCTGAAACCTACCAATAAGTGGAAGCTGCCTGTTCAAAAGCAAAGCATTTTGGGAAAGCAGTCGTCTCCTGAAGTTGGATTGGTGAAGGGAGACTCTATGCAAATCACCTTTCTGACTGGAATTGGGGGGGAGGGTGTGGAGAAATGAGAGGGGGAGTGGGTAAGCAAGAAGAGAGAGAGAGAGAAGGAAGAATGAAAAGGAAAACTAAAGAGAAGAGAGGAAAGGAGAGGAGAGGAGAAAGTTTGGCCTTTTGCCGAGTCATTGTATTTAATATAATTTATACCTTTTGACCCGTCCATTCATTTTCAGAGACACCAGTGGGCAGTTATTCAAAGTGTTCTTGTAATCTCTTCCCCTAGATAGAAACCATGTATAATAATAAAAGACATTCATTCACATAGACTTTGAAGATTGCAAAGCACTTTAAATATATCACTCTGTGGGCTCTCACAAGAATGCCATGATAAAAGTTCTACAATTACTTGCTTTTTTTTTTTTTGAGAAAGGGAAATTGAATCTGAAAGATGTTAAGTGACTTGCCAATTGTCACACAAGGAGTAAGGGTCAGAAGTAGGCAGGATTTGAACCCAGATTTTCCTGATGCCACATCCACTATATCGAACTGCCCCTACAGGAAATGGATCAAGACCAGGGGAATAATTCCTAATGGCTACTTTGTTAAGTTTCTTTTTTTTCTTTCTTGTCTTTTTGAAAGGGAGAAGGCAGTGCAATTGGGATTAAGTGACTTGCCTAAGGTCACATGGCTAGTGTTAAATATCTGAGGCTGAATTTGAACTCAGGTAGGTCCTCCTGACTCCAGGGCCGGTGCTCTATTCACTGTGCCACCTAACTGCCCCTAAATTTCAAAATTATTTTTAAGGCTCATTTTCTATAAAGAGAAGTAAAATTATTTGTATGTGCCCATTGTTAGAAGGCATCTTCTCTATCATGTGTTCCCTAGCTAGGCTTGCATCGTTGTTGTTCCTGAATCATTTCAGCATCTGACTTTTTGTGACCCATTTGGGGTTTTCTATGCAAAAATGTTGGAGTGGTTTACCATTTCCTTCTCCAGCCCATTTTACAGATGAGGAACTAAGGCAAACAAGGGTTAAGTGACTTGCCCAGTATCACATACCTAGTAAGAGTCTGAAGCTTGATTTGAACTCACAAAGATGAGTGTTCCCAATTCCAAGCCCAGTACTTTATCCATCATACTACCTAGCTGCTCCCTTCTTCTTCTTAGTATGTCCTAAAAACTAGAGATGAAAGAGACTTTAAAGAGGATAGAAGTAAAGTGAAGACCATGATTGTCATTAGAATTTCCAAACCTTAAAGAATTATGTAAATGTTATGAGATCATGATCATGATGAAATTCAGGCCTGGAAGAGACCTCAGAGGCCATGTAATCCCACCCCCACCTTTAGCAGTTGAGCCAAAGAAGTGATAAAGAAGAGTCAGTGGGCGTGGGAAAAAGGTTAGAACACAAAACATAAAACATAGAACGTTAGAGCTGGACCCAAGAGATCATAACTCTAAAAGCTGAAAGGAAACTTAGAAATCCACTTATTTAATGCCTTTGTTTCACAGCTGAGGAAATTGAGACTTAATGAAGAGAAAGGGCTTCCCCAAGGTTACCGTGGTGGTTAGTGGAAGATCCAGGACTCCCAGGCTGCATGTTGACTTAGAAAACCCGATATTAACATTATCTATGTTGCATTCTATTTTTATGTATTCTATTAAGCAATTCCCAATAATACTTTAATCTAGTTCGGGCCATACTATGCAATCTTATGCTTTGACTTTAGCATCTCTTAACTCTACTACTCTAAATATTGATGGGAAAATCTACAAAGGCTGTGTCTTTAATGCTATTATCAGTCCTGCACTAGTGCCAACAATTTTCCTTTACATAGAATTTAACCATCTCTTATTTCATTTATTCTTTAGGAAAAACGTATAAGAGAAGCAGAGCACAGGTATTTTTTATCTCTAGTTTTCAGATGGGAAATGATGTCAGGGATAGTGAAGTGAGTTGCCAAGATCACCAAGTTACTAGGCTTGGACTAAATCCTAAATCTCCTGACTCCCTAGTCCCACATCCTACTCACTACATCATGCCATACTGCATCAACTAAAATGTATTGAATACCTTTTGGGTCCATGACATTGGATCTGATATAGTGCAAAAAATTTCATTTCTACAGGACACATTTCTGCCTTTTAGAATAGTGGTTCTCAAACTCAGACTTTTTGGTCTCAAGATACTTTTGCACTCTTAGAAACTATTGGGAACTCCAGATATATGTAGATTATGTCTATCAATAGTTACTGTTATCAGAAATTAAAATATCTTAGTATCATTATAAAGAGCAACTAGGTGGTACAGAGGATAGAGTTCCAGGCCTAGAGTCAGGAAGACTCATCTTCCTGACTTCAAATCCAGTTTTAGATACTTACTAGTTGGGTGACTCTAGGCAAGTCATTTAAACCCTGCTTACCTTAGTTTCCTGATCTGTAAAATGAGCTGGAGAAGAAAATGGCAAACCACTCCAGTATCTTTGCCAAGAAAAACCCAAAATGGTATTGTGAAGAGTAGGACATGACTGAAATGACTAAACAACAAAATTATTATGAAAATAGTTTTGACCTTGTAAACCTAAAAGGGTCCCCAAGACCACATTTTGAGTCACGGCTCTGGAAACCTGAAGTATAAGAATTGTAGTCAGAAGATATGGGTCCAAATCCTAACCCTGCCACTTGGTGCTTGTATGGCCATACAAAAATCATTTAACCTCTATAGCTCTCTGTTTCCTCATTTGAAAAAATAAGAGATTAGACTAGATGGCCTCTGACGTCTCTTCCAGCTCTACATCCATAATCCTATGAGCCTATAAATAATCAAGGGGCGGGAGGGGGGCCAGTGCAGATGGAGGAAGTTTGTACTAATACATCCTCAGAAATATTTATGGATCATGTAAAAGTATAAGTAACTGAAGGGAGGGAGGGATAGAGAGAGAATTCCAGCTGGGTCCAGGTACCCCAAATGCCTCAGTGTGGTTATAGCCTAGAGGGAATATAATAGAGGAAGCAAAGGACCGTTTCTTAAAAGTTTCACCTTTACCCACTTTCTCAAATTAAGAACAATTGCTGTAATATATTTGAGTTATATTTCTGGTTTTAATTCTTAAAGAAAAAAAAAAGCAAAGACTGGTTCCCTCAATGGCCTTGTGTGAATGAGAAAAGAGTAATAATGCTGGGATCTCTTTAGTAATTTCTATGGTATCCTTGCACATATTTCAGAAGGAATTTGGACATGAAGAGCCAACAGAGAGCAGAGCTTGGTTGGAGGAATTCCTAAAGTCAACATCTGCAAGGACCCATTTGGAGTCAGGATGCTGGAGTTATGCTTGGAAGTATGTTTGACAGTCCTAGTACTCAGTGGGACCTGACTGAGAACAAACTTATGACAAATGAGTCAGAAGTTAGCCATACTGGCCTATTGGATTAAATTGGACAAACATGCACTAAGCACCTGCTACATGGGAGGCCCTGTACAAGGTCCAGAGGCATTCAAAGGCCAAAACAATAGCTCTTGCCCTCAAGGAGCTTATATTCTAATATGTGTGTATAACATATGCACACAGGTAAATGCAAACTATAAACAAAATAGTATGAGGTAATTTCAAGAGATAAAAGAACACTAATGAAGGGGGAGGGGCAAGGTGGGTTCACAAATGATCTCCCACTGGAAGCATAGGGTACCTGACCTGTACTTCAAATGAAGCCATGGGTTGTAGTCAACGAAGGTAAGAAGGGAGTGTATTCGTCTTAGTGAATGTTCTGAATGTCTCAAAGCATCAGGGAAGCACAATTATTGGCATGCCCCCAGATGGTGTAATGAGTGGAAAATAATGATGGCATTTTTTTAAAGGACATTTCTGTCCAGGCACTTAACTTTGGCCCAGGAATATTATAGCAAAGGAGAGAAAGGAATTTTGGGTACCAGTGAGGTTTTGTACTGTATTCTATCACTTTCTCCTAATCATTTATTTATTAATTTAAGCACATACCATTCTACTAGGCACTATAAAATGCTAATTAAATAGTCCTAATGCTCACCTTTGAGGGTACTAAAAACTTTTACAAGAAAAATATATAGAAGCTTGTTAAAGTCTTTAGTTCTTGATGGCTTGTACCTTAACTAAACATTCACACCATGGCGTCATTACTAAGCTATTGACAAAAAATGTGACTCCTTTGGTCCAGAATTGGCATAGAATCAAGATCTAAGCCTTCCTGACTAATAGCAATAACCAGAACCTACCTCCTCGACAATCTGACCCCAAGTCACCCCCAAACTTCTGTCCTCACACACACACACACACACACACACACACACACATACACACACAGGCACACACAGGCACACACGTGTATACACACATGCATACATGTACATGCACACTCAGAATCCCTTTTTTTGTGAGGTTCCAAGAACTACAGGGGCTCGAAGGAAAACTGTAATGCTTATACTGGTAGGCATTTCAAGAATAGTTTAAGATTTGCCAAATTAAAATGGGATTGCCTTATCTATATCTATATACATATATTAAAAATATACAACAAATTAATATGTTATGTAATTAATTACATAGCAAATTGTTATGTATAATAATGTGTATAATGGGGGAGTGGATGTTTAATTTAATCATTTAATTCAAGATTAAGCTGCCAGTTCTTTTTTATTTCAAATCTGCTAAAAAATCTAAGATTGTATTAGTCTACTTTTAAGCCATTGATGAGCAAGGGTTTTTTGGGGGGGTTTTTTGGCATCTATTATGGGTAATGGACAAGCAACTATTGAGGACTGTCCCTGCACTGAGCAGTGTGCTTCAGCCCAGTGGCTAATAGAAAGAAATATGAGGGGACAGCTAGGTGGCTCAGTGAATAGAGCACCAGCCCTGGAGTCAGGAGGACCTAAGTTCAAATCCGGCCTCAGATACTTAACACTTATTAGCCATGTGACTTTGGGCAAGTCGCTTAACCCCAATTACCCTACCTTCCCCCTCCAAAAAGCAAAAAAAAAAAAAAAGAAGAAGGAGTATGAGAATTAGCCCCTTCCCTCCAGGACTCTTCAGTCTAGTTGGGGAGGCAAGATGACAGATGAAATAATCAGAGTTCTACATTTCTTGCCTTAGTAAATAGAATGTGAGGAATCCATCTAAATAACTCTTTGATGATTGAGGAAATTTGGTGCCTCAAAGTCATGCATCTGAACACAATTTCTTATTTTTTATGGGACTTTTGCTGCTGAAAGTCTTTTTTATACAATGTGTTGAATATGTTACTGTCGCTCTATCCTGAAGCGTCTTGTGCACTTTCTCACCTTACCTTGCATCCAATTATAATTATTTGTGTATGTGACATATTTCCCCCTAAGCTCCTTGAGGGCTGTGTTTTTGCCCCTCTCTCCAATTACAGGGGGGAAATTTCTATTTGAATGTGAGATTTAACTGGATTGTGGTTAACTCAGAATTTACTATAATAATTTATAATTGTGATTAGATAATAACACAATTCTATATTCCTTTGAGGTATGATTTATTTAACTTTCTACCATAGACCTTGGGTAATGCCCAACTTAATTTTTCTTCCTTCATAATCCAGAGGTAAAATGGCTCCTGTTGCTTTTCCCCTTCCTTACTAGTAGTTGCCATCTCTTTCTCATATATCCCAGCATTAATTTACTGATCTACATTTATCACACCTTCCAGATGACAATCTCAAAACCTGGATTACAACAGACCTTGCCTTAGGAAATGCTGCATATAAGCTAATCTTTTCTCCCCCAATAACTAACCACTAGATTTGAGCTATGTCTGGCTTGGCATGTTGTACAGAGAAAAATCTGTAGCTACACTTAGCTAATATGAAGTCTAGAGCAGCTGGAGTCATGTTATTGAGGGTTACTCTGGACCAATATGGTCCATAGCCTGCCCAAATTTGCCAGAGCAAAACAAAAAAGATGCTTTGTGGAGATGAGAGCAGTATTCCTTGTCCTGTGCTCATATTGACACAAGGAGGCAAAAAATCCAAGTGAAAAAAAAGTGAAGTTAACCCTTGGCTACCACATGGGTATTCCTGGAAGACATAAACAAGGCAGACATTCAGGGAGTGAGTTCAACTGCATGAAAATAGTAAGATCCTTTCAAACTCTGGAGCTCTCAGTATACTTCACCCTACATGGCTGACTTAAAATCATGGTATTATTAATCTGGAAAGGACCACAGTCTGAGTTCCTTAATTATATATACAGAAAAAGAGACTGAGAGAGATAAAAATTATTTGCTTAAGGTCATAGGATCATAGTTTTAGATTGGAAATCCTGAAAAGGACCTTTGAGGTCATCTAGTCTAAATTCTCTCCATTTTACAGATAAGGAAACTGAGGTTAAATTGTGTGCCCCAGGTCACACAGGTAAAAGTGGTTCGACTGGGATTTGGAACTAGGGTCTCTGAATCCAAATCCAGTGTTATACTTGCGGTTACAACAGAACCAGAACCAGAAAAAAAGATCTCCTGATTCCCTAGGGCCTAGGCTAATGCTCTTTCTCCTATGACATAATTCCTTGCCCTTAATAGGCCATCTCTGCAAAGACTAAAATGGAGGGTAGGGATAATTTGAATAACTTAGGCTGAAGGAAACACACTTTGTGAAGAAGAAAGGGAATGAAACTTTCACAATGACTCAACTACACAAATGGGACCCCACAAACATGGCTGTATTTACATAATCATGGTCTTCTCCCCAAGTCCAAGGAGAATTCCTAGGATTTGGAGTCTGAGGACCTGGGTTCAAATCTCCATTCTGCTATTTACTAGTTATATATATGACCTTAAATATGTCTAACCTCAGTTTCTTCATCTGTAAAATGGCAGGATTAGACTAGATGGTCTCTAAGTCTGCAATCCTATGATCATTTGTTCTGTTTCCAAATGAATTTTTGGAAACTGCAGGTAATATAAGATGATGTGGACCTCAGTGACTGAATTTTGAAGACTTATATTTTCCACTTAGGAGGAACAATCCAAGGTCTGTGGTAGGATAGGATGGCAAAGCAGTTCATACAGGTTGGAATTATGGGAAACTCCAGTACAATCTTCGACGGCTCTTACATCCAACAGACATTCCCAGAATCAATTTATAGTAGGAGCCAAAGATCAAAAATTTTAGGGGAGCTTGGGGAATGATTCCTCCCTAACCCATCTATTCTTTCATCTGCATATCCACTGTAACAGAATAGCAAACAGCTCCTGGTTCCTGAGTTGTCTCTTGGAAGCCTTCACAGCAGGCACAGGGAGCCTAGAATGGTCTGCAAAGCTTGTCCCCAGCTGTCTGCTGCAGTGCATTTGGAAATCATCCTGTAAAAAGCTTCACTCTCTCCTCTAAAGCTCCAGCCCCCCACAAAAAAATGACAAGACTCAGCAGCCTTGCCTTTGCCCTCATGGGAGGCAGACCTGGAAAATGGGGTTAATAATAAAAAATGTTCTTGCTCTCATAGGAGTATTATGAGGATCAAATGGGAGAAGGGATAACAAAAATGTGCTCTGTACATACTTACTGATTTTTGTCTTTGGAAATATGAGACTTTTGGATCTGTGAAAAACCTCCTTATGGACCTATGGCTAGTACAGACCAAGGTTGGTGGGGCATGAATCACAAAACCATAGATTTAAAGTAGAAAAGAAACTGCCAAGCTACTTAATCCAACCTCCTAATTGGCCAGTCTTTCCCCATCACCCCCTGTTGCCCTCAGAATCTTTTACACATTTCACAATTAGCGGAGGTTGGGTTCCACTACAAAAACGTTGCTATGGATTACATATGCACATTCAGTTCTAGATCAATGGCCAATCAAAAGGCCTTTTCTTCACTAGGAAACAATCGTAGAATACCTGGGCATGTTTTGAGCCAGGGAGAAGGAATCATCTATTAGATGGCATCACACAGAAAACAGTTCACCAAACTGTCTATGTGGGTTGGGTAGCAGGACTGAGGACTCATTGGCCAATCCTCTCTCCTTTATATACAGAAACTGAGGATCGTGGAGGTTAAGTGATTGCTCAGTGACCCAAGATTACTAAGTATAAGTATCAGGAATGGAGCTCAGATCTTCCTGATTGTGTTGTTGTTCAGTTGTGCCCACCTCCTTGTGACCCCTTAGACATTATTCATGGGGTTTTCTTGTCAAAAATGTTTGAGTGAGTTGCTTATTTTCTCCTCTAGTGGATTAAGGTAAATAAGGTTAAATGACTTGCCCAGAGTCACTTAACTCGTAAGTGTCTAAGGCCAGATTTGAACTTGGGTCTCCCTGACTCGAAGTCCAGTACTCCATCCACTAATCCATCTAGCAGCCTCTCCTGACTGTGGGGCCAGTTCCATTCACTATATCAGACTTCTTCTCAACATAGGCATTGGAAACTCCACATGGAGACTCTGGTAGGGGCATGTTTCATTTCTGCCATGGTCTTCTTGCTTAATCTATGGCCCACCACTGATCCAGGTTTTCAGTCACTCTTGAAAGAAAATGAAATCTGAGCCTGAGAAAGATTTTCAATGTTTTAAAAACCAATTTCCTTGGGTCTAGCTCTTTCTGTGCTGGCAAAATGACAGGTATTTGCAAAACTCCAGAGATTTTAGTGGTTCCTTGACAGGCTGAATTTTGACAAATAATCCCCTGAACCTGGATGGAAAGCACCATGTTCTTTGGCATCCGCTCTCCCTGCCTCCGTTAATTCACTCTATCAGAACAGGGATCTACAGCCCATTTGCTCCATTGCTTTCTCTCCTCACTTTATTCACTTGATCTCCCTATCAGGAAAGTTTGCGAAGCTTGTGAGAGAAGTTGGGGTTCACTTCAAAGTAAACAAGACTCTAATGGTTTTGATAGTTGTCTGGCATCATCATGGCAGCCAATCCAATGATAGAGAGTCTAGTAGGCTTAGTATCAAGATCATTCTTAGCTGTCCTGGACCAAGGAATATATGTGATATCTATGACAATCCATTGATTGGCCAAGCAAGCATTTATTAGGATCTTTACTATGTGCCAAGAGATTTCATTATGAGGTTTATGTTGGCCAGAAACAGGAGGTCCTACCTGGTCTTTGGTTAATGGTACAAAAGCATTCATTAGGAATAATTATTCACATTCCTGGAGTCGTTTATGATTGATAAAGCCCTATCCTTACAATAGCCCTGAGAGGTGGATATTATAAATAACTCTCAGTTCCCATTTGAAAGATTAGGAATCTGAGGTCCAGAGAGGCTAAAATGCTTCTCAATGATCTCATCGCTAATAACCTTGAATCCAGTTCCTCTGACTCCAAGATCAATGTTTTACCTATTTTCTGCCTTCATATCAACCATATTTCCAACAATAGCAATACCTCCCCCTTTTTAGCACAGTGCTTTAAGTTTACAAAGCATATCTATCATCTCAGTTGTTCCTCACAACATTGCGATTGAGGCGGTTCAGGAATTCTTATTCCCATTTCACAGATGAGGAAACCAAGACACATAGAGAGGGTCATTGACTTGCATAGGGTTACATGACTAGCAAGAAGCAGAACCAGGATTCAAAACCAGTTTGTGAGTCTGAGTCCAATGCCCCTGCTACTGCATGGTGCTGCCTCTTCTCTCTGTGGCTACCACAAAGGCAGTGATAAGACGTATAAAATCACTTTCCCACCTCTGATTGAAACATTCTGCTCTTTCTGCCTTTCTGTTCTGTCAAAGGAACTGTTAAAACAGTTAACATGTTGCTGCTCATACTAGGTTTTCAGGGAACTTGTGAATCCATAGAGGTTCCCATAGCTTCACCTCCGCAAAAGCTGGGGTTCTGTGTCAATTTTTCTACTGTCCCAGGGTCCTCCCCTGGAATTTCTTAAAGTTGATTATGATTTCCTGTTGGACAGGACTTTAAAAAATGTTTTGCTTTTGGCTTTATTTCTCTTTAACTATTCCTTTTTCAGTTGTTGTTCAAAATCATGAGGTCATTCCTGCCAGAACTTATTTTTCATCATCTTTTCTCCCCAAGTGCTTGCACTGTGGCCTCTTCCTCCACTTGGTCCTGTAAACATTATGTTCCTGTTTTGGAGCTTAGGGAGAGCATTTGCATGCCTGGTTTACTGATTTTGCCTTTTTCTCAACGAAGAGCACTTTCCGGGGTATCTTACAATTGGTTCTACTTCCTCAAAACTATGATATATGGCAAAATCCAGACCAATAGCCAGATTCTGTGGCCCATGAGATCACAGGGAGAAGGGAACATTGTTGGTATTCTTAGATATTACTAGTTTGTTAGAAATAGGCCCAAAATTCAAGGTGAATATCTTGCAATTGGAGTTTGTATATATAAAGATTTCAAAACCTGAAGGCACTATGAGAGGCAATCAGAGGTAAGGGAAAGAGTCCTGGATTTAGGAAGAAAGGGGAGGAAATAAACATGTATACAGCATGTACTATGTATCAGGCACTGTGCTAAGAGATTTTTTTAATAAATATTATCTCATGCAATCTTTACAATAACTCTCCATAATAGGTACTATTCTTATTCTCATTTCATAGATGAGGAAACTGAGGCAAACAGAGGTTAAGTGACCTGCCCAGGGTCACACAGCTAGTAAGTGTTTGAGGTCAGATTTGACCTCAAATCTTCCTGACTCCAGACCAAGCGCTCTATCCACTGAGCCATCCAGAAATCTTAGAAGTCATCTAAGTCATTCACTTATTTTACAGATGAAGAAAATCAGACGGAAAGAAGTTAAGAAATTTATCCAAGGTCAGATCAGAAGGTCTGGAATTTGAACCAAGGTCCTTTGATTCCACTTAGCTGCCTCTGAATTAGAACCAGTACAATTCAGGAAAATATTTATGAAGCATCTACTTGGAATAAGTTACTGTTGACAGAAACTTATATTTTCCCAGAGATAGGATAGTGTCTCTAGAATATGTACACAGAAAATGAAATACAAAGTTAGACAAAGTAATTTCAAGAAAGAGAGAGCACTACTGACCAGCTTAATGAAATAGATATTAATATTTAGAAAAATATAAATTGCCCAAGTTAACAGAAGTCAAATACTTAAGTAACCCTTTGAACAAGAAATTGAACAAGTCGTAAATGAACTCCCTAAGAAGAAATTCCAAGGACAAGAGGGGTTTACAGGTGAATTCCACAAAAAATTTAAAGAATAGTTAATTCCAATATTATATAAACTGTTTAAAAAAATAGGTAAAGAAATCCTAGTAAACTCCTCCCATGACATAAATATGATTTTGATACCTAAACCATAGAGAACAAAGACAAAGGAAGAAAATTCTAAACTAGTTTTCTTAATGAATATTGATACAAAAATTTTAAATAAAATACCAGCAAGGAGATTACAGCAATATACCATAAAAATCATATACAATGACCAGACTGAATTTGTACCAGGACTTCAGGCTGGTTTAATATTGGGGTCACTGTAAGCATAATTGACCATATCAATAACAAAAACAACAAAAATCATATGATCATATTAATAGATGCAAAAAAAACCCTTTTAACAAAATACAAACTCTATTCCTATTAAACACACTAGAAAGCATAGGAATATATGTAGCTTTTCTTAAAAATAAGTAGTAGCTAACTAAAACTAAGAGCAAGCATTATCTGTAGTGGGGGTAAACTAGAAGTCTTTCTAATGAGATCAGAGGTAAAGGAAGTATGTCCATTATCACCATTATTGTTTAATATTGTACTAGAAATGCTAGCTATAGCAATAAGATAAGAAAAAGAAATTTAAGGAATAGGCATAGGCAATTAGGCAACAAAACTATCACTTTTTACTAATGATATGATGGTATATTCAGATAACCCTCAAGAATCAACTAAAAAACTAATTGAAAAAATTAACAACTTTGGCAAAATTGCAGAATATAAAATTAAACCCACAGAAATCACCAATATTTCTATATATTACCAGCAAAACTCATCAAGGAGAGATAGAAAGGGAAATTCCATTTAAAATAATTGCAGATACTATAAAATACTTGGGAATCTTCTTGTCAAGATATATATAGGAACTATATAAGCCAAATTACAAAACATTCTACACACAAAGAAAGACACATAAATAATTAGAAAAATATTCATTGTCCATGGATAGGTCAAGCCAATATAATAAAGAACACAATACTACTTACATATTAACTTATTCAGTGATATACCAATCAAGCTACCAAAGGATTGCTTTATAGAGCTTGAAAAAAATTATAACAAAATTCATCTGGAGGAACAAAACATCAAGGCTAGCAGGGGAATCAATGAAATAAAAAATATGGGGAAAAAAAAAGGGACCTAGCAGTACTAGATCTCAAACCATACTACAAAGCAATAGCCAAAACATTTTGGTGATGGTTAAGAAAAAGAATGGTTGATCAATGGAATAGATGAGATACATAATATTCAGAAGCAAATGGACACAATAGACTACTGTTTGATAGATCCCAAAATCCCAGATATTGGGACAAGAACTTACTATTTTGACAAAAACTTCTGGAAAAACTGGGTAGCAGTCTGTCAAAAATTGACTGTAGACCAACATTTTAAACCATATACCAAGGTAAATTCAAAATGAATACATGATTTAGATATAAAGGGTAATATCATAAGCAAATTAAGAGAGTATAGAAAAAAATTGCCTGTAAGATCTTTGGATAGAGGAAAAATTCATAACCAAACAAGAGATAGAGAGGTTTGTGGGTTATAAAATGGATAGTTTTGATTACATAAAATTACTATTTTTTGCTTAAACAAAACCAGTGCAGTCAAAATTAGAAGAAAAGCAAGAAACTGGTGGCAGGGGGAGTGGGAGGGGTTTGCAGAAGGTTTCTCAGATAAAGGTCTTATTTTTCAAATATATAGAGAATTGAGGCAAAAGTATAAAAATAGGAGTCATTCCACAATTCATAAATGGTCAATAGATACAAATAGGCAGTTTTCAGAGAAAGAAATCAAAGCTATCAATAATCATATGGAAAAGTGCTCTTAATCACTAATAATTAGAGAAATGCACCTCATATCTATCAGATTGGTTTAGATAACAGAAAAGGAAAATGACAAATGCTGGTGGGGACGTAGGAAAATAGGTTCACTAATGCACCATTGGTGGAACTGTGAACCAATTCAACCATTTTGGAAAATGATTTGAACTATGTCCAAAGGTCTATAAAACTGTGCATACCCTTTGACCCAGCAAAACCACTACTAGGTCTATACCCAAAAGAGATAAAAGAAAAAGGTAAAGGACCAATATGTACAAAAATATTTAGAGCACCTCTTTTCATAATGGCAAAGTATTGAAGGGGATGAAAATTGAGGGGATGCCTATTAACCGGGAAATGCTTGAACTAGTTTTGATACATGAATGTGATGGAATATTATCGTTCTGTAAGAAATGATGAAGAGGGTGGTTTCGGAAAAATCTGGTGTAAAGTGGAGTAAGCACAAACAGGAGAGCAATCTACATAGTAACAGCAATATCATAAAGATAATCAGCTGTGAAAGACTTAGTAAAGGTGATTCATACAATGATCTACCACAACTCCAAAGGACTCATAATGTAAAATGCTTGTTGTTCAGTTATTTTCATTCATGTCCAGCTCTTTATGACCCCATTTGGGGTTTTCTTGGCAAAGATGCTAGAGTGGTTTGCCATTTTCTTCTCCAGTTCATTTTGCAGACGAAGAACTGAGGCAAACAGAGTTAAGTGACTTGACCAGGATCATGCAGCTAGTCATTGTCTGAGGCCAGATTTTAACTCAGGAAAATTATCTTCCTAATTTCAGGTCCAGCACTCTATCCACTGCAGCACCTATCAACCTCCAGAGACTCAGAGTGCAGCTTAAAGTATTTTTTTCCTTTATTTTTCTTGCCCCTTTCTCTCCCCAAAATACAAAAAACTTTGGTTAATGCAGAAATGTTTTTCAAGACTTCATATTTATAATAGACATAATATTTTTTATCTTTTCAAGGAGATGGGAAAGAAGAGAATTTGAAACTGAAAATACAAATAAAATTTAAAATAAAAGAAAGAAAGAGAGCACTTGCAACTGGCAGAGGTGTTGGCCTAATTGGAAAGACATGTAGGGGGTGATATGAACTGTGGTTTGAAAGAAGAAAGGAATTCTAAGAGGTAGCAATAAGGAAGAAGTGCATGACAGACAAGGGAAGACCATATACAAAGGCACAGAGGTTGGAGATGGCACCTAGCTCTATTAATATGTGGATTTGGGAAAATAATTTTATCTATGTGGGCCTCAGTTTCCTCAATTATGAAATATGGATGGAGGTAGGTGGGAACTAAATGACCTTTAAGGTTCCTTCCAACTCTGACTCCTAAGCACAGTTGCACAAAATTAGAAAATATTACCTGTTTTGGCATGAGCTTAAAAAAAAAATCAAACTGCACCAATTCCATTCGGGGCACTACATCAGTATTAAATAATAATAAAACTACATATTTATAGTTCCTGAAAGAAACATTGGGGAGAAAGTATGTGTCTTGTAACTCCTAAAATATATTGACTATATTTTTTCCATATGGGCAACAGGAATAGTTTGTGGAAGGTCACAGACTTGGCTCAGTCACTATGTAAACTTATTCAGCAATTCTAGAGATAATCTCCCAGACTCTACAGAGTAACTTCCTCCAAAATATTCGTATTAGTTGGGAGTTTCAAGAGGGCCTCATGGTTGTGAACATTTCTTAAAGGTGTGGGCACTCATAGTCAGAAACCATAGCACAACTTAGGTAGTCACTGATGTGTCCTAGGATTTGGAGATGACAGAGCAGAAATGACTCTTTGACCATTAGGAGAGAAATTTTGACACAAATAGTTGCTTTTCTGGGGATTTATGTTCTTTGGGTGATTTTTGACAGTCGCATGTCCCTTGGTCAAGCACATTCCTGATAAATAGGCATGCCACCTCCCTCTAACATGAAAGTTGGACTCAGAGCTAAGGTATTTCATTAAAGTGGGAAAAAGATCCCTCCCTAATTCTAGCTTTCCCCTTGCCCTTCACAAAAGTCCCCCTGGCATTCTACACAGATAGGTAAAGAATTTCTTAGAAGTCAGTCTCTAGCCCCAACATCCTTCCTCTTTTTCAGTCAAGAAGTCCCTAGAACAAGTGTTCTTATTAGCTTTTTGTTTATGTCATGGATCTTTTTGGTGGTCTGGTGAATTCAATGGTGAATCCTTTCTCAGAATAAGTGTAATTGAAAGGAATACTAAATTTCAGTTGGAGGTTAATGAAAACAAAGATGTAATTTTCCCCCCTCATCCACAGAGCCCAGGTTAAGAATACATGAAACAGAGCCAAATATGAAGGTCTGTTGGTAAAGTATAATGAATCAAACAAGATAAAATGTAATGGAAAAAAAACTTAAAGTCTTATATGCAGGTTCAAAAATCAATAGCATATGTATAAGATTGGCAAGCTTGATAGCAATTTATGCTTTAATAGACTACAAGTTCAATATGTTTCAAAAGTGTGATGTAACTACTCAAAACAGAAAAATTGATTGGTCTTTACACAGTATTATTAGAAATATAGTGATCAGAACTAGGGAGATTAGTAGACTTTAAGATGATATATAGAGTAGAATAATAGAATCTTAGAAGAAACTGCAGAGGTAATCTAGCCCAACCTTCTGCCTAAAGTATATAGTACTGAATCTTTGGCAATATGTTTCATGGGGATAGCAACAAAATGACTGACTTTCATGATTAGGATGGTGAAGGCACTCAAAATGAGATCATAAAAAAGAGATTCATGAAGGCATGGAGGTGGTCCTGGGTTCTTGAAGGCTATGGCAGCAGAGTCTAAGTTCTGGTAAATTCTACTAAATTAAGAAGGAGTTTTGACTTACTCAGTTTCTGACTTGAACTGGGGTTTGCTGCTCCTTAGGCAACCTGGTGGCTCCCTGCTCCTGGGAGGTAGGGAGGGGAAGGGGGTAATCTGGGTGGACATGAAGATCACCATATTAATGCAAAACATGGTAGCCATCTGATCTGCATTGCTCTTTGCAGCTCAGAACTCCTAAACTCAAAAGAAATGCTAGCCTCAAAGGTGATTCCAAGTCTGAGGCACAGTCAGAGTTGGGATAAAATGATGTATATTGCAGTTACTTTTTTGTGCATAATACCCCTAATGGACTATGGACTCCATGAGGGCACTTTGTAATCCCTACAGCATAACACAGAGCTCTGCACACAGTAGGCTTTTTAAAATATTTGCATATTAATGTAATGGGCTATTACTGTATTGTGAGAAGCAATGGTGATGAATACAGAGAAGTATGAGAGACTTGCATCATGCAGACTGAATAAGTAAAACCAAGAAAATATTATATGCTGTTGACCATAAATGGAAAGAACAACACAAAGTGAAAACTACAAAATTATAGTAACAAATATGATCCCAAAGAAGTATGTTCCAAGTGTGATGGCCCACATCTGTAATCCCAGCTACTGAGGAGGCGGAGGTTGGCTTATCTTTTGAATTTGGGAATTCTGAGCTGCCACAAGCACTGCACATTAGATGGGTGCAATAAATTTTATATTAATATGACGATCCCTTCATCACCTAAGAGCAAGGGTCCACCAGGTTGCCTAAGGAGTGGCAACCCAGCCTAAGTCAGAAACCAAGCAGGTCAAAACTCCTACAATTATCAGTAATGAGAGCAGGTCAAAGATCAGCCCTTACACTTCCAGATTAGGCAATATAGGGAGACCCAGTTTTTAAAAAGGCAGAGTTGAGGAAGGAAGGAAGGAAAGAAGAAAGGAAGGAAGGAAGGAAGGAAGGAAGGAAGGAAGGAAGGAAGGAAGGAAGGAAGAAAGGAAGGAAGGGAGGGAGGGAGGGAGGGAGGGAGGAAGGAAGGAAGGAAGGAAGGAAGGAAGGAAGGAAGGGAGGGACGGAGGGACGGAGGGAGGAAGGAAGGCCAGGAGGAAGGAAAACTAATTTCTAGATGTCAGAATAGCCCCATCTGGACCAGGGACCATGCCTTCTACCCTGACTGAATTAGTATACTCAGCTTGGTACTCTGCCTTGGAGATGAACTTGATTGGTCAGAGAGTACAAATTCACCTACAGAACTACATCTAGCTGGCTCCAAACCAAGTTTCTTATCCTTCCACCCTGAACGTCTTGGGGGTATATTGCAACACTCTATCCCTTCCCTCGATATACATGTGCTTTAGGAACAGCAGTAAAATCAATACTACCCTCGTTTCTGGAAAAGGGCTATTTGACTTCTCTATGGCTCTCTTTATCATTCCTATGATTCCTCGTATCAAAATGTCGTTTCCTGTGTAATACTCACACATATCTGTTGCTACTCTCTGTTAGAATGTAAGCTTCTTGATAGAAAGGATTGTTTCTCTTTTGCCTTTTATACCTAACACATAAAATGGTACCTGGCATATAATAGGTACTTAATAAATGCTTGTTTCATTCATGAGGACAACACGTTCAGCTGTTGTTTCCTTACTCAACTTTTTCTTTAACCAGCTTCACCTTTCACCCCTAAAATAACAGCCTAAAGTCCTGAGATTAAATCCTACCTAGATAGGAACTTGTACCTAAAAAACAGTAGTCGAGACCTAAGCAAAGTTTACTTGGGGGTATTCTATAAGTTTGTGCCTGTCATTGAAAAATATGACCTATTGGACTCTTGAAAGATCCTGGTTTCTCCTTCTTTCTTTCTTGCCTTTCCTTGATCTCTGGGTCTCCAGATCTTTGCCTTAGATCAGACTCTTGACATCTGTCCTGTTCTGATGCCCCCATTTGATAAAACTGGTGAAACAGTCATTTAGACCATTGGGTACTAAACCCCAGCTCTGAACTGCAGCAAATTTTCTGGGCTTACCTCAGTTACCTATTATAAATCAAAGTCTGGAGATGAGATTTTTTGTTCATGAATTAGCTGTCTGACCTTGGTTAAAGTACTCAGCCTTTTGAGTCAATTTCCTTATATCTAGATAATACTACATTATCTTACCTAACTTCCTCCTAGAACTTTTGTGAGGACAAGGTGGAAAAATATTAAAATTCCATTAAGAGCATGAAATGCTATATAAATATTATTATTCTTCCTATTGCTAAAAATTGACCCCCACCTAAAAAATGTATGTCCAAGAGGTCTTAATCCCTTAACTATTAGGGGAAAAAAATAGAGTATATTCTGATCCTATCACAAAATAATTCAAAGACAAGGAAAGAGAGGTAAAAACATGAATGATTACCCAGTATCCTCTGGGAATTCTAGGTCAGCTAAGAGTAGCCTCTCTATTGATAAAGGTGATGGTTAAAGGGTATAGTAACACAGCTTGCAAAACATGGAAAACAAAATTCAGACTATTTTATTATCCCTTCCTTAAAGCACTAGAAAGGAGAAGAGCTTAAAAAACTGCATTGAAACTGACATATCTTTGAAATGAAAAGCTTCAGAGAAACTCTAGGAAAACAACTAAAATTAAACCCTAAAAATATCCACCATACTTCCACATTGTATAGCATGACCTTGTCTTTATGAATACTTTCATTTCATATCTCTACTAAGCTAATCCTAACCTAGCCTTTCAAGTCCATAGGAATGAAGGAAACATGGGAATGTTTTTACACACACACACACACACACACACACACACACACACACACACACACACACACCCCTCTATCATTCCCAGTGACTGTTCTCAAGCTCAATTATCATAGCACCCCCTCCAAGAAGAAGTGAGCCTGCTTGTAGATAGGGGGGAGGCTTCCTGCTGTTCCTCTGCATGCCACCTTGATGAATGACTATTTTTCTTGTTGGTGACAACCTCTGTGCTTTTCCTATTACTGTTAGTGCCATCACATAAACATGTGAAATTGCTAAGCAACATCTAAGAACCTGCCTCCCACATTCCACCTCCTTAGCTTTGCACCTCTGGTTTTCACTTTCCTTCTGATATCTGAGCAACAGTGGGGACAGATCACTGAATGTTAAATATTCTGTCAGTATATCCCATCGATCAAAGGGCATTTGCCCCAAATCAAAGGTTGCCTGAAATTCATTGATGCAGCCTGGAACTTCCCTTAATTGTCAAAGGTTTGTTGGGCTAATTGTACTAAGGGAAAAGAAAAACTGGCTACAGAGGGGTAAACAGAACCACTCTCTTCCCAGGGAGAGATCTGACAACTCATACAGAATCCAGGAGTAATGCTATTTTGATCAGAACTAAACTCAACTCCAAAGTCTACATTGAAAACATCATGTGTTAAAAAGAATCCAATTCAAAAGATGAGCAACATGAAAAAGGGATGGACCAGGGTCTGGTTTATGACAGCTACCTGAATCTCTTAGCATAGTAGGTTGAATATAATTGGTGCTCATTAAAAGTTTGTGGATTTGCTAAATATTAAAAAAATTAAGTTTAGAAACTAAGTTAAGGAGTTCAGATCTATTCCTTTATTCATGGACGCAGACTAAATTTGTTGCTTTTTTACAAATCAATAGACAAGGTATTCTGTTGACAAATCATTGACTACTAAAATTATTTTCGTTTTTTCTTTATTTTACTTGGTAAAGGTGAATCCTAAACAGTTAGCAGCTTAGTTAGGAGTTAAAGAACAGGCAACATTTA
Source organism: Pseudochirops corinnae (assembly GCA_028646515.1). NCBI lineage: Eukaryota > Metazoa > Chordata > Mammalia > Diprotodontia > Pseudocheiridae > Pseudochirops > Pseudochirops corinnae. Next base: position 83,467,204 of record CM053589.1, read on the forward strand.
TCTAATAGGCACCAGCAGAGCTCAACGTTTTTGACAGATGAAGCTTTTTTCCGGGTCTGCCATTAAGTCCTACTCTCAAAGGGAACAGTGGAAACCAATTCCATTTCAGGCACTGAGGGCTCCTCTATCTAGCATCCTTTGGAGAAACCACATTTTGCAGTAAGTGAAATGACAGACACTGTCAATGAACCTGAGGAATCCTCTGGAGTATTATTGTGGTTTGGCTAAATGATGATCAGATGAAATATTAGTTGGTTAAGCCTTACCAAAGTTGTCTTCACATTAGTTGTTTGCCCTATGCTACTAAATGACGCTGCCTTCCATTTTTTTCATAACTGTTTTTCATTTTGATATTCTATCATGAACAGAAGTAAGGATAATGTTAATAGTCCCTTTTGGAAACATTAATCAAAAGAGCTTATTTATTATTTGGTGCAAGCATTTAAAAGTTTAAGCATTTCCAGCACCATTACTGGTGAAAGAGCCCTATAATGAAGAGTTAACCTACAAAAAAGCATTTCCTTTTGAGAACCAAAATGAGCCCTTTTTTAAGGTTTCCACTGGATAAAGGAAAAGATGATGAACTTTCTGGGACTAGCATAAACAAAATGGAAAAAGCACAATGAAAATTAGTTATTTTACTGGTGCCACCAATTTAGAAGTTATAGAGAGATTTGGGGAAGATAGAAATCGAATACCCAAGTACATAAAGCTTTGGTCAGTGTAGAGGGTTCATTATGTGGGAATTACTTTGTTCTATGTGGATTTTTATGTGATGGTCTATAACTTTAAAAACTACTAGGTAAGTTGCTTGAGACACTTATTTGACTTCTATAGTCAAATAATTTCCCCATAGCTAGTCAATTCCATTCCATTCAACAAGCATTTTTAAAGCCCTGTTTGTTAGATTGTAAACTCCATGAAGAGCTTTGACTGTTTTTGCTTTTACCTCTCTGCCTTTAGTTGCTAGCACATAGTCCTTAAAATATACTTGTCAGTTGATTACCTGACAGAAAATGGGTTGGTCGTGTGTGAGGATAAAGACAGGTAGAGTTTTCTGTTAGTATTTTCAATATGTCAGAAGGATCTTTGTCAAAAGGGTGTGGAAGGCCATTAGAACACTGAGTGGATCCTCTTAGAGAAACTGATAGAACACAAACAATAGTGTCATACAGTAGATAGCCATGAATGCATTTTACTCTGCTTACTGATATCCCCCTGAAATCTCAAGCTCACTCAAATGCTGGTTTCCCATGTTGCCTCACTCAAGAAATCTTTATTTCCCCAATTGTTGGTGTCCTCTTTCCCCAAGGTACTGTGTCGTGTGTGTGTGTGAATGTATGTGCATGAGTCACACGCATATCTATATAGCTTGTATATGTTCATCTGCAAACATGTCATTTCTCCCCTCTTCCCCCATTAAAAATAAGCTCTTTGAGGGCAGGAACAATCTCACTTTTGTACTGGTATCTCCAGCACACAGGATGCAAGGATGTGTTGGATCCTGCTCATACTCATTGCAAGCGTGGGCTGTTGGATTTTCAGTGTAAACATTTGTACCTCAGAAATTAGTGAATGCTTCAAATGAGGACTTGATTTATTATTTTGTTGATTGTCTAGACTTATGAATATGATAGAGAAAATGTTAATAATGCAGATTAAACTTAAAACTCCCCCCCCAGAGTCAGTTGTTAAACATTTACCATCATACCCCTGATAGTAGTACCTGGCACATAGTAGGCACTTACTCATACTATACTTTTTGATTAATTTCCTTTTTGGAAAAAAGTATCTACATCAACGAGATCACAGATCCTTTTGAATGTTTGAGTACTATGTGCCTGTTACTAAGGATAAAAAGACATAAATCCCAGATAAACCCTGTTTTCAAGGAGCATATATTCTACTGAAGGTCAAGATCTGACCCAAGCATTCCTGACTTTAAGTCTGAGAGTTCTATCTACTAGACCAACCTGCCTCTATATAAACAGAATATATTTTAAAATTTTGAATAGGTCATTCCAAGCTCATTTTGTTAATATTAACAGACTCAAAATAGCTGAAAAGTTCAGCTTCTAGGCTAATGCTTCAGTTTTGCTCAATATGCATCCCCACCATAGCTCATATGCAGTCAAATGGTCCTTAATGTTTTGAAATAGGTAAAAATCCTCTCATTTGTAACAGAGGATTCTTCACCTGGGTGTAAACTACAAATACTTTCAGAAAATCCAGAAGAAACTTTCCCATCATTTTCATTTAGACATAAAATGAAATGGTTGAGCCTAAACCCTGAGGGAAATATTTGGCAAAATGGCTAATTGTAAAATTAAACATTCTATTACTTTTTTTTCTGCTTTACCTACACTTTTTTTAAATTTTTTTTCAATGACTTGTTTATTTACTTTTAATTTACAAGATTCAGTTCCACAATCACTTGAGTTTCAGATTTTCTCCCCTCCCTTCCTCCCCCCCCCCCCCCCGGTGGCGTGCAATCATGTATAGGATCTGCAAATACTTTCACATTGTACAACAGTCTAGTTGTATAGAAGGGTTGTAACCAATGAGTGAACAATGGGAAAAAGGAAACAAAATCAGACATGAAAAAGAGCGATAGCATGTATTGCTTTAGTCTCCATTTAAACTCTAGATATTCTAGATCTTACTCTGAGACTTGTAGAGTTGTCTTATAGCTGTGCGTTATAGTAAACATTCTATTCAAAAAAAAGAAAGAGAATAATTTATAAAAGTACAATTTGTAAAAGAATAATTTGGATAGAGGTTGCAGGATCTCTCTGCAAGGAGTGTCTTTGGAAATAAGACCATTGGGCATTGAGAGGAGGTTGGGCTTCTCTCTGGAGGTCAAAATAATAAGGAAATGTAAGAATGTTGAAGGAATTCCAAGTATGGAATTGAGGAAATTGCCTTGGGATCATCTCAAAGCAACAATAATGGATGTTCTGTTCCCTGAGTGACTAACTCTGCCTCCTAACATTTGTGTTTGTGATTTTTTTTCTCCTTGAAGAGACAAATGGAGAGTTGTCCTTAGCAGTAGTCACTTGTAGATGCTATTTGGTCTCCCCTCAGAACCCAAAGCCCTGGCCATTTGAGCTCTCACTCCTCATCTTGGCAAGAAAAGAGTCCCACTTCACAGGCTTCCATTTGGCCTTCTTTTCACTTTGGCAGTGTCAGAGATTTGTTGGGTCGAGAGTCATGTGTGAGGTTGTGAACAGGGCTCCTCATCCAAAGTAAACCATTGCTCAATGGGGTATCCATCAATTTCAAGACCGAGAACTCAAGAGAAAAAAATTCAACATCTCTAATGATAGAGGTGGAAATCACAAAATACTTTAGTACCCAGTATTTGGAAAGTAATAGATCTAGTGGGGTTTTTTGATGACATTAGTGCCTATGGGCCTTATATATCTGGAGGCTGGTGCCTGGATGGGTGGCAGTAAGGTTATCGGTCATAATCAGAACTTGGAGCACAGGTGATGAAGGAAGAAGTTGCCATACTGAGGTCCTGACTTAGGTAATGAGGAAGACCATTTTACCCTTACTCCTTTCTTTCTATGCTCTTTCATTCAATTTAAGCATTAAGGTTCCCCCCCCCTTCTTAATCCCACAGTTTATTTTGAACCTTAATCTCGTCCCTTTTTCTTCTTTCCCTGGAAAAAGAAAATTCTATTCAAAATTGACCCCTGCTCCCAGCTTCCCAGGGATCTGATTCCTCAGGGTACACATATGAGGTCTTTGGTGAGTGGCCTATAATGTATTCTCTACTGCTGCTGCCTCACTTGGCAAGCACAAATCCCAATCAGCTGCCACTCAGGTTGAGTTTTGCTTCCTACATGCTACACTCCAGGTATTTTCTTTCAATCTATCTGTCCCTTCATCAGAGTATCTTTTTACATGATGTGTAAAACACATACTGTGCGATTCAGTTGGTTCTATGCTCCCATAGGGGCTCACTAATATGTATTATTAGAGTGATAAGAAGTGAATGAAATAAATTGTTAGTTACTAGAATGTCAAACTTGGTTCTTAGTTGCAGCAACAATAATATCGTAGTTGATATTTATACAGTGTTTTAAGCTCTGAAAAACACTGTATCACTTGAGCCTTACAACAATCCTATGAGGTAGAACTAAGTGCTATTATTATCCCTATTCTATAGATGAGGGGAAAAGACTCAGAGATGTTGTTACTTGCTTTAGGTCACACAGATACTAACTGTGTGAGGCATGATTCAAACCAAGATCTTCCTGAGTTCTTACCCACTGTGTCCACACAATGATGTGACAAGAGAAAGAGAAAGAAAGAGAGAGAGAGAGAGAGAGAGAGAGAGAGAGAGAGAGAGAGAGGAAGGAAGGAAGGAAGGAAGGAAGGAAGGAAGGAAGGAAGGAAGAAAGAAAGAAAGAAAGAAAGAAAGAAAGAAAGAAAGAAAGAAAGAAAAAAGAAAGAGAAAGAAAGAAAGAAAGAAGAGAAGGAAGGGAAGGGAAGAAATTGAATTATTGGAAAGAAAAAGAGAAATAAGAACAAGAGGCAGAACAAGAACAAATGATAGAATCTATGAAACCCCTGAGCTCCAACTGTGAAATCAAAAGATGGTCCATGGACAACAGCTACATAAACTCAACTAATAATATGTCAACAAAAAAAGCAAGGAACAAATGGCTAATTCGTGACTGCAATTGAAGATCAAATTACTGCCACCAGAAATTACAGAGTTTTTCTTTAAGAAGTTGAGATTTATTATAAAACAGTGGTAGAAATTGTGTAACCTATCACCAAAGTTTACAAAACTTTAGCATCTACTGGGCACTTTTGTAAATTATTAGACTAAAAGGGCAACTAGGTGGTGAAGTGGATAGCGTGGCAGGCCTAAAATCAAGAAGACTCATTTTCCTGAGTTTAAATCTGGCCTCAGACAGTTATTACTTGTGTGACCCTAGGCAAGTCACTTAATGTTGTTTGCCTCAGTTTCCTCATCTGTAAAATTATCTGGAAAAGGAAGTGGCAAAACACTTTGCCAAAAAACCCCAAATGTGGTTACAAAAAATCAGACACAACTGAAATGACTGAACAACAAGAATAAAATCCCCAGACTACAAATACAAACCCCCAATTAACTTTGGGACTTAAAGAACAAAACTGTACTAGAATCATACAGAACACTTTGTAGACAGAATTGTTATTCACAACCACCTAGACATAACATGGACCCTTAAAAATTTAAGAAACACTGTTTCTAATAAATGTCATACTGAATACTTATAATCTCCAAACTACATAGAATGAAAAGCTTTTGAAATAGAGATCAAGAGGACAAAATTAAAGCCATATGGGAATGAGACAAGACACATGTCATCCCTGTTGTCCTGATACCTACTAGAGCGGTCCTGAAGTTGCTTTCGGTAAGTCTACAAAAGATGAATTCATGCCCTCAAAACTCTTTTTTAGTTACAAAAAGTAGTCATTTTATCCACTTGCCCAATAACCCACAGAGCATTAACTATAAAGGAATGGCAAAATAGCCCCTTGTCCTCTGAATTTTTCTATCTAAATCTTCTCAAGGGATATAATGATAAAGAATGATATAATAATAATGTGCTGTTTTCCCATTATATATGACTCTTCATGACCCCATTTAGAGTTTTCTTGACAAAGATACTGGAGTGGTTTGCATTTCCTTCCCCCGATCATTTTGTGGATGAGCAAACTGAGGCAAACAGGATTGAGTGACTTGCCCAAAGTGACAGAGCTGATCAATGTCTGAGGCTGGGTTTGACCTCTGGTCTTCCTGACTCCTGGCCCAGCACTCTATCCACTGCACTGCCTAGCTGCCCATTGTACCATAGCTGAATCATGCTGGGTTTTTTCATAGAAATGGAAGGGAAATTATGATAGAAGTTAAGGATAAAACCATTGTTACCAGAAATTGCAGAAAGGTTTTCTTTAGGAACTCAGACTCTATGATTAATGTTGATTATGCAGGGAAATAGTAGGAACAATGCCAAAAAGCCCTATGGATTGTAAAAATTTAGCACCTATCAATACGTATATCAAGACATGATAGGGGGGGCAGAGTCAAGATGGTGGCTTAGAAGCAAGAGAACTCAGAGTTCCCCCCATAACCACCTCAAATACCTATAAAATATGACTCTAAACAATTTTAGAGCTCCAGAACCCACAAAATTACAGAGTAACAAAGCTCCTGCTGAAGGCAGCCCGGCAGGCTAACGGGAAGGGGGTTCATCACAGCATGTTGGGAGCCCAGACCAGCACAACGTGAACCTGCAGCTGGAGCTCTAGGGTGGCCAGAACAAGCTATGGCTGGAGCTTTCAGGAGAGTGGATCACCAGCAGCTGTGGCAGATTCCAGAATTATCAACCCATAAGAAACAAGGACTAAGTGAAAGATCAGTGGAACTCGGCTAAATTTGGGAGAGAGAGTCCAGCTATCTGCCTTCAGGGTGAGAAGCAGTGGCAGCCCTGCAGCCACCACCATGTGGCTGCTGCAGAGCTCCCAGGCTGCAGATATCTGGGGTCCAAGCAATCATTCAGAGGCTAAGTGCTCTTGCCTTAACTGGCCTGGATTGGTATCATGGTCTTGGGGGGTGGTCCTGAGGTGTGTGATCAGTGAGCCAAAGCTGGTGGGGGCTGCAGAGACGGCAGCCTCCTTTTGCACCAGCAGCTGCAAAAACCCCAGCAATTTGGGACAAAGCTCTCCCCTCTGGAAGCAGAGTTCTACTAAGCCGAAAAATCAAGTAACTGACTGGTAACATGAGCAGGCAAAAGAAGCAAAGCAAGCCCAGCAATCCAACTTTAGATTCCTTTTTTGGGGACAAAAAGGATCAAAGCATGAAATGAGAGGAACACAACACAGTCAGAACTCCCACACCAAAAGCTTCCAAGAAAAATGTAGACTTCCCACAAGCCATAGAGGAGCTTAAGATATATTTTGAAAACCAAATAAGGGAAGTGGAAGAAAAGTTGGGAAGAGAAATAAGAATGTTGCAGGAAAATCATGAAAAGAGAGTCAGCAGTATGACTGAAGAAATCAACCCCATAAAAAATAGATTAACTCAAATGAAAAAAGAGGCCCAAAAAGCCAATGAGGAGAAGAATGTCTTAAAAAGTCGACTTTGCCAGATGGAGAAAGAATCTCAAAAGCACTGTGAAGAGAATAATTCCGTCAAAATTAGAGTGGAGCAAATGGAAGCAAATGACTTCATGAGAAATCAAGATACTATCAAACAGATCCAAACAAATGAAA
>CM053589.1:83474978-83494524 GCA_028646515.1 Pseudochirops corinnae
ATAGAATTAACTTGTAAATTCATCTGCTTCTGGGGATTTTTTCTTAGAGAGATTATTTATGGCTTATTTGATTCTTTTTCTTATTCAAATATTTTATTTCCTATTCTGTTAAACTGAGCAGTTAATATTTTTGAAAATATTTATCCACATTATTTAGGTTGTCAGGAATGTAACTGGGCAAAATAGCTCCTAATAATTATTTTAATTTAATCTTCATTGGTGATGCACTGGCCCTTTTTCATTTTTGATACTGGGAATTTGGTTTTCTTCTTCTTTTCCCCTTAGATCAAACTAGCCAATGGTTTATCTTTTTATTTATTTCATAAAAACAGCTCCTAATTTTATTTCTTAGCCTGATAGTTCTGGGTTTTTTTCCTTTCAATTTTATTAACTTTTGATTTTCAAGATTTTTATTTTGGGACTTAACTGGAGATTTTAATTTGTTCTTTTTAATTTTTTTAATTGCGCGTCCAATTCATTGATACGTTCTTTCTTACTTCTGTTGATGTAAACATTTAGATTTATAAATTTTCCATGAAGTACTGCATTGGCTGCATCCCACAAATTTTTGTATGTTATTTCAGTGTTGTCATTTTCTTTAATAAAACTGTTGATTATTTCTATGATTTATTCTTTGACACACTCACATTTTATGATTAGATTTTTAAATTTCCAATTATTTTTCAATCTGTCTCCAACGTCCTTTACTGAACATGATTTTTATTTCATTATGGTCTAAAAAGGATGCATTTAATATATCTGCTTCTCTGAATTTGTTTGTGAGGTTTTTATGCTGTAATTTGTGGTCAATTTTTATGCTGAGAAAAAGGTATACTTCTTTCAATTCCCATTCACTTTTCTCTAGGGGTCTATCATATCTAACTCTTCTAAAACTCTATTCATCTCTTTAACATTATTGTCTTCTTTTGAGTTTGTGTCTTGAGCTTCCCTGTCACCATAGTAGATTTTTATGCTTAGGTTCTTTTTTAATTGTTTGCTGATTTTTCCAGCATCTTTTTTTGACATTCAACTATATGTTACTGTGGGCTCTGCTCACTTTGGGTGGAGAGGTTTTCATTGTCCCAAGTTTCAGGCTTTTTCACCCTGTTGTTTTCATAGCTACTTCTGAGCGTCTGTAAATTTTCAGTATTTCCAAGGCTGTGTGATTTGAGAAGAGATGTGGTCATTACTCTCTTGGTCCACACCCTTGGTTTCTCATCACTGCCCTCATTCACGTCCCTCTCTCTGCCCCAGAAATGCAACCAGGACCCCTGCTCCCTTATGACTAAAAGCACTCCTCTCTACCCTGGAACAGGGTCATGGAGTTGCCAAGCAATACTTAGTCTTGCACCCAGTGCTGACATAGGACTCCCCTATAATTTCTTTCTGAAGAGCTGTCCAATCCTCTTCCCATTGTCATTCACATGAACAAACCTTAGAATCTGAAATAGCTTTAAAAGAAATTTATTAGGTTGCTTGGTAGGGGAAGAAAGCCCAAAGAAGGCTCCCTCCTCAATCTCTGAGAGGTTTACGTTACATAAGATTTTATTTTTTAATTGTATAATATCAACACATTTTATTTTTTTTCTTTTTTAAATTGATTTATTTACTTTTGGTTTACAAGATTCGGTTCCACAATCCCTTGAGTTTCAGATTTTCTCCCCTCCCTTTCCCCTTTCCCCCCACCCACGGCAAATACTTTCACATTGGACATTAGTCTGTTTGTATAGAAGGATTATAACTAATGGAGTGAACAGCGGGAAAGAAGAAACAAAACCAAACATGGAAAAGAATGAGAGCATGTAGATTGCTTCAGTCTCCATTTAAACTCTGTTCTTTCAGATCTTTCTCTGAATGTAGATATGTCCTTCCATCCTGAGACTTGTAGAGTTGTCTTATAACTGTGCATTGCTGAGAAGAGTCCAGTTTATCAAAGTTGGTCATCACTCATACAATGTGTCTGTGATTGTGTACAAACTTTTCCTGTTTCTGCTCTTATCACTTGGCATCAGCTTGTATAGGCCTCTCCTGGTAAATATGAAGTCCATTTCCTCCTCATTTCTTATAGCACAATAGTATTCCATTACATTCATATACCACAACTTGTTTAGCCATTCCCCAATTGATAGGCATCCCCTTAATTTCCAGTTTTTTTTTGCCACCACAAAGAGAGCTTCAATAAATATTTTTGTACATATGGGTCTTCCTCCCACTTCCATGATCTCTTTGGGATACAACCCCAGAAGTGGTATTACTGGGTCAAAGGGTATGCAATTATTTATAGCCCTTTAGGCATAGTTCCATGTTGCTCTCCAGAACGGTTGAATCAGTTCACAACTCCACCAGCAATTCATTAGTGTTCCAATTTTTCCACATCTTTTCCAGCATTTGTCATTTTCCTGTTTTGTCATCTTAGTCAATCTAAGTGTACTACCATGAACAGGATGTAGCAATTAAAGAATTTTGTAGAGAAGACAATTCCCAGGCAAGGTTCTTTGAGATGTAAACATTACCATTCAGATTTGGAGAATCTAAAACACAATCATTAGGTAGACTCAAGACAAGACTTTGGTGGGACCTTAAGCATTTCTTAGAGCCATTCAAATTCTTGCAAGGTCTCTGACCTCTACAATAAGCTTCTGAGTCAGACAAAATCAAACTAGATTAAAACAATATTAATAAATAATGTTTTCCAAACAATATATAAAATGTTTCCTCACACTCTTTCTGGGTGATGAAAGCTCCTGTAACTGCTGCTGCGATACCATGGCAGCCTCCAAGGTCCAAGACTGGTATTACTGCCATGTTGCGCTCTAGACCAGATCCCTCCCCATTGTCTCAGACCTCTCCTTCTGACTGCCTAAGTTGTCTTAGCCTGGAAAAATGGCTCAATTTCACCTTTTGTTGACTATGCCACTCCAGAATTTTTTTGACAGATTTTAAAAGTTGTTTGGAGGGGAACATTGGGAGAACTTGACTGGAATACCCCCTCTACTTCACCATCCTGGCTCCACCTTCCTGAGACAATTATTTATAATTTCAGTGTCATTCATATTCAACTTTTAAAAAATTCTTATTAAGGAAAGCATTGTGCTGATGGAGATATAGATAGGAATAAGGTTAGACTTCTGATTTCACTCATATCTCCCAGGTGAGGAAGTTCCCTCTTCTAATACAGATTGGCACCTTCTCACCAACTTAGAGTCGTAAAGAATTGCATAAAGCACTGGGAAGTTAAGTAACTTGCCCAGGGCCACAGAGTCACTCTGTGTCAAAAATGAGACTTGAATCCACATCTTTCTTAGCTTTGTTAGCATCTTCAACTCAACATGTCCCCAAACTGAACTTAGTATTTCCCCCTACCCCCACCCATCTTCCCTTCTTCTTAACCTCCCTATGACTTATCAAAGGTCCCACCATCCTCCCAGTCACCCAGGTTCACAAGTTAGGTGTTATCCTGGGTTCCGCACTCTCACTCCTCATATCGATTGCCAAGTTCTGTGGATTCTACTTTTATAACATATGCTCCCTTCTCTCCTCTGGCACTGCCACGAGTCTGGTGCATGGACTCATCACTGTGTGTCTGGACTAGTGCTGTGCACGGATGGGAATAATATAGTATAAGATGGCTGGAAAAGAAGGTTCCTATCAAATTTTGAAAGGTGTGGAAAAGGATTCTGACCTAATCGAGTAAGCAATAGGAAGCTATTATAGGTTTTAAGCATGGAGAAGAATTATATTTGTGCATAAGGATGACTTATCTGGCAATAAAAATGAAGGCTGGATTAGAAAGGGGAGGTAATTAAGGTGAGAAGGCTAGAAAGTATGTCAGTTATCTAGATATGAAGGCCCATTGTAGAGATGCAGAAGTAGGAGTAGAAGGAATTGGATGGATTTTTAACAAATGGACCTGGAAGTGGGGGAAAGGAAAAAAGTCAAAGAGGAGATCAAGATTTTGTATATGGGGTAGACAGGATTAATGATAACGTCACTGACAGAAACGTTAAAATCAGAAGGAGAGCAGGTTTTTCCGTGATGGGTTGAAAACTTTAGTGTTAGACCCTGGTGTCTTTGAAACCGGGGCTGGAGGTTTTGAGGTTGGAAGGTTCCTAAGTAATTTCAGAGTCAGGTTAAGGATTATTGGTCTGAGAAACTTCCCCTTATACCTTTTAGCATACAGAAGCACTTTTGTGGGCTATAAAACTTTGGCACTAGATGTTCTCATGTTACAGTACACATGAGTACAGATAAAAGGATCAATGTTAACCAGCGTTCCTTTGTATTAGTAAAACAAAGATTAAAAAAAAGATTAATAGTGGTATCTCTTGTTTTAAACAAATGCATTATATGAGAGCTAAGACTTTTTGATTATTTACTTTAAAAAAAGAAAATGTTTTGTTTTCATATTTTGAAAGATTTGCTATCAAAGTCGTTGAAATAGCAAAACTTCCTGATGTACTTTAAATAGAACTCAACAAAAATTTGGCTTATACATAATTCATATTTTAACTTCCATATTCTCTCCACAGTACTATATGGCTATGAGTCACTGAGTATCACAGTTTACAAAGAATCAAAATTTCAGGTGACTCAAAGGACAATGGAGGAATGCAGGTGGGCATAAATAGGCTGCAATTTATTACCAATGATGATTTGCATTTTAAAGTGGCATAAAAGCTATGATATAGCTCATCTGTGTGCAACAGGGATCTCTCTTTCCATTATAGAGCCTTTACACCCAATCACGTTCAATGAGACTGTTAAAGTGAGAGGTATTGCATAGGTCAAGCTCCAATCCAAAGCAAATTCTACTTCATAGGCCAGAAAAATCACCAGAGAGCTAAAATTAAAACATTTCATTAAAGCTGTTAACAGAGGGAGGAAATGTAATAAAATCATTCTTTACCTAAGTGTGACCTTAGGTGACACTTAACCTCTTGGCTTTAATTTCCTCATCTGTAAATGAGGAGGTTGGATTAGTGACCTCTAAGATCCCTTTCAGGCTTTAACTCTATAATCCTATGGACCTGCCTTAACAAATGAAAAAATCCCTCCCCATACTTCTGGCAAGGCAGCTAGGTGGCACAGTGAATATAGGACTTGGAATCAGGAAGATTTGAGTTCAAATCCAGCCTCAGATACTTACTAACTGTGCAACTCTGGGAAAATCACTTAACCTCTCTACCTTACTTTCCTCATCTTTAAAATGGGGACAATAATAGCACCTTTCTCCCAGGATTGTCTTGAGGATAAAATGAGATATTTGTAAAACACATTGCAAACTTTTATAGTGCCATATAAATGGTAGGTATTATTATTGTCATTTTTCAACAAACTGAGAAAAGGAACAGATTTTGAACCTTTCATTCAGTAAAAGTTTGCCTCCTCACCCATCAGTTGCTTCAACTCCACCCTCCAAGTGTCAATCACAGAAACTCCACCACTCAGCCATCTTCATTGTGCCACCATCTTTCTGCCAGTGTGGTCCGATGCTTCTGACCAGCTCTTTACCATCTGGGAGATTTGTCCTACTTTCCAGGAAGTAGCAGAGAAAGGAGTTGAACCAAGATCTTTTAACTCCAGTTAGAAGTCTCTCTACCAATACCTTATTCTTTCACTATTGTCACTAGTGTTTGTACTTATTTACAGTCAACCTGTGCCCGCTTCCATAGGGCTATTACTATTATGTCTCACCACTTTGCTTGTGTGTGGCTGTCAAAAGGACTCCTCGGATATCAGCAAAGCTGTTTTTTTAATAACCATTACCCTAAACTGGGAGGCCAAACTGGGTTAGGTCAATGGTTTTGTTTTAGTTTTCTTCCCTGCTTTAGTGAAGAAGAAGTGTGACCTGTGCTCCCTTCCTTCTGCTGTCCTTGGAGACTGGTAACAAAATCTCTCACCTCTCTTGGCATGCCCCTTTCCATTTCTGCTCTTCCCTCTCAGGCAACTAGCTAGGTGTCCCCATTTTCCTAAACATTACTAAGTAAAACTGGAGTAATTAATTGGCTCTCCCTGTCTGTATTCCTGGGGGCATGACAAAATTCTCATTCTTTACATAGAATTGGGAACAGAGGTTATAGGTTCATAGTTCTGGAGTGGGAAGGGACCTCAGAAACCATCTGTTCCAACTCCTTCATTTTATAAATGAGGAACTTGAAAGCCCAGGGAAATGAAGAGACTTGTTCCAAGTCAAACAAGCAAGTAAACGTCAAAGGTAAGATTTGAACCCAGGCCAGAGTATATGCTCTTTCTCTTGTACCACGTGGGCTGGTCACATAAGAAAAGCAATGGAGCAAGGGATCAAATACAGCTTGAGTATTATAATAACACCTACACAATGCTAAAAGACCCAGAGGAAGGCCTCCAATATGTTGTGTAGAACCTCTATGAAACACCTATAAAAGGGTATGGATAAGGATTGCACAGAATGAGGGAACATGGAAAGATTCTAATCTACATCGGAGGGAGTAGACACATTTACAAGACCCATTAAAGTATTGAGGCACCCAGGAATTCCAGAAACCCTCATTCCACAAAATAAAGTCCAGCCTTTTGCTTTGTTCTTCACTTTTCCTTTGAGAGGTCAATAGGACTATACCCTTTATAATTGTTCTGGATAACACAGAACAGTTACCAGCCTTACTAGAGTAAGGTCAAGTTTTCCTTAGCTTGGAAATCTCTCTCTGATGTTTTGGGAAGTATGTTCCTTCTCCCAGGATGTGGCAGGTTACTGCTGCAGAGATATTAAATGGTGTTCCAGTGTCCCAAAATGTTCATCACTAGTCATCTAAGTAGTCAATTCAAGCTTGCTGTCAATAGGATTTTGGAGGTGAAAAGAATCTTTGAGATCATTTAGTTGAACCATTTCATTTAACAGATGAAGAAACTGAGACCTAGAGAGATGAAATTCCTTTTCTCAGAGCTATACAGGGGCCAATTTAGAGGCAAGGGACTCCCAGTCCAGTGAACAAACGTATATTGTTGCAGTTCAAACATGAGCAAGAGATCATGGTAAAAATACTTGGCGGTTTCATTCTTCCAACGAATATCAAGTTTACCATGTGTCTTCCCTATACCCTTCAGATCTCATCAGCAATTCAATACAGCAAACATTTATCAAGTCCCTATATCAGAGTCAGAATTGATGCTAGGGAAATAAAGACAGAGCACAAACTGCATGCCTTTGAGAACTCTATATTCAACCAAAGAGATTGAGCAGGTATGGGTAAGTGTTGCTTTTGTTGAGTCATTTTTAAGTCATGTCTGCCTCTTCATGGCCCCATTTGAGGTTTTCTTGGCAAAGATGCTGGAGTGGTTGGCCATTTCCTTCTCCAGCTTATTTGACAGATGAGGAAACTGAGGTAAACAGGGTGAAGTGACTTGCACACACACACAGCTAGTGTGACTGGATTTAAACTCAAGTCTTCCTAACTCAGGGCCCAACACTATATCCACTGCACCCCCTAGCTGCCCTACATGGATAAGTAAATGCCAAGTAATGAGATATTATTGTTGTGTTTGTTTTTCGTTCTTGAAGAGGATCATGACATCAGGGAGGTGATGCCATGATGTGCAAGTGAATTGGATTTAAGTGAAGGAGAGCTGTGCAAAGTCACCAGCCTCACTTTCTCCTCCAGAGCCATGTAGGTCCAGTGGTGAGATATACATCAGTAGACTGGGGATGGTCCTGGCCATGGTGGGAAACCATGACCTTTCCAAGCTAAAGTCTTTAACACGTCTCAGTTTGACTGAGGCAACATCCGTTCATAAGGCTTAATAAGAAATGAAACAGAGAATGGCCACTTTACCTAGTCAAATAAATAAAAAACAAAATTAAAATTAAAAAAAAATCCATCTGGAAGGGAAAGACTCTTGGTTTCTGATTTAATAGGGAGGGACTGGACCTGTGATTTCATTGTTGTAAGGAACTCTGCTGAGGAAACTCCTTCTATCAGTGCAACTTGAAAGCTCTGTAGTTCATGGATTTTTCCTTTCCAACTTATACTTTTAGAAAGATGGTGAGAGTACTAATAGTCACACTGTCACATTGTCAGTACATGTTAGAGGTCAGCTGTCTACCCACCACACCAGAGGGATCAAACTTCACACCCACGTGTGGCTAGAAAAACTCCCCTAGTGCAACTTGAACCAGATTAAAATGTAACTGGGAAATGTTTGACAAAATAAATAAAAATACGATACAACATAGACAATTTTTACTTGTGGTTCCCTAAGTTAATATACAACGTGTAGGGATAGTTTCTACTTGAGTTTGATGCCACTGCATACTACGCGGTCTGTTTGCTTGTAATACAAAGTAATTTCAAGAGGGTAAAGCAGTTGTCTTGAGAGATTTGGGGCCAGGCCTCCTATAGGAGGTAGCAGTTGGGCTGGGCTTTGAAAGAAGTTAAAGGTTTTACTAGTTCAAGGGGAAGAGAGGAAGAAGGCATGCAGTCCAGACAGAGTGTTAGCATAACTGTTAGAAGAGGGGAACTTCCCCCCATATCTACCAGCTACTGAGTCTGCTCCACCTCCAGATCTGTTGGGAGGAGGGTGGGGGGGGCAAGATTCCAGGAATTGTTGGCCTTGCTATTAGCCTACCAACAAATCTGAAACCCACAGAAAAATTAGATAATTTTGCTCTATAGTAGGGGTTCTTAAACTTTTTGTGTGTCATGGAACCCTTTGGAAGTCTAGTGAAACCTATAAGCTTCTCAGAATAATGTTTTAAAATGCACCAAAATACATAGGATTTCAAATGAAATCAATTAATATTGGAATACAGTTATTAATATGTGTATATATGTACATATATATGTGTGTGTATATGTATATATGTATATGTGTAGACATACCTATACATACATACATATACATATATATACATATATACACAACACACACACACACACACACACACACACATATATATATATATATATATATACACATATGTAAACACAAGTTCATGGACCCTAAGTTAAGAACCCCTGAGAGAGAATGAGAGAGAGAATAGACATTATTAAAATATAGGCTATTGGAGAATTCTTCTTTTTTATTAATTTAAACTTAAATGCACAATAAGAAAAGAAAAAAAAAAGCATTGCCATGTGTACAGTAAGAGAGGATTCAAAATATTCCACAATAAATTTCCATTTCAAGAAAGCCTATATAGTAAACACTACAGATTGTGTTCAGAGCTATGCATCTTTTCTTTGTTTTCTCCTAAGTTTTCTTTTGTTCCCTGCTGTGCACTTTTTACTTTGTCCTTTTTTTCCCTCTTTCTGCCCTCCCCAAGCTTACACTTAATGGTGGGTATATGTGTGTGTATATATACACACACTCACACATTCATACACATACACATATACATATGTACATATACATGCAGACCTATATATGTATACATATATACATATATACACTTACACACACATATTCTCACTGTGTCATACTCTTATATTAACATATACATTCACATGCATCTGCATAAGACTATACTATACTGGCCTGTTCTCTGTTTCTCTGAGGGTGGACAACATCTTCCGTGATAAGTTCCAGTCTTTCCACATTTTACTAAGTCCACTAACTCATCATTTCCTATATCACAGCAATATTCTAGCTTATACTACTGTCTGGTTATCTTGAATAGTCTAAAACTATATGGATTAATATGGCTGACATATAGTGTAGTTTGTCTTTTTTTCTCTTTTGATTAAATATATTTTAGCTTTAACTTTGTCTGAGATCATGATTACTACCCCCTGCTTTTTCCTGTAATAAATTCTACTCCTGATCTTTATTTTTTATTTGTGTGTATCTCTTATTTTCTATCCCTCCTGACTCCTCCACTTCTACTTGCTACCTTGCCCTACAATTACTTAAAGTACCCTACCTTATCCTCTCCCCTTTTCTTCCTTCCCCTTTTGTTTCTATCTGAATTGAGATTTTTATAGCCTTCCAAATATGTGTTGTTCCCTCTCTATGCCATTCCCATTAATCTAGACACTTTATACCCTCTCTCTTATTCTATTCCCTCACTCTTATTTCTTACAAATTTAGAAGACTTTTGTTCTCTTCTAAGTGTAGATATTATTCTCTCTTTAACCCAGATCTGATGTGAATAGGGTTCCCTCTAAAAATCCCTCCCTTATTCTCTCCACCTCCCTATCCCATTTGCCTTCTTTCTTTCTGAATTTTGTATGTGTTATTCCCTCTTTAACCCATTCTGGATGAAAGCAGGTTTCCAAAACTACCCACCCTCCCACTTCATTTAATTCCTCTGTATCAATTCTTCCTCTCACACCTCATTTGTACAAGATATTTACTCTTTTTAGCTTTTCCTTGATGGTAATACTTTTTAGAATCTCCTTGATTTTTCTTTTGAACTACTAATTACAATATTAGATATACAGTTCACATTTCCCCATATAAAAAGCAAACAGTGTGTCTTATTGAATCCCTTGTAATTAGTCTTTGATGTTTACATTATAGTTCTCTTGGATCTTGTATATCAAATTTTCTATTGAGTTCAGGGCTTTTTTGTAATAAAATCTTGAAAGCTTGGAAATTCATTGAACGCCCACTTTTTTATTCAAAATTATGCTTAACTTCTCTAGGTATGATATTTTTGGCCGTACCCCAGTTCTTTTGCCCTCGGACTTATAGTGTTCCAGGACTTGTGGTCTTTTACTGTAGCCACTGCTAGGTCTTGTGTGATTCTAATTGTGGCTCTACCATATTTGAATTTTTTTTCTTGTTACTCATAATATTTTATCCTTAAACTTGGAGTTTCAGAATTTGACTATGATATTCCTGACGGTTTTCCTCATAGGACCTCTTAGGTGTCAATCAATAGATTTTTTTCTATTTTTACTTTCCTCTTGTTCTAACATTTCAGGACAATTTTCTTTAATTATTTCTTATATTATTGTATTAAGGTTCTTTTTTTTGATTGTAGCTTTCAGATAGTTCAATTATTCTTATGTTTTCTCTTCTTGATCTGCTCTTTAGATCAGTTGTTTTTCTTATGAGATATTTCATGCTCTCTTCTATTTTTTAATTTTTAAAAATATATTTTGTTTATTATTTCTTGGTTTCATAACTTTGCTGGCTTCCTCTTGCCCAATGATAATGTTCAAGGAGTCATTTTCTTCCTTAAGACTCCGGATCTCCTTTTCCAGTTGGTGAACTTTTTTTCATAATCTTGTATTTTCTTGGATTGTTATTTTTTCATATTTTTCCCCAATCTCTCTCAACTGATTTTTAGAGTCTTTTAAAATTTTTTTCTATGAATTCTTTTTGGGCAGATGACCATTTGGCATTACTCTTTGGGGTTAGCAGAGGCTTTTTTTGCTTCATTATCCTCCTCTGAAGATGAACCCCGGTCTTCTCTATTCTCATAGTAACTTTCTATGGTTGGGATCTTTCTCCTTTGCCTGTTCATTTTAAAAAATATATTTCTAGCAACTTGTTGTAATCACCTCTAGTCCTGGAGTATGGGGGAATGGGCCTCTGGCCTCAGATTCTCCTTCAGTTCTCCCCTCTGGCCTGGAACTGAAACCAAGAATTCTGCCCTTCCATTAGTGTCCATAGCCAGCAGTGTCCCTGCCCACTGCTTCTGCACTCACTGGAGTGTGCTGGTTCCTTCTTCCCAAGGGTTGTGTTTTGGCAGCACAGCTAGGCCAAGTGTCCCTTATCAGCAGAGGTTCCTTCAATCTTCCCCTGCTTAGATATTTGATTACCTGCACTGTCCAGGAGGTAAAAATTCCTGTGGCTGGGGTCAAGGCTACTCCCCAACCCAGCTAGCCCCAGGGTTCTCATCTTGCTATTTCAGCACAGTCAGTCTGGAGTTCACAGGGACCAAACCTCAGTCCTGGGATTTTTCTTCCATTCTTTTCCCACTGTCTCAGGAGGACTACTGTTCTGTCTCAACTGTTGTTTATTTTTACTGCCCTACATTCACCCTCAGGCACTAGTTTGTCTTGTTTGTGGGAGAAATCTGGAGAACTTGGAATTTTCTGACCTATTGCACTATCTCCCCAGAATCCTCTCACTATAGGGGAATTCTTAGCTCAAGAACAGCTATAGCAATTAATCAAAAATGCCTCCTGTAAAGAAATAAGATCCTTAGCAACAATCCTAAACATATGAAGTATATGATTATTCCTAAAAAGAGGATTGAAATGGATCACAACCAGTATCTGTTCTTAGCCTAGCAGACCTGGCTAGACACAAGAACTTCTCAATTCCCAACAGAAGAAAAGAGAAAAAGGAAAAAAGTCAGCAACAGGAAGCCTCTGCTATACAGTTTGATTCTTGATGACAGCAGGTCCAGGACAGCAAGCCAAGAAAGATGGGCCCCAATTTCCATAGCCAGAAGATAAGAGAGGGAAAGGTAGGAGAGTGTCCTCCAGACTCCTCTTCCTTCAGCAGGCAGCAGAAAGAAGACAGAAAGCAAGATCAACGCTTATAATCTAGAAGTTCTGTCTCTTTCTATTCAAATGAATCCCCTACTCCTAGTCTTAGCTCCCAGTTCCACCTTGAGTGAGGGAGATGGTGAAGAGGGTGAGACAATGCTCAGCCAACATGAAGTCAATTTGTAATAAAGGGGTATCTGATTCCATTAAGTAAAGAAAGTCCCTTCCTCAATCCATTCCATGACTCCTTAGTTACCCATAATTAAATCATAAAGGTCCTGCCTTATGTTTATGATAGAAAGTCACCTCCTTAATCCTATGACCCATTTTGGGAACATTCCCACCGATTGAACCTATTTACCCAAATAGTCTGAAAATGTCAGCTATCAACCACAACACTATAAAAGACATTTTAACTGGGGACATAGTTTTAATATATGTGATTAGCTATGATGTCTAGCAGTTTTGTTGTTGCTGAGTCATTTCCAATTCTTCATGACCCCATTTGGGGTTTTCTTGGCAAAGATACTGGAATGGTTTGCCATTTCCTTCTCCAACTCATTTTACAGAGGAGGAAACTGAAGCAAACAAGGTTAAGTGACTTGCTCAGGTTCATACAGATAGTAAGTATCTGAGGCCAGATTGGAACTCATAAGCTTGAGTATTCTTCATTCCAAGCCCAGTGCTGTATCCACTAATGGAGTGTATGAGGTGTTCAGGAGGACTAGCACCTTTGGTGTGAGGGCTCGCCAAACCCTTCCCAGGGCTGTTCATCCAAGTTTGGTATCCACCTGATTCACTCAACTCTCACCTGTGTGCTTTAAGAAGCTGTAGCATTTGTAGCAGCAACATCCCAATAAAACCCTCTTGGTTTGAAGGTTGAAGGTAACCCAACAGGACTCAGACCTGTTGGTCAATTAGGGGGATGTCTACCCCAGGAATATGAAGACTTTCCCCATAAAAATGGACAGATTAGAAAAATTTGTTCCAATGGCCATAAATGAGGCTGAAGCAGACACCATGAAGCATTTAGTGATGGGTCAGGCATTGAAGATGCCAAGGACATTTACTGCATCCTGGGCAGTTGCCAGTCATGCTGAATTTTGTGCTGCCACTGGACTACAATGACTTGGGGAGAGATGAGACTGATGACTTTGTGCAACTGTGCCTCACTTAAATCCAACACATTACCCCATGATAACGTTGATCCTTTTTGAAAACAAAGTACAAACAGCAATAACATTAGCTATGATATCCTAACGATCATCATTTTGGGAGACCTATAACAGGGTATTCAGAGACATAGATATGAGAGGGGAATGTTGTATATAGGGAATCACTAGCAAGCAAGTTTGTCTAGAACAAGAATATATAAATGGAAAGTTTAAAATACATATATCAAATAAGACTGAAAAGTTAAGAAGTATGTAGATTGTGGGAGGCCAGGCTGAGGCAAGACAGGACCAGTGAAGATTTGTGAATAGAAGACTGACATGTTCAGATATGTTTTAGGAATAACAGTTTGTGTTCAAAACATTCTATGAACAGGTGCCTACTCCACCCCAACATTATGCCTACCTGGCTATAAATATACTTGACAGCAGTGGATTTTGGCCCCATAGGGCAAACCACAAGTGTTGAGCATAAGCTTAAAAAGGCAGATTCAGACTTGATGTAAACAGAAGTTTGCTACCAAAGAGAGCTATTTAAAAGTTGGTGTTTTCATGGGTCATAGATTTAGGGTTGGAAGCAACCTCAAAAGTCATCTTTTCCAACTTTTTAATTTTATATATGAGGAAATTGAGGCTGAGAGAGATTGATGCCCCATATTTATGGATGTGCGAAGCATCAGAGATGGGATGTGAACTTAGATCTTTCCACTCTAGAGTCCAAGCTCTACATCCACTGTGTCAGGCTGATTCAGTGGAGGTCATCAAGCAAATGTTGGATGGTCACTCACTAGATGTGTATAGAGGGGAATCCTTTTTGGATGTGGGTTAGAGTAAATGACCTCTGAGGACCTGCCAACTCTGAGCGAGTCGTAGACTCATATTTTGAAGCATTGATTGTATTAATTATGCCCCTAAATAGATGGACTAAGCAGTTTATTTTATACCTATACTCAGGGTAATAGGATCTTACTATTTTGAGATAGACATTACCTCAGATATCTTCTAGTCCAGGAGTTCCTAAACTTTTTCCCCTTTTCATGTTTTGTCAGTGTTCATTGGCATTGCATGGCATGAGGGCATGCACAGTGCAAAGTGTACATGCTGTGTGTTCAGACTCAAGGCTGCGATGAAGCTGTAGCAAGTGCTTCCAGAAACACATCAGATTCATTACACATTTGATTTTGAATTAATTTTAGTCGTTATACATTCAGAAACCTTTCACTGTTGCCAAATTTTTCACAACCCCATTTGGGGTTGCAACCCACAGTTTAAAAGTCCAAGCCTTAATCTGAGGTTCTGTGAATCTTTTTTATTTAATTGCTTATTTCAATATAAGTAGTTTCTTTTGTCATCTTATGTATTCAATTTTATGCATTTAAAAACATTCTGATAAAAGGTCTATAGGCTTCACCAGCTTGCCAGAAGCCTCCATGATCCACCCATCTCCCCCACTCTCTCCCCCCAAAAAAGTTAAGAACTCCTGATCTAGTCTCTTTTGTTTTACAGATGAGGAAAACAGAAGTCATGGGCCCAAGGTCTAGCAGGAAATAAGTAACTGACCTTAAACTCTTTGTTCCTTTCATTATGCCATTAGAGCTGTCAGCAGCAGCACAATTAATTCCTGTTGTGACCTTCAAAAAACCCTTCAAAATCCATAAAAATTAAGGTATTATGGCCTTAAGACCACCTAAATACATCAGGTTGGGTAGCTTCAGTGAAGTGTCAAAAGCTTTTAAAGCTTTGTTCCCCACTGCTTCAAATCCTTCTGACTGATATATCTGGGTAATTATGGCTGTGTAGACCTGGACTGTGAGTTATAAATAATTCTAGTAGGTAACCGTAGACATGAAAGCTAACTTATTCATGAAAAATATGGAATATCTAGTTCAAGGTATCTAATAGACCATTTGAAATGAGATACTGGAGATAAAACAAAGAGATTAGGATCTGTATAAGTACATTTGAGAATCATGAACATCAGGATGATAAATGAATCCATGAGAGCTGATGAAATCATCACGTTAAATAGTACAGAGAAGAGAAAGGAGGGCAGGGAATGCCTTGTTTGAAGATTCAACAAAGGAGATTGAAGAGTAATGTTCAAATGGGCAAGAGGAGAACCAGGAGAGAGCAGTGTTATGAAAACCTAGAGAGGAGAGAGTGTCAAGGAAGAGAAGGTGCCCCAGTGTCGAGGCTACAGAGCGCTCAAGAAGGATGAAGACTAAGGAAAGGCCATGCATTTGCCCATTTTAAGAGATCATTGTTGCCTTTGAAGATGGAAGTTTCAGTTGAATGATGCTTTACTCCCAAAGTACTTTATGCTTTAAGGTATCTTTCTTTTTACCACTTTAATCAAAATTCAAATCGATATCAATAAGCATTTAGCTTAGCATAGTGTCTGACACAAAGTAATTCCTTAATAAATCTTTGTTGACTGATTCCAATTCTCTTAATGAGTTGCCCTCAGCTAGATGTTTGGAGAAGGGAATCTGATGGAAACAACCACTTCATGGATACGTAACTGAGTTATGGAAACCTTTTTAACCCTCCCAGAGGTATATTTAATAACACTTTACAGCTTATAGCACTTTTAATTTCACATATATCATATCATTTTACACTTACCACCATTTCTCCCTTCTCCCCCTCTATGTGAAGTAGTTAGGATGGACAGTATTATCCTCCATGTTATAGATGGGGAAACAAAGGCTCTTCGAAGTTAAGGGACTCACATTAGGCCACACAGCAAGTAGGTAGGAGAGTCAGGACCAGAACCCAAGTTTTCTGATTCCTGATTCATTGCATTAATAATAACAGCTGACATCTATATACTGCTTACTGTGTTCTGGGCATGTGCTAAGTACTTTACAATTATTATTTCATTTGATCCTCAAAAAAACTTTGGAAGTCAGGTGCTATTATTATCCCTATTTTTCAGATGAGGAGGTTAAGTGGCTTGCCCAGGTTCACACAGCCAGAAAGTTTCTGAAGCTTGGTTTGAACTCAGAACTTTCCAACTCCATGACCAGTACTCTATCCACTGTGCCACCTATCTGCCTCTATCATGTTACACCCCTGGCATCAGCTCCCCTAAGTTATTCCTACTTTTCAGAGTTTCCTCTTTTCTTTCCCTTCTAAAACTGCAGATTCTCCAGAAACTTTTTTTCGCAGTAGCTCCATGACAGCAGCTACAAGGACTCATGTGGTTATGGGTAGAGCAGAACATGGGCAACTGTACCCATTTCTATGGGTGGGCTATTTCTAAGTTTAAGAGTGTCTACATTTCAATCCTTATATCTACCATATAACCAATGCAATACTATAAACCTTAGAGGATATCCTCCGAAAAAAAAGTATAAGAGGGTTGTATCTTCCTCACACTTTCTTTGGACATTACATTTCCGAGAAGACTATACATAATCTTCCAGTTAAAAAAGAGAATGGGAGAATGTGGGGATTGGAGGTAGTAGATGGGTTAGTTGTAGTGTTGGAGAAGCTTTGTCCCTCTGATCTCCTGGTCCTGATGTCTTGTTTATCAGTCACTGTGATATTCTGGATAGCCCCTGGTCTCAATGTTTGTTTACTGTGGAATGAGACAGACCCTTGAGCACCAGAATACCAGAGATCTAGAACAGACAACAGGGAGCTATGTTGAAGGGCTTGGAGCTAACAAAATATGTGATAAAATTCCTGCCCTATGGTGACAAGTATAAAGCATTTACAGAACAATTCAAAATCAAATATAACCAAGGGTTAAACTCTGTGGATAGAGTCAGATATCCATAAGGGTTAGCTAAGTGCTATAATGGATACAGCACCAGGCCTGGAGTCAGAAATACCTCAGTTCAAATCCTACCTCAGACACTTATTAGTTGTGTGACCCTGGGCAAGTCACTTAACCCTGTTTGCCTCAGTTTCCTCATTTATAAAACAAGTTAGAGAAGGAAATGGCAAACCACTCCAGTATCTTTGCCAAGCAAACCTCCAAAGGAATCACAGAGTCAGACACAATTGAAAATGACCAAACAACAAATCCATAAAGGAAGAGCTTAGTGTGACCAGAAGTAAGCAGAGAAAACAAGCTTTTGTAAAGAACTAGAATCATAAAATCTTTTATGAGCTGAAAGTGACAATAGAGACAGAGCATTCTTTTTATTGTACATTTAAATGCCAAGGGACATTCCTGGCCATTCACCTCATCTCATTAAACAATAAGACCCAAGAACTGTCAGTCCTATGCATACACAACCACCTTTCAGGCCCATCAGGAAAAACACCAAATTCTCTTGATGGTTCTCAGAGAGTATCTGTGACTTTAATTACTCCCCTTTATGGGTGACAGTGCTCATTTTGTTAATCTAAGTTTGTGTTGGTGTGAATTTATCCAATTAGTCTCTTGGTTCAGCCTACACTCAATAGAATCCATTTTCCCTTCTGTATTTTGATAGATTAATCAAATCACTTGAGTGTGGCATAATAGTTTCAATCACACAAGAAGTATTTCTTTACTTGTGGTCAATTAAATGATCAAATATACTCCTTTGCTTATGCTAATTAAGCAGAAGGAATAGTATATTATCTTAATTGCAAAGGGGCCTTAACCACATGTCTCCTACTAGACACAGTAAGCCCTTAACTAGGGAAATTAGAAGAAGCTCCAGACATAGTGGTGTAGGCCTGTAACTTCTGCTCCAGATTTCTGAGACAGTGAAAGTTATTGGGTATTTCTACTAAGTCTGACATCAATATGGCAAGCCCCTGAGAGTGAGGGAGTGGGGGAGTCACCAGGCTGCCTAAGAAGGGGTAAACTGACCCAGGTCAAAAATGCAGTGGGTCAAACTTTCCTTGATAATCAGCAGTGGGATTATGCCAGTGAGTGGCCACACACTTCAAGCCTGGGCTTGAAGACCTAGTCTCAAAAAATAAAAACTAACCCAAACAAAACCAAACCCAGTCTGTAGCCATAAGGGCTAAACTGATGATTGCTACACACGTTATTTGGTTCTAACTTCCCCCTTCTGATTGACACCATTATCAAATGAAGTTGGTTGGTGAGAGTTTATGGAGGTCAAGTATGCCAGTCTGCTATTAGCTTTTGATAATGGTATACTGTGTGTTTGTTTGAAGTGGAATTTGTGAATAATTGCATAGCTCAACAATTTTTTAAAATTCTGTCTGCTTAACAGCCCATCATATCAAAGAAGACTAAGAGAACACTGAAGGAAAAAAACAGACTTTTTAAAATGAGGATTGTGAATTGCAATATTACCTTGTTTCTGATAAAGATAAGATGATTTGCTTGCTACAGTAATATCAACATTAAAGAAATTCAATGCTTATCAGCATTATGATACTCATAAGGACCACAAATATTTTAAATTAGAGGGAGAGGTGTGAAAGATTGTGCAGCAGAAATTAAAAGATGAAAAGCAAAGCAAAGACAATTCTTTCAAGAAGCAACAAGACCTGGAAATAATGCCACTGAAGCAACTTAAAAAGTAGCTTATATACTTGGGAAAAAAAGGAAAATCGTTCAGTGATGTAGAAATTGTGAAAGAACGTTATCATCAAAGTTGTAGAATATCTAGACTCTGCTAACATTTAAAAGTACATACAACTGCCTCTTTCAAGGAGAACAATAGCTGATCAGCAGCATGAATTAGCCTTCAACTTAACAGAACAACTTCATGAAATACTTCAAAAGGAAAATATACATTATTTAATTGCTTTGGATTAATCAACTGATACTACTGACTTAGCACAAGTTTTAGACTTCATTTGGGTCATAACAGAAGATTTTCTTTGCTACAAGAGTTACACAAACCCTCCACCCCTTGGTGTCTAGTACACTTCAATTTCATCATGCATCCAAAGGGAGGCCTTTTCTTCATCTTGACTCAGGGTGGTCTCTCAGATTCCCTGGATCCCCTTCCATGGTCCCAACTCCTACCTGAA
>CM053589.1:83503363-83526993 GCA_028646515.1 Pseudochirops corinnae
TCATTAACTACATGCAACTGGGACTTAAGATACACAGGCACTGTGATAGGGAGATGCATCCTGCCCTACTGGAAAGCCAGAGGGGTGATGGGGGAGGACATAGGAGAGAGCAGATTGGGGGAGGAGTTATACAAGGGAATGGCTGTTTTGGGGTGGTGGGTAGGGGAAAGATGGGGAGAAAATTTGTAACTCAAAATCTTGTGGAAATGAATGATGTAAACTAACATAAATAAAAGTTTAAATTAAAAAAAAATTAAGTGGTGACAGAACCAAAACTAGTGAAGAAGCCTTTGGAAGAGAAGAACTTTCACTTGGTACTTTTCAATTTAATTCAGTAAATCCTTCTTAAACACTTGCTCTATACCAAGCACTGTCTCAGGTGCTAGGAATATAAATACAAAGTGAAACAGTTCCTGCTCTCAAGAAGCTTATATTCTATAGAGTGAAACAACATGAACATACGTAACTGTTTGCAGGATAATAATAGCACTTACCTCGCAGGCCTATTGTGAGGATAACAAGAGATAGTAATTACAAAGGTTTTAGCAAACCTTCAAGTACTCTGTTGTTCTCGTTTGTCCTTCATTTTGAAGACATCACAGGATGATGTCTTGACTTGTGTGTAAATTGCATTTAAATGAGGCAGTTGCACAAACTTGTCAGCTTTACTCTCTCTTCCAGAGTCATCAAAGTCCAGTGGCAAGACAAAAGTCAAGATGACTGGTGATGGCCCAGGATATAGTGGATGACACTGGCGTCTTCAATGCCTAACCCAGTTCCAAGCATTTTACAGCGCTTGCTACAGCCACCTTCATGATGGTTGGAACAAATTTTTCTCATCTGCCAATTCTTTTAGGGGAAGCCTTCAAGTACTTGCGATAGACCTACCCTAAGTGACTGACAGATTTGAAGCCTATTGCGTTACCTTCAACCTGGTTTAACCTATCTGCTGAAATGGTTTTAGTGAGCCATTGCACATTTTACAGCTTCTTGGAGACACAGGTGAGAATAATTCTTGTTGTTGGTCATCCTTTGTTCTCAAAGAGGTGAGAGTTAGGTAACAGGTGGCACCAAAGGAAATTCCTAAATGAGGAAACTCACTCAACCAATGCAGGCTGACACATTCCTTGCAATTTATAGTCTTGGAGGATTGTCTAAAGTGCTGAGCAATTAAGTGACTTGGATGAGGTCACATAGCCAATTTATCAGAGGTGGTACTCAAACCAGGTCTTCCTTTTTCCAAGACCAGCTGTCTTTCTTCTATGCCAGGCCTTCTCCGATCATGACATAAGGCTTACAATATTAATGCTGCTGCCCTATATCCATCATTAATAGAGTGTATGATTTTTTTCTCAATGATGATTATGGATTTGGATTGAACTATCCATTTTCTGTATGACTAATGTGCATTTGTGCAACACGTCAGGCTGGGGTTAGGGGTATTGTTTATGGCCATGGAGCAGAATCAAATTAAACAGCACATAGAATCAAACCTATGAGCTTTTCCTTATTAGCACAAGGCTATAACAGACTAAGTTAAATAATTTTTGCTAAAGACTCAGCAGTCATAGTGATATAGCTATTACTTAAATTTCATCTTCTAGGTCTTCTTGTACTCCCCAGTCACCTTTTTTTCCACTCCCAAAAGCAAGAAGAGCTAAAAAAAAAAAAGCCATTTTGATATAGAATCAAAGCTTCCCCCCCCCCCCAAATGGGCATAACTTAATATGCGGTAGGAGCACATGGTACCAGGACCTACAGCATAGAAATCTACCTCACCTATCTGTGTACCCTCTCTGATATGAACCCTTGCATACTCACTACAACTGCCAACTCCAGTCTTACTATATACTTCTTCTATAGTTCCCAATCATCAGTACTTTATTTTGGATACACTCTCCCTCTTTCTCTCTCCCTCTGAATACAAATTTATTCCTACTGAATGATTCTTTTCATTTTGTACCCCGTCACAAAAAAAAAAAATTACTAGGCCGCAAATAGAGTTTTTCCACTTGACACACCAAGAGACCCAAGACTTGGCTTCTATCATCATACCTTTTATGAACATGAGCAGCTAGAGGGCAACTCAATATGTCTTAAATTCAATCAATCAACAAATATTTTGATGTACCTACTATATGGCAAGTATTATTCTAAAGCAATGGGGATATAGAGATAAAAATGAAAATCTCTGCTTTCAAGAAGCCTACTGTAGCACTAATGCAATATTCACAGCAACTGTAAATATGCCGGCATAGTGCTCAATTGCAAAATATAACAGACTCTCCATATAGAAGACAGAATCAAAACATTTGTTCAGACACCAGAAACTCAAATCTCCAAACCAGAAAGCTGAATCCATCATAATAGCAAAGAAGTTAATATACCATAACAGCACAGAGAGCCACACCATCCTTTAGCCTTCCCACAAACCAGTACTAGCTTTCTCCCTGTATCGTCTCTCTCTCTCTCTCTCTCTCTCTCTCTCTCTCTCTCTCTCTCTCTCCCTCCCCCTCTCTTACCAGCTTCTTTGATTCCTAACTTCTTGTGGGCTCTGCTCTACCCTTCAGCAAACTCCTCCCATTATAGGCTCCATGTGTTTACATTTAGTCTATTAGGGGGCAGGGAAGATCTCCAAATCAGGGAAGATCTTCAAATTCCCTTAGGCTTATTAAGGGGCAGGGAAGATCTTCAAATTCTTATTACCATTACACCTACATTCTCTCAAGGAAAACTATAGATAGATAGATAGATAAATAGATAGATAGATAGATAGATAGATAGATAGATAGATAGATAGACAGACAGAAAGATATACACACATATATGTATGCATATGCATACAAATATACATATAACTATATATACAAATATGTGTATATAAATGTATGTATGTATGTATATGTGTGTGTGTGTGTGTGAATACACACACACAAATTATGTACAAAGTAAAGGCAAAGTAATTGTGGGGGAAGGATAGGGCATCACCAGCAACTGAGGATTATAAAAGACCTCATGTAGGAGGTAATGCTTGGGCTTAAGTTTGATGTAAAGAGATTTTAAGAGGTAAAAGTGAGAAGGGAATGCATTGCAGAAGTGGTGGGAAACCCATACAAAAGCATGGAGATAGAAGATGGAAAGTCGTTTGTGAGGGTCAGTAAGGTCAGTTTGGATGGACCATAAAGTGTGTGAAGGGAATAATGGATAATAAACCTGGAAGGTAGATGAGAATCAGGTTGGACTTTTAAATGTCAAACAAAAGAGTTTGTATTTGATCCTAGAGGCAACAGCTAGGAATCACTAAAGCTTACTGAATAGGGGAGTAAAGTGGTCAGGTCTGTATTTTAGGAACATCATTTTTGCCAGCTGTGTGATTAGATTGAAAAGGTGAGAGACTTAAAGTATGGAAGCCAATTAGGAGACTAGACAAGTCTAGCTAAGAGGGAAGAGGCCCTGAACTGTACAAATGACTAAAGGGAGAGAAATGGTTGAATACGAGAGATTCTGTGTAGGTAGAAGTGACAAAGTTTGGCAGGTGAGAGAATACGTGGGATGAAAGAAACTATAGAATCAAGGATGACTCTTAGTGTAATTATATTGGCAGCAATGAGTGGTGGCATGTCCTCAATGTTTCCTGAATAGAAATCCCTTTGGTGGCACTCCAGGCTCTATTAGCTACAAACAGGTACACCAATAAATCTTTTAAAGACTATTGTGAATTGTCATGGAATCTAAAAGAAATCAGTGAGGAACTAAAGAAAAGTAGAGGGCAGACAGTATAGCATTAAAATCAGATAGTTGGCAAACCAAAATGCCTTCTTTGTTTCTGGGTAATCTTTTTTTAATAGCATTTTCCTCAATTATATGTTAAGACAATTTTTAGTATTTATTTTTACAAGATTTTGAGTTCCAAATTTTTCTTCTTCCCTCCCCTCCCCTCTTCCAAATATGGTAGGCAATTTGATATAGGTTATGCATGTGATATCATGTAAAACAGATTTCCATATTAGTCACAGTTTTGAAGGAAGAAACAAATCAAAAGAAAAAAAAAGTGACAAAAATATGCTTTGATCTGCATTTAGAGCCCATTAGTTCTTTATCTAGATATGGATAGCATTTTCCTTCATGAGTCCTTTGTACTTGTCTTGGATCATTGTGTTGCTGAGAAGTACTGAGTAATTCGCAATTGATCATCATACACTATTGTTGATACTGTGTACAATGTTTTCCTGGTTCTGCTCATTTTATTTTGCATCAGTTAGTACAAGTCTTTCCAGGTTTTTCTGAAATCTGCCTGTCCATCATTTCTTATTTCACAATAGTATTCCATTACATTCATATACCAAAGTTTGTTTAGCCGTTCTCCAATTGATGGGCATTCCCTCAGTTTCCAATATTTTGCCACCTTGAAAAGGCTGCTATAAATATTTTTGCATATGTAAGTCCTCTTCCCTTTTTTATGGTCTCTTTTGGATACAGACCTAGTAGTGGTATTGCTGGATCAAAGGGCATGCAAAGTTTGGTTGCCCCTTGGGCATAGTTCCCAATTGCTCTCCAGAATGATCGGATCAGTTCACAACTCCACCAATGGTACATTAGTGTCCCAATTCTCCCACATTCTCTCCAACATTTATAATTTTTCTGTTTTTGTCATATTAGCAAATCTAATAGATATGAGGTGGCACCTTTGCATTTCTGTAATCAAAAGTCAGTTAGAACATTTCATCATAAGTCTAGATAGCTTTGCTTTTCATCTGAAAACTGCTCGTTTTGGCCATTTGGCCAGACAAAATGGCCTTTGACCATTTATCAGTTGGGGAATGGCTTATATTCTTATAAATTTGGCTCAGTTTTCTATATATTTGAGAAATGAAACCTTTATTAGAGACACTTGCTGTAAAAATTGTTCCCCATATTTCTGATTTCCTTCTAATCTTAGTTACACTGGTTTTGTTTATACAAAAGCTTTTTAATATAATCAAAATGATTTTTTAATGCTCTTTCTCATTTGGACATGAATTCTTCCCTTCCCTATATATCTGACGGGTAGGCTATCCCTTGCTCTTCTAATTGGCTTATGGTGTCACCCTTTATATTTAAATCATGCACCCATTTTGACTTTATGTTGGTATATGGTGTGAGATGTTTATTTATACCTAGTTTGTGTCCAATTGTTTTTCCAGTTTTCCCAGAAGTTTTTGTCAAATAGTGAGTTCTTATCCCAAAGGCTGGGGGTTTGAGTTTATCAAACACTAGGTTACTATAGTCATTGACTACTATGTCTTGTGTACCTAATTTATTCCACTGATCCACCCCTCTATTTCTTAGCCAGTACCAGATACTACAACACTATAGTTTGAGAAATGGTATTGCTAGGCCACCTTCCTTTGTATTTTTTTCATTAATTCTTTAATTATTCTTGATCTTTTGTTCTTCCAGATGAAGTTTATTGCAACTTTTATAGCTCTCTCAAATAAGTTTTTGGTAGTTTGGTTGGTATGGCACTTATGAATAAGTAAATTAATTTAGGCAGAATTCTCATTTTTTATTATATTGACTCAACCTGCACATGAGAAATTGATATTTTTTCAATTGTTTAGATATGACTTTATTTGTGTGAAAAGTGTTTTGTAATTGTGTTCATACAGTTGCTAGGTTTGTCTTGGCAGGTAAGCTTCCAAGTATTTTTTATAGTTTACAGTTATTTTAAGAGAAATTTCTCTATCTCTTGCTGCTGGGTTTTGTTGGTCAAATAAAGAAATTCTGATGATATATATGGGTTTTTCTTACATCCTGCAACTTTGCTGAAGTTGTTAATTATTTCAGGTAGTTTTTTAGTTAATTCTCTAGGGTTCTCTAAGTATATCATTATATCATCTGCAAAAAAGTGATGATTTTGTTTCCTCATTGCCTATTTTAATTCCTTTGATTTTTCTTCTTTTATTGCCGTAGCTAGTATTTCTAATACTATATTAAATAATAATGTAATAATGAGCATCTTTGCTTCATCTCTGATCTTATTGGGAAGACTTCTAGCTTATCTCCACTATACAGAATGCTTACTGATGGTTTTAGAGATGTTGTTTATCATTTTTAAGGAATATTCCCTTTATTCTTATATTCTCTAGTGTTTTTAATAAGAATAGGTGGTATATTTTGTCAAAAGTTTTTTCAGAATCTATTGGAATAATCATATTATTCTATTCATTTTGTTACTGATATGGTCAATTATGTAGATAGTTTTCCTAGTACTGAACCTACCCTGCATTCCTGGAATAAATCCCCCCTGGTCCTTGTGATACATCGCTATCATCATCTTGCTAGTATTTTGTTAATTTTTTTTTTTTTTGCATTAGTATTCATTAAGGAAATTGGGCTATAATTTTCTTTCTCTGTTTTAGCTCTTCCTGGTTTGGGCATCATCACCATATTTGGGTCATAAAAGCAGTTTCATAGGATACCTTCTTCATCTATTTTTCCAAATAATTTATATAGTATTAGAATTAATTGTTCTCTGAATGCTGGGAAGAATTCACTTGTGAACACATCTGGCACTGGGTTTTTTTTTCTTAGAAAGTTTATTAATGACTTTTTCAATTTCATTTTCTAAAATGTGGTTATTCAGCATTCTATTTCCTGATCCTGATCTATTTCCATAATCTGGGTAATTTATATTTTCATTAAAAATCATCAATTTCACTCAGATTGTCAGATTTATTAACACATAATTGGGCAAAATATTTCCTAATGATTGCTTTAATTTCTTCTTTGGGGTTCTGTCCACAGATATTTTGCCATTATTGTCCTCTTCTGAGTTAGTGTGTCTTGATCATCCCTGTCACTGTGATAACTTTATATGGTCAGTTTCTTTTTGTTGTTGTTGGCTGTTATTGCTCATCTTTTTTGGCCTTTTTCCTTTCTTTTAAATTTGAGCTCTGCTCCTGGGGTGGGAGGGGCACTGTCTCAGGCTTATTGTGCTAGGGGCTGTAGGCCTTGACCCTTTACTTGATGCAGCACTGATTTTGCCCTGAGGCCCATGGGGGACCCTAGTGTCTGGTGCTACACTGAGGGGGTGGGGAAGTATGGAGTGCTGTTGAAGGCTGTATGGTCTGACAGCTTACCTGATGTTGAGCCAAGGTCCCAGTGCTTGTATTTGGTATGTGCTGAGGCCAGTGAAATGTTTCTCCATTTCCCTAAGGATACATTGAAGCGCGCTGGCAATTGTCTGTTTGCTTAGGCACCCTTAATGTTGGCTCCTACCTATTTGCCCTGGGGCTACCCTGAAGTATATAGAAGTCTGGCCACTGGAGGTTGCCTGTTTGCCATGCTGAAGCATGTGGCAGTTCTCAGAATTGGAGTCTGTCCATTCCCCTGTCTATGCTGATGCATGTGGAGGATGCTGGTGTTGACATCTGCTTATTCCAGTACACTGGGACTCAAGTTTGCTGAGGGGGGGCTTGCTACTGGCTTGCTGGGATGCTTCCTGTCCTGGATTTGCTCCTCTTTTACCAGAGATAAACCTTTCCTGCCAACCTCTAAAGTTTCTTGGTTTCAAAGATTGTTTCACCCTCTTTTTTTCGGTTCTGCTGTTCCAGGATTTGTTTTGGGACACTATTTTATGGTTGTTTGGAGGTGAATATGGGAGAATTATGGCAATTTACCACGTACTCTGCCATGTTGGCTCCCGGAAGTCTCTGGGTAATCTTTTTGAAGAGACCATGCACTTGTTTGAATCCTCTCTTCCTTCTCCTCCCCTTCAGCTTCCTTTTATGTGTTGTCTTCCCCAGCAGAATGTGAGCTCTTTGAGATCTCTGTCTTTTGGTCTGTCTTTGTATGTCCAGGGTTTTACAAAGAGCTTAATAAGTTCTTGTTCAAGGACTGACTACTACAGGCTAATGCTTATTTTCTTCATGGTCTCACAGGATGGGAAACAACAAAAGAAAGTGTGGCTTTCTAGGAAGAAGCAGAAATACCACTGGGAATTCTTGGCATGAAAACTGGCAACATAATTCATTACACAAACTGTTTTCAAGGTTATTTTAATTTAAGGACAATGTCCAAAGCTTAGGTCTCCATAACCAAAGCCAGGATTCAACCCCAAGGCCCCAACTCCAAATCCAGATGCTTTCTCCACTGAACCACACTGCCTCCTAGATGATAAAGTGTCAAATGAGCTCAGAGGAAGGAGAGATCATTTTGGGCCGTTCATGGACCAGATGGAACTTGACTTTGGTCTGGGACGATGGGCAGGATTTGGATAGGCTGAGAGGAGAGAGGATACTAGTGTAGACACGTGTTTGTTTGATTTGGTGGGGGAGGGGGGACAGCATGAGAGATGCTAAAGGGAAAGAGCATGAGCAAGGACATGCTGGTGGGAATGAGTGAGATGTATGTTTGGAGATAATGGATCAGTCTAGTTCTGAGAATCTGAGGTAAGGAAATTTAGACATGCATTGGTGCCCGGCAGTACACTACACATAGTAAGAACTTAATAAATGTATGTCGAACTGAATAGTATTAGGGAAATAAGGTGGGGCCAGACTCTTCAAGGTCTCAGATGTCAGAGTATGAAAGACAATGTAAAGGAGCTCCAAGGCAGTGGAAGTTGTTAAGCAAAAAATAAAAAATGAGAGAGAGAACTTCATAGGGTTTACCAGCAGAATAGTTCATCCATCTCTAAGAAAGTAGTGTTTAACTTCATCAAAAGTACAAGTAAAGCTTAGAGAGATAAAATATCTTGGCCCAGTAAGAAGGGAGATGAAATTTAGTTTTATGCTCATAGTAACCATCCAAAATACTTTTCAGATGCCCTGAAGGTTATTTATGGGTCAAAGACCTATGGTGCATTTCAACTATTCATTGCTGATGGAGCCACATTGATTAGTGATAAGGACATGACCCTGGAGAGGTGGACTAAATACCTCCACAGTATTCTCAACAGACCAACACATGCAGCAGTATGGACTGATTCTCTGCCTCTTGTGCTAATTTTGACCTGACAATTAACACTAAGAAAACAGAAATTCTCCACTAGTCTGCACTGCACCATCCATATGTGGAACCATTGGTTACTACAAATGGAGAAAATTCAAATACTGTGGATAAGTTCACCTACTTTGGCAGTATTCTTTCCAGGGATGTATACATAGATGATAAGGTTGATGTACACATTGCCAGAGAGCCAGATCAGTGTTTAGGAGGATCCAAAAGAAAGTGTGGAAGAAAAGAAGTATTAGACTGCCTACCGAACAGAAGGTCTACAGAGCTGACTAATTGTTCATGCCTGTGAAACCTGGACAGTACACCAGTGCCATGTTAGAAAATCAAACTGTTTCCACTTGAATTGTCTTAGGAAGATTCTGAAGATCACATGGTGAGAAAAGGTACCGGACACTAAGGTCCTTTCTCTGACTGAACTGCCAAGCATTCAAACTCTTCTGCAGAGAGAGCAATTCTAATATGCTGGCCACATGGTTCCAATGCCAAATGTATGTTTGCCTAAATGACTATTTTGTGGAAAATTCAGAGGAGGCAGGTACTCTCAAGGTCTCTCTGGAGAACTTTGGAATTGATTGTGAAATATGGAAAACACTGACATAGGACTGCCCAGCATGGCATGCCCACATCAAAGAAGGCATGGTGTTCTATGAGGAAAGCAGAATTGCAATAGCTCAACAGAAATGTGAGACGCACAAATTCAGAGACATCCATTGCAAATGTCATATGGATAATTTCTGCCCAAGCTGTGGTAGAGCTGTTAGCGGTCTGATCAGCCAGAGTTGGATACAGTGTACCTTGACCCCAATATAATGATGTCTTTTTGATCATTTTCAGGTATGAACTGATGAAAGGATGAAAGTGATACTTTAGGAAATTTTGCTTTGTATATATTTGTTTGCATGTTGTCTCCCTTATTATATTGTAAGTTACTTGAGTGTGTAGATATTGTCTTTTGTCTTTCTTTGTATCTTCACCTGTTAGCACAATGCCTAATGCATCAAAGTAGGTGTTTAATAAGTGTTTATTGATGGATTTAAATATGTATAATATAAATATAATTTTTAAAAAAGAAAGATAATTACTGAGACCCAAAAGTTAAGTAACTTGCCTAAAATCAGAGAGGCAGCAGATAGTAGAGGTAGGATTTGAACCTGGTTCATCCCAGTTCTGCTTACTTCACTTTGCATCAGCTCATATGTCTTCCCAGGATTTTCTGAAAGCATCTCCTTCCTCATTTCTTAAAGCATAGTAGCATTCCATCACAACTGCAGCTTATTCAGTCATTCCCCAATTAATGGGCATCCCTTCTTTGCCATCACCAAAAAAGAGCTGTTATAAATATTTTTATACATATGGGTCCTTTTCCTTTTTATTTGACCACTTTGTTGTATTGCTGGGTCATGGGAATTCAGTGTTTTTGTTTATTTTAGCCCTTTAGGCAAAGAAAACTCTTTACTTGAAATCTTTCCCATCCTTCAAGGTTAGACTCAATAGCAACATCTTCCATGAAACTTGTCTCGATCATCAATAGATGAAAGTAAACTTTCCCTTTATTTACTCCTGTTGTCTCTTTTTTATACTTCTCCTATTTCTGCACTGTATTATAGATTTTTGCCTATATATATCAAACTTCCTCCATTTTTCTATGGCCTTCCTTAGAGACTATGTCAAATGTTATTGTTCAGTCTTTTTTCAGTCAAGTATGACTCTTCATGACCCCATTTGGGTTTGTTGTTTTTTTTTTTCTTTTAGCAAAGATACAGAAATGGTTTGCCATTTCCTTCTCCAGGTCATTTTACAGATGATGAATTAAGGTAAACAGAGTTAAGTGACTTGCCTAGGGTCACATAGCTAAGAATTGTATGAGGCCAAATTTGAACTCAGGAAAGTGAGTCTTCTGACTTCAGGCCCAGGATTCTATGCACTATGGTGTCACCTAGCAGCCCACTCCTTCCATTCTGCTATTGTAATTCACCTTTTCCATACACATAGCATCTACGCATAGCATTTACATGTAGAAGGTTCCCTATGTATGTCAAATGAATGAATACATGTATAAATACAGAAATACAAAGTTAGGAGTTGAAAAAGATCTAACTACTAACCTCCCAGTGATGAATTAGCAAGTAAAAAGTATTATTATGGGCCAGGGGGAAGGAATTATGTGTCTGGAGAAGTCACCACCATCCTTTTCCTTTTCGTGAGCTTGTAGATTTTTGTGATTGGTTTTGAAGTTCAGGTGGTTTTGTTTAAGTGGTTAGGATGATGAAAACAAGGGAGGAAAGAAGTATTTTTATAGCATCAACTACGTGTCAAGCACTGTGCTAAGTGCTTTTTTTTTAAACAAATATTATATCATTCAGTTCTCATAAACAACACTGTGATGTAGGTGTTATTATTATGCTCATTTTATAGTTGAGGAAATAGGCAAACAGTGGTTAAGTGACTTGCCAAAATTAATTCAGCTAAGTGTCTAGGCCATATTTGAACTCAGGTCTACCTGATTCCAAGTCTAATAGCCAATGCTCTAGACCACAGTGACTCACTAAATTATGATATATAGAACAGACTGTAGGAAGTATTTGTTGCACTAGATCATTGTTCTGAAGACTTCGTTGTAAGCAGAGTAACAGTTCATTGTTCCTATGGACTATTCATGAATTTTCTCTCCTCCCTTACTAGGTTTCTTTCAACTTGCCTACCTCCTCAGAAGGAAATAATGGATGACCTCCTGCTGAGTTAGGACAGGAGCCAGTAACTGCTGCGAGGGTTGAGAGGCCAAATACAATTTTGATACTAGGTCCTGTGGCTTTGGAAAGCTTTTGATATGGCTCAGATATGAGTACATTCTATTTCTTCGACGCCATATAAATTTGCAAACAAAAGCTTTGGTACTTGACATGACCAGGAGTGAGTTCCAAATAATGGTTTGCCAGTTAATTTCATTGTGTGCAACAAAGATAATTGAACCTCATTCTTAACAAAACACTAACTTTTCTGAATTGTTACCAAGTAGACAGCATTCATATTTTGTTTCCTTCCCTATATTTTTTTTCATTTAAATATAATTTTTCAGGCTCAGTAAGCAAATGTCACTATAGAAATTCAGGCTGTAACAATCTAGTCCCTTCTTATTGGGCCCAAATGTTCTTTTGTGAAGAGGAAGGATGTTAGAAAAACAGTTTTTAACTGGGAAATTCCCTCAACAGAAAATTTAATTGATCTGACAACACCAATAGATCTCAAGATATTGCCTATCTAACATCTCAGGTATCTCTCTAGTAAATCAGTTCCTATGAGCTCACTACCTGAACTTGGGCAAGGTAAATCCCTCAGGATTTTGTTGTTGTTGTTGTTTTATTTTGGCTTTTTTTTTTTCCTGAGTTTCTCCATCTATAAACTGGATTAGAAGATCTGGCCAATCTCGGTCAAATTCATGAAAGTGACTGGATTAATGTTGGAAGAAGACAAAATAATAAAAATAAATAAAAAATAAAAAGGACCAGAAACAGTGGATGTACAGATCCGCATGTTTTTCTAATATGTGTTGTCTAGGTTTGACCAAAATGAAATGTTCACTTCAGACATATATGCTTTGAATTTTATAATCTAACCACACCCCAACCACTTACATCAGAACAGAAAAAAATTAGAAGGGAGTAATTGTGTAACATGTAAATCTCCTCTGGACTCAAGCCCATAGGCTGTGGTTTGGCAAAACATCTAGCATACCATCTCTTTTCTCATCTCCTGGAAAAAAAGAACAGCAAAAAATTACCTTGAAAATAAAGGTAATGATTAATCCATTGGGCTCAAAAGGAATTAGCTTTGAGAATTGAGATTCCAACTTGAAAATAAAAACAAACAGCTGAAAATAGGGGATGAAAACCTCACTAGATGAAAAACATTGAGTCGCTGGGTCCACGTTTGTACAGTCAGAGAATTCTGTTGGCTGTCTCCATGAATCTGTAAGCAGATGTCAAAATCTCCAGGTTCCATGTGTCAGTGAAGTCATAAAAGTCCGGCTGC
Organism: Pseudochirops corinnae; assembly: GCA_028646515.1. Classification (NCBI taxonomy): domain Eukaryota; kingdom Metazoa; phylum Chordata; class Mammalia; order Diprotodontia; family Pseudocheiridae; genus Pseudochirops; species Pseudochirops corinnae. The sequence goes on from CM053589.1 coordinate 83,516,393, forward strand.
TGCAAGAATCATCCATTCTAACCTGAACTGACGAGTGTCACTTGAACTGACTGAAACGTATTACCCTTTCTTTCCAAGATTTGTGGCTGCTAGATTCAGGATATGGACAGAAAAGTGGAAAAAACCTTCAAAGACAAAATTATTCTGAAGAATCCATTGGCCAAAGAAACGATTGGAGAATTCCTGGGAACTTTCATGATGGTTGTAAGTATAATATGATTTCCTTTATTTTCTAACTCAGGAATGCTTCTGATCTGTATGTTTCTTTTTTTCCTCCCCTTTTGCTAAAACATAGCCATAATGCAAGGGTATGTATAGCCATAAGAAAAAATCATATCACAGCTATCCAATTATTATTTATTAACTGATGTTTTCAGTGCAAAGTACTGTATTTTCTCAACACAGCCTGAGAGGAAGGTTTGTGTCTTATTCATTGATAATTATATAATAACAATAATAATTTCTATATCACTTCAATGTTTGCCCAGGACTTTAAATATGTTATTTCATTTGATCTTCACATGAATTATTTAACTAGGATGATCTAGACTGGCTTCTGTAGTAAAAAAGAGCAGCCACCTGAAATAGTTACAGATAATCAATAAACAGGGACAGCTGCAATATCCTATCATAGTTGAGCAAGGTCTTGGCAACTATGGTACTTGATAGATCAATAGCTGGGTAATGACGGATACAGTGCATTACACAGAAGTAGAATGGGATACTAGATACTGTATTCTTGTAACTACTTTCTTTTCAATGGCCAAAGTCCTTTTTTTTCTTCTTTTTTTGAACTTGGGCTCTCTTATTCAAGAATTATCAGTTCAATGGTTCTCTGAATCTTCTAGCTATAACTGAGAGCAATTTCTAAGAATTCCTAGGTTATTAATCTGAATAATTTCTTAATTTTAAGGGGTCTGAGTGAATATTGGAGGAATATTCTGAAAATCTACCACTTAAGTCTTTGGGTTTCCTTCATCACTGTTTGCTTCTACATAATCCCATATTCTCCAGATTTTTGGTAAATCCAGTCTATTCATGAGCAGAGCAAGATAATACCTGAGCATTCAGTTATTAGTTTCAACAACAAATGGGGCATGCCTTTCTAACTTAGAACTTTGATGACATTTAAAGAAAAATATAACCTTATTGTAGGGCTTTTAACCACAAGTACAAACAACCCCTACCTCTCATTCAAAAGAAATATATCGGAGATATTTAACCTCTGTCAGGCTTTGAAAGAGTCTTGTGTGAATTCTGTATATTATCCTTTGATATCAATTTCATTTTATTTTATTTAAGTTCCATTGAATGGCTAATGTGTGCAGCATGCTGGAAATTTCTTTATAAGTTACTATGTCAGATAAACCAATCATGAAAATGTTGAACTGGGGAAAAAATAAATTGAACAAGGTAATAAGATCATAGATTTAAGAGCAGGAAGGAATCTTTAGAGATTATCTTGTCCAACCCCCTAGTTGTACAGGGTGGGCCTAGAGATGGGAAGTGACTTTTCTAAGGTGCAGAGACCTTCAGAGCTCCTTCTGGTCTCCAAAATTTTACTCTTTTTGCTAAAATGGCCCAAAAATGGAGCTTTGGTTCTCACCTCCTAAGTTATATCCAGATGGTCCACTATGGCTATGAAAATCCATTCTCTCTAAACTTGAGTAGAGTATGGAGGGGGGTCACTGGTAAGGGTCAGGGTAACCAATTCCTCATATTCTTGGTACTAGACTTATTTCCTGAAGTGTGATACACTGTAAGGTAGGAGTGACCGTGCTGTTTTATTTTCTGAGTCTTTGAGGGACCAGAGCACAAAACTGCATTTTTAGAAGTTATTTCTAGGACCACGGAAAACTGAAGAGCAAAAAATTGAAACAAAATGGTTTAAGAGTACGGGGTGTCCTGCAGAAAAGGGAAAAAGAAAGGGAAGTAAAGGTGGAGAGCAGGAAGACAAAATGCCTCCATTTCTCAATGGGAACATATTTCATAAACCTGACCCCTTTAGGTTCAAGAGTTGAAAACTACTATAAATATGCATTTGCTCAGCAAAGCTAGTCAGTGCACTGTTCTGCTCCTAATGACATGTAATAGGTGCTCAATACACGGCTGGCCTTTTCCTGATTTACTTGACCATCGATGCTGACAGATTTTCAGGGTTAAAGACAAGGTGCTAGACAGAAGCAGAATGGTTTATTTGGCCTCAGAGGCAAGAAGATTTGGATTCAGATCCTGCTTTCTTGACCCATGCTGGCTTTGTGATCCTAGGCAAGTTATTTAATCTCTCAGTGGCCCCTAGGCCACCATCTCAGATTGTAAGTTGTAAAGAAGATGAAGACCTGCATTAATTGAGCAAGAAATCCCAGGTCTCATTCCCATCTTTATCTTCAGAATCAAAAACCCCGTAGATGCCTTGATTTCTCCATATACTGTTCATTGGTTTCCCAACAAGGCTCTGCAGATCTCTTTAAAAAGAAAGGCAGAGGTTCAGGAGTAAATTTAGAAGTTTCTCCGCTAACGTCATCTTTTATGTTAAGGGATGCAAATGTTAATTTGTCATTGATGACAACAAAATTCTTGCATGAAGTGATTTTTTAAAAAAAATCTATTTGAACTCTAAAGAGATAGGCATAGGGATTGGACACTGATACAGGGAATTCCTAGATGAGCTGATTCTCTATCAGCGCAGGTTGGCACCTTCTCAGAAAGCACCAAGAAATGGAGAGAATTGGCTAGTGTCATACACATGCACAATATATGAACTTTAAAAAAGGAGGGGAGGCAGAATTGGCTGTAAAGCAAAGCTGTAAAGTGGGCTTTCACTGACCAGGATGCCCATTCCTCTATTTCCCCTATCTTCATAACTTACCTGTGCCTCTTGGTGGTTTAGTTGGGTCCTGCTCCCACCAAACAAAAAAATGTGATAAAGTTATTCACAATAAGGTATAAATGGCAGAGATTTAATATGTTTTCAGATCCTGGTGGAGATCATTTTAACATGGAACAAAAAAGCCTCATCAAAATAAATGATTCTCTAATTTTGAGATTTTGGACATCAAAGAACCCAGCAGAAAGAGTACTTTTGGGTAGCGGTCATTCAAAATCATTCCTCACAGGGCTTATTCTACTCCTGAGAAAGATCTCTCCAGTGGGGAGCTTTGGTTTCCTTTATGCACCATCTTCTAGAGAAAGGAGAAGATATTTAGAATCATAGACTCTTGGGAAAGAATATTTGAAGTTATCTAGCCCAATGTCAGAGCAGCTAGGTGGTGCACATGGGGCCTGGAGTCAGGAAGACTCATCTTCTTGAATTCAAATCTGACCTCCATTACTAAGTAGCTATGTGACCCATGGCTAGTCACTTAACTCTTGTTTGCCTCAGTTTCCTCATCTGGAAAATGAACTGGAGAAGGAAATGGCAAACCACTTCAGTATCTTTGCCAAGAAAATCCTAAATGGAGTCATGTAGAGTTGACTGAACAACAAGTCCAACTTACCCTCCCAAAATGAAAATCCTTTCTATACCATCTTTGACAGGCTCACCCAGGTTTAACATGAATGTTTTTGATAATGGGGAACTCATTACATTATGAGGCAATAAATTCTATTGTTGGACCATTCTAACTGTTATGAAGTATGTCCTTACGTATGACTCTATATCTGCCTTCCTGTAATTTCTATCCATTGGTTCAAGTTTTACTCTCTAGACAGAGAAACAGTTTACTCTTTCTTCTACATGACAAACTTTCAAATATTGAGAAAATCTATCAGGTCTCCCTTTTGTTCCCTTTTTCCAGTTCTCAAGTTTCTTCAATTATTTTTCAAATGAGATTATTTCTAGATCCTTCACTTTTCTGGTCCTCCTTTATTTCTTTCACATTTACATTCACAGTTCTCTTGCCCAGATTGCAATGGTCTTAGCTGCAATTATATCCCTCCCCCCCAGCCCTTAAGTGAGAACCAGAAGAAAGATCACCATAAGCAGGATAGCATGTTGCCATGGCAAGCTTTAGAAGTAGGTAGGGTCTATGATGGGTGATGGTCTATTGGTAGATTTGGGTCTTTAATATTGCCCCATTAAAATCAAATACCCCTTGGGATGGGTAGGTGGTGCAGTTAATAGAGAGCCAGCCCTGGATTCAGGAGGACCTGAGTTCAAATCTGACCTCAGACACTTGACACACTTACTAGCCGTGTGACTTTGGGCAAGTCACTTAATTCCAATTGCCCTCCAAAAAGCAAAAAAAAAAAAAAAAAACAAAATCAAATCAAATCAAATACCTCTAGGATGGATACCACCTTAAGCCCTTATAAGTCATTGACACTTGAGGGACAGCTTTTTAACCAGAACAGTTTGTTCTCAGAAAGAACAGACCACTGGAGTAATGGGACAGGAATGGGGATAAGTGGGAGGCCCATAGGAGAATTGACGAGACACCTGCACTGCAAAGTGGGAGCTTGGCCAAGACAAACTGTACCCATAATAATTTTGCCTGGGGCTGGTTAGGCATCTCTCCATTGAGCTGGTAATCTCCCCTTGATAGAAAAGAGAGTTGTTTGTCATGGGCTGGTCAATTGTATCTGGCCCCTGAACATCTTCAGATTTTTATGTTATCATCAGGATATATGTTCAAATGCACTTAGGAATTGGGGGGGGGGTGCGGTACGTGGGGTAGGGGAGAAGAGGTATTCTGATTCAAAGTCTAAGAACTTTGGAAATCAAATGATATATTGTCAGAATGGAGATTTAAATAGAAAAGACCTTTGTCAGCGATTGAATTAATAAAAGTAATTCATTTAATAGGAAATTATTTAGGACCACTTTTATTCTGAGATCCTAATATGGAGCCTATAAGTGCTATAAGGTAAGAAAGCTACAAGTATTAGGTACTGAAGTACTCAAAGATATAATTGTGTACCTACTGAATTAGTAGTAGAGTCTACTCATTTCACAGACTAGAAAACTAGGACCTTGAGCTGTCAAAAGGTAGGCCCAAGTCACAGAGGTAGTAAATAAAAGAGATAGGATTATCTGACATTCTTCCTACATGTGAAAGGGTATTGCCTTCTAATTTTTATTCATAATCCCTAATCTTTCTATTCCCTTTACCCCAGAGAAGTAGCTAGGTGGTGTTACATTCAGAATGCTGGGCCTAGAGTCCAGAAGACCTGAGTTCAAGTGTGGCCTCAGAGACTTATTAGCTGTATGACCCTGGACAACTCTATTAACCTTTGTCTGCCTCAATTACCTTAACTATAAAATGGGGATGATAATAGTACCTACCTCCCAGAGATGAACTGAGGATTTAATAAGACCACAGTGCCTGGCATAAATCCTGTTTCCTTCCTTCAAAGGACTGAAAATATTTGTAACTTCTATGATTTCATATATCTTCCTAACAAGGGGGCTAGAGGTTAAAAAGATGATCAGTCCCATTTTGCAAACAGAGAAACTGAGTCATAAAGAGATTATCTGACTTAAGTTGCATGGTAGTGCTAAGACTAAAAGCTAGCAAAACTTTTGAATGTGTCTGGCATTGAGCCATATAATGAAAATTAGCTGCGTTTACCTGAATATCCCAAAAGCTTTAGGAGATTACATATCTCTCTATTAATGTATGTATTGGGGGCAGCTAGGTGGCACAGTGAAAAGAGCACTGACCCTGAAGTCAGAAGGACCTGAGTTCAAATCCACTTTCAGACACTTGACACTTACTAGCTGTGTGGCTTTGGGCAAGTCACTTAACCCAAATTTCCCTGCCTTTCCCCCTCCAAAAAGACAAAAGAAAAAGTATTTATAAATATGCATAGGTGTTTTATATATGTGTATATATATATATATATATATTATACATATATATATATATATATATATACACATTTATATAAAACATTTACTAGATACTTAATGTATATGTGTTGGTGTGTGTGTATATATATATGTATGTGTATGTGTGCGTGTGTGTGTATATGTGTGTGTATTTAAGTAGGAGAAATGCAAAAGGATAGTTCTAGCTCTGTAAGTGAACAGAAGCCATTAAAGCAAAGCAGTTTTACAGGAGAGAATCAGGGAGGAAAAAGTCTTTTTTGACCTTCTCTTACCTAGCCGTCAGTATAAGATTTGTTTCATAAAGTTATGTATGTCCTAAACCCTAAAATATAAAAAGTTAATGGAATAAAAATATGCTGTTAGCTTTTATGCCAGGTTATATCCCACCCGCACCCCATGTTAGCCTTTCAAAGGCCTTCATTTCTTTCTTCTTTGACTTGGTCTCCATGACATGTTATTGTAATGCCAAGCAAAGGCAACTTCCAAGGTTCAGAATACCAGCATAGCAAACTCCATTTATTCAGTGACAGATTAAGGCAAAACATTCACAGAACAGAGAAAATCAAAATACAGTGTAACTCATTCATTTAGCAAGTAAGTTCTCAATTTAATTGCAAAGTACCAAGGTCCAAGTACCCCACACCTTTGACTAAGTACATTAGTCAAAGTAGCCCACCCCTGGGCATTACATTCATTTAGTAAAAGTCTCTCTTCTCAAATGGAGATTAATTTCCAATAATAACAAAGTACGTTTGTTTGTTCAGTCAAAGAGCATAAAAAGTCAAAAATTTCCCACCCGTGGATCACAACTGAATTACAGTACCATCCATTAATGCCAAGCACTTTCTCAAAAGGGGCAGGAAAGTACAAAAAGCCATCTACCCTTAAGCTACAGTGAGGTTAAGATATCATCACAGCATTGAAAACCCAAGGAAAGGCCTTTTCTTCATCTTGACACTAGGCAAGTTCTCAGCAATCTCTGTTCCTGGGGAGACAAAGCTTAACAAAGCCACAATATATATTGCCATTGTCCTCATTAATTCACTCTCTGCCTGCAGAACAGTCCCAGAACCCCTGAAAACATCAGCAAGACCCTCTCCCAGGATTTCTGTAAACATACAACAAGAAAATCCTCCTTCAGGGCTTCTGAACCAACAGCAAGGTTTCAGGACCTCTACAACATCAGCACTGTCCTTCACCAGCAGATGAGTCAGGCAAAACATCAAAACAGACAGATAAAATATCAGCATCACAGTCATGTCTCCTCAGTTCTCAGCAGCTCCGGGTGGCAGTTCTCAAAAGTGCTGGGCAGCTCCAACTGGCCCTCAGCTGTCTTTCAGCAAATCTGGCCCCCGGTAATTCTCCTCTCTCTCTGCCTCCATGATACTGCTCTCGAAAAGTCCTTCTGGCCTTCTCTGCTTGGGCTTCCCTCTGCTTTTTGTTTAAGCAAGCACCCTAGCATACCCAGGATGGCTGCTAGCACAGGTTCTTAGGTCTGCTTTTCTAAAGGAAAGCAACTCGAAATGGGTTAACAATCTTACTTTAATCAATCAAACATATATCATTTACCTAGTTCAGGGGGAAAAGTCAGCACCCTGAACTTCAGAGAAAGCAAACAGAAGTTACAAGCAGACAAAGAAACAGATCAGCAGACAGGCTTCTAGCCCTCTGACCATTACATCCACACCTAGTTAGTTACCAGAGAGGGAAGCACCAACATCTGGGTTTTCAAAGCCGGGGGGCTCAATGGCTTCACAGAGTCTTGTCTGGCCAAATCACACAACTCTTTCCAAAGTGAGCCCCAAAGAAAAAACTCACCTCAGGGTATATATAGCCTTTTCCTGGATCAGAGAATGTCACAACCCTCTTGACCCACTGCCCAGTCACAAAGTAACAATGTGTGGGCGTTCCTGAAAAACAAGCTTCCCACCACAGGCTCCATGTGACCACATTCAGCCTATTATGGGGCAGAGTATATTTTCAAATCAGGGAAGGTTCTCAGAGTCACTTAATCCTATGAAAGCGCTTAGGGGCAGGGAAGATCTTCAGATTCCCATAACATAACACTCAACCCAAAAACCAAGCCAATACAGGGGGATCTTTAAATTCCATTACCATTACAGTCATGAAGACAATTAAACAGCAAGAACACGGCAGGAAGGATCAAGGGCTTGCAAATATCAACTCTGTTCAATGCACTGTGTTAATAACTGGACATATTAAGACAAGATGAAAAATGTTCCTGATCTCAGCTTGCTTACATTCTGCTGGGGTTAGACTATTTTTTCATATAGAAAACTAAAGATTATTTGAGAAGGCAGAGAGCATACATCATCACTAAGGGATCAGGAAAGGCTTTGCATAGGAAGAGGCACTTGGGTAGAGATTTAAAGGAAACTAAGGGCAACTAGGTTGTCATGAGCCACTCAGTGTCCAGCATTAAGCTGGATCACAGAGATGTGATAGAGAATGAATCAGGCCACGTAGGTAGTTCAAGCAAGAACTCCATTTATTGATTCTTTGGTCAAGGTTTTTATAGAACAATGAGATAAAGGAATGAAACTCGAGTTTTCCTATCACTATTTAGTATAGGAGGTTTTAGGTAGTCTGTCATATCCTGGAAGTAGCAGACAATAGATAATATAATAGGGATTTAACACCTACCTGACTAAAATCTTAGAGTATAGCCTTTAATCTCAAAACTCAGATAACATCTTTTTGAATGCAGCACATCATAAAAGGAATTTCCAGGAGCTAGCTTTTGAAAAGCCACATCTCAAAGGACTCCCTTTAGAGACAGCTGTCCAGATTTTATCTGAGTCCTGGATCAGGCCTTTTTGGCTTACACTCGATGGCTCAATGGATAGAGTGCCAGGCCTGAAGTCAGGAAGACTCATCTTGCTAAATTCAAATTTGACCTCAGACATTTACTAACTGCATGACCTTGGGCAAGTCTTTTAACTCTGCTTCAGTTTCCTCATCTGTAAAAGGAGCTGGAAAAGGAAGTGGCAAACCACAAAAATCTTTACCAAGAAAACCCCAAATGGAGTCATGAAGAGCCAGACATGAGTGAAACAAACAAACAACAACAATAAAGGTTTCTAAGACACAGAGGCATCCAGCCATGGGAGGCGGCCTGAGCAAGTGTATGGATAAGGAAGTAGGAGCTGGAATTCCAAATTTGAGGAATATCAAATAGCCAGTTTCACTGGAATGTAAAGAGCAGGAAAGAGAATAATGTTAGTTAAGTCTGGAAAAGTTAACTGAAGTCAGGATATGTAGAGTTTTTATTTCACCCTAGAAGCAACAGGAGCCCACTATAAATTCTTTTTTAAATTAGATTTCATTTTCTTTTAAGTTCCAAATTCCCTCCCTCAAACCTTCCCTCCCTCCATTCACTAAGACAAGAAAAATGAAACTGTTACCGATATGTATAGGCAAGCAGAAGAAATTCCTACATTAGCCATTTCTTTTTAAAAAAGGAAAAGAAAAGAAAATATGCTTCAATTTATACTCTTGAGTCCATCAGTTCTCTCTCGAGAGGTAGATCGCATGTATTATCATTAATCCTTTGGAACTGTGGATGATTATTGTGTTAATCAGAGTGCCCAAGTCTTTCAAAGCTGTTTTTTTTTTCTTTAAATTACCTTTTGTTTATTTTTTACTTTACGTCATTGATTTCCACAAGATTTTGAGTTACAAATTTTTTTTCCCGTATTTCCCCTACCCACCACCCCAAAACAGGAATCCTACTGTATACCCCTCCCCCAATCTTCTCTCTGCTATATCCTCCTCCATCTCCCCTCCAACTTTCAGATAGGGCAAGATGGATCTCCCTACCCCAGTGCCTGTATATCTTATTTCCCAGTTGCATGTAAATAATAATTTTATACATACATATGTGTATATATATATATATATATATATGTATACACACACATATTTTTAACATTTGATTTTAGAACTTTAAATTTTAGATTGTTTCCCTTCCTCCCTTGTCACCCACCCCCACTGGAAAGACAAGCAATTCAATACAGGCTGTACATGTGTAGTTACACAGAACATCTCCACAATGAACATACTGTGAAAGACTGACTATATTTCCCTCCTTCCTATCCCACCCCACTTGTTCTATTCGCTACTTTGTCCCTATCCCTTTACAAAAGTGTGTGCTTCTAACAACCCTCTCCCCAAGCTGCCTTCCCCTCCGTCATTCCCCCTCTCATCCCCTTCCCCCCAACTCTCCTGTAGGGCAAGATACCCAATTTAGAGTATATGTCATTTCTTCCCTTAGCCAAATTCAATTAGAGTAATGTTGACCCATTCCCTTTTTGCCTTCCTGTTCTTCCCCTCCATTGTAACAATTATCCCTTGCCTCTTCGATATGAGATAATTAACCCCATTCTGTCTCTCCCTGTCTCTTCTCATTCTATTCCTTTCCCATCTTCTAATTTCACCTTTTAAAATATCATCCCTTCCTATTCATTTGATCCTGTGCCCTCTGTCTACATACACATAAATACACACACTCACATATGTATTCATATGCATATATACCCTCTTATATAGACATAGGTGTATGTATACTTATATATATTAATATTCCCTTCAGCTATCCTCATACTAAGAAAAGTTTCACAAGTTACAATTCTCATTTTTCCATGTTGGCATGTAAATAGTTCATCTTTGATAAGTTCCTTATGAATTCTTTCCCATGTTTACCTTCTCATGCTTCTTGTATTTGAATGTCAAGTTTTCTGTTCAGTTCTGG
>CM053589.1:83527493-83555230 GCA_028646515.1 Pseudochirops corinnae
TCATTTGTTTGGATCTGTTTAATAGTATCTTGATTTCTGATAAAGTCATTTGCTTCCATTTGCTCCACTCTAATTCTGCAGGAATTATTCCCTTCATTGAGCTTTTGAAATTTTTTTCCATCTGGCAAATTCGACTTTTTAAGGCATTTTTCTCCTCATTGGCTTTTTGGGCCTCCTTTGCCATTTGAATTAGTCTATTTTTTAAGATGTTATTTTCTTCAGTCAGGTTGCTGACTCTCTTATCATGATTTTCTTGTATCATTCTCATATCTCTCCCCAATTTTTCCTCCACTTCTCTTATTTGGTTTTCAAAATCCTTTTAAAGCTCCTCTACAGCCTCTATCCAGTTTGTCTTTTTCTTGGAAGCTTTTGATGTGTGAGTTCTAACTGTGTTGTCTTCCTCCTGTTCCATGCTTTGGTCCTTTTTGTCCCCCAAAAAGGAATCTAAAGTTGAATTGATGTTCTTGCTTTGCTTCCTTTGCCTGCTCATGTTGCCAGTGAATTACTTGGCTTTTGGGTTCTGTAGAACTCCCCTTTCAGAGAGGAGGGCTCTGTCCCAAATTGCTGGGGTTTTCGCAGCTGCTGGAGCTATTAGGCCACCATTTCTGCAGCCCCCACCAGCTTTGACTCACTGAAAACGCACCTCAGGACCGCCACCCAAGACTGTGATCCTGATCCAGGCAGCTCAAGGCAAGAGCACTTAGCCTCTGAATGATCACTTGGTGCCCCTGCAATCTGCAGACTGGGACCTTCTGAAGCAGCCAAGTGGAGGCAGCTGCAGGGCTACTGCTTCAGACTGCTTCTAGCTCCGGAGGCGGTTCAGCCGGACCCCCTCCCCCAAATTTAGCCAAGTTCCACTGACCTTTTCCCTTTGTACTTGGCTCTTATGGGCTGGTAATTCTGGAAATCACCACAGGTGCTGATGATCTGCTTCTCCTGGATCCCCTGGGGCTGAAACCACAGGGGGCTGGGCTCTGCTCCCAGTGGGCTGCGATGACCTCCTGCCAAGCTGCCTTCAGCGGGAGATGTGTTTTTCTGTCATTTTTGTGGAATCTGGAGCTCTAAAATTTGTTTAGAGTCATATTTTATAGGTATTTGAGGTGCTTATGGGAGAAGCTTGTAGAATTCTCCTGTTTCTATGCCACCATCTTGACTCCTCCCCAAAGCTGTTTTTCTTTATAATATTGTTGTTAATTATAAATTGTTCTCCTGGTTCTGCTCATTTCCATTTGTATTAGTTCATGCAAATCTTCCCAGGTTTTTCTAAAACCTTCAAAATTTCTAATAGCACAATAGTATTCTATCACATTAATATACTATAACTTGTTCAGACATTCCTTAACTGATAGACACCCCATCAGTTTCTAATTCTCTGCCATCACAAAAAAAAAAGAGCTACTATAACTATTTTTGCAGATGGGACCTTTTCCTCTTTCTTCAATCTCTTTGGAAGTTTAGACCTAGTAATGATATTGCAGGGTCAAAGGATATGCACAGGTAGTTTCTGGTAGACTTCCAAATTGTTTTCCAGAATGGAGTTCACAACTACACAAAAGTGCATTAAAAAAAGAGGCTTCAACCATGGGGCCACTACCAAGTAAGGCCTGAACCAGAAGAAAATAGAAAACAAAATAAATAAATATACAAAAATATAATTGGGAAATATTTAACATAATAAATAAATATACAAATATTAATATGTAGTTTTCTAAGCCAATGTGTAATTAGAGGAGATTTTTACATACAGCTTAAGAGTCTAATGCCACTACATTAACATACTTGTTTTCCTATAGCTGTTCTAGCATTTGTTATTTTCCTTTGTGTCAACTTTGCCAATCTGATGAGTACGAGGTGAGGTGGTACCCAAAGCATTGTTTTCATTTGCATTTCTCTAATTATTAATGATTTAGATCTTTTTTTCATATTGTTATTGGAAGCTCGGATGTCATACTCTGAAAACTGACTGTTCATATCCTTTGAACATTTGTCATTCAGGGAATGGTAACCACCATAAACTCTTAAGGAAGAAAGGGGCATGAATTCAGCCGTGTTTAAAAAGCTTGTCTTGGCTGAAGTGTGGAGGGTAGACTGAAGAAGAGAAAGTGAGTGGAGGTCCATTATATTGCCTCCTATCATCCATATGAGAGATGATGAGAGCTGGACCTAGGGTGGCGGCTCTGTGAGTACAAATAACAATTTGTCTTTCCAAAGAACTTTTGTAAAGACTTTCCTTACTACCACAATTCCTGGAAGTAGACAGTGTAAACATTCTTATTTCCACTTCAGAACCTTATTTTCTTCTCATGGAACTTAAGTTCAATTGGGAGATACAGAATAAAAATAAAAACAAACCTGTATCTGTACTGCAACTTAGTCTTACATACCTTCAGAGTAAATGGAAGATAAGCATAGAGGGTAAGCCACTAGTGGCAGGGAAGACTTGCACTTGATTTGAGTCTTAAAGAAAGTCAGGGATTCAGGGAGGTAGAGCCTTCCAAGCATGGGGGACAGCCAGTACAAACACTCCCACAGTGGTAAGGAATTTTGTGTCAGGAACACCAAGTTGGTTACTGAGCATATGCAATGGACCTTTTACTCCTTCACTCATTGCTTATGGTACTTATGAATATAAATGTCCCTGTTTTGAACTTAAAGGTTGTTCTTGCTCAAAGAAAATCCCAAAAGCAAAACTTTGATTTACAAATCAATAAAGACTAAGATTTTTTTCCTTGTTCTTAATCTTCACAGGTAGTATGGTATAATGGATTATGACTCCGCTCCAGTCACAGTTCTATTCGTAGCCAGCTTTCTCACCTATAAAACAAGGCTAATGATAACTGCCCTTCCTACCTCACAGGTTGAAATGAGATAGCATATATGGAAGGGTTGTATAAATTGCCAAGTGCTATGTAAATTGAGGTACTGTTGTTGTTGCTGAGTTGTTTCAATTTTGTGTGACTCTTTATGAACCCATTTTGGGTTTTCTTGGCAAAGACACCATAAAGGTTTGCCATTTCCTTCTCCTGCTCCTTTTACAGATGAGGAAACTGAGGCAAAGAAGTTAAGTGATTTGATTTGCCCTGGATCACATAATTAGTAAGTGTCTAAGGCCAACTTTGAACTCATGAAAATGAGTGTTCCTGACTCTCTATCCACTGTGCCAGCTAGTTATTATTATTGTTACGCAGATATCTGCCATATTCAATCCTATATTCTACCCCTCAGTCTCTACAAATATCTGGTCAGTCAGGGGACCATTCTATAAACCAACCACACAGACAGAGGTGATTTATTTGCTCAAGGGTTGCATTTTTTCCTCTGGGTATTTCTCAAATGACTCCTATCCTCTTTGGCACTCTTATGAATATGTTTTCCTTCAAGCATTATAAATTTTACTGCACTTCCTTCCAGAAATAAAAAATAAAACGACTTCTGATACACAGTCAATGTACCTGGGTTGAGCTCAGCTGGCAGAGAAAGCCTTTTTAGACAAATCCCAGCTAGACCTACCCCACAGGAAATGTGGTTAGTTGGTGCAGTTTAACATGTCACCATAGATTAAGGCCTGGAAGAAATTACTGTAGAGATTGTATACAACAGTGGTTCCCATTCCCCCCTCATCCTGCCCCCACCCTACTTTTTTTGCTCATGAAACAGTTGTATTCTTCGCCATGAGGAACTGAGGCACACTATTTTACATTGGTAACACCATGAGAGAGTCTGAAGAATGGAGCCTGTTCAGTTTTCCTTTAATAAAAGCAATTTATCTTTGTTGATTTCCATGTGAGTTCAAAGCCCCACCATCCCCAAAAAAAATCCTCACAAAGTCTGACATGTTTTAAGGTATATATAGGTCCATGTATATATACACAAATATGTGTGTACGTATGTAACATAGTGAAGTTTTGTTGACTTTGTGAACCCAATTCTTACTATGCTAAGAAGTTGAATTAATTAAACAAAATTACCTATAAATTTTTTTTATCTACAATATGATATCTGAAATTGGGTAGTACACCTAGCAAAACCTGAAGCACACTGATATGTTGTGGCACACCCTTTGAGAATCACTGATCTAGGCCTTTTCCTTCATTTTATAAATGAATAAAAGGGCCTTGGAGAGTTGATTTATCCAAGGTCATGCCATAGTAAGTAACAGACTTGAACTCAGTCCCACCAACTGAAAATTTTGTGTTGTTGCCCCATGTAGCATATTTCTGAAATTGCCAGTTTATACTGGAGGAGCTGTGATTAATAAGAATTATAGTACTAAACTGTAATAGCATAGAAGCTATATCCCACTGTTGTATTATAAATTCTACAAGGTCAGGGAACCCTGTCTCATCTAAACTTTATATATTGGCCCCCACTCAGCAGCCTGAATAATGCTGATTACAAATATATGTTTAACAAATGTTTGCTAAATAAATGGGTGACAAGAACTCTTGGTTAGCCAGTCAGTCATCAGTTATTAAGTGTCTTCTAATTATCAAGCACTATGACATTTAATGTTATGTTTGAAGGGCTTACAATTTCATGACAATAAAGGTTTCTATGTGTTGAAACAAATTTCTGACTTGGAAGAATCTAATCCCTTTTTCTGAAGATCATTGGCAATAATGCTAGCATTCATTGTATGAGATGGTTCAGGCAAGGTCATGGATACAAAAAGAACAGACTGATGGATCTCTTAAGGCACTATTATTACAACTGTTCCCATTTGACAGATGAGGAAACAGAGACTCAGTGAAATTAAGTGATTTGCTGAAGGACACCGAGCTAGTACTCTCAGAAAAAGGATTTGAACACAGATCTTCCTGTCTCTAAGTCTATAATTCTCACCCCTAAGAATCTGACTGATTCAGGGTCACCAAACTTAACTGAAATTAGAAAGCTTCTGGATCCTTATCTGCCCTTTTCCACCTTTTCTGCATTCAAACACATCAACCTGTGCCTAGAATGGATTCCCACTTTGTTCCTAAAATTACATTAATGACATCAGCTTCTAAACAGGGTACAGGTGCTTGGATCAGTGGTGTCTAAATCAAACTCTAAAAGAAACTGACTAATATACAGGTGTATTGAGTACAAGTATGATTTATTTAGAGGAGAGTGTGGAACCCACCTTAAAGATATACTGCATTCTGGATATACCATGGAATCTGGAGCGAGAGTAGGGATTTGAACCCAAACTCATGTGCCAGAAGTTAGGTGAAAGAGCTGACCCGTGCTATGAGTTTCATCCCACTAGGAGTGAACTAATAAAGTCCCAGAGAAATTAACTTGTCAGGACCACTACTACTACAATAGCAATGACTGCCAACCATGACTACGACTTCTCCTCCTCCTCCTCCTCCTCCTCCTTCTAGTACTACTGCTACCTAACATCTACAGAGCCCCTATTATGTGCTAGATGTGGTACTAAGCACTGGAAAAATATTTTCATTTGATCCCCACAACAACACTGGAAGGTAGGAAATGTTGTTATCCCATTTTATATAGGAGAAAACCAAGGCAAAGAGTTAAGTGACTGGCCCAGGGTCACATAGGTAGTAAATGTCTGAGGACAGATTTGAACTCAGATCTTTCTAACTCCAGGACTAGGGCACTAAGCCCTGGGTCACCTAACTGCCTACCAGCTATATTGGACATTGATCAAACCACAGGTCCCAATAAAATTGATGCATCAAATCTAGTTTCCCTTAAGTAGCTTTTACAATTAAAAAACAAAAACAAAAACATTCATTGTTTAGACTAACGAGGTAAGATTCTTGTTTTATATTGGTCTTTGGCTAGAAAGAAGTAAGATGTCCTCCGATTATGGTGCGAATGGAGTTGGACCTTCCAGTTATTTCTGAAACGTATTAAAGAAAAGGCCTCAGAAATGTTCACTTCAGGTGTGAGCTAAAGACTGAGTGAATGGTTCCTTTAGGCATCACATACCCAGGGGATGCGACTCTTCCAGCAATTTTTAGATGCGGTTATAAAGTTACCAGGCACATATTCTACTGACTGGACAAGAAATAGGCCTTTTTGGCTTGACTAGTCACCAAGTTGTTATCATGGAAGAATTTTTATCCTGATCAGAGAACTTTCTGGAAAATGACTATTCAGTTTTCTGCCCACTCCTCAGAGTTACACGGGGACAAGAATTGAGGAGTACACAGGTGTTGCTGATCAGGACATTGACAGGGGACCCTTTTCTTTAGTTCAGGGTAATGAGTGAGAAGTTTCATAGTGTGGATAGAGTTTATGGCTTCCCAGCAGCTCTCCTGCCAATAAGGGGCTACAGTGGGGGAACCACTGCAAATTTTTTGTTTGTTTCTGTTTTAGCAAGGGCAGGATATGATAAAAACCTATTGAATTAAGATTACTTTGACAGTGGAATGAAGGATGGATTTTAGAGGGAAAATAAAAGGGAAGGAGACAAGTTAGGAAGCTATTACAATAGTCTAGTACAATAGTCTAATGAGGTCCTGAACTAGGGAAATGGAAGTAGGAATTCTGTACAGGAAGACTTGGTTCAAATCCTGCCTTAGACATTTATTAGTGTGTGTCCCTGGGCAAATTGCTTAACCCTTGGTCACCTGATCTGTTTTCTCATCTATACAATGAGGAGGTTGGTCTCAGTAGCCTTGAAGGTCCTTTTTAGCTCTAAATCTACAATCTTGTGATCTTAGATGTGGCATTTGACTGGGAATTGACATTTACCCACCTACCTGTTCTCTCTCCCCTGAAGTTGGTTTTTCCTGTCTCATTATAAATAAACCCCTTAATTCTTAATCTGGCCTTTTCTCAAATTCAGCTTCATCTTCAAGAAGGCTAGCACTTCTATTCTTGGTACTGAATCTGCCCACACAGACACCTCCTCATTTTTAACCAGACTCTCCAGTTATTTTTTGGCTTTGGGTCATTGTGATCACTTTTGTTCTGACTGAGGTTTTTATTTGCTAGTTGGGGGATTACAAGGTGCTCCATGCCTGGAAAAACTACCACCTTGGGGACCTTGTCTGATCCCGTTTGTTTCTTCTCCTAGGAAAAGTTGGAATCTCTGGCAAAAATCAGGGAAAACTCTGCCCCGGGTTGTGAGCCCCAAGTCTGTAACACCATCATGTCCTTTGAGATAGTATTAGTTCTCCAAGCTGTTTCAGAACATTCATTCATTAGCCAAAATAACTTATGTTATCTCTACCACTAGGGACTTGTTCAGCCACCCTTCCCAGTTGTGGAACAGGTTGAATGGGACAACAAAGTCATGAACCATTTTGGCTGTATTAGAATTTATTATTTTTTTAAACTGTGTTTACTTTCATGAGAAGTAAAGTGACAACACAGAGAGGCATCTCATGCCCCTAAAAAAGGGAGTCTAAATGTCTCATCCCCTGCTATTAATTCATTCTAGTGATTTAGGTCATAGGATAAACAAAAAAGAGCACTGTGAAATAAGGCTGCAAAAGTTGGTTGGATCTCGACTATTTAGGGTGCTGGATGCCAGCTAATGGAGAATTTCATCTTTATAGAGAACTCCCAGATAAGGAAATTCCTCCTAAATGAAAGGTAGCATTCTTTCTGCAACTTATTGTGTTAGAGACAATATGACAATTGTCTGAGAAAGTTGCCTAGAATGCTGGGGTTATAGGACCTGCCCAGAGTCACACAGCCAGTATGTGTTAGCTAAAAAGTTCCTATTTTGTTTATGAGTCTCTTTTTTGTGCAGTCATGGAGGGAACTGAATATGAGCTTACAATTAAATCTAAAGCAATCAGTCTCAGGTTCTGTTTTCGCTTTCTTTACCTTTCTACTTTTTTTATAGCAAACACTCTCAAAATGCAACAAAAGTCAGTTTGTCTTTATCTGAAGACTAAACATTACTTACAAAATTATAGTCAACAAATAAAAACAGTAGGAAACTCGCCAAGTAGTAGCGATGCCAGCTGGCTAATCAGGGATGAGGCAAAGGAAGGAAAGTAGGGAGGAAATAATTTCACCACGTCCCACAGTACTGGCAAGCAGGTAGATCCAGACAAACAGCAAATTCTGTCAAAACTGACTCTCTAAGTGGGCCAGTGAGTTAGACAGGGCTCCAACCTCTCATAATTAAATTCAGTTTCTGGTAGCAGCACCCTGCCTTGCCATTATCACACCATAGTCACATCAGTCTTTGGCTTTTCCCTTCTCACTGCCAAGAGCAAAAGCTCCTACCTCTCAATCCCTCCTTCCAGCCTGCTAAACTACACTTCCCATCAGCCACCTTGATAATAAGGGCTACACGTAGTAGGGCAGTTAGGTAGTACAGTGGGCTGCAGGGACTGGAGTCAGGCAGACCTAAGTTCAAATCTAGCCTCAGACACTTACTAGCTGTGTAACCCTGGGCAAGTCACTTAACTCCGTTTGCCTTAGCTGTAGAAGGAATAGAATATGACTGGAAAACAACTGAAATTAGTAGTAAAAGGAAAATCACTTCAAGTTTTTTGCTTGTTTTTCTTATCATGGGAATGACATGATAAAAAAAAAAATGATAAAACCTCTAACATTAAGATTACCTTGACAGGAGAATGTAGAATGTATCTTACAGGGGAAATTGAAGGCAGGGGTGCCAGGTAGGAAGCTATTAGGATAGGAAGAAAAGCTGAATATAAAAGGCATTTCATGTACAGAAACAGAAAGATTCAGCAACTAATCAAAGGTGAGGGTGGAGAGAAGCCTCAAGCATGATTCAAGATTTTTAATGAAGGTCACTGAGAGAATGATTGTCAATAGTATAAGTAGGGGAATAACAGAAATTAGGCAAAGGGGTAGGTTTACCAGAGAAGATGATGAAATCACTTTCAGACATGAGTTTGAAGTTCCTCTGCATCCTCTGTTGTATAAAAATATCACCCTATCCGATCTTGTGTTATAGTTATCTACCCTGTTAGATTGTTTCTAGATTTTAAATTTGTCAAGGGTAGGAGTTGTGTCTTATTCAGCCATCTCTCTGAGCATCTGACAGTGTCCTGCACATAATGAGTTTAATTAAGATGCTTGTGGAATGAGTCAATGGATGAATATTGAATTGGATCTTTGAGTAATAGAGGAGATAAGTATAAAAACAGAGGTTCTCTGAGTTGGGCAGATGTTTTCTGGCACACCCTGGATAGCCTACTATTTGTTCATAAAAAGATGTACCAGGGCATTCCTATTAACTAGCTTCTAATATGCAAGAAAGTTATCCAGGTAAGACCAAACCCGAGCATGGCCATTTGGTTTTGTTGGGATGGGTTGCAAGACACCAGGGGTTATGGAGTTCATTCAGGGATTCTGCATTTCTAAATGGGACTTGGCTAAAGCATTACATTTTTTGCCCTCTGAAAGAATGGGCAAACTCCATAAGGCAAATATAAGACTTCCATCCTACAAATGTTGGGAATAATCTCCCAAACAACTGTTCTCATCTTTGTTTTCAGGGTAATTAAGGGGAATTTAAATACTATATAGTAAGCTTCATCTAGAGGAATTAGAGATTTGAAGTTGTTTCCAGGGGAACTGGGGAGAGTTCAGGCAACTTCCTGCCTTTTCTCCTCCATTTTGGCTCTACCCAAGAATGTCATCTAAAGCCCTGCTTGACAGGATGTGGATACAATTATTCAAGTCTATTCTAGAGGAAGACTACTGCAAGTGGAATTCTCTTATTGTAATGATAATCATAGTTCACACTGGCAAAATACTTTACATGCATTATGTCATTTTAGACTCATGACAACCCATGAAAGATATATATCAATATCCCCACTTTACCAATGAGGAAACTGAGGCTTAGAGATTAAGTGACTTGCCCAGGGTCACAGAGCTAGTAAGTGTTTGAGGCAGGAATTGAATCCAGCTCTTCCTGACTCTAATCAAGAACTATCTTTTACCCCCATTCATACTTGCTCTCATTGCAAGACTCTTAGTGTGTTTTTGGAGTTTGTTAAAATAAGAGTCTTGTGAACTATCTAGTTCTAAACTTGGATTCACAGAATCTTAAAGTTGGAAGGGGTTTTAAAAGTCACTGGGGCAACCCCTATTGGAACCATTCATTTATCCCCTCAATGACAGAATTAGCATGATATAGTGTATATTGCTGTGAGTTTGGAATCTGCCTGGTGTGAAACCTGGCTCTGCTACTTACATTTGTCATCATGGGGAAAATAATTCTACTCTCTGGGCCTACAGATGTACAGTTTACATCTGTAAAATGAGGGGGTGAACTGGATACTCTCTAAATCCTACAATCCCCACAAAGTATATTCATTTAACTTCCAGTTGAACACCCCCAGTGATGGGAATCTCATTACCTACTGAAGCTGCCCTTTTTATTTTGGGGTAATTTCAACCATTTGGGATGTCTTATCCATTGAAACATGCCTCTTGGCAATTTCCACACATTGGCCCTAGTTTTCTAAGGAAAAGTAGATAGAATGAATTAAATCCCTCTTCCACTTGATAGCCCTTCAAAAATTTGAAGACAAGTTGTTAGGTCCCTTGCCAAATCTTTAAAAGGGCTCCAGAATAAATATTCCCAGTTTATCCATAGATAATGTTTCAGTGATGTAGGTTTGAGTCCCTTCACTAGCCTAACAGACTTCTTCTGTGTGTATTCCAGATCATTGATCTCTTATAAAGGGAGTACCCAGAATAGGACAGGATGTTTCAGATATGCTCTAAGTAGAGAGTATGGAACAATGAGTACATTTATTCTGGTCGTTTTACATCTGTTAAGGCAGCCTCGAGCCGCATTACACTGATGGCTTATTGAGCTAAAGGGGCTCCAGACTCATGGGAAGCTATAGAGTACAGTGGACTGAGTGCTGGACCTTGAACCAGGAAGATCTGAGTTAAACTTGGCCTCAGACGCTTACTACTTGTGTGACCCTGGGCAAGTCATTTAACCTCTGGTCTACCTCAATTTCACCATCTGTGAAATGGCGGTAATAATAACACCTACCCCCCAGAGTTATTGTGAGGATAAAATGAGATATCTGTAATGTGCTTTACAAGCCTTGAAGCGCAATATAAATGCTAGCTATTATTATCCCCAGGGTTGTTTGTTTTTTTTTTATATCAAGTGCTCTGTAGCCACGGCTCCCACATACTACACTTCTGTTTTCTGCTTCAATGTCAAAGAAGGCTGAGCCCTGTCCTCTTGTTTATCATTGGCAACAACTGTTAGGCAAAAAAAAAATTGTGTATTCTCTTGTAAAACAAACATTCACTTTTATGCTATCAAAAGATTCTTACAATTTTTGATCAAGAGTAGAAGCTGGATCTGTTGGTTGGATGTTGACAAAAGGAGCAATTTAGCATTAATTCAGTTGTTCAGTTATTTTTCAGTCACGTCCAAGTCTTTGTGACCCCATTTGGGGTTTTCTTGGCAAAGATACTGAAGAGGTTTGCTATTTCCTTCTCCAATTCATTTTACAGATGAGGAGTCTGAGGCAAACAAGGTTAAGTGACTTGGCCAGGGTCCCACAGCTAGGACATGTCAGAGGCCAGATTTGAACTCAGGAAGATGAGTCTTCCTGACTCCAGGCCCACAATCTATCCACTGTGTCACCTTGCTGCCCAGCATTAATTTAATCCAAACAAAATTTGTTAAATCTCAAAGCTGGAGGGACCTCAGAGGGTACCTAGGGTAAACTATACCTATATAAAAACTTCCGTCCTACAACCTACCCAACAAATGGTTATGTGACCACTGCTTGAAGACCTCAAGAGGAAACACATTACTTCTATTTCTTTTTAAATCTTTTAATTAATGCTTTTTTTCCATAAACTATAATTTCCTAATGATCCCTTCTTGGGCTCTTCACCTCCCCCCAACCCCCAGCATCCAACTTGAAATCAAATCTAAGTGAAGTTGGGGCAGCTAGGTGGCGCAATGAATAGAGCACCAGCCCTGGAGTCAGGAGGACTTGAGTTCAAATCCCACCTCAGACACTTAATACTTACTAGCCATGTGACCTTGGGCAAGTCACTTAACCCCAATTGCCCTGCCTTCCCCCCTCCAAAAGAACAACAACAACAACAAAAAAGAGTAAGTGAAGTCAAGCAGAATAAATCAACATACTGGCAATGTCTGGAAACGTGTGCCTCATTCCAAACCTATAGTTCAGACTTCTCTGGCAAGAGTCAGACAGCATGATTTACTATTAGTCTTCTGGTCAACACTGCCTGTTCCTTTAGTCAGGGCAATGAAGCCTTTTGGTGTTTCCTTTTCGCAATTATCATGTAATTGTTCTCCTGGTTCTGCTTTACTCTGTATCAGTTTATAGAAATCTTCACAAGTTTCTCTGAATTCTTCATTCTTTTTTTTTTTTTGCGTTTTTGGAGGGTGGAAAGCAGGGCAATTAGGGTTAAGTGACTTGCCCAAGGTCACACAGCTAGTAAGTGTGTCAAGTATCTGAGGCCAAATTTGAACTCAGGACCTCCTGACTCCAGGGCCAGTGCTCTATCCACTGTGACACCTAGCTTCCCCTATTCTCTTTATTTCTTATGATGCAATAGTATTTCATTACATTAATATACCACAATTTTTTTTAGCAATTCCTCAATCAATAAGCAACCACTTTCTTTCTAGACCCTTGATACTTTAAAAATGCATATAAATATTTGTATTTTTTATGAAACCTTTCCCCTATCTTCAACACCCTTTAGGTATATACCTAGGAGTGGTATCAATAGACCAAAAGGTATGCACAGTTTAATGTTGCTTGTTATTATAATTATGAATTGTTTTCCAGAATGGTTGGACCATGTCACATCTCCACCAATTATGAATTTATGTTCCTGTATCCCAAATTCTTTTCATTACTTATGCTTCCCATTTTTACTATCTTTGTTATTTGTGAGTTGTTAAGTGAAGTCTCTTTTCTCTTGCTATTAATGACTTAGAGAATATTATCAAGTAGACATTTATAGTTTGCAATTCTTTTTTTTTCTTTTTTTTTTCTTTTTGGAGGCGGGAAGGCGGGACAATTGGGGTTAAGTGACTTGCCCAAGGTCACATGGCTAGTAAGTATTAAGTGTCTGAGTCTGCATTTGAACTCAGGTCTTCCTGACTCCAGGGCCCATGTTCTATTCACTGCACCACCTAGCTGCCCAGTTTGCAATTCTTTTGAAAACTATTCGTATTCTTTGACCATATCTATTGGGAAATGGTATTTGGTGTTATATATTTTCGTTAATTTCTATGTGTTTTGTATGTCAGATTTCTATTTGATGAATATTTTTTATACTGAGCAGTTACTCTTCTTATTTGAACTTCATTGATTTTGTTCCAGCATAATCACTTTAATTTTAAATTAAAATTGTCCATTTATACAATCTACTACCTTTTGTTTGGTTAAACATTCTTCCCCTAACCAGAGTTGTGAAAGATACTTCCTCCAGTTTACCCTCCATTAAAAAAAATTATATGATGTTTTATATCTAAGTACTTTCCCCACTTTAAGGTTATCGTGATATTTTCTGCAATATGTTGGTACAAACTCAATTTTTGATAAATCTGAGCTAAACTTAAATTTCTGAGAACTCTTGAATTTCTGTGAATCTTAGAAATTCTGGAATTCTATGAAATCAGCTTAATGAAATCCTCTTCTCTCCACCGTCTTCTCCAGTATCTATAGTATCTCACTCTCTACAGAGAATCTGTCTTCCATCTGGATTTTGTACAAGACATCTTTATAACACACGCAAACACTTTTAGTGAGCATACGTCTTCCTACTTTATGCCACTGATAAATGTCAAGTATTTATTGTTGAACAAAGTTTTCTCTGTGGTTGCACCTATCCAGGAAACTTGTATAGTATTAAGATACTTATGGAAAGGAAAATGTTGCAGGAGAATCTTAAAGTATACATTTTACTTTACAAAGGCAAATGTCCTGTGTGTGTATGTGTATGTGTGTGTGCGTGTGTGTGTGTGTGTGTGTATGTGTGTGAGAAAGAGAGAGAGAGAGAGAGAGAGAGCTCTATGTCTCAGGTCCTAGTTTCTGGCACAATGAACTGAATTCAGTTTTGCAAATTTTGCTGTAATAATCATTTAAATCAGAGGTGTGGGAACCTGTGGCCTCAAGGCCACATGTGGCCCTCTAGGTCCTCACATGAGGCTCTTTGACTGAATACAAACTTCACAGAACAAATTCCCTTAATAAATGGATTTGTTCTGTAAAACTTGGACTCAAGTCAAAAGTTTTTACCCAAGGACCCAGAAGGCCACATGTGGTCTCAAGTCTGCAAGTTCCCCAACCCTGACCTAATTGGTTCATGACCACATCAAGGACCTCCCTGGGAAAACTGGAGTCTGACTTATGTTCCCAAAAGACTCTCGGCCCTCTTACAATGGCCTGACACAAAGATTACATTTTGGAGGTTTGTCCAAGGCTCTTTTAGTGGGGAAGGAGCCTCGGTTCCCTTGTACCAGAAGTTCACAAATTAGATGAACTTGCAAGTATAAAACCAGTCAACAAGCATTTCCAAATACTATGTGCCAGGTATTATTCTAAGCATTGGGAATTCCAAGAAAGGCAAAAACAGTCCTCACCATTGAAGAGGTCACGTTCTAAGGAGGGAAGAGGAACCAACGTGTAAATAACTACATACATGCAAGATAAATACAAAATATAGGCAGGAGGGGTAATCTGAGAGGGGAAGGTATTAATAGCCACTAGAGGGACCTTGAAAGTCCTGTTCTAGAAAATGAGATTTGAGCTGAGTCTTGAAGGGAGGTAGGGAAGCTAATAGGTACAGGAGAGGGAGCAGAGTATACCATGAGTAGGTTCAGTCACTGTCAAGGCAGCAAGTAGGAAGATGGAGTTTTATGTTTGAGGAAAAGTAAGGAGGCCAGTTTTGTTGGACCATATGGTACTTGGAGAGGAATAAAATAAATATAAGACTAAAAATGTAGGAAGGGACCAGATTGTGAAGAGCTTTAAAGGCCAGACATAAGACTTAAAATTTGGTTCTGAGGTAACAGGGAATTGGAGTTTGTTGTTGGAAGATGGAAAGGTGTGACATGAAGTCAGATACAGGCGTAGAGAATGTGGTATAATTATGTGTTGGGACATTGGTGGCTGGCCTGGCTTCCTAGTAGGGAGAGAGACTGTTATACAACAAAAGATTTTGGATCCTCACCAAGGATTGTGGATTGGAGGATTGTTTATGGATTGTGACAAGGGTATCATTGAAAGGACCTTGCACACTATTGAGGACTTTTTGGTAGACCATAGATTACAAGGAAAGCTCTTAAGGAAGAAACATCCAGCAGCTGCTTCCTTAAATGATCTGCCTGACACTATGGAGACTTTCCAAGTCCCCAGAGAAACACCCAGAAAAGATGTACCTGGAAATTTATTACTAAGCCCTCTCCTTCTGGCCACAACTTGCCCAACAAGATGAAGTCCCTCACAAAGCAGGAAGAATTTATTATGGAATGTTAGAGGGTTACTGAGGAGTGATATGTTGTCCTCTTTGGCCCAATTTCAGCAATCATGAATTTGATCCATGGAATAGTCTGTACCAGCCTGAGGTATAAATTTCTACAGTCAGCAAAAGGGCTAGGCCTCTGTTGACTACACATGAAAGACATGGTGTCAATGTGGGTAGGTGCTAGGATTTCTTGAGGATCTACTATGTATCACCATGGAAATAGCAAAGCCAGAGGAGACCCCCTACAGACAATGACTGTAACTTTTAGTGAGGTCTGTCCGTTTACCTGTAAAGGAAGCCTCTGAACCTTGGCTAGAATATGGCATAAACAGGATACAAGAGTGGCTGGAACCTGAGAGAGAAACAGAGGAGGTGAATTGATAATGGCCAGGGGTCTGCCTTGGACACTATGCACCTTGAAGATAGGGTGACCCAAGATTATAGTATCTGAATATTTGTGGGTACTGGGTGTTCAGTTCAGAGACACTGGCAGTGCAGAGGGCATGTATGTTAAGGCCCTAACTAACTCCCAACAGAAGGAAGGAAAGGAATTCCACTTTGTACAAAAGTTGAAGACTACTACAGAGGAGAAAGAAAGAAGGAAGGAAGGGAGAGAAAGAGGGAGGGACGGAGGAAGGAAAGAAGGAAGGAAAGAAGGAAGGAAGGAAGGAAGGAGAGGGGGAGGTAAAGAAGAAGGGAGAAAAGAAATAAGAAAGAAAAAAGGAAGAGAAAGAAGGGAGGAAAGAAAAGAAACAAGCATTTATTGTGTCTACTAAATACCAGGCACTGTACTAAGGCCTTCACAAATATTATCTCATTTAATCCTTACAACAACGTTAAGAGGTAGGTACTATTTTTATTCCCATTTTATAGCTGAAGAAAATGAGGAAGACACAGGTTAAGTGACTTGCTCAGGATCACACTGCTAGTAAGTGTCTGAAGCTGGATTTAACCGCAGGTCCAGCACTCTGTCTATATAACCTAGCTCCTAATGTCTATGAGTACATGAACCACATTAGACTGACCCAGCCAACTAGGAAGATCGGAGGTGACATTGGGATGCCAAGTTATAATTGTATCTCTGTTTTCTATGATGAAAACCTGAGGTATTGACTTCCACAGACTGTTGATTACACATGAAAGTGAGAGATGTCAGAAGGAAGGTGTACACTGTGATGCTGGTATGCTCAGACTCAGTCAATCTTTCCATGTTTTCACCATTGACTGACACTAACTAGTGTCTTCATAACATCATAAGCAGTGAGTTAGGGAATCAGGCCCTATCTTCCTTGTTGACAATCCATGCCTTCACTGTAGGTGCTTCTGGAAAAATAAAGGATAGTGCCTACAAAGGATGCTGGGGATGAGAAGAATGTTACTAAGATAAGTATCAAGCTAAACAAGACCTCTGTCTCAACAGGGGTTGAGGCTAAATCCAGAAGTTGACCTTTTCCTCTCCAACTACTCCAAGGGAACAGAGGTTACCTACAAAGTACAACTCCGTAGGAACTAGGGACAGCTTTATTCAGATGAGGCTGAATTGGTACAGAATTGGCCAGTAAGTCTAAAGATACTTTTTCTCCCTCTAAGAATGAGGTGACACAGGTCTCAGAACTAACAGTGGGTCAGAGCAAAAGTGAAAGAATTATCTGCCTAGTGACCAAATGACATGGGACCCGCCCAGGGGGTGAGGCATGAAGATGTCATTCTTGTAGCCCTGCATTGCTTATGGGAATGATAACACCAAGATAACAGAGTGGACATAATGCCCTATTGTGTGTAACTCATATGATATGTATAATTCCTAACTGCATAAGATTTATGTAGGTAGCATACTTTGTACGTGACTTATGGATGTCGGATAATGGAAGCCTTTACCTATAATCCACACCTGCATACTATGCATACATAGCTGATGCAACTTGCAGGGGTTGTAAGCTTTTTACCTTAATGAATGATAAATGTAACAGATGTGCTGTGATAGAAGTTGAGCAATCTCTCCCCTCCTCTGCTGATGAATGGGAGTCCTAAGGGCACACACCCAGGAAGCTGGATTGGTGGATGACTGGAAAGGTGAACGTCAAGGAGTAAATCACACACAAATTCTTTCTTTGTGTTCTGCATGGGCCCCAATTTCTTTTTATAACTTCTGTTTTTATATTTCCCAACATGACCCATTCTTCTTCCCAAAGAGCCATCTTTTATAACAAAGAATTGTTTTTAATGGAAAAAATATTGAGTAAAATCAATGGACATATCAGCAAAGCTCGATAACATATCCAGTGATCCCCACTCTTAGTCCCTGACCTCCCTAAGTGTGAAGGAAGAAGGGAAATACAGTATCATATTTTGTTTGGGACTGAGTTTAGTCATTCAAATTCTACAACATGCAATTTTGGTTTTGTTGTTGTTGTCTTTTCATTTCCATTACTGTCATCATTGCATTAAATGGTTTACATGGTTCTGTTTTTTGTTCCAGTCTTGCCTTGGTCTAACTTGTGACCAGAATATAGATTCTGATGAGATTAATTTTCCATTTGCTAGTTTTTATGGGCTTTATTCTTGACTTTATTACTTATTCATTTAAAAACATTATTCTCAGGAGGGGTCCATAGGCTTTAGCACAGGGGTGGGAAACCCATGGCCTTGAGGCCACATATGACCTTCTAGGTCCTTGAGTGCAATCTTTTGACTGAGTTCAAGTTTTATACAACAAATCCTTTTATTAAGGGGATTTGTTCTGTGAAGTCTGGATTCAGTCAAAGGGTTACACCTGAGAACCTAGAAGGCCACATGTGGCCTGCAAGTTCCCCACCCCCTGTGGTTTAGCAGATAGGCCAAAGGAGTACATGACATAAGGTGTAGAACCTCTGTACTAGATGCTATTTAAAGTTTTATCACATCCACCCCTCCCTCCCTCATCCCCAATGACCCCTCTTCTATGAGCTTTGAGCAAGTCAATGAGTCCTTGGAAAGTTGCAATGGAAAGTATGCTGACCCTAAAATCAGAAGGCCTGGGCTTAAATCCCAGATCTTATACTCAGGAATCAGGTTAGTGACATAATAGCTCTGGAACTCAGCTTATCAATTTAAAAAAATAGGATAATAATACTCAGAAGACCTAATTTGCAGGCTTTGAGGGAAGAAAGTGCTTGTAAAGCTTCAAATGCTATAAAGACATATAAATGTCAATTGTTCTTGAACAGCATAGCTTTAGGAATGGTACCTTCCTCCTCCTCAGAATCTTCAGTGGCTCCCCATTGCATTCACTATTAAATTCAAACTCTTCAGCCTGGCTTTTTCACTCCCTCCATGCTATGTCTCTTTCTAGCAGTATCTCACACCACTCCTATACAATTATGTTATGATTCAGAGAAATTAGACTGTTCTGTTCATTGTTCCCTAAACCCCACCCCTGGCTTTGCCCACCTCCACATAATGATAATAATAATAATAATAATAATAATAATAACATCTCATAATAATATTTCACCATCCATCTCTGTTTATTGTAACCCTGCCTATCCTTTGAGGCCAATTCATATTTTACTTCCTTAAACCTTTCCTGATCTCTCAACTTGCTGTAGTCTTTTCTCTTAAACATTCCAGGGCATTCTACACTTAGTACATTCTGCCTCATATTAGAGTTGATAGTGTAGACTCCCATCTGGAGTCTTCCTTAAGAAGACACTGTCTTCATCTTTGTTTCCTTCACTGCACCTAGAACAATTCCTTGGATCAGTGTTTGTTGTTGCTGTGTAAACATTCTGTTTGTTAGAGCATGTCAGAGGACCATGGAAGGCCAGAAGCCAAGTCTTAAGGAGGCACAAGTAAAACTTTCCCATTTAATTTGACCTGACTCTGAGTGTTTGTTGACTCAGAATCAATGGATTCAGTGTGTGATGTATAAAGTTCTACTTTCTTGCTGTTTAAGAACTGATTAGTCAGTCAGTAAACATTTATTAAGCACATATTATGTGTAAGGCACTGTGCTAAGTACTAGGAATACAAAAAGAAGCCAAAGACAGTCACTGTCCTTCAGGAACTCACAATTTAATGGAGAAAACAAATAGGTACAAAACAAGATAAAACAGGATAAATGAATAAAAGAGGTAAGGTACTAGAATTAAAAGGGGTTGGGGAAAGATTTCCTTAGGACAGCGGTTCTCAACCTGAGGGTCACCTAAGACCATCGGAAAACACATATGCCCACATGCGAGTATTAAAGGGTTGCAGCATTAGGAAGGTTGAGAACCACTGCTGTAGGAGATGGGATTTTAGCCTGGACTTGAAGGGAGCCAGGGAAGCCAATAAGGTGGAAAAGAGGAGGGAGAACATTCCAGGCATAGAGGGTCAGCTAAAGAAAATGCATTCTGGGGATGGGAGTGATCCTTGCTGTACTGCTGAAGATATGCAGACATTGAAAAATATACAAAATGGACATTCCTACCCCAGAAAAAGTATGAGACCAATTTCATATGAAGGGGCTGGTGAAACTGTACGTGCCTCCAGGGCACAAACTGATTTTTTTTTTTAATCTCTAGCCATTTATTTACAGAAGGAGTGGGCAGATGGAACTGAATAGATTTAAGTTGATTACCCTAATGGAAAGTGGCACTCCTTACTGTGGGAAGGGTCTTTTAAGCCCAGAAAGATTATAAAACTAGAGAGGTAGAACATCTCCCAACACATTACCTGGAGGTGGACAACAATCTCAGAGTGGATGTTTTGAGGTAGTAAAAGGGAAGAAACTTCTACTGAGCCTAGGTTAGGTGCCCTGGCCCTAGGTGAAAGATTGCTGTAGCATCCTGCTAAAGAGAGCACAGTATCACCTAGCTTTGGAAAAGACTATCAAGTCCCTTAAAGAATGAACCCAATGAGTCCAATGATTTAACCAGTCCAATAGACATGCCAGGCACACATAAAAAAAGGAAAGAAACTGAGCAACCTGCCTGGCCCAGCCTGGTGGCAGCAAACCAGCAACCAAATAGCCTTCCTGCCCCAATCTAAAGCACTCAAACCCCACAAGCACCTGGCACAGTGGCTGGAATGAGCTATTCGTCCTGCTTGCAGCAGATTGGTTTTCCAGCCATCCATTGGACACCAAATCCTATGAGGAGAGAATCAGCTAAGTATCGGAGTGACTCATCCATCATCAGCAATATAGCTTACCCTGAAATTCATGAGGACCTTACAGGGAAAGAAAGGGTATGGAAACCTAGCAGTTCAAGAGCTAAGGGTTCCACCTTGTCCACCTATAGGCATTCCTTATACATGTGATTTACAGCAATTATACTAGAAGTTTAGGCCATCCCTTCCCCACTACAGACCCTGTATATTTATGGTAGAATAAGCTCCTAGTGTTGGGAGTAAAGGGAGAGGATGCTTTGTAACTACTGTTCTTACTATGACATTTGAGAAAATACCTTTACTAATTAACTGAGTCTACTATCTGATTGTTGAAGACACTGATGGGGGCTTGTGATCTAGAGTTAAAAGAATAGTCACTCATAGGGTTACCCCAAAACCCTAAAAGCAGATACAGATATTACTCTGGGGATAAGTGAGCCCCAGTGGAATTCTTTACATATTTAACACTTTCCATTGCTTTAGAGCTAGAAGGGGCCTTATGGGTCATCCAATTTACTGTAATTTATGTAGATGACATATATGACAGACCAGAAAGATCACAACTTAAGCTTTCAAAAGCGGTAGTGGCAAAGTCAGGACACAAATTTAGGTCTTCTTACACAAAATCCAACTCTCTTCACTATGTTATTCTGCCTCTCACTTTACAGTCTTCAAAACACCTTTCTTCTCCATCTCACAGATGAGAAAACTGAGGTCCACCAAGGTTAAGCATCTTACCCTTAGTCACTGTATTCATGAGTTGCAGAGCCAAGATTCCAACCCAGGTCTTTTGACTTCTACCCAGAACCCCACATCATGCTGATTCATACAGAAGCCTTTCTTCCCAGACCACATTAACAAGATGCCCTTAACCTCATCTGTAAAACAGACATGGTGATACTTGATGATATAGTAGATTAAGAGAGTCAGTCTTGGAGGAGGAATATTGTCTTTAAATCCTCTTTCTGACATCTAATCCTGGGCAAATACTTAATCCAGGGGTGGGAAACATGCAGCCTCAAGGCCACATGTGGCCTTCTAGGTCCTTGGGTGCGGCCTTTTAACTGAAACTGAGCCCAAGTTTCACAGTCACCTCCCACACATTCTGACTAATCCTTTCTCTTAGATTGGCGTCATCTATGTTCCTTTGACTTTCTAATTTAAAATACAGGACTGCCATGGAGGATACAGAGGTGTACAAAATGCACACACACACACAGTTCTTTGTAGTTGCTCTTGAGCTTATAATCACTACAGATAGAAAGAAAAAACAACCACCCACAAGGGAAGGTAATTAAGAAAATTTAATAGTTCAATCATCTGCAATGTCTTCTCCCTTTACTAATGCACATTACAAACCCTTGAAGGCTTCCTAGGTGGTGTCAAAGAGTTTGTTCAGGTCAAAACAATCAATTACCTTGTAGCCAGGTTTACCTGAACTTTGCTCAGATGACAGATAGTTCATCATGACACTTGTATTCAGACCCTTTCCAGCTTGATAGAATCTACTAGAATTTGTATTACACTGGCATAGCCTTCAAGGACGCAGGATCACTTTCATGCCTCAGTGGAGCATTGGAGTAGCACCTTCATGGGGAGCCACAAATAAAGTGGAGTATGATTACAGGACAACATGAGTAAATACAGGTAAGTGACTAAAGAGGTCAGAGGAGGAGGAAGCGAGCAGGGAAGGCTTCATGAAAGAGATGATATTTGAGCTGATCAGTGAAGTACAGACAAGATCTGGAAAGACAGAAAGATAAAAAGAAGCAAGTACAATGTCAATCATTCAATTGAGAAGCATTTGTTAAACAGTTTGTAGATGAAATCTACTGTGCTAGGAATTAGGGATAAAATAAAATAATCCTTGCTCTCAAGGGGCTTAAATTCTAGTAGGAGATAATATGCATGTTGACTTCATCCTCCAAGAAATAGGGAGCCATTTTTTTTAGTAGGGAATGGCATCATGAAAATTGTATTTTAGGAACATTAATCTGGAAGTAGGGTGCACACTGGGGGAAAACTGAGCTAGGGAGATTAGTTTAGGAGTTTGATCGAGTTAATGTCAATGTGAAGGGTTGAGTACTTGGATTAAGATAGAAGTGGTGGGATTATAAAGTAAGGGACAGATGCAAAAAAAAATTAGAAAGGAAAAATCAAGACTTGCTAAATTATTAGATAAAAGGAGTAAGAGAGAAGAAAAAGCTAAAGGCGACTGACATGTCACGTCTAGGTAACTGAGGATGACTGAAAGCATATCTTTCATGTTACTCCCATAATCATCCACATGTTAAATCACTTGGAAGGTATTCTGTCCTCATTTTCCATTCTTCCTCTCTTCTAAGATTCCTTCCCACTGTCTATTCTTTTACTAACAGATTCTCACCACTTCCCCTGTCAATGTCAATGAAAGTGATCATAGAAAGTGAGGAGCAGGTAATGAAGTATAAAGATGTAGGTATAATCATAAAAATGCATCTTTTCTCTGTGTCTCCTTATGAAGAATGAAAATAGTTTCTCCTTAAATGAACGTATATGGTCAATTCCACTGACTCATGATGACTGACCTTATCCCTTTACTGTCCCCTAAAAAACTGAGCTCCCCAGCTCTGCAAAGAATACAGAGAGGGAACAGCTTGATGGAGTGTGACCCTTTTCCCATCCCCTTGCTTATACATGGAGCAAAGGAGTGGGGTAAGGGCATTTTGAAGAAGGACTATTCACCAAGTAGGTGATATTGCATCCAGCAGGGAACTGAGACATGCACGCTCCAGATGGAGACGACAAAAAAAGGAAGCAACTTCAAAGACCACAACCCCTGGAAGCAGAGAAGAGAGCCAATCCCATGGATTCAAGGGAGAGCTACCCCTGACAACTGAGAGTTGAGTTTGGAGAAAAGCAGATCCTGAGATGAGACCTAAGCTGAGCAACCCACTCAGCAAAGATTCTGTGCCTGATCAGGAGCAGCATGACAACTCCTTGAAGAAAGAACATTAAGGCCCCATAGTACAGAGGTATTGCCTTGGTGATGTGTATTCCCTATATGTGTGCCACTATCATCATTCTCTACATTTTTGCCCACTCTCTCACATCTATTTGTAACAGAGTGTGTCTCAGGTTTATGGAAGGAATGTTTTATATCTACTGTTCTTACTCTGCCATCTCAGTAAATGGCATAGTAAATGACTTTGATCTAAATGTGTCTATTGGCTGAGTTTTAAGAGAGAGCTCATGAATGGGGGTTTTATGAGTTTTAATTTTAGGAATGCAGATCCACAGAATACCTTAGAATCTGTGGGCAGTAGTTGCCCTTTGGTGAAACGACCCAGAAGAACCCAGTAGAACAATGGCAAAAATGAATAATCCATTTTAATAGATTTTCTTTACTGGGCAAAGAACTAAAAAGAAAAACTCCATCAACAGTATATGACGATTATAAAGTATTCCAGGGTGTCCTGACACCCTGGGGACATGCTGCTTCTCCACAGCAGCCTAAAGATCCCAAGCCTCTGTCTCTTGGACCTCTGCTGCCTTATGCTGCTTGACATACCACTGGTTCTAGCAATTCCACCACCATCCCCACCCTCCTTCACTAGCTCTTTTTGCCTCCTGTGAAAGAATTCCTAATAAGAGGCCTGTTGGTCATATGGAGAGCAGATACAGTCTGATGGCAAAGCTATACTCAAAGGCTTTCCAGTCTGGTAGTAGCTTCCACAGATTACTCCTTACTACAATATCATTTGCAAACCAAGGCTTCCCTCCATGTCACTGTGAGGCACTAAGATTCTTCTTAGACAAACATCTCACTCCACTCTGCATCTGCTGCTTTGACTGCTTTCAGCTCCATAAAACAAGATACTCCCTGGTCTTCCCCCAGCCTCTTTCCTCCCTCCTTTTCTGCCTCTCCTTCCTACTCTCCCTTTTAGATTATAAACTCCTTAAGGGCAGAGACTGTCTTTATTGTCTTCCCAGGGAAGCACAATGCCTGGCATGGTGATCAGGGAGGACTAGCACCTCTGGTTTGAAGGTTTGTCAAGCCTGTTTCGGGGCTGTTTATCCACCTTTGGTACCCATGTGTCACCCAGCTCTCACCTGTGACTCCAAGAAGCAGTGACATGTGCAGGGGCCCCACCCCAGTAAAATGGCCTGGGCAGATGGGCTAAACCAGGTTAAGGCCTCAAACTGGCTGGTGAATTAGGGGGATGTCTACCCCGAGCATGTGAAGACATTCGTTCCAATGGCTATGGTGGCTGAAGCAGGTGCTGTGGAGAGCTTAGAGCTTGGTCAGGCATCAAAGATACTGAGGTCACCCACTGCATCTTGGGCCATCGCCAGTTGTCTTGATTTTTGTCTTGCCACTGGACTTCACTGACTCTGGAAGAGAGAGTGAGGCTGACAACTTTCTGCAACTCTGCCTCAGTTAAATCAGCAAGACGTTACCCAGTGATGTCACTGGTCCTCTTTCCAAGTGAAGAATGAACAGCAGTAAATGTTGATTGGATTGAATTGGATTTGATTAAAGTAGGCTGGGTTGAATCATATGAGATGGGAGGCACCTGAAATGCATAAAGGTACTGGTCAACACATCTGCTTTTGTGCCATCCTTGAAATAAGAATGTTTTTTACCTTTTTAAATACAATAAAATTTTGTTTAAAACTGTGAAAACATTCTTTTAGCTCAAAGGCTATACAAAGACAGGATATAGGCTATATTTGACCGACTAGATGTAGTTTACTGACCTTGCACCAAGGGATTAATCTAAAGGATCTTTTTTTTTTTTTCATTTCAAAGAATTTTGTGGTACATTCCTTTATAAAGTGAAGAGGCAACCTCTCATTTATCAAATCAAACCAACACTATCAGGTGCCTATTGTGAGAGAGCCACTCTGGCTTGTGGTAGCATCCTCCTTGGAAGTTCTTCCCACAAGCCTATTCAACTTCAAAGTCAGGGAAATGAATGATACTGGGAAAACCACCAGCACATTATTTCCCCTCTATTATGACTTAAGGGGGTGAAAAGACAAGTCACAGAAGCACAAAGTAGAGTATAAGTACATAAAGGAGGTACAAAGGGAGGAAGGAGCCACTTCTAAACATGGAAATTTAGAAAAGTTCCATAAAGGAGGTGACATTTGAGTTGAACATTGAATTGGATTTCAATAGATAAGGATGGAATATAGGGGGAGAGGAGAGAGGACTGTTGTAAGCCTGGGGAATGGCAAGAACAATAATAGTAAGTGATATTGTGAGTGCTTTGTAAAGCTCTCAGTTAAATACATTTTGTTGTTCAGTTATATCTGACTCTTCATGACCCATTTGGGGTTTTCTTGGCAGAGACACTAGAGTGTTTTGCCATTTCCTTCTCCAGGTCCTCTCACAGATGAGGAAACTGAAGAAAAAAGGGTTAAGTGACTTGCCCTAGGTCACACAGATAGAAAATATCTGAGACCATGTTTGAACTCAGAAAGAGGAGTCCTCCTGACTTCAGGCCCAGCACTCTATCCATTGTACCATCTAGCTGCCTCCATATTGATATAGTTAGGGAGATAAAAATAGTTTAGGAATAGAATAGCATGGAATGAGATGGAATGGGATGGGATAGAATGGAATATTAGAACTAGGAGGCAAATTAGAAGTCATTTAGTTCAGTCCTCATCATTGTACACATGGAGAAACTGAGATTTGTATAATTGGAAAATATTTTAGATAGAGTTCAAATCTAGTCTCAGATACTTACTAACTAACCCTAGATAAGTCCCTTAACTCTGTTTGTCTCAGTTTCCCCATCTGTAAAATAAGCTGGAAAAGGAAATGTCAAATGACTACCAGTATCTCTGCCAAGAAAATCCCAAATGGAGTCACAGAGACTCAGACACAAAAATGTCTAAACGTTTTGAAATAATCATTGTTAAGAAAATGTTCACTTTTATTTACCTTTCATACCTCCTACTTCTGTTAGGCCCACTTCCTTTTGGTCAGACCTTGGCAGGGATGAGAGAATAGCATAAAGTGCTAGAGGATTTGAGAAAAGTGAGAGACCAATGAGGGCCAGAATGGTTAGCGAAAGCTTGATGGAGGAAGAAGCCCTTCAACTAACGGGGCTTTTGTAGAACCTGAAGAGGTAAAGAGGCAAGGAAAGGATATTACACACAAAGGTAGAGGTGGGTGCATGGGACACAGCATAAACCCCAAGGAACTTACACTCTATGTCCATCGGAGCACTGAGGCAGTCCCTTTTACATTTCCAAACAGGTAGAGGATCATGACCTACAGCTGAAAGGACACGAGAGGAAACTGAGGCTTAGGGAAGTTCAGGATCACATAAAAAGTCACTCATTAGCAGAGCTGGGATTTGAACTCGGGTCCTTTGACTTCATGACCAACACAACAGCAAAATGGTTATCCCCATTTTTTATTTATTTATTTTAAACTTTTGTTTATTTTTAATTTACATCATTCATTTCCATGAGATTTTGAGTTACAAATTTTCTCCCTGTCTTTCCCCTACCCACCACTCCAAAACAGCAGTTCCACTGTATACCCCCTCCCCCAATCTGCTCTCTCCT
The DNA here is from genome assembly GCA_028646515.1 of Pseudochirops corinnae. NCBI lineage: Eukaryota > Metazoa > Chordata > Mammalia > Diprotodontia > Pseudocheiridae > Pseudochirops > Pseudochirops corinnae. Next base: position 83,554,638 of record CM053589.1, read on the forward strand.
GTATCCTCCCCCATCACCCTTCTGACTTTCCGGTAGGGCAAGATGAATCTTCCTACCGCAGTACCTATATATCTTATTTCCCAGTTGCATGTAAATAATAATAATGATAATAATATATATACATATATATTTTTAACATTTGGTTTTAGAACTTTAAATTCTAGATTCTTTGTCTTCGTCCCTCATCACCCACCCCCATTGGAAAGACAATGTGTAGTTACACAGAATATTTCCACAATGGACATATTGTGAAAGACTGACTATATTTCCCTCCTTCCTATCCCACCCCACCCCCCCTGTTCTATTCTCTACTTTGTCCCTGTCCCTTTACAGAGAAGTGTGTGCTTCTAACAACCCTCCCCCCCAACCTGCCCTCCCCTCCATCCTTCTCCCTCTCATCCCCTTCCCCCCTATTCTCCTGTAGGCCAAGACACTCAATTAAGAGTGTGTCATTCCTTCCCTAAGCCAAATTCAATGGGAGTAAGGTTAACCCATTCTCTTTTGCCTTCCTGTTCTTCCCCTCCATTGTAACAATTATCCCTTGCTTCTTCTATATGAGAGGATTAACCCCATTCTGTCTCTCCCTGTCTCCT
>CM053589.1:83555730-83579314 GCA_028646515.1 Pseudochirops corinnae
GTCAGGTTGTTGACTCTCTTTTCATGATTTTCTTGCATCATTCTCATTTCTCTCCCCAATTTTTCCTCCACTTCTCTTATTTGGTTTTCAAAATCCTTCTTAAGCTCCTCTATGGCTTGTAGGAAGTCTACACGTTTCTTGGAAGCTTTTGGTGTGGAAGTTCTAACTGTGTTGTCTTCCTCCTGTTCTATGCTTTGATCCTTTTTGACCCCAAAAAGGAATCTAAAGTTGGATTGCTAGGTTTGCTTTGCTTCCTTTGCCTGCTCATGTTGCCAGTCAGTTACTTGACTTTTTAGCTCTGTGGAATTTTGCTTCCAGAGGGGAGGGCTTTGTCCCAAACTGCTGGGGTTTCACAGCTGCTGGAGCTATTAGGAGACTGCTGCCAGCCCCACCAGCTTTGACTCACTGAAAATGCACCTCAGGCCACCACCCAAAACTGCTATCTTGATCCAGGCGGGTTAAGACAAGAGCACTTAGCCTCTGAATGGTTGCTTAGCCCCCTGCAATCTGCAGGCAGGCTGAGAGCTCTGAAGCAGCCATGTGGAGACAGCTGCAGGAGCTGCTTCCTCTGCTTTCTTTTCCTGGAGGCAGATGGCCAGACCCGCTTTTCTCCCCCTGATTTAGCGAGTTACACTGACCTTTCTCTTTGTCCTTGTTTCTTATGGCTTGATAATTTTGGAAATTGCCACAGCTGCTGGTGAACCACTCTCCTGAAAACTCCAGCTGTGGCTTGTCCTGGTTGCCCCAGGGCCAAGCCGCTGTTTTAGGCTAGGCTGGGCTCGGCTCCCAGCGTGCTGCAATGAGCCCTTCCTGTCCTGCCTGCTGGGCTGTCTTCAGTGGGAGCTTTGTTTCTCTGTACTTTTGTGAGTTCTGGAGCCCTAAAATTTGTTTAGATGTATGTTTTATAGGTATTTGAGGTGGTTATGGATAAAGCTGTGAAATTTTCCTGCTTCTATGCCTCCATCTTGGCTCCACCCCTACCAACACTTTTTTTCACTCCACAAAGCTGCCTCCTAAAGAAAGTTTAGTAGTATGGAGTTCGGGTCAAGGTTTTGACAACAAAACAACACAATGATGACAATGAAGGACAATTACATGATGTTTTAAACTTTGTAAAAAAAAAATAAAAATAAAAACAACCCTTCATGAATTATCTCATTTGGACCTCATAACAACCTTGTAAGGTACATAATACTATTTTATAGGTAAGCAAAATGAGGTTCAGTCAATGGCTCCATAAGCCAATTAGAGTTGGAAGTGAGAATGAAATCCAGATCTCCTCTGACTCCAAGCCCTATACTCTTTCCAGCAGAGCAGGCACAGTCCTTCTAAGAGCCAATCCTATGCTCCTTTAGTTGGGGAAGAAGAGGACATTTAAAGAAAGGAAACTACGAACTGAATCACCAGTTGCCCTAGCAAACATCATCATCAATGACCATTTCCAAGGTCTGTCTTTCTGGTAGGATGATACACATGTAGGTGAGATGGGAGAGAATCAGATAGGGGAAGAAATAGGCAGATTCAACTTTTAGGAGAATAAAATTATTTTCAGGGATGCAATCAAAAATTTAAAATTTAATTGTGCTTTGGAAAATTTCACCTGCAATATTCTGCCCTGCATAGTGGTAATGTCTCATTAGAACAGAATTTTTAGCTCTTTTCTTGTTTCTTCTCAGGTGCTCACCATGTGGCTTGCCCTTCCTAGTAAAGGACAAAAGGCATTTTAACATCTAGAATTTCTGAGGGCAGCATTAATCACAATGAAAGTTGACTGAGCAAAGACCTTGTTCAACTAATAAAGTGATTTAAAGCTCTCTAGTGCATGTGCATTAGAAAGGATAAAAGCCAGAAAATGTTCCCCCAATGGGAGTTCTATACTAATGACATCATAGATCTTTTGTGTATTATCATTATTTCTTGACCCGTCACTGGTTTGTCCAGGTCAGTGTTTATCTTCAAAGGAATATAAACTCTTACTGGGCAGGGATAGTATCTGGAGTCAAATGATGTGGATTCAAATCCCAACTGATGCTTATTACCTGTGTGACCTTAAACAAATCACTTAACTATCTAGGGTCTTAGTTTCCTCATCTGTAAAATGAAGGGTAGGACCTGATGGTCTCTGAGGACCCTTCAAGTTCTATGATTCTCATTATAATACAGCCATGCTTCTTGATCCCATTCCTCTGACCAATCATCTCTTTATTTCTGCCCTTTCAAGGAAACACTGTCAAATCACCAGTGGGGTTAGAACTGAGCTACATTGAACCAAAAGAAAGCATGGTTTTAGTTTTGAGCTATTGCCATAGATAGTGACCCTGGAAAAATTAAGAGTAAATCCTCCAAAAACTAGCAAGATATGAAATGGTCACAGGGGGTCGCCTGAAAAGCAGAAATGGAGTTGTTTTATTTTCAGTTCATTAGAGAATAGGCAGTTGAATCCATGGCTAAATTTGAAGCTCGTCATGTGAATATATGGCTAACTTGTATGTCTGCTCCAAAGATAGTCTTCCTACTTCTCTCTAAAAACTAGTAGTATGAAAAGCCAATAAGTCTTAGGGTCAGAAGCACTTCCACAGTCCATTCCTCTGATTCCAGGTAGTACTCCGAAACCATGCCATATACATGTATGTATTATATATTTATATATATATATATATATATATATATATACACATACATACATACATATATACACATGTGCATATATGTATATATATGAATATATGTGTATGTATATATTGTATATTTGTGTGTGTGTGTGTATACATATATATGAGTCTGTCCTGGCATGGTACAGAGCATGAAATTTATTTGAAATCTGAGGACCTGGATTTGGACAAGTTAACCTCTCTGAACTGTCAAATGCGGGAGATGCACTAAATGATTTCTAATGTTCCTTCCTGCTCCAAATGACTCTAAGATATTTAAAGAAAACTCTTCAACAGTGTCCCTCACTGACTTATTTAGCAATCGCCACTGTCAGAAAATTCTTTTGACTTCATCTCTCACACTATGGTTTAAGCTTATGTGTTTGTAGTTGATCCTTGAAAAAAATGGAAGATGACTTATGGCTATGAGTCCTTTACAGATACTTTTTCAAATTTTGTTGATATCTTTTGTTTTTATCTTATAGTCATTTCTGGATATTCTCTACCCCAACTCTGTTCCTCCTAAAAATGAGGCCTTTCTGCTAACAAACAAAAAACAAAACAGCAAAGCAAAACCAGCTGACCCAGTGACTGATACTACATGTAACATTCCTTACACACAGTACTCCATTTCTCTACTGAAGAGAGTAAGGTACTCTTCTCTGGGGCCAAAATTTGTCAGGACAATTACTTAGTATTGGCTGAATTTTGGAATTCATTTTGTTGAGATTGCCATAATTATTATGGTGGTAGTGAGGAATGATGTAATTTCTCATTTCAGATCTTATAGTCTAAGAGTCTAATCTATTCTCTTTGATCTTGTATTTGTGTGGTTAAATACTCTAAATTTTCTTCTTTAATGAGTATTTTGGAAATTTCTCATTTTTTCCAATTGATTCTGTCCTCCAAAATACTCATCAACTTGATGTTACCGCAAATTGATCATTAAATTAGCATTCTTTGAACAGATACCTATTGAGCTGCTGTGTGTAGAGCTTATAGATTGATTGGGGGAGACAATACACATACATAGGAAAAGTTACAGAGCAAAAGTGCATAATTTAGTGCAAAGTGAGTGGAATAAACGGTAGTTATTGTGGCCATTGGACCCTGGACATACAAGGATTTAAGTCTCCCTAAATTCCCCTTGCTACAGCTTTCAGGGAGGTGATGAGGTCATGCCAAGGAACAGGATAGGAGAATCTGAATTTCTCAAGATCTTATTGAATACTCTGTCCCTGACTTGAACCTAGGTTTGGGCCTTTGACATATATACTAGCTATGTGTCCCTGGAGAAGTCACTTAACATCTCATTGTCTGGGGGGCAACTCTCTAAGACCACAGGGTGCAAATCTACAGTGGTATAGAAAAAGCACTCCGTAGGAGTTCTACACTGGCAAAATCACAAATTTGGTTAAAAAAAAAAAGGAAAAGAAAATGAGTTATTTTGTAGGAAGAATGCTCCTATTCCTTACAGTCCCTTAAATTAGGAAACTCTTCCAACTCAGAATGAAAGACACTTCTAGGAGGAGTCCCTCTATAAGAAGTGAATCACATGTAGTTGCCAAAATAAACATTTTGGACCTTTGTCAATGAGGAGGAAGTCTGGGGGCAGAACTCCACCTCATTTCAAATCCCTAAACTAGGCTGTCTTCACACTTCCTCATCTCCCTCCAGGACTACCAGGACAGATTGCCTCACACTTACTTCCATTATACTCTAGCTTGTAATTAGTGTCTCTCAAGCCAAACCTTCTATGTGAACTCTCCTCATTCTTCCTCATTCCACTGTTTTTCTTCGATGATCCAAACAGCTCTCAAAATTCCTTTGCTGACACCAAGTTAATTTCTTAATGATCACATGTATTGGACAATAACTATTGTCATTCCTCACCAGGCAAATATGCACATGAGTAGTTTTCTGTGCCCTTCTTTATACAACTGTATTGTGTCTGGGTGTTGCTGTTGTTTTCTTGTCAGACTGACCCTGGATTACCCCCAATTTACCTTGGATATGTTTTATATGTACATGGTTATTTGCCTGTTGTCTCCTCTGTTAGACTGTGTTCTCCTTGAAGGAAAGGACAGGAAGTTTCTGTCCTTTTTTTGTGCTAGGTGGCAGTGGGTAGAGTACCAGGCCTGGAGTCTGGAAGAACTCATATTCCTGAGTTCAAATCTGGCCTCAGACACTCACTAGCTGTGTGACTGTGGGAAAGTCACTTAACCCTGTTTGCTTCAGTTTACTCATCTGTAAGATGAGCTGGAGAAAGAAATGGCAGACTACTTCAGCATCTTTGCCAAGAAAACCCCAAATGGGATCATGAAGAGTCAAACACAACTGAATCCAAAGGACGACAATTTAAGGAGCACCTTGAGGGCAGTGTCTGGGTCTTTAAAAAAACAACACCACATTATTGATATCTTTTGTTTTTGTAGCACCTTCATTTTTTTTTTTAGAATTTTATTTATTTTATTCTGAACTTAAGAAATAAACTAAGAAATAAAACAAGCATTTCCATAACATGATAGAACAGAAAAAAGATGATTGTACATGAAACTGCAAATTTCTTAACGTATAGTTTGCTATTTCTTTAAAGCATATAATAGTTATCATGTAACTTTCTTTTTCTTCCCTCCCTGCCCTCTGCTACCATTAGACACAAATGTGGTTGTACACTTGTCTGTATATATGTAAAACCATTCTATACTTCTATTTATCAGTTCTTTTTCTTTGTTTTCCATTATATGCCCCCTATTCTCTTTCCTAGTCACTTATTTTAACAAAGAATTTAAAAGGCATTAAAAAGCAGCTTAGTAAAACTAAACAACATAACAACCATGTCCTATGTCATATGCAATATTCCATATCTAGAGTCTCCCACTTGTGCAAAGAAGGGAGAGAGGTAAATTCTCATATCTCCTATTTGCAGCCAAGTTGGTCATTATAATTACAGTGTTCCATTTTTATTTTATTTTATGTTATTCTTTCCATTTACACTACTACAGTCATCATGTATACTATTTTCCTGGTTCTACTTACTTCAATTTGTATCAATTCATGCAAGTCTTTCCAAGATTTTTCTAATGCTTCATTTCTTACCACATAGTAACAGTCTATTACATTCACTTACCAAAACCCTTTTTACCTATTCCCCAATAGATGGGCATCATACTTTGTTTCAGTTGCTACTACATGTTTCATGTTGCTACTACAAAAGATGCCACTACAAATTTATTTTAGCATATACTTCCTTTGCCTTTTATTCTGACACAACTAATCTAGTTTACTTGCTTTTTGTTCTTTTTCTCTCCAGTTCCTTGGATGTGGTTCTGTAGCCCAAGCCGTCCTCAGCCGAGGGGCTGCAGGTGGAGTCGTAACCATAAATGTTGGCTTTGCACTGGCTGTTGTAATGGCTGTTTATGTGTCAGGAGGCGTCTCTGGTAATTTTCCTCGTGTTACTCCTCTCCAATCACTGCTGCCCTCCCCATGGACCACCACTGGCAACAAGGATGTTTTAGCATAATGATCATAGCTAACACTTTTACAGCCCATGTGCCAGGCACTGGGTTGAGTACTTTAGTTATTGTCTCATTTCATCCTCACAACGACTCTGGAAGGTAGGTACTATTTGTTATATAGTTCAGTCATATCACTTGTGTCCAACTCTTTGTGAACCCATTTGGGATTTTCTTAGCAAAGATACTGGACTAGTTTGTCATCTTCTTCTCCAGTTTAACAAATGAGGGGCTGAGGCAAACAGGGTTAAGTGACTTGCCCAGGGTCATACAGTTCGTAAATGTCAGGGGCCAGATTCGAACTCAGGAAGATGAGTTTTCCTGATTACTGGTCCAGCAGTCTATCCACTACACCATCTATCTGTTATTATTATTCCCATTCTACAGAAAAGGAAACTGAAGCAAATGGAGCTTAAGTGACTTGTCCAGGATTACACAGCTAGTAAGTGTCTGATGATGAATTTGAACTCATGTCTTACTGATTCCAGGCCCATTGTTGTATCCACTGTACCACTTAGCTGCCAAAAAAAATCTCATCTAAAAATATCATAAAAATAACTCTGTGACTCCAGTTTACCATGTGCAAGTGGCAGAGCCTTCACCGGCAATATACCATTGAAGCCTGGAAGGGGAGTATAAGTCTGAACTAAGGTGATTTTGGTTTAATTAAGAACTATTGTGGGTAATCCAATACAACCAGATGACCTTAGGTTAGTTAGGATAACTTTGAGTTTTTACCTTAAATGTTCTGATTGACTTAAAAAAAGGGAAGATCCAAGGTAGCCAGAGAACAGTTAGATTTCTTGATCCCTTCTTTTTCCAGTACTTCTGCCCTCCTAATCTTCAAATCTGTACAGCCCTCATCATCCACCTTCTCTATTTCCTCCCTTGTGAGACAGTATTTTTTCTGAAAAAAATCCATTACTAAATAGGTACATTTGAAATTTGGATTTTCTTAATTTCATCTGGGTCTATACCACTACTGGATAATCCTTTTATTAATCTTTTATTGACTCTTTATCAAATCTGTTAGTAACCATTCCAAACCTCTTGAACTCAGATTCCCAAATCTACCTTCCACCTTCCCTCTGCTTTCTCATTAAATGACCTCATCTTCTACTTTACAGAAAAGATGCATCTATCCAAAGTGAATTCCCTCAGCTTCTATCCTGCACACATAAAAATTTGCCTTGTCCTTCCCTCAGGGATGATGTCACTTTCCTCCTTACCAAGACCAAACCTCCATCTGTGCTTATTCACTCTCATCCCTTCCAGTGCTTTTTTCTGTCAAACATTCCTACTCTTTTTTTTTCCCTTCAAACTCTTTCTCTCTGCTGGCTTCTTCCTTTCGACTGGTAATCAGCTTCTTCGTTAAAAAAAGAAAAGAATTGGGGGAGGAGCCAAGAGGGTGGAGTAAAAACATAAGTAACTTGAGCTCATCCCCAATTACCTCCAACACCTGTAAAAAATGATTCAAAACAAATTTTAGAGCTACAGAACCCACAGAATGTCAGTGAAACATATGTCCAGCTGAAGTCTGTTTGGCAAGCCCAAAAAGGGTCTATCACACAGGGATGGGAATGGAGCACTGTCCCACAAGGACCGCTCCGGAAGCACAGACCAGGCTGGAGCAACCTCAGGGGACAGAAGACTGACAGCTGTGGTGATTTCCAGACTTCTCAACCCATAAATGCCAAAGAGAAAGTAAAAGGTTAGTGGGGAAACTCTGTTGGACCTGGGTGAGAGAAGAACGGGGTCTGGCCCGTGCCCCCGGGGCAGCAGCTATTGCAGCAGAGTGGCTGGGGCTCTAAGCCAACAGATAGTGGAAGGACCAAGCACTTAACCAGAGGGCAATTGCAGGAATATCTTTGCTGGCACTGAGGCAGGATTTTCTTGCTTTGCCCTGCTTGGATCTGGGTCACAGTCTGGGGTGATGGCCCAGGGGTTAGGAGGAGCACTGGCATGGCAGAGCTTGTTGAGACTGTGGAAAGGCAGTCCTCCTCACAGTTCTGAGGCAGGTGCCTAGAAGAGTCTCTGACAATAGCTGCTTAGAAATTTGGAACACAGAACTCACCACTCTAGAAGCTGAGTTCTACCATGGCAAAGGGCTCAAAAGGTCAAGTAATTGGCTGGCAAGATGAGCAAACACTGGAAGAGAAATCAAACTATAGAATTGTTCTTTGGCAACAAAGAAGATCAAAACATAGAACCAGAAGAAGACAACAAAGTCAAAACTCCTGCATCAAAAGCCTCCAAGAAAAATATGAATTTGTCGCATACCATTGAGGAACTCAAGAAGGATTTTGAAAATCAAGTAAGAGAAATAGAGGAAAAATCAGGAAGAGAAATGAGTGATGCAAGAAAATCATGAAAAAAAGTCAATGCCTTGCTAAAGAAGACCCAAAAAATACTGAAGAAAATAACACCTTAAAAAAAATAGACTAACTCAAACAGCAAAAGAGGCCCAAAAAGCCAATGAGGAGAAGAATGCTTAAAAAGAAGAATTGGCCAGATGGAAAAGGAAGCTCAAAAGCTCACTGAAGAAAATAATTCCTTCAAAATTAGATTAGATCAAATGGAAGCTAATAACTTTATTAGAAATCAAGATATTATAAAAACAGATCCAAAAGAATGAAAAAAATAGAAGGCAATGTGAAGTTTCCCATTGGAAAAACTACTGACCTGGAAAATAGATCCAGAAGAGAATTTTAAAATTACTGGACTACCTGAAAGCCTTGATTAAAAAAAAGAGCCTACACATCATCTTTCAAGAAATTATCAAGGAAAACTGCCCTGATATTCTAGAACCAGAGGGTAAAATAGTAATTGAAAGAATTCACTGATCACTTCCCAAAAAGAAAACTCCTAGGAACATTATTTCCAAATTCCAGAGTTCCCAGGTCAAGGAGAAAATATTACAAGCAGTCAGAAAGAAACAATTTGAGTATTATGGAAACACAATCAGGATAACATAAGATCTAGCATCTTCTACATTAAGGGATCAAAGGACTTGGAATATGATATTTTGGAGGTCAAAGGAGATAGAATTAAAACCAAAAATCACCTACCCAGCAAAACAGTATAATACTTCAGGGGAAAAATATGGTAATTCAATGAAATAGAGGGCTTTCAAGCATTCTTGATGAAAAGACCAGAGCTGAACAGAAAATTTGACTTTTAAATACAAGAAGCAAGAGAAGCATGAAAAGGTAAACAAGAAAGAGAAATCATAAGAAACTTATTAAAGTTGAACTGTTTATATTCCTACATGGAAAAGTGATATTAGTAACTCATGAGAATTTTCTCAGTATTAGGATAGTTGAAGGGAATATACATGTGTGTATATACATATATATGTATGTATAGGTGGGTGTATGAGTATATATATATATATGTGTGTGTGTGTGTGTGTGTGTGTGTATGTGTAAGTGTGTGCACATGTATACACAGACAAAAGGCACAAGAGGATTTGAATATGAAAAGATTATATCTAAAAAATAAAACTAAGATGTGAGAGAGGAATATATTGGGAGGAGAAATGGAGAGATAGAATAGGGTAAATTATCTCATATAAAATAGGCAAGAGAAATATTACAATGGAGGGGAAGAGCAAGGAGTTGAAAGGGAATGGGTCAACCTTACTCTCAATGGATTTGGCTTAAGGAGGGAATAACATACACACTCAATTGGGTTTCTTACCCTACAAGAAAGTAGGGGTGAAGGGGATATGAGGGAAGGATGATAGAAGGTAGGGCAGATTGGGGGAGGGGGTAGTCAAAAGCAAACACTTTTAAAAAGGGACAGGATCAAAGGAGAAAATAGAATAAATGAGGGTAGGATAGGATAGAGGGAAATATAATTAGTCTTTCTAATATGACTACTATGGAAATGTTTTGCTTAACTACACATGTATAACTTAGATTGAATTGCTTGTCCTCCCAGTGGGGTGGGTGAGGAGAGAAGAAGGGAGAGAATTTGGAACTTGAAGTTTTACAAACAAATGTTAAAAAATTGTTGTTATATGGTAACCAGGAAATAAGATATACAGTCAATGGGGTATAGAAATCCATCTTGCCCTACAAGAAAATAACAGGAAAAAGGATAAGGGGAGGGATAGTGGGGGAATATAAGAGAGGGCATCCTGGGGAAAGGGATAATCAGTATGCTTGCCATTTGGGGGTGGGGGTAGGGGAGAGATGAGAAAATTTGGAACTCAAAATCTTGTGGAAATGAATGTTGAAAACTAAAACAAATAAATTCTGGGAAAAAAGGAAAAAAATTCCATAAACTTTCTTTGACCCTCCTATCCTCAAACTATTTCCCTATTTTTCTATTTCTTTTTTCATTACCAAACTACACTGATTGCCTCCATTTTCTCCACCATTCAGTTACTTCTTAACCTCTTGAAATCTGGCTTCCCCCATCACCAGTCTACTAAATCTGATGTTTTCAAGGTCACAAATGTTCATCTCTTTACCCTCAAATCCTTTTTGATACTGTTGAACAACTGTTTATTTGACATTTTCTCCTCCTTTGATTCCATGACATCACCTGGCTCTGGTCATCTCTTTACCTCTCTTGACCGTCCTCTCTTCATGGCTCCTCTTCCCCATCCTCTCACCCCTATGTAGGCCTTCCCTAAGACTATTTTCTCTTCTTTCTTCAGTACATTCTTCCACTTGGCAACCTTATCACTCTGAAAACTTCAATAATCACTTCTGTGCAAACTACTACAAAATTTATGCCTTGACTACTTACTTGAGATTCAGTTGAATATTAGATACCAATATCTAATACATAACTCTATGATGACATACTATGAATTCAACTTATGCAAAGCTGAACTAATCATCATCCTCATTATTCCCAAATATTCTCTCTTCCTAAATATGCCTATGTCTATTAATGGTGACATCACTTTTCCAGTCAACCAGACTTGAAATTTGGAAGACATCTTTGACTCTTCCCTCCTTTTCATCCTGATAACCAAAAAGTTGACAAGACCTATGAATCATACTTCTACAATGTCCTTCCCCTCTGTTTTTCTTTTCTACTTGATAGCAGTGGTTCTCAACCTTCCTAATGCCATGACCCTTTAATACTTGTATGTGGGCATATCTGCATGTAAGTGGACCAGCCTGGAGACAGATAGAGGAGCAGTGTCTCGGTTCCTAATACCATCAGAAAAATGTGGTTTCCCGATGGTCTTAGGCGACCCCTGTGAAAGGGTTGTTCAACTACCAAAGGGGTCGCTATCCACAGGTTGAGAACTGCTGTTCTATAGGGCACAGCTAGAGAAACATTAGCCCTAGAATCAAGACACCTTGTTTTGAGTTCTGGCTTTGTCACTTTTTAGTTGCATGTTCTTGGGCAAGTCACTTAAAGACTCTGAGCCCCAATTTACTTCTTTATAAAATGAGGGGGTTTGAAAAGCTTATATCTAAGGTCCATTCCAACTTAAACCTTTTAGGCTAATTCATATTTTCTTTGCCTGTTGCAAAAGCTATAGCAGTAGCCTGAGCATTGGCCTTTCTCCTCTCTAAACCATCCTTCAGATTGATACCAATACAATTTTCCTTATTTACATCTGCCACCATTTAGGGATAACTGTTGCCGTCAGTACCACTGAGAGTTCCAGTGATGGGAGCCATCCAGTTGAGAGGAATTCAGAGGAAGCTAGAGAGTTAGATTAAGGTCAGGACCTGCTTGGGTGAAAATAAAAGCACATATATGCTTGCAGAATGTTGAGTGTGGCAAACTGAGGGAAATCTTTGCTATGCTTGATTCTCTGTCAGCCACACTCGAAAACACTGCTTTTACTCCACCATATTGGCTCTGGCCCTGACCCCAAACAATGCTTATCACTAGCCCAATCAGATTTGACTGGTCTTGGATGTGACAGTACTTCCAATATCACCTTCAGCTTCATAATTGGAATCTTAGCTACTAACCTTGGCTTTATTGAATGACTTCTTAGCCTAGTGGCAGTTAGGTGGCACATTGGATAGACTTCTGGACCTAAAGTCAGAAAGACCTGAGTTCAAATCTAGCCTCAGACACTTATTAGCTGTGTGACCCTAGGCAAGTCACTTAATCTCTATATGCCTTGGTTTTCTCAACTGTAAAATGGGGAGAATAACAGCCCCTATCTCAGAGAGTTGTTGTGAGGATGAAGGGAGATAATAATTATAAAGTGCTTAGCCCTGGCACATAGTAGATACTTAATAAGTGTTTGTTTCCTTTCATTCCTGATCTTTATCTGTGAGGGTGTTGTCCCCCTACTCCCTCAAATTGTGAAGAATTTAACTACCTGCAGAACCCATTTGGCTCACAAAGGAACAGGACTGGGGAAAGCAGTGAATATGAAGCATATTACTCTAATGCTCCAAAGCCCGCAGTAGCTCCTCCTGCTTAATGAATAAAATGCAAATACCTTTGTCTGTCATAGGCCCTTTCCCAGCTTTAACAGATGCTACCCCCTTTTGTGCTATATTGGATATCCTGTCCATTCCGACCTCCACGTCTCTGACCACATTTTCTGCCATGCCTAAATAGTCTCCTTCAACATTTCCAACAAAACCTTTCCTTTCCTCTAAAGTTCAGCTCAGGTGCTGTCACCTCCATGAAGCCTTCCCAATTAATTATAAATGATTTCTTCCTCTTCAAAACTCTCACACTATTTGAATTTCTATACAACTTTTATGTTACAGATTGTAAAACAGTTGGTTATTGTATTTCAGGTGATTATTTCTCCCTACTGGGTAGTATACACCTTGAGAACTGGGATTAAATGTTGTTTTATCTTTGTTTCCTCACCATCAAGCATAGCACACCACACATAATAGGTTTAATAAATAATTGCCGCGTTATATTGAATTCAATTGATTTTAAAGCCCATCAGAGTGAATTTGAGCTTGATCTAGTCTTTCAGAGGCCCTCCAGGACACCTAGGGCTATATTTCAATGCCTGGCACATAGTAAGCCCTTAATAAAGGGTTGTTCACTGATTGGATGCTTGACATACTTCCAGGGTACCTGACTGTCTAAAATGGTGTGCATACCCAGTCAGGCCATACTCCCAAAGCCCTGCAAACACGAAGCTGTTTCAGCACCTATTGGAGGCTCTCTGGTATCCTAAACTGTTCTCAATCTTCACCTCTTCAAAGGAAGAAGGCCCCATTTCCTCTTGTTATCGGGGTCTGAAAAAAAGATGGCCTACCTTTGAAAGAAAGCAATGCAAGAAAGTTCATCTAACTTTGGCTCTGTCTTTGAGCTGTGTTGTTTTCTGTGGCTGTGGGTTGGTATTGAGGGGCTTAAGGCAAGATTCACTTGTCACGGAGAATCACCATTAGCGAAGCCGTCTTGCCTAGTAATGATTTTTCCTGTATGGATGCTGAAGAGGGATTGATTATAACTCCCTGAGGGCCTCTTGGGTCTGGGCAAGTTACTAAAGAAATTCACTAGGCATGGAACTAAATCTCTCAGGTCCCTGGAGCTCTTTAATCTCGTGATTCTAGGAGTCCACAGTAAGTTTCTGATTCAGGGAGTATGTTCTATAGAGTAGGACCAGTATTTTAACTCATGCATTACTTTGCTTCAAACACGATTCACAGGCATCAGGCACAGTAAGATGGCAATGATTTTATGGATAATTTTCAATAGTCATCAGGATTCTAGGCAAAATTGCAAAATAAAGGGAAATGGTTCCTCCTTATCTTCCTTTCTCCACCTTTCATGGCCTGATTTTTTCTTTCCCTACCATTTGGTACTCTTAGTTTTTTGATTTTTTAAACCTCCCTAACCTTCTTGGAAGCACCTCTTGCTCCAAAATTATTTACCTCTCCCCCCTCCTTCCCATCAGACCTTTCTCATGTCTATTCCCCACCTCCATCCCATCTTTAGCAAAATTACTTTCTATAACTCCCATGTGTTTTAGGTAATATGATTAAAAGAATTAAAGTAACCAAAGAGATTGACCCTGGCAAGGATACCTGCATTTAAAAAGATTTTTTAAACCCATATGAATTCCAATTAGTGGATGTTTTGGAGAAAGATTTTGGAACTAAAGAGAATTCTTAATGCCCTTTGCCCACTCTGGGCCTCTGGCCACCTGGCGCTTGTTAACAGCAGTAGCAAGGCGCAACCAGGGCAGCTGGGTGGTGCCATGGGGTAAGTGTCGGATTTGAATTATGGATGACCTGAGATTGAATCCTGCCTTAGACACCTACTAGCTATGTGACCATGAATGAGCAAGTCCCTTCATTTCTATCAGCCTTGAGTTCCTCATGAAAAAATGAGGATAATAATAGCTTGTACTTCACAGTGCTATTTTGAGAGTCATCTAAGATAACAAAAGTAAATTGCTTTACAAATCTTTAAGTAGTATATAAATGTTAGTTATTGTTCTCCAAAGTTTCTGCTGAGCAGGGCAAAAGAGAACAGTTAGAATGAAAAGTTGAGTTATGAGTTTCCACTGCCTTTTATGAACCCCTCTTCTACCTTCTGGAACCCCTTATTCTCCATCCAAGGCACTTTCCTCACTATAAATAGAGTTCAATTGTATTTACATGGTTTTACAATCTGTGCTTGAGAATGATGTAGATTTAACTACTGCTTTTAGTGGATAAAAAGTCTTAGAATTTGAACTATTATGCCAAGGAGACAGACTATAACACTATTCAAGAATTCACCTGTGATTTCTTCTAGTAGTCCAAATGTAGATAGCCAACTCTCTAAGGCAATTCTCCCTTCCAATGCCTAATCTAGTTCAGGAAAAAAGAAGGCATTGTCCTGGGGTAGCAACTTCCCGCTTCTGCTGGTCTTGGCTTAGGAAGAAAGGATGACCAATGCCATGATGTTCAAGTCCTTTGAACCTGTGGCTCTCTTGGCTCTTCTCCCAGATCTTTTGGGGAAGGAAAGGTGGCAGCAACTCAAATGGAGATGAGCAACATTTTATCTGACCCCACTACAATCCTTCCTCTATTCTTGATTGCTAAATGTATCCAAAAATGGAAGAACAACAACAGCAACAACAACCAAACCATGATATATAGCATGAACTTTGGTTTGGGAGGTAATAATCCTAAGAAATGGAAGACAAGGATGTTTCCACTACCTGTTTTTTCTGTTCCTGAGGTCTTCTAAGTGCTTGAGTACACAAGGTGGTAATGTAATTCCAGTAATTATGTAAATAAGACACAAAGTCCACTTTCAAATCCTTGGCAGGGAAAAAACATTGCTTTTGAACAGTGTTTTGTAGAAGAGCAGAACGTCTGTAATGTTCTCTTGTCCTCTTACAGTCCTCTAAGGTAGCATCTTTTCCCAAAAATAACTAGAGACATCCCTTTAACTGTTAACTGCTATGTACCCAATTTACCAACCATGGGTACATCATTATCCTCTCCAAATCCAAGCTCCTTCATCTGTAAAGTGAAGAGGTTGGGTTAGATGATCTCAAAGTGCCCCATTCCTTCTCTAGATCTTAGAATCAATATCTAGGTATCAGAAGGGACCTTAGAGGTTATCTTCAAGAGATGAAGGAAATAACTCAAAATAATCTTAGCTTCTGTAAATGCCCCATTATGAATTAGTCACTAATGAATTTATCTAAACTATTCTTCAACTTATTTAATGTTTCTGACTCTTGAGAAAATGCATTTGCTACTCCCTGTTTAAAGTAGTGCTTCCTTTTATTTGTTCCTAATTTAAATTTTATAGGATACCTTGGTTTTAGTTGTGAGATCTCTCATATATGTGAAATTATTCCATATTTTGTTACTTTCTCTTATTTTCAACTGTGTCCAGAGGCAAGATGGATCATGTTTAAACCTAATTGAACACTTTCCAGTGACTCTTTTTGGCATATAGTTCCCCACTTGCTCCTCCTATTTCTTAATTTTTTCTTTTTCTCCTACATTCTAAATGTATATACTCCAAATCTCTTCTAAATATGGATTATGTTCCTTAGGGGAAAATATGTGTTCCTTAGGGACATGAGTACCATGAGCTCAAAGAGCATTCTTGCCATTTTCCTGTACAGCAAAAATGAGGATTTTTGTGATAAGAACAATAAAAAGAAGCCAGTTACTGACTGTACAGATGCAAAGACATCTGGGAAGGTAAATGATACACTCCACAGAGTAAAAACCATGCCTGACCAGAAAGGAACACAGAAGGCATAGAGAAATCTCTGTCTAGTCCAAGGTTACAAGAAAGTCCTGGTGATTTTTTTTAAGCATAAGGGAAGCATGTTTAGATAGAGCAGAGAACAAATTTCTCATATGCTACAGGAAACAAACTGAATTTCAGTTTCCTGAACTACATAACGGTGTGTTTTGCAGGAACACTTCACTGGAAGTATCCTCTCTTTACAATCTAAAGGTTGCTTTCATTATCTTTGTAATGGAAGTAGAGAAGTTATTGGACTTTGCTTTTAATCTAATATAGACACTGACCTTCCCCCCTCCCCATCATGATAATTTCTGATTATCTGAAAGTGACATTTACTCATCTTGAGGTTTTTGTTCTATAGACTGTCAACAGATTATTTGTTTTGAGAAATGGGGTAGGAGAATTGGAAGTTTGACACAATTTCTATTTCTACTACCCAGGTAGTTAGATTTTAGACAATTTTTTTCTATTTCTATTCTGACCCTCCCTCTCATGATTCATGCTTCATCATTCACTATTCCATGCAGGTGGTCACATTAACCCAGCAGTGTCCTTTGCTATGTGTCTCTATGGACGGATGAAATGGTACAAATTCCCTTTCTATATGGCGGCCCAGTTTCTGGGGGCTTTCCTAGGGGCTGCAGCCCTCTTTGGAATTTACCATGGTGAGTTGGCCTCTTGGGTTGGGAGGATAGGGGAAAGGGCCTAAATTTGGGTAAAAATTATTTTGAAGATTGTAGTGAGGATAAAGGGATAGTGGGAGAATTTACCGGAAGTAGCAATTAGCTCTGAGAAAGCAAACACTCCTCTGAAGACAGAAGTATCCAAGAAGAAAAGAACACTATAATTATTAAGTCATATTTATTAAGTCTCTAAAGGAACTTAATGCTGTGTTAAAGATAGAGAAAAATAATAATGATAGTAATTTACATGTGTACAGTGCTCTGAGAGATCCAACACATGAAGGGGAAAATATGAATGGTGCAATGAGGTTTTTCAAGAGTTTCTATTTCCATTGTTTTCTCCCATTTGGTTGGGGGAGGAGAGATGGGCCAATGAATCTTGGTAATTTGAATGGTTTTGGGGAAGAAAACTTGGAAGAAAGAGAAGGTCAGCATAACAAAGGTAGAATTGAAAGCTGTCCCCTCCTTTGGCACAGGTTCTTTCTGTAAGACTGTTAGTACTGCTGAGTAAAAGTAACTAATGAGAAGACAGGATTGAAAGTCAACAAAATTTGGAATTCTAATTGAAACTATCACTAACTCACTGTGTTAAGGAAGCTATAGAATATCTCTAAGTTTCAGTTTCATCTCTAAATGAAGTTTATACATGATAACCTCTAAAGTACCTTCAAGTGCTAATATTTTGAGTCACTGAAATTGGATCCTAAAACATTCTCCTAATTTGGTCCAAATCATGAGTCATTATATTTCAGCTTCCCCAATCAAAGTATTTTGGAAGATGACAGACACTAGTCATAGGAAATAGTTCATAGGATCAGTCAGTCAATTCATATTTATTAATACTATACTGTGCTAAGCACTGAGGATAAAAAGAAAGGTAAAAAATAATCCTTCCTCTCAAGAAGTTTACAATCTAATGGAGATGATAACATGCAAACAACTTTGTATAAACAAGGTATATATAGGATAAACTGGAGATAATCAACAGAGGAAGGGCACTAGAATTAAGGGGGTGGGGGAGGTGTTTGGAAAATGCTTCCCAGACTAGATTTAGGGCTAGAAAATTCTGGCAAAATGATTCAGCTGTGGTCACATGCCTACTTAGTGGCAAAGCTGAGATTTGAATTCAGGTCTTCTAAATCCAACTCAATATACATTCCATGCTGCAAATGGAATTTGGGAAGGGGATAATTCTGGAATTGAAAATTCAGAGTAGAGGGCGGGGCCAAGATGGTGGAACAGAATCAGGAACTTTCCTAAGCTCCTCCATGAATTCCATCACGAACCTTTAAAAAGTGAATCTGAATATATTTTAGAGTGACAGAATCCATTGGGAGATGGAGTGTGGCAGATCCCCAGCCCAGAAAAGTGTCCTAAAGGTCTGGGCAGTGGGAGCACAGAGCACAGGGGGCTACACTAGCTTAGACCTGAGAGCAGACCACAGCAGAGTGAGAGGGTGTCCCAGCCAGCAGTCTCACCCACCCCAAGGGTGATCCAGAGACTTCTCACCACAGGACCAAGGATCAGTTGGAGCTGGGTAAGAGAAGGTAAAGGGCCCGAAGCAATGACTGCAGCTTCTCCTGGGGCTATCAGCCCACAGCCTGGATATTTAAAAATCACCTGCCTAAACCTTGGAAGTCAAGATGGCGGAGTAAACCCTGGATGCTCTGATTCCCCCCTCCCTGACCCTGAAAACCCAGAGATAAATGTTCCACCCAGTCTAAAATCCTGAAATAGTAGAAAAAGCCTCTGGCTTGGGAGTAAGTTATAAATTGGGAGGAAGGATGTAACTGAAGCAGTACAGAGTCTGAAGTGAAGGCGTCACCTCAGCTGACCAGCAGGAGATCCCACAGCCCAGAGGGGTGGAACCAGTAAGCTAACAACAGATGCCCAGGTGTGCCTTAGCACCACCAAGGGAAACTGCAGACACCAGGACTGCCAGCTGCCAGCTGCTGAGCATGCCTGAGCGGTAGCCCAGAGATGGAAACCTAAAGTGACCAAACCACCCCTCCCCAACAAGTTACTCTGTGAGCTTCAGGATAAGAAGGAAGCTGAGAAATCAATCATCACAATGGGTAAGAAGGAAGCTGAGAAATCAAAAGCAAGAAAACAATTCAATCTTATTATAGCAAGCAAGAACAACCAAATACAGAGGACAACATGGACTCTATACTCACACCTGAGACCACAGAAGGAAATATGAATTGGTCTCAAGCCCAAAAAGCTTTCTTAGAGGAGCTCAAGAAAAATTTTAAAAGCCAAATTAGAGAGGTAGAAGATAAATTTAAATCTATATTGACAAATTGGGGAAAAAAATCTCACTGAAGAAAACATATCTTTAAAAAGTAAAATTTGTGAACTGGGACAGGAGGTTCAAAATCTAACTGGAGAAAATACCTCCCTAAAAATGAAATCTGAACATATGGAAAAGGAGCTTCAAAAACTAACCAAGGAAAGTAATTCACTAAAAATTAGAATCAGTCAAATCGAAGCTAAGGACTCTATGATGCATCAAGAGTCAGTCAAATAAAAGATAAAAATTGAAAAATTAGAAGAAAGTATAAAATTTCTTACTGGAAAATCAACTCACCTGGAGAACAGATCCAGGAGAGATAACCTAAGAAGTATTGGTCTACTGGAAAGCCATGATGAAAACATCAGCCTGGAACAACATCCTCCAAGAGATTGTCAAAGAAAACTGCCCAGAGGTCCTATAATCAAATGGTAAAATAGTTATTGAAATAATGCACCAGACTCCTCCTGAAAGAGATACCAAATTGAAAACTCCAAGAAATATAGTAGCCAAATTCCAGAATTACAAGGTCAAGAATAAAATACTGCAAGCAGCCAAAAAGAAACAATTCAAATATCATGGAACTACAGTCAAGATTACACAGGACCTAGCAGCTTCTACATTAAAAGATCGGAGGGACTGAAATTTGATACTCCGTCAGGCAAAAGATCAAGGACTGCAACCAAAGATCAACTACCCAGAAAAACTGAGCATAATCTTTCAGGCAAGGAGATGGTTTTTTAATGAAATAAGGGACTTCCAAACTTTCCTGATGACAAAGCCAGAGCTCAATGGAAAATTTGATCTCCAAACACAAGACTCAAGAGAGACATAAAAAGGTAAACAAGGAAAACACACACGCACACACACACACACACACGCACACACAATTTGTGATTCAATAAGAGCAAACTGTTAACATCCCTATATTAGAAGCTTATACCTGTCAGTATTGAAATTTATATAATTATTGCGACATCTAAAAAGGATATACATAGAGGGTGTGGGTATAAATGAAGTAATCTGATGATAAAAAAAAAACCTTATTAAGGGGTACAAAAGGACTGTAATGGGAGAAAAGGAAAGGATGAGGCAGAAAAGGATAAATTATGCCACACAAAGAAGCATAAAAATATACTATAGTAGAGGGGAAGAAGGGAGGGAGATGAACATCATATGAACTTTATTCTCATTGGTTCTGGTTCAAAGAGGGATCAACATAATCAGTTAAGTTTAGGATTCTACTGTGAAAAAGCACAAAAACTCATTATAATAGAGGGAAAGTAGGGAGGGAGAAAAGCACTGTATGAAATTTACTCTCATTGGTTTGGGTTCAAGGAGAGAATAACATAATCTGTTAAGTGTAAAAATCTATTGTGCCCTACAGGCAGTAGGAGGGGTAAGAGGATGCCAAAAGGGGAGAGTAGTTAGAAGGTAGGGAAATAGTAGTAAGGGGAGAGGGTAGGTAAAGAGGGGGGCACAGGAAGGGAATATTGAGGAAGGCAGTGGTTAAAAGGAAAACTCTTAAGGAGGGGAAGGGAGAAGGAAGAAACAAAATCATAAACATGAGAGGGAATAGGATGGAGGGAAAGACAGAGATAGTAATCATAACTGTGAATGTGAATGAGATAGACTCCCATAAAACAGAGGCAAATAGCAGAATGGATTAAAAAACACAATCTTACAATATGCTGTCTACAAGAAACACATTTGAAACAAGGGGATACACACAGGGTAAAGGTAAAAGGCTGGAGTAGAATATATTATCTTTCAGTTAAAGTAAAAAAAAAGCAGGGGTAGCAATCCTTATATCAGATAAAGCAAAAGCAAAAACAGATCTAATTAAAAGAGATAAGGAAGGAAACTATATCCTGCTAAAAGGCACCATCAAGAATGAAGCAATATCATTGCTTAACATATATGCACCAAGCAGTATAGCATCCAAATTCCTACAGGAGAAGTTTAGGGAATTAGAGGAAGAAATAGATAGTAAAACTATACTAGTGGGGGACCTCAATCTCCCCCTCTCTTAACTTGATAAATCTAACCTCAGAATAAACAAGAAAGAAGTTAAGGAGGTGGATGGAAGTTTATAGAGGCTAGATATGATAGCCTGGAGAAAACTGGAGAAAACTGAATGGGGGTAAAAAGCAATATACCTTCTTCTCAGCATTATATGGCACATACACAAAAACTGACCATGTAGTAGGGCATAAAAACTTCACAATTCAGTGCAGAAAGGCAGAAATATTAAATACATCCTTCTCACATCATGATGCAATAAAAATCATATGCAATAAAGAGCCATGAAAAGACAGACTAAAAACTAATTGGAGACTAATTTAATCCTAAAGAATGAGTGGGTGAAATAAGGAATTATAGAAACAATCAGTAACTTCATTCAAGAGAATGACAATAATGAGACAACATACCAAAACTTGTGGGATGCAGGAAAGGCAGTTCTTAGGGGAAGTTTTATATCCCTGAATGTATTCATGAAAAAATTAGAGAAAATGGAGGTCAATAAATTGGACATGCAATTGAAAAAGCTAGAAAAAGAACAAATTGAAAATCCTCACTTAAATACTAAATTAGAAATAATGAAAACCAAAGGAGAGATTAATAAAATTGAAATTAAGAAAACTGTTGAACCAATAAATAAAACTAAGAGATGGTTTCATGAAAGAAAAAAATAATAAAATTAATAGACGTTTAGTCAATATGATAAAAAGAAAAAAGAAAGCCAAATTTCGAGGATCAAAAATGAAAAGGGAGAATCTACCTCCAATGAAGAGGAAATTAAAACAATAATTAGGAATTATTTTGCCCAATTGTATGCACATAAATTTGACAATCTTAGTGAAATGGATGAATATTTACAAAAATATAAATTGCCCAGATTAACTGAAGAGGAAGTAAATTATTGACATAATCCCATCTTAGAAAAAGAAATTGAACAAGCCATCAATGAACTCACTAGGAAAAAATCTCCAGGGGCAGATGGATTTACTAGCAAATTCTGTCAAACATTTAAGCACAATTCATTCCAATATTGTACAAACTATTTGGGAAAATTGGTGAAGAAGGAGTCCTACCAAATTCTTTTTATGACACAGATATGGTACTGATACCTAAATCAAGAAAAGACAAAACAGAGAAAGAAAATTATAGACCAATTTCCCTCGTGAATATAGATGCAAAAATTTTAAATAAAATATTAGCCAAAAGACTACAGCAACTTATCATAAGAATAATACACTTTGAACAGGTAGGATTTATTATAGGAATGCAAGGATGGTTCAGTATTAGGAAAATCATCAGTTTAATTGGTCATATCAACAATAAAACTAGCAGAAACCATTTGTTTATCTCAATAGATAATTGAGATAAGCAGAAAAGGCTTTTGACAAAATTCAACATCCATTCCTATTAAAAAACACTAGAAAGTATAGGAATAAATGGAGTCTTCCTTAAAATAATAAGTAGCATCTACTTAAAGCCATCAGCAAGTATTATATGTAATGGGGATAAGTTAGAGGCATTTCCAATAAGATCAAGGGTGAAAAAAGGATGTCCACTATCACCTCTCTTATTCAGTCTGATACTAGAAATGTTAGATATAGCAATTAGAGAGGAAAAAGAAATGGAAGGAATCAAATTAGGCAAAGAAGAGAGTAAGCTATCACTCTTTGCAAGTGACATGATGATATACTTAGAGAATCCTAGAGAATCAAGTAAAAAATTACTTGAAATAATAAATAAATTTGGCAAAGTTGCAGGATATAAAATAAACCCACATAAATCCTCAGCATTCCTATATATTTCTAACAAAATCCAAGAGCAAGAGATAGAAAGAGAAATCCCACTTAAAGTTACTGTAGACATTATAGAATATTTGGGAATCTATCTGCCAAAACAAACCCAGGACCTATATGAACACAACTACAAAACATGTTTCACACAAATAAAGTGAGATCTAACTAACTGGGAAAACATCAGTTGCTTGTGGCTGGGTTGAACTAATATAATAAAAATGTTTTACCTAAATTAAATTGAATATTTAGTGCCATACCAATCAATCTACCAAAAAATTACTTTGTAGAGCTAGAAAAAATAGTAACAAAATTCATTTAAAAGAACAAAAGGTCCAGAATATCAAGGGAATTAATGAAAAGAAATGCTGGGGAAGGTAGCCTAGCAATACCAGATTTTAATCTGTATTATAAAGCAGCAGTCATCAAAACTACTTGGTACTGGCTGAGGAGTAGAGTA
>CM053589.1:83579814-83629703 GCA_028646515.1 Pseudochirops corinnae
AATAGCAAAAAAAAAAAAAAAGAAAAGGCAGCTTCAGCCCATAATACTTTTCATCTTTCAGCTTGTTCTCTCCGCATATTATATGGCTTAACCAAACAGCAAGCCGTGGAGATAGTGAAATGCTGTATCTCCTGCCCTCCCTTCCGGCCACCCCCGAATGTTCCTTCTGAAAATCCGCGAGGGACGTGCCCCCAGGAGTTGTGGCAAATGGATGTCACCCATTGGGGTTCCCAGTGCATTCATGTGTCTGTTGATACTTTTTCCAGGTTCCTGTGGGCCACCATCCAGCCAGGGGAGGCAACCCAACATGTAATAAATCACTTATTAACATGTTTTTCTTTCGCTGGCCCCCCCTTGGCCATAAAAACAGATAATGGCCCAGCTTATACTTCTCAAGTTTTTGCAGGAATTTTCTATTAGGCTTGTAACAGGACCTCCCCATAACCCTACCAGTCAGGCCATCGTGGAGAGGGTGAACTGCACCCTTAAAACCCTCCTTCAAAAACAAAAAGGGGGAGGTCTGGGGCGGACAGGAAAAATGGGCTGACTCACCATGGGACAGTTACATACCGCCCTCTACACCTATAATTTTCCATTGATTTTTTAACTCCTGCTATGCGCTTTTATACTGCAGCTCCACAGGTTGAAGGGCTCCCACCGGTCACCATACAGACATCGATGCTTTCTTCTGTACTAACAAAAGCCAGGGCCATCTGGAAAGACCTGGAGAAGGATTGGGAGGGACCAGGTGCTATAACCCTTATGTTATTCCAGATGGAGAAGCCAAAGGCAAGTGGATACCCACAAACAGAGGCCCAGATGGAGACGGGGAGGGAGCAGGGGCCTTCAACATCTATGCCAACTGCTGGCTGTTCTGACCATCATACCAGCTACCCAGGCCCGTTATTGGATAGAACTGATTGATGCCGCCTTATGACAGCAAGACTCAGCGAGACACTGGACTTGGGCCAAGCACCCTTTCCTGGAGGGACTGTTCCTGCGTGGGTAGGATTCACAGAAGACCCAAAGAATTGCACCTGGTATGCTTAGATGGTTGCTGTAGGTCCAGGTGGTTTGTCCACGAACATTACTGGATATAATGCCCATTCTTATGGAGGAGTTTCCTTTACTGACCCCCACTATGCTTTTGCTGTCAACTTTAATAGTACTGGTAAATGTATAATGCAACATCTTAATAATACGTTGTATAATTTTACTTGTGGTGATTGTTTAATTACTCCTTGTATTTCCCATTATAATTGGTCATTAATAAGTGAAATTTATGTGGTACAGAAACCTGTGTATGCTCTTGTCCCAGTACAGCAGGAAGGATGGTATCCTACATCTGCTGACCATGCACTACAATTGTTGCATAGACAAAAGAGATATATTTTCTGTATTGTCATTGGAGTGATGTCCCTGGTGGCACTTTTGGTATCTTCTTTGTCGTTAGCACAATCGGTTGACACCACATGTGCCAGTGTCCAACAAGCAGGTTTTTTAGAGCAGTTAGCAAGAAATGTCACCTACAGGTTCAAGGCACAACAGAAATTTAATAAGGATATGTTTAAGGCCCTTCAAGCTCTATAGAGGGCAGTAGAGGAAGTAGGCGATGAGGTCCCCTGCCTCAAAGTGGAGGCACATTTGAGATGTGATTATCGACAACAAGCCATATGTGTTACCCCAACTAAGTACAATGACACAGCTACTACTTGGGAGGCTGTGAAACACCACCTACATGGTCTCATTGAAGGTGGGAACTTGTCCTCTGACCTTTTAGATCTTGATCGCTTGATATGGGACCTAAGTCATTCTGATACCAAAAACTTGGCACCTGAAGACATCCTTAAGGATATTTTGCAAAAAATGCGTGATCTTCCTTGGGTTTCATGGGGAACCTCTTTGTTATGGGGAATTGTCATACTTGCAGGGCTTTTTATTTTCTTTTGTTGTTGCTTTCCTCTTGTATTGCGCCTGTTTTGTGTTATGCTTCAAAACACCCTTGTGATGTGGCGCGCTGATGCCCTCCTTTCACAAAACAAAAAGGGGGAGATTGTAAGGGCCCCTTAGAGCTATTTGTGTACCTAGATGTCTGACCTCAGTCAATGTGTCCTTGCTAACAAGGAAAACCTGAGGCGGGTCTAAGAAGCATCCAGGTGTGCACTCTGCCTCGATGACTGCACGTCAAACACATGGGCACTGAGCATGCACCATCAACGGAGGAGCACTCCCCACCTATCAGGATCTTGTTGCTGGGACACGTGACAGAGGGCAGACAGAGAAAGAATAAAAGGGCAGGCGAATAATGCTGGGGGGGGCAGCAACAGGAGATATGTAAGACAATAAAGACGCTTAGCCACTCTACTGAGGTGTGTCTGACTATTCTGTCCATATCCGGAGTTTTCCTCCAAAGAGTCATTGGGGCAACTGAGAGTAGCTGCAGAATCACAGTAGATACTTTGGGACCCCTGGGATCCCCACGTCCAGCAGGCCCAGAAAGTCACACACCTCAGGCCCACCACCCAAGACCACGATCCTGATCCAGGCAGGTTAAGGCAAGAGCACTTAGCCTCTGAATGGTTGCTTGGCCCCCCTGCAATCTGCAGGCCAGGACCTCCAAAGCAGCCATGTGGAGGCGGCTGCAGGACCACCACTTCCGCTGCTTTCTTGCCCTGGGGGCAGACAGCCGGACCCGCTCCTTTCCCCCAAATTTAGCGGAGCTCCACTCGCCTTTCACTTTGTCCTTGGCTCTTATGGGTTGATAATTCTGGAAACTGCCACAGCTGCTGGTGATCCACTCTCTTGAGTGCTCCAGCTGTGGCTTGTCCTGGCCGCCCTAGGGCTAGTGTAATTATTTTGAAAAACAGGCAACTGGCCCAGGGTCAGGTCCTAAGGACTGAGTTAGGGTTCCCAGAGCCTGTCCTCTCCCTTCATCTACATACAGAGTGAAAGGTTTTCCTAGATCAGGTAGGGCTAATGCTAGCATGGTGGTCAATTTAGCTTTCAGAGTCTCAAATGCTTTAGTCTGATCAGGACCGCACTCTAGAGGGAGTGAGTCAGGGTCCTGAGTGGAAGCATAGAGAGGCTTAGCAATAAGGCCAAAATTTGGGATCCAGAGCCTATAAAAACCCAGACATACCTGGAAAAGTTCAAAGTTGTTTTTTGGTGGGTGGAATAGGTATAGACAAGATTGTCCTTTTCCTCTCAGAGGTTAAGGAACTAGAGGTAGGAGTTAGTTCATGGCCCAGATACTTTACAGACTGGCATGCTATCTGGACTTTATCCAAAGAGACCCTATAGTCTCAACTACCCAAGAAATTAAGGGCTTCTGCAGCAGCAGCCAAAGACAGCTCCCAGGTGGGGCTACAAATAAGGATATCATCTACATACTGGATTAAGCTGCTATCAATTAATTTCAGATCCCTTAAATCCCTTCCCAAAGCTTGGCCAAAGAAATGTGGGCTATCCTGAAATCCTTGGGGCAATATTGTCCATGTTAGCTGACATGGACTTGTTTCCCCACGAAGTATCCATTCAAATGCAAAAATAAATTGTGAGTCTGTGTGCAGAGGTATACAGAAAAAGGCATCTTTGAGATCTAGTGTGGAAAACCATTGGGTGCCTCCAGCGATCTGAGTAAGTATTGTATATGGATTAGGGACTATGGGGTGTATAGGGATGACAGCTTTGTTAACAGCCCTGAGATCCTGAACCATCTGTTATTCTCCATTAGGCTTTTTCACAGGAAGAATTGGGGTATTACACGAAGATTGGCAAGGGACAAGGATTTTATATTTTAGGAGTTTTTCAATTAATGGTTGTAGTCCTTCCCAGGTCTCAGGCTTCATTGGGTATGGACGATGATGGGGGAACACATTAGGATCTTGGAGGTGAACAGTAACTGGGGTGGCATGAGTGGCTCTCCCAGGAATTCTGTGATCCCAGACAATTGGCTCAACTGGAATCTCCCACACTTCCAGGGGAACATGGGAAGGGGGGGGTCTGGTGAACAGAGGGCACAGGGAGATGGGAGATTTAACTAGATAAAATTGACTCCCCAATTTCACCATCAGGTCCCTTCTCAACAAGGGGGCAGGGCAAGAGGAGATAATAAGGAAGGAGCGTTCAAGCAACAGATTCTCAAAAAGGCAGGGGAGGGGATATGTCTCCAGACATCCCTTAGTTTTCCCTTTGATGCTGATGAGTAACTAATTAAAATAGAGAACATAGCTCCCATATCAACCAGAAATTGGGTAAACTTACCTTCAACCTGGATACTTGCCCAGGGTTCATTAAGAGATGGAGAAGGTGGGAGCACTGCCAAGCCCCAGGCCTCCCCATCATTCTGAGTCTTGAGAAAACTGGAGGACAGGGTATTGGGAGGTGGCTCTACCACTTTTCCAACCTCAGGGACAATCCTTCCTCCAATGTCCCTCCTGGTCAGATGGGCACAGTTCTCAGGCATTGGTTCCTGGAACTCCCTCTGGGGGGGTGCCCTGGATGGGTACTCCTTGGACCAGTGAAAATCCTTGTGGCATCAAAAGCATGTTTCCCCACTGGCTAAGTGACTGAGCTTCCTCCAAGGGGGTACCCTGTGGGGGGTGCGGGTGGGGGGGGTGTCCTGGCCATAGCAGCAGCCAAGAATCCAGCATGTTCTCTGTCTCTGGTTTGTTCCCTGCTTTCTTTCTCCTCTGCTGCAACTAGGTCCCTGTTGTTAAAAGACTCCAAAGGCTGTAGTTGGGCCTGAGGTGTTTGGGGTCCCATTCTGGGGCAGTTTCCTCCTAATATGTGGGGCAGACTGACTAATGAAATACATGTTAAGGATTGCTGCCCCTTCTACAGAATCAGAATCTAAATTGGTATACCTTTAATAGTTTCTACCAGTTGGTCTTGGAAAATGGCAGTTTTCCCTTTCTCTCTGAAATATACTTATTTTTGAAATGCAGTTTTTAGATCCAACTGGCAAGGGGGAAGGCCAGCTGGCACCTGAGGAGGGGAAAGGGGTGAGGAGATACCCCTAATACTGCTGTGGGGGCAGGGCCTGAGGCTTGAGTGGGTGTTGCCTCAGGGGGAGGGGCCACAGAGGGAGGCACCTCAGCAAGACAGGTGGTTGGGACCTGAGCAGGAGCGGCTTAGGGGACAAGAACTGAGGCCAAAGCCATAGGAAGGGGATCATTTAGTTGGTCCCCGTTGCCCCTTTATGGAGAGCCTCTAGCTTCAAGCATTTCACAATCTTTCCTGAGAACCATATTCTGAGAAAATTCAAAGAAGGCCATTAAGTAGGCAGCTTCTGTCCATCTTCCTTCTCTGTGACAGTATAATTCTAAATGCAAGAGAGTTCATCTTTTAAAGTCCCCAAAACAAGCCACAATTCATGTTTTCTAGGCGATACCTAGGCCAAACAGTGTTGCAAAAAAACCACCAGCTTTTCCTTTTTAAGGTCTCCAGAGAAACTAAATTTTTCCCAATGTTGTAAAAGATACCCCAAAGGTGAACTTTTAGGAGCTACAGGCATAGGGCTTGGAAGTCCCTTCCCCATAAAGGAAGGTTTGAGAGTAAGCCTCGAAAAACAAAACAAAACCGACAAAAAAGTATCTTGAGTTTTCCCAATTCCCCTAGTGCCAAGAGAATTGAAAGAATCTGGCTTACACTTCCAGATGGGGCATCTGTCCTTGTCCTCCATTCTTCAGAAGCTGCACCCATGTCCATGTTCTCCAACATAACCAAACAGGACTGAGAACCTGAGGTCAGGCTGAGTACAAGACCTGAGAGGTCAGGCCCACAAAACAAAACAAAAACAACAACAAAAACACAAAATCACACCTCTGAGGTGCTTGGAGAACAAGAAGGCAATGCAATAGGGAAAGAGAGAGGCTTCGCACCTTCCAGTCCTGGCTGGAGAAGAGCCTGAGATTAGCAGTGTTTCTGGTATCAGGGAACCATAAAAATGATGTGTTTAGGGTCAAGGGTGCTCTGGAGACCCCAAAATACCAACACACCAGGTCCTGCTGAAAGAATTCGACTCAAGTCTTCTCTCAGCCAAAGAAAAGTAAAGTTCATTAAAAGTTCACCACATGGGGAGACTCTTAAGGGAGCCTCGGTATTTGTGAGGCTTGCATTGGGCAAGCAGGACAGACCAAGTCCGGCACAGGGTAAGTCTGTGCTGGGTCATTCTATGGCGCTCTCACACCACATGGAGGCAAGATGGGGTCTTATGTACAGAGGAATCTAGCGGTGGTCTAGAGGAGGAGTTTGGGGAGGGTCCTCAGGAGGAGTCAGATGAGGTCAGATTCCAATAATGAGTGATTAAGGGTGGGAAGTTGCTGGAGGATATCTGGAGACCATAGACAATGGTGGGCCAGGCCAGTTCAATGGTGAGACAGGAGGATCAAGGGTGGGAAACTGTTGGAACAAAGGAGGGCTAAAGACTTGGGCAGAGCCACAACTTAAGGCCCATGACCTCAGGCAAATGCCCCCTGTGGGAAGACTTAATCAGACTTCAAGGGGCTCCCAGAGCCTGCCCCTCATCATACCTGCTGTTGCACAGCAGCACACAGGGCCAGCGGCCCTTCAAGTGCCTGCTGGATGGGTATGGCTGGTCCTTTACCACATCCTACAAGCTTAAACGGCACCTGTAGTCACAGGACAAGCTGCAGCTCTTCAGCTGCCCCGCAGGTAGCTGTGGTGAGAGGTTCACCATGGTCTACAACCTCAAGGTACACATGAAGGGCCAGAAGCAGGAGAACACAGTCACATGTGAGTTGTGTGCCGAGTGCTTCCCCACAGGCCAAGCTCAGTGTACCAGCATAGCCAGCCCAAACAGCCCTACAAGTGCGAGTTCCCTGGTTGTGAGAAGATGGTGATCACAGTAAATGCTTTATTTTCCCATAATTGAGCCTACTTTAGGGAACAAGAACTATTTTCTTGCTCCTTTTCCTGGATGCAACCAGCAGCATGATAGGTAAAGCCTGTCGCCTGAAATTCACCTGAGGAGTCATACAGGTGAAAGGCCTTTCATCTGTGATTCAGATGGCTGTGGCTGGTCCTTCACCAGTGTGTCTAAGCTTCTGAGGCACAAAAGAAAACATGAAGATGACCAAAGCTTTACATGTCCAGTAGAAGGCTGTGGTAGATCGTTTATAAGAGCAGAACATTTGAAAGGCCATAGTATGACCCACCTGGGCACAAAGCCATTGGAGTGTCCAGTAGAAGGCTGCTGGGCTCAGTTCTCTGCACGGAGCACTCTGTACATCCACTCCAAGAAGCATTTCTGGGATATGGATGCTCTGAAAATCCGCTGCCCTGTATCTAGCTGCACTAAGCTGTTCACCTCTAAGCACAGTGTGAAGTCTCACATGGCCAAGCAGCATCTCTTTAGTTGAGACCTCTTAAGCCAGCTTGAAGCTACAACTTTTCTTACACCCAGCAGTGAACTTACCAGTCCAGCACAGAGTCTTGGCAACACAGACCTCTCTCTCCCTTCTCTAACATATCTAATAACAATTCTGCAATTACAACAGACATGGCATTAGTCAACTCTCAAATTTTGACAATAGATGTTGCTTCAGTGAGTTCAACTCTTGGGGGGAAACCTTTCTGTTAATAATAATAACACCTTGGGGCAGGCTGTGGACCCACTGATACTGGTGGCCAGCAGTGACATGCCTCACACTCTTGATAGCTCTCTGTCGCTGGGCACAACTGCCAGGGTTTTACAACAAAGCACTTCAAATTTGGATGATGTCCAGACTGTCAGTGCAGAAGCATTGGGGGTCTCTGGCACCTCTGTCTGTGAAGAGTTCTGGTCATGACCTTGTTGCTCTAACAGCTAGCAATAACTTAACAATTAGAACCAGCCACACTGACCCGAGCCAGCAGCCTCACTGGGAGCAATGTTCCTGGACTTCTGATACCACCCAAAACTGAACAGGACTTACTTCCCGGCTCAGACATTGTTGGACAACAGGAAGGAAGCAAAGTCATGACTTAGTTTGTGTTCTCCAACCCAATAGCAAGTCACAGTGCTCAGAAAGAAATGGATCTCCACACAGTGCCTGGGAGCTTCTTGTTGGAAAGTAGGGGCTCAGCAAGAACTGATCATCGAGCCATTCAGCTACTCAAGGAAAAAGAGAAAAAGGTGGTAAAGTGAGTAACACTAATTTCTCCACAAGTCAGAGCAATTGATTAGGTGGGAATGTCACAGTGCCTACTAGAGGCTTAACTGGAGATCTGGCTGCTGGAGCTCAGTTTGTTCAAATGCAGTTATTGCAGGATGATCCCCCTGGCAATGGGAGATTCACCATTTCAGCTCAGCTCAGCTCTTGGTCTTCCACATCACATTCTCAACTTACTGTGGATTTACCAGTACATATACTTCAGGAGCCATATACTTCAACTGAGGATGATGCTGGTTCTGGTAACTCACAGTTCATGGGAAGCACAATAAACTTGTGGGACCTAGAATGAGACTACTAATATTGCTTTGGGGCCAGGAGGGATGCGAAGAGTGCAGTCATGCTATGGAAAATGAAAAGATTTTTCCAGAGCTTAATTTATTTAACTTTTAAAGAAAATGTGAAAAAAACTGGCGCTAATACATCTTGTTTTGTGGTTCCACACAGAGTTTCTTCAAGGGACTCTTGGATGTATCAATAGATGTTGTTTGCCTTCTGCTTGGACTGTTGGGAAAGGGTCCCTTAGGTTGGCTTGTATGAAACTGTCTCGTAAAATAGAAGGGCTATGATAACGCAAGCACTTTGATCCAGTAAATTACACCACTTTGGTTTGTGAATCTGCCTTTCCGTCGTCGAAGATGATCCACAAATCATTTGTTGCATTAAAAAATGACAACTTTTAAGAGGAGGCAAGATTTAGGTCAGTTGATAAATATGGACTATCTGACCAATCTCTGAGCACTTGACTAGAAGGGAAGAAGATGTACCAAGACTGACCCTGTACTGGAGAGAGGCCCTGCCCAGGCACGCCTGGAAGCCTGCTGAGCTGTGCGGGGCTTGGCATCTGATAGAGAGGAAACAAAATCCCAGGCCCTCCATCCAGCACTTGCTGTTAGATGCCTTGGCTGGCTCTTCCCCACTCTGGACGCCCTTGGGAGGGCATCTTAGACTTAGACATCCAGCGCTTAGACTGTGTTGGATTAGAACTGGGAGCAATACGAGAGGCCGTCTAGACCACACCCCTCATTTACAGAGGAGAAAACTGAGGATTAGAGGGTGTTGCAGCAGCATTTGAACCTACGTCTTCCTGATTCCAAGTCCAGCCCTCTGTCCATGATGCTGCACTGCCAATGTTCACCATGGCATTCGTTCTGCTGGAGGGTGTGGCAGCCTAAAAGGTCATGAGGAAGCAGAGATGGGAGCCCCAGTGTCATGGTGACAAGGACTTGGGATTTCTGTCTGTGGGCACCCTCTCCACTGGCTCCATTTTGTCTCAGAGCCACCTGTGTCTTGGGGGCCAGAGGCAAAATTCTGATGTGTGGCAGCATTGGCCATTCCACTGCGTCCCCAGCCCTGGTGTGTGAGGAGGTGGGGACTTCCCTTCAGCATGCATCAACCTGTTTGGAACAAGGGGAAAAAGCAGAACCATGGAGTGCGCATAGGAGTGGGCTTCTGGCCATCTTGGTTTCATATACCACATAAAATTTGGGCCATAGAGTTTACCTCTTAAAAAATTAAATTTTGCGTTTGGGTATTTACATTTGTTGATCGCTTGGCAATGCCTATAAAATTATGTATAGGACTTAATAGTATGGCTTGTGCACCTTTCCTGTTGTGAGGTCTAAAGATATGCTTTGTATAACATGTATAAATAGCATTTTTTACAAAGGAAGTCATGTCATACAAAAGGACATGAGTTTCTAACCTTGCACATACTTATTTGTTATTTACAGTTGTGGAATTCACACAGGGTGGTTCAGAAATGCTTTTTTTTCCTTTGTGCCTTTGGAAGTCTCTGCTTGTATAAAGATGCTATTTTGTTTTTAGGACCTGAAAGGAATACAGATTACTCTTACTTCCACATTTCTCGAATTTTTAGACTTGTGCTCTTTGGAGCAATTCCAGCAAACCACTGCAACTCTTCATTTTCCCTGCTGTCTGCACTCTCCAAAACCCCCTCTGAGCCCATTCTGGTGTGGCCCTGCCTTCACAGACACCTCCTTATGGGCACACCTCTGTTTGTGGAATTGCATGCTGCCTCCCTGGCTGCTGGCCCACACCAGTATGGCCAGAGATGTCCTGATCCATTCCCTCTACAAGCCTGGGCTCCTTCCCACCCTATCATGGACACTCTCCCTGGGGAGGCTTGTGGCTGTGGCTTGCTTACAGGACCATGTGTATTGCTAACATGGGACATGTACTGACCAGTGGTCAAATTTTTCTTGGCTTTGCGGTTCATTGCTGGCAATGGACGTGACCCCTGGTGCAGATGAATTAATATACATCTACAACTCTCTGCTGGATATCTCCACTTGGATTTCCTGCAGCCTTTCAAACCCAGCATGTCCAGTATTGAATTCATCCACTCCCCAAAATTTTGTCCTTCCCTCCAACTTACCTGTTTCTTTTGCCAACACCACCATCCAGGCCCCAACCTGTGGAATCATCTCTGATTCTTCGCCTTTTGTAAACCTTTTTACTCAATCTTTTGCCAATGCCCTCAATTCTGTCCCCATATTATTTCTCATATCATTCCCCATCTTTCCACTCATAAAGCTGACAACCTACTTCACTCACACAGCTAATGCTAGTTAAGGTCCTTATAACCTCTCATCTGTATTATGGTCACAGTACCCTAACAGGTCCTCCTATGTCTTTCCTGGCTCCAGTGAATCTTTTTTTTTTAAGCTATATTAATTCATCTGCAAACATTATTTTCTATTCCCAGGATTATATTACTACTTTTATATTGAAAATTCCTAAATCTATACCTAGCCAACATCATTTTCTCCTCTGAACAGGACATTCTCTGCTGGTGTAGCTACTGAGCCCAGCAGCAGTGAGGAAGGACCTCAGGCAAAGTCTGTGGCAAGAGAGAATCATCAAGCAGACCCTGCCCATATTATTCAGGTATAGAGTATGGATCAACACAGATCCATTAACCTAGATACTGAGGCTGGTGAGATTAGCAAGCCAAGGAAAAATCTGAACACCATTAGGAAATCTAGGTCTACTAGAAACCCAAGGAATAAAATCTGAAGAGGATAGTGAACCCACAACTCCAGGTAAAGCCTCAGAGAACAAAAGGGCCATGAGTGTAATAAGAGTATCTGAATAGAATGGTCAGAGAAGAAAGAATGACAAAGAGAATTAATACCTTAGAATGGACAGTAGGAATTCTAACCCCAAAATTAAATGCCCCCAAAATCAGAATGGGCCAGACAGAATATAATGATTCAATGAAACAAGAAACATTAAAACAAAATCAAAAGACTGGAAAAAAAAAAGGAAAAAATAATCTAAGAAATGTTTCTCAAAACAACTGACCTGGAAAACAGGTCAAGGAAGATCATCTAAGAAATATTGGGTTTTCTGAAAATCATGACTGCCTCTCCCCTCCTAAATCTAGCTATCATATTTCAAGAACTTTAAATGAATACTTCCCCAAATTCTTAGAACAAGAGTACAGGAACCAAGATGGAGGAATGAGGCAGAAACTTGCCTGAGCCCTCCAAACAACCATGCCTCAAAGCTAATACTAGCAAAGATCATGAGGATCATATATTATGAGCAGGTGAGATCTATACCAGGAATGCATGACTGGTTCAATATTAGGAAAATTGTCAGCATAATTGACCATATCACTAACAAAACCAATAAAACTCATATGATTGTCTCAAGAGATGCAGAAAAAAAAGCCTTGGACAGAATAAAGGAAATGACAAAATATGACACCCATTTCTATTAAAAACACTAGTGAGTATAGGAATGATTGTAGCTTTCCTTAAAATGATAAGTATTATCTAGCCCAAACCATTAGCAAGCATTACCTATAATGGAGATAAGCTAGAAATGCGAGCTATAGCAATAATAGAAGAGAAAGAAACTGAAAGAACAGAATAGAATAGAATAGAATAGAATAGAATAGAATAGAATAGAATAGAATAGAATAGAAAACAAAATTATCACTCATTGCAGATGATATTATGGCATACTTGGAGTAAACACACATAAATTATCAGCATTTCTATATATTATTAACAAAGCCAAGCAGCATGTAATAGAGAACTTCCATTTAAAATAATTGTAGAGAATGTAAAATACTTGGGAATCTACCTGCCAATACAAATCCAGGAACTATATGAATACAATTACAAAACACTTTTCACACAAATAAAGTTAGATCTAAACAACTGGGAAAATATCAATTGCTTATGGATGGGCTAAGGTAATATAATGAAAGTGACAATTCTACCTAATCTACTTATTCATTGCCATACCAATTAAACTACCAAAACATATTTTACAAAGCCAGAAAAAGTAATAAAAAAATTCATCTGGAAGAATAAAAGGTCAAGAATATCAAGGGAATAAATGCAAAAAAAAAAAATGGAAGGAAGATGGCCTAGCCGTACTAGATCTAAAACTATATTTTAAAACAGCAATCATCAAAACTATTTGGTACTGGCTAAGAAATAGAGTGGTGGATCAATGAATAGATTAGGTACAAAAGATGAAGTAGTCAATTATTATAGTAACCTAGTGTCTGACAGACCCAAAGACTCTAATTTCTGGGATAAGAACTCACTATATGACAAAAACTGCTAGGAAAACTGGAAAATAGTATGACAGAAACTAGGCATAGACCAACATCTCATGCCATATACCAAGATAAGGTCTAAATGTGTACATGATATATGTGCATGGAGACAGATAGAGGAGCAGTGTCTTGGTTCCTAAGACCATCGGAAATATGCGTTTTCCAATTGTCTTAGGTGACTCCTGTGACAGGGTCATTCGACCCCCAAAGGGGTCGCGACCCACAGGTTGAGAACCACTGATTTAGACATAAAAAGTGATACCATAAGCAAATTAGGAGAGCAAGGAATAGATTACCTCTCAGATCTATGGAAAAAGGAAGAATTTATGACAAAACAAGATAGAGAATGTGGCAAAATTGATCATTTTGATTACATTAAATTAAAAAAGTTTTGCATAAACAAAAATAATGCAACCGAGATTAGAAGGAAAGCAGAAAGCTGGGAAGCAATTTTTACAGCCAGTGTTTCTGATAAAGGTCTTATTTCTCAAATACATAGAGAACTGAGTCAAATTTTTAAGAATACAAGTCATTCCTCAGTTGGTAAATGGTCAAAGGATGTGAACAGGCAGATTTCAGATTAAGAAATTGAAGCTATCTATAAGTCACATGCAAAAATGCTCTATATCACTACTGATTAGGGAAATGCAAATTAAAACAACTCTGAGGTACCACTTCATACCTATCAGATTGACCAATATGAAAGAAAAGGAAAAAACAAATGTTGAAAATGTGGGAAAATTGGAACACTAATGCATTGTTGGTAGAGTTGTGAACTGTTCCAATGATTCTGAAGAGCAATTTGGAACTATGCCCAAAGGGCAATCAAATTGCATACCCTTTGATCCAGCAATGCCATTTCTAGGTCTGTATCCCAAAAAGATTATTAAAAAAGGAAAGGGAGCTGCATATACAAAAATCTTTATAGTGGCTCTTTTTGTGATGGAAAAGAATTGGAAACTGAGGGAATGCCTATCATTTGGGGAACAGCTGAACAAGCTGTGGTATATAAATGTAATAAAATACTACTATGCTATAAGAAATTATGAAAAGGCAGATTTCAGAAAAACCTGGAAAGACTTACATGAATTGATGCTGAGTGAGGTGAGCAGAACCTGGAGAACATTGTATGCAGTAACATATTACTACAATGATCAACTATGATTGACTTAGCTCTTCTAAGGAATGCAATGATCTAAGACAGTTCCAAAAGTCTCATGATGGAAAATTTTATCCACATCCAGAGAAAGAACTATGGAGTCTGAATGCAGATTGAAGCATATTATTTTCACTTTTTTGTTTGTTTTTTGTGGCTTTTCCCTTTTGTTCTGTTTCTTCTTTCACAACATGACTAATGTGGAAATATGTTTACATGTTTGCACACATATCAGACTGCTTGCCATCTTGGCGGGGGGATGAGAGGAAGGAACAAAAAATTTGAAACTCAAAATCTTTTAAAAATGAATACTGAAAACTGTCTTTATGTGTAATCGGAAAAAATAAAATACTATTTACAAAAAGAAAGAAAGAATAAAATGGATTGTTAAAGAGGAAAATAGGTACACCTCTATGAAATGATGCCGACTGAAGTGAGCAGAAGTAGGACAACAATTTATACAATGACTATCATTATAGAGAAAAAAACTTTAAAAGGCTTAAGGATTCTGATGAATGCTATGATAAACCATAAGTCCAGAAGATTGAAGACAAAACAAGACACTCACCTCCTGCCAGAGAGGAGATGAAATTAAAAGGCAGAGAAAGATTACCTTTTGGGATATGGATAACACAAAAATTTATTTTGTTGTATTATACATGATTATGATCAGGGTTTTATTTTAGGAGTCTGTTGGTTGCTCTTCAATTGGGGGGAACAGTGAGAGGGAAGGATTTTAAATGCATATAAAATAATTTTTTTCTTTTTTTTTTGGAGGGGGGAAGGCTGGGCAATTGGGGTTAAGTGACTTGCCCAAGGTCACATGCCTAATAAGTGTCAAGTGTCTGAGGCAGAATTTGACCTCAGGTCCTCCTGACTCCAGGGCTGGTGCTCTATTTACTGTGCCACCTAGTTGCCCCTAAAAATAAATTTTAAAAAATTTTAAAGGAAAAGTAAATTTATGGGCCATTACCAAATCTAAACTTAGAAAAATGTATTGTAAGGCAAAGATATGCTTAACATCAAATGTGACAAAAGTTTTAGTTTTGTGATGAAGACCTAAAGACTATGCATAGTAGAAAAATAAGCATTTATTAAGCATCTACTCTAAGTCAGGCATTGTGCTAGGCACCAGGGATAAAATACAAAAACAAATAGTACCTACACTCAAGGATCTTACTATTCTCACTGGGGAGACAACATTTACATAGATACATGCATATATATATACATATATATGTTATGTTTATATTTATATATATGTGTATATTTTTGTACAAAATAAATGTAATGTAATTTGAGGAGAGGGGAAGACATTACTAGCTAGGAACATCAGGAAAGACTTCACGTAGGAGGTGATGCTCCACTTAGTCTTGAAGGCAACTAGGGAGTCTAAGTGTCATAGACAAGGAGGGAGTGGATTCCAGAAACACACTAATGCATAGATATGGGACGTAAGATGAAGGATCATGTGCAAAGAAGAGAAATAAGGCCATTCTGAATGGACTGATAAGTACACCAAAAGGAGTAAATACATAAGACTGGAAAGGCAAATAGGAGACAGGTTGTAAAGAGCTTTGATGGAGACTTATGTGACACATCTATCTATGGTTGCTCAATGTCTGATGTAGATTTTCCAACCCAGGTCACTCCAAAGTCCAACACACCATCTACTCCACCATGTTGTATTACTAAGGGACAGAGTATAAGGAGAAAGCAAATAAGATGATGACAGAAGGTTCTGAACAGGGAAGTGGCCAGACCTATAGACTAGGAAAATTATTTGGGCAGCTGTGTGAAGGCCCAAACTCAGTACAAATTTCTTTTCATTTTAAAAACCTAATTAAAAATTAATTGACTTTTTCTATTTTTTAATAGCATGTTATAGGTCAGAATATAGAAAGGCTGCCATCATGGAACTGGAATTTAAATTTCTAATTTTATCAGGGTGAGACAACATAATCATGTAAATTTTTTAACATAAAAGTATTATAAATAGGTCAAAACAGGCTTTGGACTATACTCAGGGCCTAAGCTCATAGAGTTCCCAGAGGTTCTTTTATAAATAATTTAGAAAAATTAAAGGAAACAAATGAAAACTCAATCAATCTAGAAGATGCCTTTAAGCATCAAAGAAATGTTTAGTGTCAGTTTTCAAATGAGGATTTGTGTCTAAAGAAATAAATAACACTGTCAGTAGCAACATATGGAGATGAGAGACAACTGACTAGCTCAGCCTTTAAGTGTCTCTGCAAATGCACATAGAATTAAATCCTGACCTCTCTCTGAAAGTGGAACTTCCAAAGGCAAGTGAACACAAATAATTATCTGGAGCTGGGGAGAGGACAATGAGTCTATAGATGATAAAGGGAAGGGAACGCAGAGGGAAATAAAAAGGGAAGGGAAAGGGTAGGGGGAAGGGAAGGAAAAAAGGGAAGAACCATTTTTATATAGCACCTACTGTGTGCCAGGAACTGTGCTGAGCGCTTTTACATAAATATCTCATTTGATCTTCAATCCTGTTATTATTGATGGGGAAGGTTTGTGTGTGGGTGGGTGGGTGTGTGTGAGTTCAGGGAGTCCTGGAACCCCAATAATCAGAGTTCCTGGAAAGCAGCCTGGAATGAATTCACAGACTCAAGCATTCTTTAAGTCAAAGTGGCAAAGATTTATTGTTATGGTTGTTATTGTTCTTAGGAACTTGCAACCTTAGAGGGATACATATATAAAGTTTATATAGGATAATCTATAGTAGAACCTGTGCCAAATATGCTAACTAGGTGAGTCAGGGCAGGATTAGGGAGTGGTTAAGGAGTGGTCAGTTCTTAAAGGAACACACACTTTTAATATCTAAAGCACAGGTCTATTGCCCAGAATTCACCGGGAAATAGTCTGAGGGGGGCTGCATGGAGGTGTGGTTTTAGGCTTGAAACATCATTAAGTCAGCTAGCATTCAGGGTTGACCAAGCTGCCACCCATCAATGTCATGTGTGACAAGATGGATGTTGGGAATATAGTATATCCCAAGCCTAAGGCATATATAGTGCAGGATTCAGATTGTATATAATGACCCAGGGAGAATACATATGACTGAGTCTAGGATACATACAATAGGTATGACCCAGTACACAGCTGCTTCAGCCAGTACACAACTGGGTCAAACTACTAAATTTTATGGGTGCAGCGGGCTACTGTATCAGGAAGATAAATATTTTGCTAAGGCATGCTGTACTTGAGCTAGAGAGAAAGTACCTGAGACAGTGTTTTAAGGCTAGAGAGAATTGAGGCTAGGGAGAAATGTGATTTTACAAACTGGAGTTCAAGCACAGGCACCCAAGCACTCCATCAATTATTATCTCCATTTTACTGATTTGAAAACTGAGACAAAAAGAGGTTAAATAGCTTATCCAAGGTCACTAGTGTGTGGGATAGAGACTGCTGCCAAAATAATCAATACAAAGACTTAGATACCTGAAAGCATAAATGAGTTTATTGCTTTCTCAGGACAAAGAGTACCACCCCTTGTTGATCTAATGGTGCCAGTCAGCCAAGTACAAATTGATTCTAGAAAGCAAGGTGTTTTTATACCCTAATGTGAACCCCGCCCAATCTCCTTCCCCCTTATCCCTTTGGCTGGTCTTCAGGGGCACAATCTATTCTTGTGAATCTTCCCCAGCAATAAAGAAGGCAGAAAGTTTAGCAAGAGTTTGCAGGAGTGCACAGTTTAGGTTGTGTTACAAAGTGTGGTTTTTACAAAGTCAGCTAACTAGAGATGTTATTCTATAAGGGAGTAAATTGTGTTTCAATAGTACAAAAACTGTTAACCCTTGAAACTTCACTTTTGAAAAATCATCCCTTACACCAGCTAGTAAGTGTATGAGGGTGGATTTGAACTCAGGTCTTCTTCTCTCCAGGTCCCAGGTTCTATCTACTGTGCCATCTGGCTGAACAGATAAACAGTGGGCAGGAAATAAATTTTTATAGGTTATTCTCTATAAATTTTTGCTGATGAATTATCGTGAAATTTTACAGTTAGGAGTTCATCTTAGAGCTCATCTAGACCAATTCCTTTATTTTAGATATGAAGAAATAGCTCTTTATTTAGCTTCTACTGAATTAAGATGAAAGAGAATGACAGAGATGAGAATTCCTACTGTAAGAATGGACTATAAAGAAGGTTCTGGTTATTTTTAAAAAGGTCTTCTACAAATATATATGGTAGGTGTACATGCAAAACTGCAAACAGTATTATGAGACTTGGACACCCACCCTTTTCCCCTCCCCTTCAGAAAAAAAAAAGGATAGAAGGAAAGAAGGAAGGGAGGGAAGGAGGGAGGAAAGGAGGGAGGAAAAGCAAGCATGATGAGAAGTACTTCTACTTAGGAAGAAGCTACTTCCATCATAGAGTCTGTCTGAATAGGCAGCATCTCCAAATCACTGGACTTTCTAATTTCCTCCTCCCTCCTGAAAGACAGCCTATTTTTTCCTTGCTGTGGCTTGGGAGGGGTAGTTAGGTGGTTCAATGGGTAAAGATAACACTAGACCAGGAGTCAGAAAGACCTGAATTCAAATCCAGCCTTGTATATTTATTAGCTGTGTGACACAGGGGAAGTTGTTTGCCTCAGTTTCCTCATCTGTAAAATGGGAATAATAATAACACATCTCACAGATACTTTAAATTTGGGTTTGATTTATTATTTTGTTGATTATTTAGGCTTGAGAAAATAATGGAGAAAATAGAAAAGCAGATTAAATTTATGTGTGTCATGCATAACATTTTCCCCAGAGTCAGTTATTAAACATTTGCCAGCATACTTCTGATCCAACCCCACTCCTCACTTCCTCCCCCAGAGGAAAGGCATCACCTTGTCTTCTATATTCAAGGCTCTACCACCTTTGAAGGTCAATTATAGCAGTTTCTCTTTTTTACAACAAGGAGTTGTAGGGCCCTCCCTCATTAATAAAAAGAAAACCTCCCCCTAGTCCATATGACTCATTGGGGCCCAAGGTCTCAAATCAAGATAATTCTATTCTATTCACAATACAACACCATTTCTTCAAACTGTGATTCTTTAGGGATCACCTTTTGCTGATGAAGCCAACTGGTCTTGTATTTCAGAAAACTAAAAGATAACTTGGTGTCTATTAATTTATTTTTCACTTTTTGAAGTGGAAAGGGGAGAAAATAAATGTTTGCTGATTGAAAAATGAAATTTAAAAAATAAAAATAATAGTCATTTGATTATAGCAAGATATAATTAATGGAGCAAATTGCATATAGATGCTTTTTTTTAAGGAAACAAATTCTCATTTTGCATGGTTAAGAATACATACTTCATTGGGAGATGTTAAAACCATAATCACTCCGTTCAGCAGGGTTTATATGGCAAACAAATCAACTAATAAAAAAATCTGCCATTTCACTAAGGAAATAGAAAAAAAAAAAAGAAAATTGCTAAAGTATGTCTCTCTGATTATGGAGCAATGCAGTTACGTGCTTATTTTACTTTTTTTTTTCAGAGTACTTTAAGATAGATGGAATCAGGTGAATTTGGTGAACTGAATGGCTTCTACAGCAGTGAACTCTGGGTGAACTGCACCCAGTACATAATTTCCCCTCTGGCAACCTGTTAAGGCTTTCAGCAACACTCATCCTCTTTTGAGTGGAGCATGTAAAGAGCAAAATGAAGCTACTAATAGTGATTCACACATTAACCCTGAAGGGATTTATCATCAAGGTTATTTTCTTTATTGTCTGCTTCACATTTCCCTTAGTAAGGCATAATTTGACTCCAAACCAGGACTTTTATTTATATTTCTTTTTTGAGAAGGACTCAGAACAATGAAATGGATACTAGTTCTAAAATTAACCTTCAGGCAGAAAGGATTAAAACAGCCCAAATTTCTCTCTCTCACACACACACACACACACACACACACACACACACACACACACACACACACACTCACTCACTCTCTCTCTCTCACTTTCTTCCCCTTTCCTCAGTATCTTCACTTTAGAAAGGGTTAGGGAGGAACCTGGCTTCTGTATTGTGGTTACCTTCAATGTTCTTTGAGATTTTCATTCTCATTTCAAGAAGAATCAATTTTTTAAAAACTGAATACCTAAGCAAAGATCATTTTAATCTAAATCTCCTAAAATGTAGCCTATCTTTTAGCAAGACTCCTTTTTCTTGAAAAGTATTGTGTAAAGCAAGACTACAATAAGGCCCCATGGCAACATGTATTCTCTGATGGGATGGGGGCAGTAGTAGCTGTAAGGAGTTGACTTGTACAGCCACCCTTGACATTGGCCTCCCTCTGCACGTAGCTTCCTTTTGTGTGCATGCTTAAATATAAATCGGGCAAGCCTTATCAGGCTCATCTGCCAATAAGCTTCTGAATATGCCACGACAAGAACTGAATACAATACTCCAGACAGTGGAGGAGACAGCAGCGTAGAGCAGGGATTCCCAAACTTTTTGGTCCCCTGACCCATTTACACTTAAAAACTGAGGACCCCCTCCCACTTTTAATGTGGTTTATACCTATCAATACCTACCATATTCAAAGTTAAAAACTTTTTAGAATTATCATAAAAATAACTTTGACTAGCTGGGTTCCC
Organism: Pseudochirops corinnae; assembly: GCA_028646515.1. Lineage (NCBI taxonomy): Eukaryota > Metazoa > Chordata > Mammalia > Diprotodontia > Pseudocheiridae > Pseudochirops > Pseudochirops corinnae. Next base: position 83,600,370 of record CM053589.1, read on the forward strand.
TAAAGGAGTCTCAAGGAGCCCTCAGAGTCCACACTTGGAGAGATGTTGGTTTAAAGAAGAATGAGAGCATCACCTCTAATGATGTGGATACTATGCATCTATTAACGTGCAAGTGAAGAAAGCTCCAAGCCAGTAATATTGGGTAGCAATACTTATTCGCATCTCTTAGCTAAAGACATCAAGGTTCCAGCAATAAAAAGCTGAAGTTGAAATTTTAGGATATTTCCACAGCATTTTCTTCCCTTCTAAACCCACCCCTCCTCCAGACTTCCCTGTTTCTTTTAAGGGTACCACCATCTTTCCAGTCAGCCAGATTTATGACCTTGGAATCTTCTTTCTCTTTTCTCTCTCAATGTGCCTCCTATCCAGTCAGCCGCCCAGTCTCGTTCTATTGACCTTTTCAGATATGTCTCACACCTGTTCCCTTCTCTTCAATCACTTCGTCATCATTCTGGTTCAGGCCTTCATTATTTCTCACCTGGACTACTGGATGAGCTCCCTAACTATCATTCCTACTTCCAGGCTCCTTCCTCTGAGCCAGTGGTTCTCAACCTTCCTAATGCCACGACCCTTTAATACAGTTCCTCATGTTGTGGTGACCCCCAACCATAACATTATTTTCATTGCTACTTCATAACTGTAATTTTGCTACTGTTATGAATCGTAATGTAAATATCTAATATGCAGGATGTATTTTCATTGTTACAAATTGAACATAAACCACAGGTTGAGAACCGCTGCGAGTCTAAGCCCTTCTTCACACAACTGGCAAATTTTGTTAAAAGTGATCATGATCGAGTACTCTAAGTGGCTCCCTATTGCCTCTATTATAAGATACAACCTCTTCATCTTGGAATATTAAAACCCTTCACATTCTGGCTCCAGAATTATTCACTTTCCATATTTAACTCAAAATTGTTCCCACTCATTCATTCTACATTCCAAACAAACTGACTCAATTGCTATTCTCTGAACACAGTATTTTATCTCTTGTCTATGACTTTGCACAGGTCACTCTCTCCTCACCTCTGCCTCTTTACCTTTATCTGAATTTTTATTTATTTATTTTTGAGAGGCTCATTTCAAGTGTCACCTCTTATGGACAACCTTTTCTGATTTACCTAGCTGTTGGTGTTCTATTACTCTTAAAATTATATTGCATTTGCTTATATGTATAATTTTTTGTCTCCCCAACAAGTAGAATGTGGCCTGTAAGAGAGGGTCTGTTTTTGTGTTTTACTTTATTTCCGTAGTTCCCCTACCTGGTACAATGCCTCAGACATAGTATATGAATAATAAATGCTTGTTTAATTGAACTGAGTCACATTTCTTGCAAACTTTGCTTAGAAGGAACATGACCTTTGATTTCAAATATTTGAGGGGCTGGGTAGAAGAGCAAATTGCCCTGCCCCCTCCTAGCAGACAAACTATGAACAACTGGCAGAAGTTATAGTGAAACAGACTTCAACTTGATACAGTTGGTGTAACTATATCAGAAAATCATCTTTATAAGGGTCTCTCTGAACTCATGACCCAAACGTTTCCTTTATAACTGCTGAGTCTTTCCAACCCAAAATTCTGTCTATTTGGTGTCCAATGGAAAGTGAATGGGAAAACACCTGCAGCTTGGAAAGAGGCTATTACAGCCAAATTACATAAGGAAAAAGTTTGAAATAAGAGCTGTCCAAATGTGGATTGGGTTGCCTTCTGTGATATTTGGCTCCTTGTCACTGGAAGTCTAGTGGAGGCCACATGGTCCCTTGTGAGGTTGGACCCTTCCAAGTCTAATAGGATTCTATAATTATGTTTTTGAGATTATACAGAAGATCCCATACAGCTCTGAAATCCTATGATCCTCTGATTTCTCATTTTCCAAGAGCACAGGAAACCATTTGCACCTGTACCTCTATTTGTTTGCAAATGAGGCTTTCAGGTTTTGGATTTTAGTGGTGAAAATATTAACAAGTAATATTAAATTCTCTGCAGCTTAAATCACTTCATCAGCTACTCAGGATCCCCACCAAGCAACTTGTTTAGCCAAGAAATGTTTTCCCACTCCATGTCCAGCAGAGGGAGCACAAGGTAAGGATCAGATGTTTTTACCAGGTTCTTGAGTACCATATGCCAACAAGGCTGCTGAGGATGCTTCTGAAAAAGTTGTCTACGAAGTTTATTTTTTATAATTTTTCCTAGAAGGCACAGAGAGCTTTCTCCACCCTCTTTTACCCCATCCTGGGCCGTATTACCTGATGCTGAAGTTTGGTTATAGTGAAAGAACACATAAACACAGTTCTAAGGAGTCTTCATTGCCCTGGGATAAGGACAGGGTATAAGAATTTTGGAGTTAAGTAGAGTGAGTCGCAAAAACTGCATTTAAAAAAATAGGTATTACCTTCATGCACAGTGTCTCATAAGTATAATAAGCCCAGAATCACATTAGTCAGAATGAAGCAGGTGGAGAGGGGACCCAATGCCCACCCAATGTCAGCTTGAGGTCATGGCTGAACGTTTCAAAGTGCTTCTAGGCTGTCCCCGACTAGATAATTGCCTGACATGACTTGAGATTGTCTTCCTACATTAGGAATCTTTGCTCCCATCCTGATACAAGTGTCTGCCTCAGACCTCTAGAGGGACTCTATGAGCCATTCACCTGGAGACTAGCTGTTTTATTCATAGGTTTACTTCTATGTTATTCTTGTTCTTTAGTAATTTTTCAGTCATATCCAACTCTTCATGACCCTTTTTGGGGTTTTCTTGCCAAAGATACTGGAGTGGTTGCCATTTCCTTCTCTACTACTGCAATGATCCTCTGGTTCTCATGTGGACACTGCCTCAGTGCTGCCATTCAGATAATCTGAATATTTAGCATTTGGCAATAACTTAAAAGTTCTGCCCTTTTGTTCATTTCCCTTTGCCTTCATCCCTTTAAATCTAATTTCAACCCTACAGGATACCTACTAACCCCTTCTCCCCATTGCTTCTCCCCTTAGTGTTTTTCCCATGTCAGGTAGATTAGAATATAGGTAACCAAGTCACATAAGTAAAGCTCCTAAATTATATTTATTATTATTACTTATATATAAGTGAATATATTTTCATATTTATACAGTATTACATAATTTTATAATTACATAAATGCAATTTTATATCTAATCGTTGTTTTTTTGTTTTCGAAGAGGACTGATGACATCAAGGGGTGATATCTTGACTCCTGCATGAATTGGATGTAGGTGAAACAGAGTAACGCAAAGTTGTTAGCCTCACCCTCTCTTCGAGAGTCAGACAAAAGTCAAAATGACAAGCAACAGCCTGGGATACAGTGGCTGACCTTGGCATCTTTGTTGTCTGATCAAGTTCTAAGGGCTCCACAACACCTGCTCCCGCCCCCTTCATGGCCTTGGAACAAACTATTCTCACCCACCCATTCCACCAGGGGAAAACTGGAACAATAAGAAATTAAGTGACTTGCCCATGGTGACACATAATATGAGGGACGATTTGCACTCGTCTTGGTGATTCCAGATCTAACACATTATCCACCGCTAAATAATCTCATTAAAAGTTGGTCTTTTACCTAAGTTATTTAAATCACTGCCATTATATAAATCAAACTTTGCATAAGATCAGAAATTTCTATCTGGAAAGGACCCTCAGTGCCATCTAATCCAACCCTCCTCATTTCACAGATGAGAAAGGCCCAGGGAAAGTAAACAACTTGCACATAGTTACCCAGGTAGAAAGTGATAGAGGTAGAATTTGAATCCAAATCCTGGAACTTCAAACCCAGGACTTTTTTTTTTTTTTTAACTTTGGAGGCAATCAAGGTTAAATGACTTGCCCAGTGTCACACAGCTAGTGTCTGAAGTCAAATTTGCACTCTAGTTCTCCTCACTGCAGGGCTGGTGCTCTATCCATTGTACTACCTAGTTACCCCTAAATCCAGCATTCTTTAGAATACATCATACCAGAATGTTGTTTGAAGTATGGAAGGATGAATTTAGATGACAGATTATAGTTCATGCTTTTGTGAAAGCTGTCCCAAACACTGTGAAGTCCCTACAGTCAAGCTTTCTATATGGACCTTAATAAATATATTCTGTGTGTCCAGGCTTATTTAGTAATGTTTCTCATTCTCCTATCCCTTCTATAAATTATATATTCAGTACCAATTTTTTATAAGGTAGAAAATAATATTTCACAATTTTTTATGTGGAGCATTCATTTCCATTTAACAGGTACCCTCATCAGATATTCATGGAAAAGAATTTCATTGTAATTTGAACTCAAAAAGAGAACAGGGGCTGAATTCCTAGAATTTCTCTTAATATAAAACCTCTAATGCATCTTTAGAATAAAAAAAAACAGCCTACACCATCCCCATCAAAGAAGAAAAATAAATTACAGAATCATCAAAACAACAGAAAGGAAATACCTTGTTCAAAGAAAATGAAAAAGTGGCAGGAAATGGAATAATATATTTAATGTCCTAACAGATCCATGAGATGAGCTCACTTATTGGCCAAATATGTCTCCCATGGTTCAGACTTGGTTAGGTCCTTTTTCCCTTACAGCATGAGAGAGAGAGAGAGAGACAGAGACAGAGAGAGAGAGACAGAGAGAGAGACAGAGAGAGAGACAGAGAGACAGAGACAGAAAGACAGAGAGAGACAGAGAGGGAGAAGGAGAGGGAGAGCACCAAAACCAGTGACACACAAGGACAGAGAGATACAGAGAGTGAGAAAGAGACAGAGAAAGAGAAAGAAACATGGACAGCAACACAAAGAGGCAGAAAGACAAAAACACAGAGAGAGGGGATGACAGAGAGAAAAAGCCAGAGACACAGAGGAAAGGGAGACAGAAGCAGAGACAAAGTAAGAGAAACAGAGAGATAGAGAGAGTCAAAGAGACAAAGACAGTGACACAGAGAGACATTCACTAGCACCCGTGACGGGGGGCAAATCACTTAACTTCCACTTGCCTCAGTTTCCTCATCTGTAAAATGGAGCACCTACTTTCCAGGGTTGTTGTGAGGATTCAAGAGACAATAATTGTAAAGCTCTTAGCACAGTACCTCACATAGAGTAAGCACTATGTAAATGTTAGTTACTATTATGATGATGATATCACAGGTCCAGATGCCTCCCTGCCAAAAAAAAGTCCTAGGCACTGGGGAAAGTATAAATGTTAAATCAAATACAACATCCTGGAGTTTAGGATATAGAAGAACTTAAAAAAAAAATTTATCTTGAATGTTTACATCTCTAGTTAAAAGCAGTAGAAGGCCTAGCAAGATTTGAACTCATGACCATTGGTCCATAAGACCAGTATTCTAACCCCCCTAAGCTATGGATCCTACCAATTAAAAGTACTTGGGGTGGGGGTGGGGGAGTACATATATGTATATACTTGCAGCTCCAGAGTCTGGCATCAAAGTCCTCTGTAGACTTTCTTTGACTATGTAGGCTTTAATTTCCCTGGCTAGAGAATTCTTAATTAACTGTAATCCAACAATTTTAGAACAAAACGGTATGGTATTGATGTGTGTGTGTGTGTGTGTGTGTGTGTGTGTGTGTTTAAAAGAAAGAGAATAGTATTACAATATTAGTGTGCATGTGTATTTTTTTAAAAGTTACCAGATAACAATTGCTGTGAACTCCTTGGCCACTCTACCCTCATCCCCTCCCTGGCGTGGTGGCAGTGTCCCCATTCTCTGCCTTTGTTCTCCAGTCCCATACCCAATTGAGGGCAAGCTTTGTATCCCTTTACATGGATTCAAAAAATCCTTGTTAAAATCACTGACCTAAACCTAAAAGAGAACTCAGAAGCATCTCCAGGGGTTCTTAATCTTTTTATGTCATGGACCACTTTGGCAGCCTGGATCCCTTCTCAGAAAAGTGTTTTAAATGCATAAAATAAAAATACATAAGATTTCAGAAAAAAAAAGTATGTTGAAATACAATTGTCTATTTTTTTAAAGGTTAGAAATCTGTATCTAATCCTTCTCCTTCATCTTACAGATGAGGAAACTGAGGACTAGGGAAGTTAAGTGACTTGTTAAGTGACTCTGACTAGTAGTGACTGTAGTGACTGTAGTAGTGAACCAAGTTCCTCTGATTCCACAGCCTGTGCTGCTTCCACGGTACAGTTGCCTCACAGTTATCCCAGAGCTCCTCTCCTTCTGTCAGCCCTGCAGTACCCCATTCTCTTGACTATACTGATAAATGCCTTTCCCAGATTTCCCTAGCTATTCCATTTCCAGGCTCTAGGCACAGTCATGGAAACTCCTATTTTCCTTGTGATTGGGTACCACCTAGAAAATCATTAAACTACAGCAAGACTTCTTGGTCTGTGAAATAATAATATGTCGATATTTTCTTCTTCAAATCTTTCGGATAGCACCATAGCACAAACCTACTTTTGGAGGATCCTCCCACCAGCCCCCACCCCAGACCTTGCTCTCCCACCACTCCTCAGTCTAATGAAATTTCTCAAACACCATTATTCAGATATAGGGCAGGCACACCAAATCTCTGATTGCCTGGTCTGTCAGGAAACTCTGGAGTGTCTTTCGAAGCTAATGAAGAGAAAATGTCCACTGGGCATCCAGTGACCATTAAGGATCTTAGCAATGGCTGTACATGGAATTCACTCGGGTGAAGATGAACATACTCACTAATGATTGGGTTCCAGGTAAGTGAAACCAGCAGAGGGGAGAGGTGCAGGGGCCCTTATGTAAGAACGTAGGTAGCAGGGAGCTTTTTACATGAACTAAATTTAAGCAGAAGAATATAACTTGATGATTACATAAATACCTGAGGTCTGTGACCCAGAATGGGTACTACTGGCAGTAAACACTTTCTAGACAAAAAGTTATCTTTTTATGTTGTGTTCATATAAGCAATGAATGATTTTGTATCTATCTATAGTTCTATATCTTTATGTGTGTGTGTATGTATGTATGTGTATATATGTATACACACACACACATATTAGCTGGAAGGGTCAGGAAGACCTGTTTGAGTACTCCCATTGACATGAGGGCTATGACCATGGAAGAGTCACTTAACCCTTCAGTTCTCTAGGAACTCTTAAAGACTATAAATGTTGACACAATAGTAAATCTGCATTGATAGATATTACATAGACATATACACGTGTGTATGCATACATATATACATGCATACATGTGCATATTTACATATCAGAGTAGCAGTCAATTCAGACCATTCAGGGTTCTCATATTCTTCTTCCTCAAAAACAGCCAATCAATTTAATCTGTATAACAGATCTTAAGAACTTGGGCATAGTCTACATGGGAAGCCAGGGCTCTCTTTAACATCTACTGGCTCATTTTTCTTACTAAATCTCTTCTTGGTTTCTAAGGCAATCAGGACACATGTTCTGATATTTCCACATGAATCAACAGAAATGCAAGATTTTTCTCATTAATTAATCAGTAGCTCTGAGCCCCCACCCTAATTTACTAAATAAAATATTACTAGGCTTCTGCTATGCCTGAGTGCTACCCAAACCAGATAAAAATATTATTGGGAAATATTAATAAATAAAAACACAATAGAACATAATGTCCTCTTAAAGTAAAAGCACATAGCAGTATCCAGTGGAGCCATTGTTGAGCTATGGAGCCAGGTCAATTCAAGGTGGAAAGATCAAGTCTAGAGTTTGGCTCCTAGAACAGGGATCCTGCTTAGGAGATGACAAACCCAAGAACTGAGACTCTTCCTACTGGTCCTAGGATATGGTTTCTGGGTCTTTCTAAAAAAGTCATAGCAGTACTTTAAGTCAGATTTTCAGATGATCATGAAATGACACAGTGGAGACCATAATCAATCATTTATTTTATTTTTAGTTTATGGAATAAAACAGGCATTCCATAATATACTACAATTTTTAAAATGTGCATGAAACTGCAAATCTACTACACGCAACTTGCTATTCCTTTCAAATATACAACGAAATTTTTATGTAAATTTATTTTTTCTTCCTTACCCCTCACCCCCGAGATGGCTACCATTAGACACACATAGATATACACACACATGCGTACACACATACATACATACATATATACATGTGTGTGTAAAATTATTCTATAATCTATCAGTTCTCTGGATGCAGATAGCATCTCTCTTCATAAGTCTTTTATAGTTAATTGGTGTATTTATGGTACACAAAATAACTTATTTGCCCAAAGTCATTCTTAAAAGAATATTACTATTACTATGTATAATGTTTTCTTAGTTTTGTTCATTTTGTTCTTCATTATTTCATGCATTTCTTTCCATGTTTTTCTAAAATCATTGAGTTCATCATTTCTTGTAGCACAGTGGCATTCTATCACAATTATATACCACAACTTGTTCAGCCATCCCTCAATGGATGGGCATCCCTGCAATTTCCAGTTCTTTGCCACCACAAAGGGAGCTGCTATAAACATTTTAGAGTATATGAGTTCTTTTCCTTTCTTTCTCACTAATCATCTCTGGAAATAAACCAAGCAGTGGTATTGCTGGGTTGAAGGGTAAAGATAGTTTACTAATTTGGGTATAATCTTTGGGTATAATTCCAGATTGCTCTCCAAACTGGTTGAATCAGTTCATAATTCCACCAACAATGGGTTAGTGTCCCAATTTTCCACATTCTCTCCAACATTTGTGTTTTTTTCCCCTTTATTTCACTTTAGTCAATCTAGTAGGCATAAAATGTTATCTCTAGGTTTTTTTAATCTGTATTTCTCTAACCAATAATGATTTAGAGCATTTTATGTGGCTATAAATTGTTTTGATTTATCACTTCATTGGAAATCTGCCTATTCATATCCTTTGACCACATATGAATGGAGGAATAATTCATATTCTTACAGATTTGACAAAGTTCTTTATATATTTTAGATATGACACCTTTGTCTGATGATCTGTCTATAAATTTCCCCCCTCAATTTTCTGCTTTCCTTCTAATCTTGGCTGTATTTGTTTTATTTGTACAACACAATCAATCATTAGCCATGTGCCTAGGAGGAGGGACAGGTAACCCAAGAGAGCAACTCACCCAGCAGAGACATCACTCTCCACAAGGATCTGTGAATTGACCTCACAGGACTAAATCAGAGGATCAAGGGTAAGTGGCTTTTTGTCCACATATGTTCCTAAGTGTGTGTCTCTACTTCTGAACTCTATAAAAGTCTACTCTTCCTACTAAGTTTCTGTATATTTGTACACTACAAATTTATGGAGAAGTTTTGTTGTCACTTTCCTTACCATGTCATTAAATATATACATACATACACACACACATCTATATAAAATCAGCAAAGATTTACCCTCTCTCATTCATATGAAGATGAACACAGCAGTGGGGACTTATGAGCTAGTAACTTGCACCTAGGGCATAACCTAATTTGACAAAAAGTTGTAGGTATGGCATTAGACAAATCCTGCAGAGCCCTTCTTTTCTTCTCATTCTCTTCTCTTACAGCTAGTGACAAGAAAGTAGATTCCTGGAAAAGTTCCAAGCTTTTCTCCTTCCTTTCTATTCTCCAAGGGAAAGGGAAACCTCTCAGCAATTCTGATTCTTTGGTGAGAGAGCCTGAACTGGATCTCTTCTCTCTTTCTCTCTCCCTCTTTGCTCAAAGTTGGGAAGTCTACAAGGCCTTATATACAGGTGCCTAACTGGGTCTAGTTGAGGTAATTTACCTTCATCCTTTCCCCAGGAAAAACAGGGGAGGGGGCCTTATATTTTTAGCATCGTTAAGAGTGTTCCATACATAAGGAAGTCATGCCACCTCCTACCTCCTGAGATAACAACAGAAAGAAAGAAAGAAAGAAAGGAAAGAAGGAAGGAAGGAAGGAAGGAAGGAAGGAAGGAAGGAAGGAAGGAAAGGAAGGAAGAAAATTTGACTATAGAACCTTACTATGGTGACAAGGAGGATTAAGACACAAATTTAGAAGACAACAGGGTCAAAACAGCTATGTGCAAAGCCACAAAGAAAAGTGTAAATTGGTCTCAGGTCCAAAAACAAACTCCTGGAAGAGCTTAGAAAAAGGATTTTTAAAAGCAAATAAGAGAAGTGGAAGAAAAATTAGGGAAAGGGATGCGAGTAATGCAAGATAATCATAAAAAAGAACAGTTTGATAAAAGAAACGCACACAAAAAGGGAAAATATGCAAAAATTCACCAAATGAAAGAACTCTTTGGCCATATGGGAAAGGAAGTACAAACACTCACTGGAGAAAGTAATTCTCTAAAAATTAGAACTGGATAAGTGGAAGCTAATGATCAAGAAATAATAAAACAAAATCAAAAGAAGAAAAAAATAGAAGAAAATGTAACATTTCTCATTGGAAAAACAACTGACCTAGGAAACAGATCCAGAAGAGGTCACAGAAACCATGATTTGAAACAGAGCTTGAACATCATATTTCAAGAAATTATCAAGGAAAATTGTGCAGATATCCTAGAAGCAGAGGGCAAAAGAGAAACTGAAAGAAATCTACTGACCACCTCCTGAAAGAGATTCCAAAGTGAAAACTTCCAGAAATATAATAGTCAGATTCCAGAGCTCTCAGGTCAACAAGAAAATAGTGTTAGCAGCCAGGAAGAAATAATTCAAACATTACTGAGCCACAGTTAGAAGTACAGAGGATTTAGCAACTTCTACATTAAAGAAACAAAGGGTTTAGAATATAATACTCCAGAAGGCAAAGGAGTTAGGATTACTAGCAGGAATTCCCTACCAAGCAAAACTAACTGAGCATAATCCTTTGGGAGAGGGAGGGGAATGGATATTTAATGAAATAAAGGAATTTCAAGAATTCCTAATTAAAAGACTAGAGCTGAATAAAAAATTTAAACTTCAAATACAAGACTCAACAGAAATACTAAAAGGTAAAAAAGAAAGAGAAAATACAAGGGATACAATAAGGTCATACTGTTTATATTCCTACATGGCAAGATGATATTTGTAGCTCTTAAGAACGTTGTCACTATAAGGGCAATTAGAAGGAGAAAACATAGACAGAGGACACAGATGTGAGATGATTATGATGGAATGGCATTTTAAAAAATTAAGGAAAAAAAATTACACTGGAAGAAGGGGAAAGGGGGAGATAGGATAGGGTAAATTATTTCACATGAAAGAGGTGTGAAAGAGCTATTACACTGGAGGGAAAGATGGGTTGTAGCACCAACACAATATTCACAGTGCCAACAGCAACTGTAAATATGCCAGCATAGTTCTCAGCCACAAAATATAACAGATTCTCCATATAGAAGACAGAAGAAAAAACATTTATTCAGATACCAGAAACCTGAATCCATCATAGTATCAAAAAAGTTAATACACCATAACACCACAGAGAGCCACAGCATCCTTTAGTCTTCCCACAAACCAACACTCACAAGCCTAGCTGTCTGTTTGCCTGAAATCCTCTCTTTCCCACTATCTAGCTACTCTGTCTCACAGCTTCCTACGGCCTTCCTAAGGCTCTACCCTTAAACAAACTCCTCCCACCACAGGCTCCATGTGATTACATTCAGCCTATTAGGGGGCAAGGAAGATCTTCAAAAAGCAGGGAAGATCTTCAAATTCCCTTAGGTCTACTAAGGGACAGGTAAGATCTTCTAATTACCATTACCATTATGGGGTTGGGGTAGTGGCAAGCAAAATTTGAACCTTACTCTCATCAGAATTGTCTCAAAGGGGGAATACATACACGCTCAGTTGGACATAGAAATTTATCTTAACCTGTAGGAAAATAAAAAGGGATAGGGATAAAAGAAGGGAATGAGGGAGACTCATAAAGGGAGAGCAGAATGGAGAAGGCAGTGATCAGAAGTATAACACTTGTGAGGAGATACAGAGTGAAAGTTGAGATATAAGGATAAACAAGGGGAAAATAGGATGGAGGGAAATAAAGTTATAATTATAAATGTGAATAGGATGAACTCACCTGTAGAACAGAGACAGACAGCAGAATGGATTAAAAACCAGAATTCTATATTAGGGGAATTATTGAAAAGAAATGCCAGGGAAGGTAGCCTAGCCATACCAGACCTTAAATTGTATTATTAAGCAGCAACATCAAAACCACTTGGTACTGGCTAAGAAATCAGAGGGGTAGATCAGTGGAATAGGCTAGGTATACAAGACACAGTAGTCAATGATTATAGCAATCTATTATTTGATAAACCCAAAGACCCCAGCTTCTGGGTTAACAACTCACTGTCTGATAAAAACTGCTGGGAAAACTGGAAAATAGTATGGTAGAAACTAGGCATAGATCAACATCTGACACCATATACCAGAATAAAATCCCAATGGATACACGATCTAGGTATAAAGGCTGATACTATAAATGAATTAGGGGAGCAAGGAATAGTTTTATCTGTCAGATTTATGGAAAATGGAGGAATTTATGACCATTAAATTGAAAAGGTTTTGCACAAAGCCAATACAACCAAGATTAGTACGGAAGCAAAAACTGGGAAAGAATTTTTACAACTGGTGTCTGTGATAAAAGCCTCATTTCTAAAATATACAGAGAACTGAGTCAAATTTACAAGAATACAAGTCATGCCCCACTTGATAAATGGTCAAAGGATATGAACAGATAGTTTTTAGAGGAAGAAATTAAAGCTATCTCTAGTCATATGAAAAAATGCTCTAAATCACTATTGATTAGAGATGCATATCAAAACAACTCTGAGATAACACATTTCACCAGTCAGATTGGTTAATATGGCAAAATAGGAAAATGATAAACACTGGACAAACTGTGGGAAAGTTGGAACACTAATTCATTTTTGATGGAGCTATGAGCTGATCCAACCATTCTGGAGAGCAATTTGGAACTATGCCCTAGGGCTATAAAATGGCCTTTGACCCAGCAATTCCACTTCTAAGGTTGTATCCCAAACAGATCATAAAAATGGGAAAAGGACCCACATGTACAAAAATATTTATAGCACAAATCTTTTTGTGGTGGCCAAGAACTGGAAATCGAGGGAATTGGGGAATGGCTAAACAAGCTGTAGTATATGAATGTAATGGAATACTATTGTGCTATAAGAAATGATGAACAGGCAGACTTCAGAAAAACCTGGAAAGACTTATATTAACTGATGCTGAGTGAGGGGAGCAGAACAAGGAGAAAACTGTACAAAGTAACAGCTACAGTATGGGAGGACTGATTTTGATAGACTTAGCCCTTCTCAGCAATGCAAGGACCTAAAACAATTCCAAAAGACACATGATGGCAAATGCCATCCACATCTAGAGAAAGAACTACGTAAGTAAGAGTACAGAATGAAGCAGGTTATTTTCTTTTTTTGTTTTATTTTGCTTTTTTTTCTTTCTCATGGTTTTTCCCATTCATTATAATTCTTCTATGCAACATGAGTAATGTGAAAATGTTTCATAGGAATGTATATGTAGAGCCCATATCAGATTGCAAGCCATCTTGGGGATGGAGGGGAAGAAAAATTAAAACTTACAGAAGTGAATGTTGAAAATTAAAAATAAATAATTTACAAAACAGTATTCTACAACATACTTTCATAAGAAATACATGTGAGTCATAGAGATAACACACAGAGTAAAGGTAAGGGGGCTTGAGCAAAATTTATTGTGCTTCAGCTGATGTAAAAAAAAAAAGCAACAGTAGCAATCATGATCTGACAAAACAAAAGGAAAAACAAATCTAATTAGAAGATAAAAAGAAGGAAGCTATATCTTGTTGAAAAGGTACCATAGACAATGGAGTAACATCAATACTAAACATATATGCACCAAGTGAAATAGCGTCTAAATTTTTAAAGAAGTTAAATGAGTTACAGGAAGAAACAGACAATAAAATGATACAAGTGGAGATCTTCAATTCCTCTCTCAGAGCTAGTTAAATCTGACCAAAAATGTAAATAAGAAAGAAGTTTAAAAAGGTAAATAAATTCTAAAAAAAGGTATGTGAGATCTCTGGAGAAAATTGAATAGGAATAGAAAAGAATATGCCTTTTTCTTGGCACTACATGGCACCTACACAAAAATTGAGCATATATTAGGGCATAAAAAACTCACAACTGAATGTAGAAAAGCAGAAATATTAAATCCATACTTTTCAGATCATGATACAATAAAAATTATATTCAATAAAGGGAAGTAGAAAGACAAATTAAAAATTAATTGGAAGCTAAATAATCTAATACTAAAGAAAAAGTGGTTCAAAGAACAAACCATAGAAATTATCAATAATTTCATTAATTTTATTAAACCAATAATGAGTCAACATAGCAAAATTTAGAGGATTCAGCCAAAGCAGTACTTAAAATAAATGTTATATCTCTAAACACTTACATCAATAAAATAGTGAAAGAGCAGATCAATGAACTGGGCATGAAACTAAAAAAGCTAGGAAAAAAAACAAGTTAAAAATAGCCAATTAAACACTAAATTGGAAGTCCTGAAAATCAAAGGAGGGATTAATAAAATTGAAAGTAAGAGAACTATTGAACTAATAAGTAAACTACAAGCTGGTTTTATGGGGGTGGGGGGGGGGACCAGTACAATACATAAACCACTAGTTAGTTTGATTAAAAAAAGAAAGAGGAAAACCAAATTATGAGTATCAAAAATGAAAAGGGTGAATTCACCACCAATGAAGAGGAAACTAAAACAATTATTAGGAGTTATTTTGCCCAATTGTATGCCAAAAAATCTGACAGTCTAAATAAAATGGATTAATATTTACAAACATATAAATTACCCAGATTAACAGGAGAGGAAATAGAATACTTTAGTATTAGAAAAAGAAACTGAACAAGCCATGAATGAACTCTTTCACAAAAAATCCCCAGGGCCAGACAGATTCACAAGTGAATTAGACCAAACATTCAAAGAACAATTAATCCCAATACTATATAAACTATTAGGAAAACAGATGAAGAAGGAGTCCTACCTTCCTTTTATGACACAAATGTGGTGCTGATACCTAAACCAGAAAGAACAAAACAAAGAAAGAAAATTATAGATCAATTTCCCTAATGAATATTGATGCAAAAACTTAAATAAAACACTAGCAAGGGGATTACAGCAATATAGCACAAATACTCTAAGTTTTAAAAAGTAGGATTTATACCAGGAACATCTGATTGGTTCAATATTAGGAAAACTATCAGCATAACTAACCATATTGATAACAAAACCAATAGAAACCATATGATTATCCCAGTAGATGCAGAAAAAGCCTCTGACAAAATATAATACTCATTTCTATTAAAAACACTAAAGAGCATAGGAATAAATGGAGCTTACTGTAAAATGATAATATTTATCTAAAATCATTAGCAAGCATTATCTGTAATGGGGATAAACTAGAAGCCTTCTCAATAAAATCAGGGGTGAAGCAAAGATACCTATTATCACCACTATTATTCAATATTGTACAAGAAATAAGAAAAAATAAAAAGAAATCGAAGGAATTAGAATAGGCAATGAGGAAACAAAACTATCACTCTTTCCAGATGATATGATGGTACACTTAGAAAATCCTAGAGAACTGACTAAAAAACTACCTGAAATAATTAAGAACTTTAGCAAAGTTGCAGAAGACAAAATATACCCACATAAAGCATTAATATTTCTATATATTACCAACAAAGTCCAGCAGCAAGATAGGAAAAGAAATTGGGGTGTGGGAAAATTTGGACACTAATGCACTGTTGGTGGAGTTGCAAATTGATCCAACAATTCTGGAGAGCAATATAAAACTATACCCAGAGGACTATAAAACTGCACAGACACTGTGATATAGCAATACCACTGCTAAGTCTTTATAGCAGTTCTTTTTGCGGTGTCAAAGAATTGGAAATAGAGGGGATGCACATCAATTGGGGTATGGTTGAACAAGTTGTGGTATATGATTATAATGGAATATTATTGTGCTATTAAAAAATGATAAGCAGGATGATTTCAGAAAAACCTGGAAAGACTTACATGGACTGATGCAAAATGAACTGAGCAAAACTAGAATGTTGTACACAGTAACAGCAATATTGTTTGATGAATTGTGAATGCTTAGCTATTCTCAACAATACAGTGGTTCAAGAAAATTCTAAAGGACTCGTGATGAAAACTGCTATCTGCCTCAGGAGAAAGAACTGATGTAGTCTGAATACAGACTGCAGCATATTATTTTTCACTTTCTTTCTTCCTGCCCAAGTTTTCTTATTTGCACTTGTATAACTTATATTAGATCGTTTACTGTCTCAAGGTAGGAATAGGTGAGGTAGGAAGATATAAAATTTGGAATGCGAAACTTTTTTTAAAAAACCTGAATGTTAAAAACTGTTTTTATATGTAATTGGGAAAAAAATAATATATTTTCTTAAGCAATTGACTTTAAAAGACATGAAAACTAAACATATATATATATATATATATATAACTACACTTCAAAATGAATTCAATATGTCCATAACAGTTTAGTTACTCCATCTTTTTCCTTGCTATGTTTCCATTCATCTCTGTGTTTGTGTACATTTTTCATTGTATATAGTGATACAACACATATTGTTCTAATTCTGATTTTTTTCATTAAGTATTTCATATAAATGTACAAAGATTTCTTTATATTCTTCATATTTATCACTTTAATGATACCATTTTAGTTTATTACAGTGAAATACCATATTAAATTGCTTGCTATTAAACATAATTTTATCAGATAATATGATTATTAATCAACAGGCATTCATAAAGGGCTTATTATGTATAAGGCATTGTGCTAAGCACTGGGATTAAAACTAAACCAATAGTTACAAATGTTCAATTCAAATGAAAATATCATTCAATATTTCCTACTTCTTTGACACTACAAAAAAATACTATAATTTTTATTTTAAAAATGGATCCTTTTTCTCTTTCTTTGGTCTCTTTGGGGTATAGACCTAATAGTGGAATTTCTGGATCAAAGAGTATGTGCAGCTGAGTAACTTTGGGGGCACAGTTCCAAATTGCCATATAGAATATCTGCAACAGTTCACAGTTCCAGCAACAATGAAGTGACGTGCCTGTGTTCCTGCAATCCTCTCAACATGTATCATTTTCCTCTTTTGTCAATTTTACCAATCTGATAGTTGTAAGTTAGAACTTCAAAGTTGTTTAAATTACTAATCTATAGCATATGTTCATATGACTATAGATAGCATGAATTTCTTCCTTAGAAAGCTGCCTGTTCAGTTTTCAGATGAAGAAATTAAAGCTATCTATAATCACATGAAAGAATGCTCAATAATGATTTACTTACTATTGATTAGAGAAACGTACATTAAAACAACTCTGAGTATCTCCTCACATTTATCAGATTGGCTAATATTACAGAAAATGAAAATAATAAATGTTGGAGAAGATGTAGGAAAATTGGAATGCTAATGTATTGTTGGTAGAGTTGGGGACTGATTCAACCATCCTGGAGCGCAATCTGGAACTATACCTAAAGGGCACCCAAACTGTGCATATCCTTTGATCCAGAAATATCACTACTAGGTCTGTATCCCAAAGAGACTATAAAAAAGGAAAATGGACCTACATGTTGTAATGCCAATGTGATACTCAGAGCAGTTGTAAATTCACAAAATATAATAAACTCTCTTCATTAAATGCAAAACCAAAAGATTTATTTGGATTAGAATACCAGGAGGTAATATTTAACAAGGTATTGATCATCATCACTCCAGGGAGCACTGACATTTTAGGCATTCTTATTTGTTAGGCCTCCTTATAAACAAGTTTCCTTCCATTAGTTCCTTCCTCTGCCCTCTCTCTCTCTCTCTCTCTCTCTCTCTCTCTCTCTCTCTTTTTCTCTCCCTCTCTCTCGAGCATTGTGTTGCACTCACTCCCTGCTTTGCCTCTCACATACTGTACTGTCTCTCTCCCCCAATATTCTATTTGTTAAAATTCCACTGGGCAAATTCCTCCCACTCTTAACTCCATGTGACCCAGGCTCTATGTGACTCCAACTGTATCACAGCCCCAGCACTCAAAGCAAGTCACATTAAATGGCCTATTAATGGACAGGGAAGATCTTTCTATTCCATTGACATTACACATGTAAAAAATATTTATAGCACTTCTTTGTGGTGGCAAAAAATTAAAAATTGAGGGGATACTCATCAATTAGAGAATAGCAGAATAAGTTGTGGTATACAAATATAGTGAAATACTACTGTGCTATAAGAAATGATGAGCAGGTGGGTTTCAGAAAAACTTGGAAAGACTTAAACAAACTGATGCTGAGTGAAGTGAGAAGAACCAGATATTGGCCTGTGCCTAATTTTTGTTAGACTACTTTCCAATTTTCTCATCATTTCTTATACTATAGGGAGTTATTTCTTGAGTAATTTGTTTTCTTGTTTATTGAACACTAGATTATTGAGTTCAATTTTTTCTGATTATCTCTCATTTAAACTGTTCCATTGATTTACTTTAAATTCATTATTTTGATGATTGTTTTTTTATAACATGGTTTGAAGTCTGGAAGTGCTATTCTCCCTTCATTTATACTTCTTAAAAATATTTCCTTCTATGTTCTCGATCTTTTATTCTTCCAAATGAATTTTGTTATTATTTTAACTAATTGTGTAAAGAATCTCTTTGATTGGTATAATTGGTATAACATTATTGGCTTGATTGGTATAACATTAAAATTATAAATTAATTTTGATAGCATAACCACTTTTATGACAAGGTATAGTCATGAATGTGAAATAATTCTCTACTTAAGTTCTTTATTTCTTTAAGCAATATTTTGTAATTGAATCTATGCAAACTGAGTATGCTTTGGTAGACTAATTCTCAAATATTTTATGCATTCTATAGTTATTTTGAATTAGATTTCCCTTCCTATTGCTAACTGTTAGATTTTGTTCTTTAACAGAAATGTTGATTTTTGCAGGTTTATTTTATAACCTGTAACTTTGCTATAGCTATTTATTGTCTCTATTTCGTTGCAGATTCCCTAGGAATTTCTAAGTAAATAATCGTGTCATAAGCAGATTGGGGATAACTAGAATAATTAAAGGAAAACTGACATCACCCAACTGGTATAAAATTTGATTCATCAATGAGATAGAGAAAGGTTCTAGAGATCTGAAGCAGCTTTCTCCAAAGTTCACCATTTTATCAAATGGAAGGTTAACATGTGGCCCAACCCAAAACATAGATTTGGTACAGTTTTTCTTTATATTTAGTGATAGTTTGTGTCTACCCAAGTCACTGAGTCTTTTTTGTAGCTGATTGGGTGACTGGACACAACACTACTTAGGACTTTTAGGTTTGTTCAGACGTTAAGGAGATGATTTGGTGAATATGTAAAGGAATACTAAGTATGTCATTCAAGATCCCTCAATTCTGGAGGATTCTAAGAATCCCCACTTGAATTTCTTGCATCTGACCAGGAAAATTTGCTCACCTACAAGAATATCTCCTGTGATTTTGCTTGAAATATATGGGACATCTCATCAGCCCTGAAGACCTGAGAGTAGTTACTCTAAATGCCTCATCCCCAAATTTGTATTTTCATTTCACCCTTGATCCTGGGCCCACAGAAGTTTCAATAAATGGTTAGACATATAAGGCAAGTCATCCCACATTTTTCTACCTGAGAAGCCCACAGATGCCATTGGTTCCAGTTCAGGCCCTGGTTCCCATTATCTCCTCAACCACCAAGCCTAAGATTTTTCTGTAGGGTAATGAGGTATGGTATAAAGATCCAGGTTATTTCAGGAATCAAATAATAAGCATTTATTAAACACCCAGTATATGCCCAGCAAGAGAAAGAAAATCAAAATAATAGTTCAAGAATTGAGCTCTCTGGGTGTACATGATCCTGCCCTGACTTTTTATTTGGAATTCCATTATTGTAATGTTTGAATTGACGCTAGGTATTCAGAGCACATGCCATGACACTGATGAAATCCTAGACTCTTCAGGAGCTTCAGGAAACAAAAACATACCTGTTGCCTCTGGCTGTGTTGAAAATCCATTGTAGAAGATTATATAGATCTGCCAACTTGTGGGAAGTCTGACTAATTTGGTGATTCTTGGAGGAACCAGAAAAAAACTGAAATCATCCAACTGGCATAAAATTTAAATAGCAATGGGAACTGGGATAGGGCAATAGTGGGCTTTTAGAGGGCTTTTTCCAAGGGATTGGAAGATGAAATGTCAACAACAGCTCCTATGCAAAATACAGATTTGGTTCTGTTTTTCTGTGACTTTTAACAAAAATGAGTTTATTCAAACCATTAGAGATTGTGCTTGCAGCATGCTGAGGGACTGAACAACATAAAACTAGTCATAGCTATTAGGTTTGGAGACTTATTAAGGAAAGGATTATGTAATTATGTAAACAAACACCAGAACATCCTTTAATGCCTGTTGGGTGATTATGGAGGCACTCCATTTAAATCCCTCAAACTGGGTAGAGTTCCATTCCTAGACTTTGGATTTTTTTTCCTCTTCATTTGGTCAAATCAAATTTCATGCCTACAAGGATATTTCTTGTGATGCTGACTGAAATCAGTAGGCGGTCTTTCGAATCCAGAAATCCATTGCCTTCTACTAGAATTCTCTTTTCACTCCAGTCCTGTTCTCAATCCCAAGGGAGTATATGATGAATTTATGGTCATGAAAAGCCAGCTGACCCAAATTTTTTCATCTCTGCAAGTTCTTTGTTTGTCATTGTTTTAGTGCAGGCCCTGATTGCTATATCTTTTCACTGATCTCAGGTATGATTCTTCTCATGGGCTGTAAGGTATGGTAGATGCCAGATTCAAATAAAGAAATCAGAAGAGAGATTTCTTGTCTAAGGAGTGGAATGGTAGGGTAGAAGGTGGATGGTCGAACACATCCATCCAGGTTATGTTAATCACACTCACTTCTAATGGCAAAAATGGAGAGCAGATCAAAAAAATCCAAAAAAAACCCAAAACAATCATTCCAGAGCTTGCGGTTTCCCTATCTAGCATTTGGGGATTCCACTGTTGCTATATTTAAGTTTACTCTTGGCCCTCAGAAACTTGCCTTGGCACTAATAAGGTCCTGAACACTGGGGCAATCCCTATAATCACAGCGCAGCTGTCACCTCAGGCTGTTGTCCCAGGGGAGCTGTATGTGTCCAAGGAAAGGCGTAGGTGATAAAGATAAGCAATTTGCTCATTTGTGGGAAATCTCAATGATCTAGAGATTACTGGAATTGTAACGACTCTAGAGTCCTTTTTAGTAAGCTTTCTCCTAGATTCACCATTATATCAGAAGGACAAAATGTCACAAACGCCTTTAGAGGAAAGACACTTAATCCAGTTTCCACCTCAGAAGCTCCAAGTGCTACATTTGAAAGAGGCCTTTCCTGTGGATGTTTTCAATGGATCATTCCCCAAGATAAGAGAACAAATTTACTGAGCAACCCCTTGGTTCATCAATACTGGTACAATCCTATTTCAACAGAAATATATAACAAAGTTATTTTTCTATTCTGTTCAATAGCTCACTACAAATGCTTCTTTACAAATAATAACTTCCCCTGTTCCGTCTTCACAAAGAAAATACCCAATTCTGTATCATTTTTATTTCAGTCCAAGACAAAGAGAGAATTGAAACCTGGATTGAAATCCTATATCTGACATGTTCTGGCTGTGACACTAGGTAAGATATTTAAATTCTCAGTGTTTTAGACAAATTTCTACAAATCTAAGTTGCCAAAAAGATGCCAACTTCTATTACCAGAAAGCATTGCCTCCTCTTGAAAATCTCTATATTAATGAATTTACAAGTCCAATAATCTGTCCCCACTTCTCCATTAGTTTTAATGTAACGATTACCTTTCAGATCTCTGTACATCTCCCAAAAAACTTTCAACCAGTCCTCAAACATTTCCCAATATGACACGCCCTCTTCTTCCACAATCCAGGAATTACAATGCTATACTCCCTCCATGCTTCCCCTCCTAGATTCAGAATTCCCATACTAATTCAGTAAAGAGAGACTGGATTCAGCTGAGTTCTATCTCCAGGTCTTATGAGCTACATTTTTGGCCCCCATACCAGGAGGCCTGAGGACTATGGCTACCCATGCTCCCCTACCTTCTCTAGTTTGATTCTGACTGTTGACATGAGTAGGGTGAGCAAATCTCTACACTCAACCCATACCAGAAGTATACAAAGGCCCCTGCATTATCCTGGCAGCTTTCCTACTATAACAGGAGTCAGAGTCCAGGGAAAAGCTTTCTTCATGTTATATACAAGAATCCCTATGTCTTTTAATTGCTACGGTTGAATAGCAAAATTAGGCTAGAAATATGAACTACTCCAGTCAATACCTAGCACGTAATGGGAGAGTGATACCAGATCTTGATCCATTTTAGAAGTCTCAGGTCTACAAGGAACAGCCATGAAGGGAAAGTAGTATCCACTGCCATCAACATCCCATCATACATTATGACATGGATGCACATTTTGCTGAATAAGACCTCTATGTAGAGCCCCCAAAAGAGAAAACATACCCCTAGGATCTGCCCTAAAGAAAATGAACAGTCATAAAATTAGTTTTAAAAAGAAGCAAATGCCCAGGGCTGGCTAAGCAGGAAACAAAACCAATTTTGGACAAGCTTCAACAAAAAAACAGACAATTACTTCAATTTCACTGCCTGCTGCTATGTTTTCCTAATTCTGGTGGACCCAATGGAAAACACCAGTGTCGGGCAACGAGGATTTGAAGAATGTAAGTAGATTATGGCACACCAACAGGAAAAGGAGTGGAAAGCCCAACATCATCAAGCACTGGCTGAAAGTTCAGCTCAGGTTGAATATTGTCAGCTTTAGCCTTGCAGTCTTCAAGTTCAGGATGGTCTTCAAGGTTAGGTCTGCTATTGCTGATGAACATTTCAGCAGCCTAAACCAGGAGGCCTTTTGTCAAATTCAAACCTAGAGGTTAAGAGAATACCAGGAGTTTCACTGCCATGGTACTGATACTTCCAAAGAACAAGTAGGAGTGGTGAGAGTCACACTCAGGCATATAGCCAGCAAAAGTTCCCTTCAATGATAATGTCCACCCAGTCTTGTCAACTCAAGTCATCACCATATCCCAAATACCAGTTGTTGGGGCAGCTAGGTGGCACAGCGAAAAGAGCACCAGCCCTGGAGTCCGGAGGACCCGAGCTCAAATATGGCCTCAGACACTTAACACTTACTAGCTGTGTGACCTTGTACAAGTCACTTAAACCCAACTGCCCTAAAAAAAAAAAACAAACAAATACCAGTTGTCTCTACACCTGCTGAAGCTAAAGCAATACTAGGACAGGTGGCAGAGCAGAGTGAAGAGGCTCCAAATTCATGTACTAGAGATCAACAAGGGATGAGTAGCTTCTTCAGTCTGGAGGGAGTGAGGAGAACTATGAACCCCAAAGTTCTAAGATAGCAAACAGGAGAAGAAATATAACCCACAGTCGTTACAAAAGAGGAGAGTTCAGCTCCCCAGCCATTAAATAATTGGGTTGACTCAGATGTCTACATACTTCTCTGGGCCCTAGTAGGTTTAAGAAGAAAGGAGATTAACCATCAGTACAGAGAGTCATCAGCACCAAGAGACAGCAACAACAATATTGCCTCTCCCCTCACTCCAGTATGAGGAAGAGATAAAAGAGATGAAGGCTTCCTATTCTGACTTCCTGTTGCACAAAAAGCTATGTCTCCCTCAGTGCAAAGGGCAGGTTGGGTCAGTGGACAGTTGAGTCGTATGTACATACTACAGCAAAGTCTGAGCAGTGAAGGGAGTAGGTTTATAGCTAGTAGTAGTCCAAAGCAAGATCTTGGTTCATTCAGGACCCCTCTGCAGGGCTAGGAAAACTTAGGGGAAAATCCCACTGAGGCTCTCCTCCCCTTGAAGTAGCATCACACCACCATGAGCCAGGGTGATGACATCCAAACTGCTGAGAAAGAGGCCTGTACAGATATCCCAAAGAAGAAAAAGTATTCCTCTAGGACCTCCCAAAATGAGTAGGAAGATAAACTAAGGCCACATATGACTTCATTATAACCATAGACATAAGCTTCTGCTCCCTGGATGCCTGATTTTTTTCTCTGCAGGGGCCTTTGTGTAACATATCTCTGGACCCCAGAGTGCTTAAGAATAGAAAAAACCAAACCATGATTTGAACCATAAGTCCTTAAGGATGTAAATAACAGTCTAGTCCCTCCTTCATGAGGAAGAGTAGAGAGAAATGGGGGCTTCCTATTCTGGTCTTCTTTCTTTGGTGTACAAGAAGCCATGTGTATAATGCAAAGGGTGGGCAAAAGAGTGTGAAAATGAATACCCTGATTTGCTTGAAACGCCTCCCCCCTCTTCCCCTGCCAAATATCCAGGTAACCAAAAGAACCATATAACCATATAAGGACTGGCTGTATTAGCTTGATATATCAACACTCCTTTGTGTTGACAGAAAGTACCCCTAGCTGGACATGCAGAAAATTGGCAGCTCTGAAGTCAATTGAGTTCATACCAGCTTTGAAGCAGACTGAGTCATAAACGGTGGCTTATGGACTTTCAAGAGATAGGCCTGATCTTCAAAGACTTCCCTGATCACAGTTTATGAGACTATGGACAGACCTTGTTTTATGGTTTTGGGAGACAACCTTATCTCCAGAGACTCCCCTACCTTTGGTTATGGGGCTCAAAATATCCTGTTTTGGGAGACACCTCCTTATCAAATCTTGAACCATGGACTGCTTACTACCAAGGATGCCTTTTGATCTGTGTATCAAAGACCCACAGCTCTGACACCTGAAATTCCTCACTCCCCCCCCCCTTTGTGGATGGGGCTTACTGATTCATTCTTTTCTAAGCCACCTTTCTCCCTAAATTCTTTACCTTCCTTTGTTTAAAAGGTACATAAACTCTTCCCATCCATAACCTGGCATCCTGTTCAACACAGGCTGGACAACGTCCATGCTCATTTTTTTCTTCTCTGCTTAATAAAAACCTTTCTTTAATTTCACAGGCACTGTCTTCCTCTGGTCCTTTAAGGAAAAGGGGGATTTAAACCTCAAGAATTAGCCTATGTATTCTCTAGGCATCTTCCCCTTTTGGGGGAGAGATCTAAATTCCCTCAAGGGAGCATTTGCCTCAGTTTACAAGAGTAAAAATGAGTCAAGTACACAAACTGATGTCAGGGTAATGGAGGTGTAATCATTTAGTGGGAATGCAAAGCAAGGTTCTGGCCCAATCAGAAGCCTCAGGGCCACAGCTTTCAGGAAAAAATCCCGATGCATCGCTCCTTTCCCAGTAGCAGCATCACCACCATGAGCCAGAATACTGAAATCCAGTCTGCTGAGGAAGAGTCCTGTGAAGAACCAAAATTGGAGAAAAGAGGGCCACCCTCCAACTCCTAGGAGAAAAAAGAGAAACTCAGCGTGGTCACCTGTTACTGTGTAGTGACAAAAGACATCTGTTTCTGCTGCCTGGCCTTCTGCCTTCCTCCTCCTGAGTGCCCTTGTGGAACATTCTCTTTACAAAATATTTCTGGGCTTAACATCAAGGACATGGTTAGGTTCAGATCTGGCCAATAAGGAGGCTACATGTTTTGATTGAATGGAGAGAGAACCCTTGGCAAAGGAGGCCCTGAAATCTGTCAGGCAGAAACAAAATTATGGCAAGGGAGGGGAGCTCAGGACTCTCAACCAGTGAGTTGCTATGAGAATTCAGAAATTTATTCACTTCATTGGCCCTCACAACACCTTAGTAACTAAGGAGACTCAGCCACAATCTTCGATCGTCATTACTTAGAGATAGAAGCAACATTCTGGCATCTCCATCACCTCTATATAAGGAAGAGCTGAGATGGAAACTTCCTATTCTGACTCTCCTCCTTTGGTGCACAAGCCCCTTTTGTAAAGTAAATGTTGGGTCAGTGGAGAAAAATTAGTCAGGTGTTTACCAAGGTCAGAGCAGTAAAGGGAATAGCCCTTTAGTGGGAGTACAAAGAAGATTCTAACCCATTCAGTAGAAGTGCTTTGGTTTCTGCTGCCTACCCTGCTTTCCCCTCCCTGGGGGACTTTGTGAAACATATATTCCTTGATGGGCATCACTAGTTTTAGGTTAACATGGACAAGTTTAGGCCTGGGCAGCATGTCGCAAACATTATGAGTATGAAAAATCAGAGAAAAGTGAGGGTCTTTGAGCCCAGTCAAGAGGTAAATAAAATGGTTGGACAGACTGAAAAGAATGAGACCAAGGGAGAGAGAGACAGACAGAGAGAGATCTAAGAGGGGGAGGGGAATTCAGGTCACATGGCTGCTAAATTTCTCTTTGAAGACCTCTTGAGGATGTCCATTCATTTCTTTAGGCCCTAGAGAGCTTAGGAAAGAGGAGATTCACCCATAATGCACAGCCATACAATAACAATCTAGACAACCAGTATTTAGAAATCCCAGTAACAATCTGGTCCCTGCCTTATCATCACTCAACCAAGAATTGAGAAAGATAGAGGCATCCTGTTCTAGTTGTCTTTATTTCATTTAACAGAAGCCATCTGTCTTCTGCAATGAAAAGTTTGACTCAGACAAAGAAAAATGCACCATGTGTGCATCCTCCATCTATGTCAGAAGAGGGAAAAGAATAGAGCTCTACAAGGCTAGATCCTGGCCTTTTTAGCAAAAGCCTCTGATATTTCTATGGGGAGGAGCTTCCAGAGAAAAATCAAATCAAATGATTCTTCCTTCCCAACTCCATATTTCCCTGCCCTCCACCTCCACCCCAGTTTCACTATGAGCTAGGACACTGAGATGTAATCTTCAAAAGAGCCCAGAGAGGAAGCACAAAAGAAAACCTCCCCCATCACATAGATTAAGTGTGTCCATTAACCAATAAGTGTCCATGACAGATATCAATTTCTGCTGTATGGCTTTGTGCTTTCTTTACCCTGAAGGTCTTCATGGAACATACTTTTTGCATGTTTGTTATTGGAAACTCTTTGACATTTCAAGTTTCATGTTGAAGAGGTGTTCAAGCTCTGGCCAGGTTAATAGGCAGCAACTTCAGCCAAGAGGATGAGGGAAAAGTGAGGGTCTCAGAGCCCAGCAGGAGGTAAATAAGGAGATTATAGCTTCAAGGTGGACAAAGGGAGTACAACCCCAAACTCAAAGGACCAGAATTTGGCAGGAAGAAGAAAAGTTATGGGGAAAAAAAGAAGAGCACTTAAGGTTTCTTGGTAACTATATAGTTGTATCACCTCAAGTGCCCATTTGTTCATTGCCAGGAGGCTTGAGAAGAAAGAAATTCAATCACAACCTCGCTTATCAGTACCTAGAGATCCTAACAACAGTCTGGTCTCCATCACTTCTGAATTTTGTAGAGCTAAGAGATACAGAAGCTCCCTCTTCTGGGTTCCTTCAATGAAAGGCTGCCCTAGCAGAAGAAAAATGCATCATAACAGAGATAGGAAAGGGAATAGATTCTGGCTCATTCAGACAAAACCTCAGGCATTTCTATGAGGCAGATATTTCACAGGAATTCCCATCAGGTCCTTCTTCCTCCTTATGAACCAGGACATTACTATCCAGTGTGCTGAAGAAGAACCCTGGGAAAAGCGCAAAGAGGAGAAAGGCAAAGTAAGGGTGAGTACCCATTACTGAGTGGATTCTGGACCAACTTTACCCAATGATCCCAATAACAACTTGGCACCTCCCTCAGTTCTAAATAAGATATATTTACTAGACCTCCTTTAACACATATCAAGCCTACATCTTTTATAAGTGAAAGACTGGGTCAGCAGAGTAAAAATGAGTCAGGTATATATATTACCACAAGGTCAAGACAGTGAAGGGAGTAGGCCAGCAGGAGCAAAAGACAAAGTAAGGGTGGACACCCATTCCTGAGAGATTTCTGGACTATCAAGTCCATCTTTCCCCAGCATTATCTGCCATTAATTAGGACACAAACATTCAATCTGCTGAGGAAGAGGCCTGTAAGGAGCCCAAAGAAGAAAAAACATTCCCTCAGGATGCCTCAATAGGAACAGAAAGACAAAGTAAAGGTGTACACCTATTACTGAGCGGGTTTTGGACCATCACTACTCATAGATCCCCAAAACAGACTAGTCCTTCCCTCCTTTTAGCATGAGGCATATTTGGGAGATGGTGGCTTCCTCTTCTAATGCTCTTTTGATGTACAACAAGCCCAACCAAATTTGGAATAGAAGAGTAAAAATGAGTCAAGTGTACACACTGAACCAAAGTCAGGGCAGTAAATAGCTAGATAGAGTCTGAAGCAAATTTACTGTCCATTTCAGAGAAGCCTCAGCATGTTGCAGAAGAGTCCTGGGAGAAGCCCAGAAAGGAGAAAACATCCATCCAGGTCTCTCAGAAGGAGCAGGAGACAAAGTAAGGGTACTACTCCCTACTTAAGTGGATTCTGGACCATCATTACTGAGATTCCAATAACAGTCAGGTTCAACTTCCCCCTTTGTAGAAGGTAGACCTGAGAGAGATAGAGGCTTCTTGTTCTCTCTTTTGATGTACAATAACCTCTATTTTCTGTCATATCAAAGTTGGAAGAGTAAAAATGAGTCAGGTATACACACCACACCAAGGTCAGGGCAGAGTCCAGAGTAGCTATTTAGTGAGAGTTCAAAGTAAGATCCTATTCCATTTAGGAGAAGCCTCAGGCAGGTGTCTGGGGCAGAGCTTTCAAGAGAAAATCCCATCAAGTCCCTCTTTCCCCAGCAGGAGCATCACTACCAGGAAGAGCTCTGGGGGGAGCCAAAAAGGAGAAAACATCCATCCAGGTCTCTCAGAAGGTACAAAAGATGAAGTAAAGGGTGCTGCCCTCGCCCTCTACCCCCAATGAACTAAGTGGGCTCTGAACCATTATTACCCAGAGATCCCAACAATAGTCCAGTCCCAGCCTCTCTCTTACATAAGACAGATTTGAGAGAGATGGAAGCTTCCCGTGCTGATTTTTGGTATGCAACAAGACCCCTCCCTATCTTCTGGAAGACCAAAGTCAGAAATGAAGTGTAAAAACGAGTCAGGTGTACATACTACAGCAATGTCAGGGCAGTGTAGGGAGCAGATAGCTAGCTGGAGTCCAAAGCAAAGTTGTTATGCCTTCCAGAGAAGCCTCAGGCAGGTCTCTGGGGCAAAGCAGTGGGGGGAAATCCCATCAAGACTCTCTTTGCCCCAGGAGCAGCATCACTAACACTGGATACAGACATTCAATCTGCTTTAGAGTCCTATGAGGAGCCTCTAAAGTAGCAAACATCCCCCTAGCAC
>CM053589.1:83630203-83647042 GCA_028646515.1 Pseudochirops corinnae
GCCTGCCCGGCCTCCTGCTTTCCTCCCCTGGGGGCGCTCGTGGGACAAGCTCTGTGCAGGGCAGGGTCAAGCTGGGGCCTGGCCAGTGGGCAGCAGACACTGGGCCTGGAGAAACAGGACCAACGAGGGCTTCAGAGTCCGGGGCAGGAGGCCCACGGTGTCAGACAGAGAAGGGAGGGGAGCTCAGGACTCTTAGCCACGGGGCCACAGGGTCACTTTGAGGCAGTCTGCTCACTCGTCTGGGCTGCGTTTCCTCCCCTGTGCATGGAGGCGTTTGGACTGGGCAGGGTGTCTAAGGGGGTATCTAAGGGGGTATCTACGGTCCCCCTCTGCCATCACAAGGGAGCTCTGCGCGCCAGGGGGTCTGTAACCTGAACACAGGAAGAGGAAGCGGAAGCAGCAGCACCAAGATGGCCGGCAGCCCCGGAAGAGGAAGTAGCCTGAGAACCACTTCCTGGCAGACCTGACCCTACAGCCCTAGGGGTGGAGTCTCCTTCCCAGCCCCGCCTCCTCTCCTGGCCCCAGAGTGGGTGGCTGGAAGTAGAGCCCAGGAGCTCCAGAATAGAGCAAAAACCTGGCTGTGCAGAGCAGAGGGCCGGGCTGGTGTAGAGGAAGCAAACAGGAAGGAGGGAGAGGGAGGGATGGGACGGGATGGGACGGGAAGGGACGGGAAAAGACGGCGTGGCACTGGGGGGGTCTGAAGGGGAAGCCAACGCACCGGAAAGGGTCTCCCCACAAACTGATCAGGACAAAAGCAGAAGGGTCCTTTTCACTGCACTCAGCCTTCCCAGTCAGTCAGTCAAGGTTTATTAAGTGCCTGGTATGGGCTTGGGCACTGGTTGGGGATACAAAAGGAGATAAAAGATAGCTCCTGCCCTCAAAGAGTTTACAATCTAATGGGAGAGACCGCATAGAAACGAATGTGTGAAAATTAAGCCGTATAACAGCATAGCTGGGGAGCGCAGTGGATAAAACACTGGGCTGGAGTTGGGAAGACCTGGGTTCAAATTTGATCTCAGATATCTACTAGCTATGTGTGCTTTGGGCAAGTCACTTAATCTCTGTTTACCTTAATCCAGTGGAGAAAAAAAGGCAAACCATTCCAGTATCTCTGCCAAGAAAATCCCAAATGGGGGTTGTGGAAAGTCAGGCATGACTCAAAGCACCTAAACAACAACTAAATAACAAATATCTATTTAACTGGTCAGCTAGGCAGCTAGATAGCAAATGCATAGAGTGCCAGGCCTAGAGCTAGGAGCACTCATCTTCCCAAGTTCAAATCCAACCTCAGACCCTTACTATCTGGGTGACACTGGGCAAATCACTTAACCCTCTTTGCCTTGAGAAATGGCAAACCACTCCAGTAGCTTTGCCTAGAAAACCTCTAAGGAGTTGGACATGACTGAAACAACTAAACAACAAATAGGAATTAACAGAGGAAAAGTACTGGAATTGAAAGGCTTTACTTATTGTAAAAATTATCCTTTCGAGGAGAGGGAAGATTGACCCCATTTTTCAATATATTCCTAAAGTGGATTCTAGTAGCCTTGGAGGAAAGCAAAGGAAAAAGAAACCCAGAGAAATCAAGAAGAGCAGAGAGGAGCTTACAATGTAGAAAGGAAGGACACCCTACAGGCTTTGCCTTGGCTCCCCAGGTATTCCCTTTTCTACCCATACCTCCCTGGAACATAATGGAATATAATGTAAGAGCAGGGATTATTTCATTTTCTATCTGAACCAGTGTCTGACAGTTACATAGCACATAGGAGCCTAATAAATGCTTGTTGATTGTCTACTTTCCAGCCCAAGGTAAGGTTGGAGGTAAATGGAGAGCACCCAACTGTTTTTAATGAATTCTTCTTACCAGGCTCAAATGTGCTATATCCCAGAGCAACGCATAACTGATTAAGTCACTGTTAGTAATCTTTGAGAAATGTCCAGTAATTAGAGCGATAGCCCCCAAGACTGGAAATGAGCAATTGCCCCAACTTTAAAAGACTGACATGGATGAATTTCCCTTTGATGATCTCATTGTACTCTGCCTTGTCAGACTTGATCTGGAACATGATGTTTATTCTTGGTTTACCATATTGTGGAGAGTACATTGAGAAGCTGGAGCACATTCAGAGAACTGTTGGAATGGAAAAAGTACCAGAGAAAATGAACTGGGGATAGTTAACCTAGAGAAAACAAAACTTATGTGACATGGGATTGTGCTCTTCAGGTATTTGAAAGTCTGTTGCATGGAAGAGGGATTAGAATTAGCCCACAGTAGGTAGGAGTGTTTGTTTAGTGATTTGTTCTGCTTGGGTGCAGCAGAACTTTCATCTTGAAGTGGGAGTCTAGAAGGGAAGGATGAGCTGGATGCCAGACAAAAAGCTTTCCAACAATTTGCTGCCCAAAGTGCGGAATGGGCTGCCTTTGAAGGAAAGGTGGTGAAGGGAAGAGGGTAGATGAGCACTGTTTAGGGATAATATTAGAGTGAATTTTGTTCAGATCTCTGTTGCATTAGGTATGGCTCATTCCAACTGAGCCTTGGTTCTCTATCAAGCATATCTTAAAAAACCAAAAACAAGACTGGAGGCTAATTCTAGTTTAGGAGCATTTTAATATCAAAGTTTCTACTCTTCCATTTGGGGTCTGATCAGGTGACCATTATGAACAATGATGTGGAAAGAGTCCCTATTTTCTTAAGGAATGATTGTGCTCTCAAATCTATCAGTACTCAGGAAAGCTTACAAAAATAATATTTTTTTCATCCAATAATTTCATTGTTGGGAATATATCCTGAAAATGTTATAAAACAACAAAAAAAGAGTTCTCAAAGATTTCATAGCAGTATTCTGTTGCTACTAAATTTAAAAACACACACAAGGAAGCAACCTAAATATCCAACAAAAAAGGAAAAGTTAAATAAATTTTGATACCATAGTGTAATGGAATACAATAACATAATAAAGATTGTCAAGCATTAATAAAGAAACATGGAAAGAACCTTATGAAATATTCTGAAGAGTTAAAAAGCAGAAAGAACACACCAACTAGGAACACATAGTAGAAAAAAATTATTTAGAATGAATAAACTAAAAATCCTAATAAAGTGAATGAAGTTATTGTTATATGCAATAAATTTATTAAAATATAACTTAGTAAATATAATTAATTGCATTTATGTTCAGCATTACATTTGTAAGGAAAGTTTAAAGAAATTAACCTTTTAAAGAAAATGTGGCAAATAAATCCATAAAAGTTGCCTCCCTTGAAGAAAAATCTTAACAATATAAAATATATAATTAAAGTATCTTGTTTTTGGAAACTTTTGAAGGGATCCTGTGTTTAGCTGAAGAAATATATATGAAATTATGAAATAAATATATGTGAAATATGAAATAGGATTGATTTTCCTTCTTTCCCTTGGGATTCTTAAACTGCAGAGTGGGAGAGAAAAGCAAAGCTAAGTGGCAGAGGAGAAGGAAGAAGAGGAGATGGAGAGAGGTTGTTCTGTCAGGGACTTAATGAGAGAGGAGTGTGGCAGGATCAGCAGTGAGGTCTTCAACATGCAATTCATTGGTATGTGTAGAGCTCAGGAAGTGAGAATGGGAAGGTCAACTCGCTGGTTTAGTGCTAAATCAGAGTTACCTGGAAATGGATGGAGGACCCATAGTCCACCTGTGACTCCCATTCTCCAATTCAACCCTTTTCATCAGCTCTCAAGTGGCTCCTGGGTTACTGTGGGAAGAGTAGACAACATTGCTAGAGAGGTCACAAGGCCTTAATGATTGATGCATTAATCATATGCTGGAATATTTGTAGTTCTCTTACTAATAGCAAAAATGGTCAGTGGTTATAGGCAAAAAACATCCAGAAAGATAATGCAACCTTATTAGGTATATTCTTACTAGAGCTCTGTGACTACAGAAATGGCCTTTAATTTCTATGAACCTCAGTTCCTTAAACAAAAGGAACATAGTAATACCCCTTAAGAGTTGTTGTGAGGGTCTAATAAGATACTTTATAAATCTGAAAGTCCCATGTAAATGCCTGCTGTCATCATTATAGAAAAATCATCCTCTTCTTGTTCAATGGAGTTGAGATAGAGACAGTCCTGGGACAAGTCATTATCTTGCTGTTATTCTTTCATATTTAATAATCTGTGGACTATTGCACTAGATAAGATAAATCCTTTTTGTAGTTGGAAAAAATAAGTATTAGGATGGAAGCTTATGGTCTTTAGGCTCACCAAAAGCATCCAAGCTGCAACTCAAGGTGTAGAGATAGGATACGGCAGATAATAGCCCATACTATTCTTGTTCTTGTTCTCACATATTTTTGTTTCTTTCTGCTAGATCTCTGTATCTTGGAAGATTCTAGTATCATGTCAATTGGAGATTCTCTGAGTATTTGTTATGGAGACATGTTATTAAAATGTCGATTTTGAGTTTTTATGGAACAATGTCGTGTCTGGGAGAATGTGGGCAATAGTTTGGTCTGTGTTAATGCCTCAGATATAGTAGAGTTAAATGCTTCAGGGTCTATATTTGTAATGTGGCTATTTTGCTTTTTGCTTTTTTTGGGAGGGGGGAAGGTAGGGCATTTGGGGTTAAATGACTTGCCCAAAGTCACACTGCTAGTTTTGTGTTGTGTCTGAGGCTGGATTTTAACTTGGGTCCTCCTGACTCCAGGGCCAGTGCTCTATTCACTGTGCCACCTAGCCGCCACCCCTATTTTTCTACCGTTAGTCCTTAAAAAGAATCCTTGGGTGTATAATTCTACTCATCAGGCCATGTCCTACTAAGTATTCAGTAGGTGATAAATTTTTGCAGCCTGCAGGGATGCACTGCATACTTTTTTTTTCAATGACTTGTTTATTTACTTTTAGTTTACAAGATTTCAGTTCCACAATCACTTGAGTTTCAGATTTTCTCCCCTCCCTTCCCCCCCCCATGGTGGCATGCAATCACTGCATACTTTCTAACCGTTTCACTGCATAATCTACCTTAGTGAAGCTTCCAGTAGTGATGACCTAGTCCCAAATTACCATCATAAATTCTTCCATTTCTATAAACGAATCTCAGCCATTGGCTGATACTTCTTTTTTGACATGTTGGTTGAATTTATGTTCCTTTCAACCCAGGAAGGGCCTTTAAATTCCACTCTCGAAACTTTGATATTTTACAGGTTCCATCTGGAGATAAACCATTCTTGGTTACATTAAAACAATTCCAGTGGCATGTACCTTGACTTTTGCTTGGTGAAATGTCTGCTTTGCCAAAAAAGTATTTCTGTAGGGTTTTTTTATTCATTTAGCATATGCTCTGAGAATGCCTTTCAATCTGTTTTTTCTTTTTTGGTGAGGAAATACTAATTTTTCTATATTTGCCTTAAGTTGATGGACCTTGCATTTCATTAATATTGAACAGGTTTTTGTTAGGCTACTTTCCAAATTAGTTATGATATGTTTTTACAGTTCTAAAAGCATAAATTAACACTAGCATTATGTAGATGTTAGTTGCTTTAAAAGTTTTCTAATTGAGCTTAGATTTTGAGATGCCAATAAATCTTATGACATACACAGCCACAACTTTTCTCCTCATACCCTGATATCTTTATGCACAATGCTGAAGAGAGCAAGGTATTTTTTAACAATGGCCTTCCTCCACTGGTTCAATTTGACCCCTAAAAGAGCCTTTAATCTCTACCTTTCCTTATTGTGTTGTCATAGTAAAGTAAAGCTAACAGGTACTTAGCACTTAGTTTCAAGTTAATTCAAGTTAATTATATCAAGCCCCTGTTAAGAAACAGAAGGTATAAACCCCTGTTGCTGACAACAGGAAGGGGCTGGAACAGGGAGGAATTAATACCTTATATAAGGAAAAACAAGCTGTAAAGTCAATTTCTCTCAGGGAGCATCTGGAGGCTAGTCTGCTACTCAGAACTGGGAAGAGAAATGAGAATTGATAACTGAGACAGAATTTCTTGGAGCAAGCACCACCTATCTGCTTTCTCTTGTAATAAAATGTTACTATTTAAGTCTTTTGGAGTTATAACTATTGGTTAACAGCCATTAGATTGATTATAAGCTTCTTGAGGGCAAGCACAGTCTTCTTCCTTTCTTTTTTTGTATTTGTACCCTCAGGGATTAGCATAGTGCCTGGCACATAGTAGATGCTTTAAAAAAAATGTTTATTTACTGACAGTTTCTTGAATATTAGAGACATTTAATGCAAATATTTCCCCATTTAGTAAATTTTCTTCTTTTTTTAGTACATTGATTCCATTTGTTAAAAAGCTCTTTAATTGTACATAATAAAAAACCAAAAACTGGCTATTATCTTTTATCATTTCCTCTATCCCTTGTTTGGATCTCTTCCTTCCTTCCCAGCAGCAAAAATTATGAAAAGTACCTTGTCTTGTTTTCCTTCACAATTTTTGTCTGAATTCCCCTCTCTTCTGCCATATTTAGGTTATATGTTCTTTCAGAGTTTACTGTAGTATATGGTATAAGATGCTGACCTAAATCTAATTTCTGGCAAACTGCTTTCAAGTTCTATCAGCAGTCCTTTTTGCAAAGGGAATCTTCCCAGTAGTTTATGTCATTGGGTTTATAAAATACTGGCAAATTACTTAAAAGTCTTGCTTTTCTGGTTGGTTCAACTGATTGAAATGCAGCCAAACTCTGGAGCCTGATTATATTTGACATCTAGTCAAATATAACCTAGTACCAAATACTGCTAATTATTGTTAACTGATACAGTTTTACAACACAGTTTAATATGTGGTACTGCTAGGTGCCATTTGTGCCTACTGTTTACATTATTTTACTTGAGATTTCTAGGTCCCTTTTTATTCCATTTGAATTTTGTTTACTTTCTCTCCATTATTTCTTTATAAAAGGCTACAATCAGACATAAATGCTAGGGAGGTGCTCTCTTGATGCTAGAGAAATTTCCATTGGAAAGAAGAGCAAAGAAAATAGACAACTAGTCTAATAGATTCAGGTCAGAAACTGCTGCCTTTGTTGGAGAAAATACGTTGGTCTTATTCCTGAGTCTTACTCCTTACTCATTGTCTTACCTTGTCTCTTTTCTTGTCACTTTTTAGATCAGAAATCAATCTCTTGAGCAATGAATACAGTATAGATGCTACAGAAGAATTACAGTAGAATTAGAGAGGACAAATTTGCAGAAAGAAAAAGAAGAAAAATGGGAAGAAAGGAATGGGTAAAGAAGAATGGATAAAAGGAAAAAACAAGCCACATATAGGGTATATAGTAGAAAGAGATCACCAGAAACTGATAAGCCACATTGTCAATTCTGGTGCTGTAGCATATTGCCACATTGCCTATCCAGTCTTAGAATTGCTTTTTCTTACTTCATTATTCTATTCTCTTGCATTTGCAAATCTCCTACAAGCCAAAAGACACTCAGGAAACCTATAGAAAAAGATTTAAGTTTAAGGACACTGTTCTCAGGAGTGACTTCACACAGTATTGTCCAACCCCTGGTCCTGATATAAAAGAAGACTTGGAGAAAACTGTCATAATAACGTATAATTTCTACTAATATTATCTGATGAAGTCAATTAAGGGGGAACTATAAACTCCCTAATAGGTATATCTCCAGTCCATATAAGAAGTAATATAAAATGGATAAAACTAACTGCTGGGTGGAAGGTCTTTTATGAGGTGATATAGTTACTTACATGTGGGTGGTTGGTATCCCTCATAGATGTCAAATATAATCAGGCTCCAGAGTTTGGCTGCATGGACTTATGGGAATTGTAAGCCAAGGTGTAGTTCAACTACAAACCAATGTATAAGCCAAGGTGGCACAGTGTATAGAGCACTGGGATAAGAACCAGTAAATGAAATGAGTGAAAGCATACTCATAAAATAGAAAAGATTGTCACCAAACTTGAGCTAGGTTTTAGGAGCTCTATAGGCCTAAGTTTCATATTCCTGCAAGTTATCTAATTTTTGGTAACCAGATGGTGTGCCCCTGTTCCCCCTCCCTTTTTCCTGTAGAGGCTTTTTGTAACAGCCCCATTTCTGCTAAAAGGGACTTTCCAGGGTCCTGCATAGACTGTGAGGCCATGCCACCCCACCAATGGGGTAATGATCCAGCAAGAGGGGATTTTTGGTGGGAGGGGGTTTGGGGATTTTTGTGGGTTATCTGGGAATTTTGGGTTTTTTCTTAGAACTGTTTGTGTAAGGGTATATAACTGCTTGCTTGACTCTTGTTGGGTGCCTCCTATACCAGTCCTGTCTGGAATGGGTGATGCCCAACTCTCGCGATACTTGTCTTTAGAATAAAGAGCTTCTGTTTCTACCTAGAGAAACCTCTGAGTTTATTTGGGTAAGGGTCTTTGGGGTCTTTATCCCACACACCAGGAAGGACTCATCTGCATGAGTTCATGTCCACCCTCAGACACTTAGCAGCTGTGTGACCCTGGTCAAGTCACTGAATCCTATTTGCCTCAATTTCTCATCTATAAAATGAGCTGGAGAAGGAAATGACAAACCATTCCAGTATCTCTACCAAGAAAACCTCGAATGAGATCACAAAGAGTTGGACACGACTAAATGACTACAGGACAACAGTAATCCAAGGTGATTGTTTGGCTGCCTCTTGATTGACCTTGAGTGGGGAGTAATACAAAGCCAAAAGTAGTAGCATAGTATGGAGAGAGGTCCTATGGAACACTAGGAACACTGTGACCTTTGTCCACCAGGGTAGAGGGGATATTAGTGGCCTAGAGTAGGAGAAGCATCTGATAATTAGTGAAATTTCCTCCAGGCAGCTTGGTAAAGCCATTTCCTTCCTTCCTCACTTTCTAAGAGAATGATCGTATAATCTAGAGTTTTTTGCTCCTTAAAGTTGTTTACTTACTGTTTTAAGTAGTGCTTTAACAAATTGACTCATTCTTTATAAAACCAGCTATATAAACTGCTTTTGATTTGTACATGTTCTTAACTGTATGTAGAGGAATTTCAGTAAAGGAAGATAGTGAATACATGGGAATAATCCAAACTAAAAAGAATTTTCCCTAACTGGAGGTTCTGAGCAAAATAGAGGGTCTCAATGATTTAGATTCATAACATTTTCATAAACTCTCTGAAAGGCAGGGCTAAATTGGGTCTGGGTTGTTTATTTTTTTCCTCCTTTATCCTAAACTAAAAGGAGTTGGAGAATTTTTTTTTTCCTTTGTGAGACAAGGCTGGATCTTTTGGCTCACAAGTCCTCATTCAGTTCTCTCCTCCCCACTTCTGCTGCCCTCTGCAGAGTTAGAGTCATGGCTGAACGTGGAGAAGAAATCCTCCGGGAGGAGAGCTAAGTATGGTGAGACCTGGCCAATAATATATACAAAATTTTGAAGTAGGAGAGTGTGTGACAGGATATAGGCTCTGGAAACCCCCTTGAACTCTCCTTGAATCTTCCCACGTGATCTGCCATTCACTTGAGGAATCTACCCATCCCAGTCAACTGACCTTTCATTGTCTGCACCTAGCTCCACCCTAGCCTTCCCACCCTTAATCATATCTAGACCTCATTCTCCTTTGGTCCATGTCCCTGACATTCCAGCCCTTCTCTGCTACTTCACAGTCACCCCAGCCTATTGGCCATTCTCATCAAGATCCTTCCTAAACCCCTCCTCCAGTCACCCCAGACTAATAGTCTAGTAGGCTACTCCTAGATCCCGCCCACAGTCTTTCTGTATATAGATTCACCTTGTTTTCATGATCTGGCCTGCTTGCCAATATAAGTGTCACAAATGCTTAGATTCCTTAAGAGTCTGACCAATATGGCAGATCTTTAATAAACCTTGTTTTCCTTTGGCTGAAAGAAGGCTGGGGTGGAATTCATTAGGGCAGGACTTGCATGTCACTATTTTGGGGTCCCAGCACCCCTAAGCCTCAATATTTGTGTGTATGTGCACATGTGCATATGTATAAGACAGAGAAGCCAGTACCTTTCAGTGTTGATTTCTTATATACGGCCAAATCCCCCCCACCTTTCACCTGGAGCTACACTTGTAAAATTCCATCAGGAAGATGCCAATCTAAAGTATAATGATATATAAAAGTTATGTTCCATTCACTTGTGTTGTAAAATATTAAAGGTATCTCCCAAACAAAAAGGTAGTGATTTGCATGAAATTTTGATAAGGATATTCTCAGTGGTTTTTCCAGAACTGAACTGCCCAGGACCTTTTCTTTAGAAAGAAAGAATAACTCTCTAAACTATGCCCTAGTTTGACGGCAGTATTCATTGAGAACATCCTCTTTCCCTTTGTTGTAGTTCAAAAGTCATCCTGAACCCATCTGATTTTTTGTAATCTTAGGTCTTCAGTAGATCTTTACACCCTAAAGGAAGCACTAGGTGGAGACCACTGATAACATCTCTGTTGCAGGGTACGTTACTAATTATAAATTAATAAACTGTACAGTTCTATCAGCCAGGCTTTTCTGAGTTTGTTTAGTGTAAGTCATTTCTTCAGAGAATGAACATCTTGAGGTGGACTACTATCTAGTGTCTGACCTAGATTCAAAGCTGGCGACTAGACCTTGACCTGAGGTGATTCCATTAAAAGTCTGGCTACTATGCACAGTCTGGGCATCAGGCCAGAAGCTGGAGAATGGTCTCCAAATAATTTCTTTAACTGCAGTACCTGCATTTTAAGTGTTTGATGGTTTTCAAACCACTTGCACATATATTACCTCATTGGCCCTGACAACAACTCAGTAAAGTAGGTATTATACAGATAAGGAAACTGAGACCCCAACATTAAGTGGTTCTCCCCAAGTCTCACTGGCTAACTAATAGAATTTGTACCTGAACCTTTTAACTCCTGACCAGGTGTTCTTTCCACTATATTCTGCAAGGGATTTTGGAGGAGAGGGTTTAGTTTTTACCTATGAGGAAGGGAAGGAGATTTGAAAGACACAGAAAATAATTCATTGAAGCTTGAAAACACTGCAATTATTCCCTTAACAGCCCATCCCTTCTCAGCTTGGACACTGCAGGCTTCTTTCTCCTGTTCTACTTATAGTCTCCAGGACTAATAATGACCAAATAAGAAGCACCAGGATTAAAAAGAAAATGAAATGAAAATGAACTGTTTATTCAGTTATTCCTAATAAATTATGTAGTATGTTTCAGTCAGAATATTTCACACTGAAAAAATTTCTAAATTCTTGTAGGCAGGCAAAGTATTACACCTCTCTCTGTATGGATAGATATAGATATATCTTAGGGGAATGGTAAGATAGGGGAAGTGGGAAACATCAAAACACTTAAGGCTATAATTATTTAAAAAGAAAATGAATTTTTTTAAAAAGTTCAAGATTTTCCTCCCCATGAGGTATATTCAGTGTTTCAAAGGACATTAATTTTCTTAGTGTAATCACATAATCAAGGCAGTGATCCCTTGATTTAATGTGTTTCTTGTTTTAAAACATTATTCAAAATGGAATCCAGCTCATTAATACATACAGCTGCCCTTGGAATGTCAATTGTACTTTCATTAACTTAAAATTCACAAAGGGTACAATTAAGAGAGATCCAAAAAACTGGAAACTGCTTTCTACTGAACAGCTGCCCATGCTTAATCCTTAGTGGTCTGTTTGAACAAATTATGGTCTTTTAGGGAAAAAGTACAAGTGTGTAAGAAAAACTACAATAAAACATTTCCTTTGAAAGAGTTGCTGGCTTTCATCTACAGACAAAATAACAACAGCAGCAAAAGAATTGAAAGTGAAAAAAATGCAAAACCCTAGGCATAACCAAATATTTTTCAAAGGACAAGTGCCATAATAGGCATTCACTTCAATTTGTAGTATTTAATTCATGTTTTCTTGTTTCCAGCCAGTGTTATTTCATCAAACTTCTATTCCCTATATTCCTCAAGAATACAGAGGGACAGGATGGTAGTGACATCATTTCTGAAGCACTAATGTATAGCTTCCTGTTCTACTTCCCATCTATTCAAGTAGCCAAATATTTTTTTCATCCTGCTTCCAGAATTTAACTCCTGGCATCACTAATTACTCATAGGACTAATGTATGGCAAAAAGCTCTTGAAATTTTAATTTGTTGATTCCTTCACCCATCACATATTTATGTACTACCTACTATATAGTAGGGCACCTTTAAATTTTCTTCCTATCCACCCCTATGAATGACCCTGGACAAGGCACTTAACCCTATTTGCCTCAGTTCCAAATGCCTTGGAAAAGAAAATGGCAAACCACTCCAGTAACTCTACCAAGAAAACCCAAAATGGGGTCACAAAGAGTTGGACATGACTGAACAACAACAATAAAAACAACACATCCCTATGGAGGAGCTGTGAGCTATATGGTATTCCTGCTACTTGACATCTCTCTTTGGTCATTTCCAGAGTAGCCTCTCCTGAAACATCTAATCTCTTGCTTCCAAGGCACTCATTTAAGGCAAAAATGAATGATCTGACTTTTTCCTTGTCTGTTTTTTTCTCCAGGTATATTTTTAATTTCTCTTTTCTCTTTGAACAAATACTCTGGTCAAATGTGGGAATCAATATACTTGGCTAGTATTGTTCACCATCCCAAAACCACTGTACCTTTTGAGGAGATTATTGATCCTTTTTGTGATCTCTAGACATTGGAAGGGCGTTTC
The DNA here is from genome assembly GCA_028646515.1 of Pseudochirops corinnae. Classification (NCBI taxonomy): domain Eukaryota; kingdom Metazoa; phylum Chordata; class Mammalia; order Diprotodontia; family Pseudocheiridae; genus Pseudochirops; species Pseudochirops corinnae. Next base: position 83,642,860 of record CM053589.1, read on the forward strand.
TCCTTTCAGGAACTGTTGCATTTCTGCTTCTGCCCCATAGGAGGTAGCATTTAAAGTTCACAGTTAAAATTAATAAAAGACACAACACCTGTCCTGTAGTGCCTACTTTCTTCTTAGCCGTTCCATCCTCTCTCCCTGGCAGCACTTCAGAACTGATCCAAACAGAAGAGGATCACAGTCCTTGGTATGGTCAGTCCTTTATGGTCAAACCTTGATTTTGTACTGTAGCCACAGTTTTGCCCTTCCTCTGGTATAACCTTTTACCTCTAATTAGGTGCAATGTGATTTCTCTGCATGCCCCAATTCTTCTTCTTCCATGGTACCCACCTAATCAGAACCCAAGGGTAAAGAGAATGAGCCCCTCACTTTAAGGCTCAACACAATAAAGATATCAATCTGCCCTTGTTTTCAAGATTAGTTTGTCTTGACTATCTGGGACCTTTGGAACAGATTTTCTTTCTGTATAGCTAGATCTTCTGCTTCAATGAGCAGGGGGAAGAAATAAGTGCAGTGATCGAACCTACATTCTCATCTCTTACCCCCCCCCCCCAATCAATCATTGCACTTATCTTTTCATGTGGTTCCATAGGGAACATTTACAAAGTATAAACTACCATCATGGAGAGGTATCAGAACATAGGAAAATTACCTCTGAAATGTGGAACTTGAAAATACCCTGTCTTATTGGCTGAGCACAGAAGATACCTTCCATGGAAACTGTTTCTGGGGAACATGCCAGATTATCTGGAATATATGCCGATTAAGGTCAATAAGTATAAATGAGAACTGATTTTTAAAATATCCCAAAACACTGAAGCTAGGAGAGGACTCAGTGGGACAAAGAGAAAAAATTAAGGAGTGGAGGAATCCTGCCTAAATGAATTAATGTAGGAAAGAGATAGAAGAAACTCATGGCATTGCAGATTTCCAAGCATTTTCCAAGCACTTATAAAGAGACAAAGAGAAAAAAGTATGAGAAGACAGGTTGTGGGTGGATGGGAGAATAAGGTGTTGCCTTCTGGAAAGTAATGATATAGATTTCTATGTGAGAAACAACATAGCCAAGTACAAAGCAGGTGCTGGTGGTGAGGTCAGAGTTGGGAGAGCTGGTTCAGGTTTTGAAAGAATTCAATTAGACCTTCTCTTTAGCCAATGGGAGCTTTATTAACACAAAAGCATGCAGGCCTGAGAGTTAGCAAGGAGCTAAAGAAAGGCACTGATGACATAGGACAAGGACCAGACTTATCTACACAGCCTGTAGGATGATGATGTAATTTTAGGGTTTCTAATGGGGGTTGGAGATTTAGGGACTGGATAAGGAAGATGGATGACACAAGATAAGAGAGATGGGGGAAATTTTATGACCCAGGATGGTTATGGTTCTGGATAAAGGGCAAGTTTTATGGTATCCCAAATGGTACAGGATAAGGGGACTTTAGGATGCTCAAGGCCTCCCAAAATACTGAGAAAGCAACCTTTAATATTAACCCTTAAGGTACCTTTGTATCCACATCATTGGGCTTTTCCTTTTGTGATTCCCAAAAGTATTTGTTTGGGATAAAGACCCCCAAAGTCCCTTACCTGAAATAAATCCAGAGGTTTCTCAAGGTAAAGACAGAAGCTCTTTATTCTAAAGACAAGTCTCACGAGAGTTGGGTGTCACCTATTCCAGAAAGGCCTGGTATAGGGAGGCACCCAACAAGAGTCAAGCAAGCAGATATATACCCTTGTACAAACAATTCTATGAAAAGCCCCAAAATTTCCAGATAAACCCCAAACCCTCTCCCACCAAAAATCCCCTAATGCTGGATCATTACCCCATTGGTGGGGTGACATGACCTCACAGTCTACGCAGTACCCTAGAAGGCTCTTACCCAATACAAAGACATATAGCTATGATTATCCATATGTAGCAAAAGGTGGCCATTACAAAAAGCCCCTTACAGGAAAAAGGGAGGGGGAGTAGGGGCACACCATCTGATTTCCCCAAAATCAGGCGACTTACAGGAACATGAAACTTAGGCCTAAAGAGATCTAGGACCTAGCTCAAGTTTGGTGACTGTCTCTTTCATTTTGAGAATGCTTTCACCTATCCCACTTAAATTAATAAAAATTACATCACAGGATCAGAGACACTGGCCTCCTGGCTATTCCTCAAACATTACACTGCATCTCTCAGCTCCTGAATTCTCTCTGCTGTCCCTCCATGCTCTCCCTCCTCAGCTCCTCTTGACCTCCCTTACTTCAAGCCCCAACTAAAATCCCACCTTCTAAAGGAACTTTTCCCAAACCCTCTTAATTCCAGTGCCTTCTTTCTATTGACTATTTCCTATTTATCCTATATATACCTTGCTTTGTATATATTTGCTTCTTGTCTCCCCCAATATTGTAAGTTCCTTTAGGGCAGGGCCTGTCTTTTGCATCTTTTTGTATGCCCAGTGCTCAGCATGGTGCCTGGCACACAGGAGGCAGCTAATAAACGTTTGTCCTTTGGTTAATTGAATCAGAAAAGCCAACAGGAACTTTGCCTACAATTGAGCATTGTAGGGTTTTCCGCTGGTGCTGACTCTAACTTAAACATTCTTTTCTTTGTTGGATGGTAGTGCTGTCTCCTTTTCTTCTTCCTTTCCCTCTGCTGCAGATTACTGGGGAACATGGAAGAACTTTATTCATACTCTTTTATACCAAAATTTAACTCCCCCTCTCCCAATAGTTTCCCTGTTACTCACTTTCTTTACCCTGCCAAATTCTTCCAGACATCTTCCAAACAAATGGCCACATTTAGGATAAATGTTCCTCCTCACCTCCACTTTCTTGGAACTGCTTCCCAGCCCCCTTACAAGGAGACACAACCTTGTAAGTTTGAGGAGAGAGCCTGACAACCCAAAGAGAGCCTGGATACTAAGTCTCAGAGATTCCTTGGGAAAACTTGTAGGGGAACGGCAGGTTCTCATATTCTCAAGTCCCCAAATGCCCTGTCTGTGGAAATGAATCCATTCAACTCTTCAGTGACCTAAACATACACTTCCTGGACCTGAACCAGGCACAGCTATGTCTGGGATGGGCTGGAAGCACATGGCAGAAAAGTATTAGAGGGAGCAGCCACTTGGAAATCAGGGCCACAGTCTTTAGCTGGCTGCTGTGGAGAATGACTAAGCCCCTGCCTCCATTAGTTTTGCCCATTTTCTTCCCCATCTCAGCCCACTAGAGTCACTGCACCCTCCCCAAATGAGCTCCCTAGCTATGCTGTCATATGGCTTAATTTTCACACATTCGTTTCTATGCGGTCTCTCCCATTAGATTATAAACTCTTTGAGGGCAGGAGCTATCTTTTATCTCCTTTTGTATCCCCAACCAGTGCCCAAGCCCATACCACGCATTTAATAAACCTTGACTGACTGACAGGGAAGGCTGAGTGCAGTGAAAAGGACCCTTCTGCTTTTGTCCTGATCAGTTTGTGGGGAGACCCTTTCCGGTGCGTTGGCTTCCTCTTCAGACCCCCCCAGTGCCACGCCGTCTTTTCCCGTCCCATCCCGTCCCATCCCTCCCTCTCCCTCCTTCCTGTTTGCTTCCTCTACACCAGCCCGGCCCTCTGCTCTGCACAGCCAGGTTTTTGCTCTATTCTGGAGCTCCTGGGCTCTACTTCCAGCCACCCACTCTGGGGCCAGGAGAGGAGGCGGGGCTGGGAAGGAGACTCCACCCCTAGGGCTGTAGGGTCAGGTCTGCCAGGAAGTGGTTCTCAGGCTACTTCCTCTTCCGGGGCTGCCGGCCATCTTGGTGCTGCTGCTTCCGCTTCCTCTTCCTGTGTTCAGGTTACAGACCCCCTGGCGCGCAGAGCTCCCTTGTGATGGCAGAGGGGGACCGTAGATACCCCCTTAGATACCCCCTTAGACACCCTGCCCAGTCCAAACGCCTCCATGCACAGGGGAGGAAACGCAGCCCAGACGAGTGAGCAGACTGCCTCAAAGTGACCCTGTGGCCCCGTGGCTAAGAGTCCTGAGCTCCCCTCCCTTCTCTGTCTGACACCGTGGGCCTCCTGCCCCGGACTCTGAAGCCCTCGTTGGTCCTGTTTCTCCAGGCCCAGTGTCTGCTGCCCACTGGCCAGGCCCCAGCTTGACCCTGCCCTGCACAGAGCTTGTCCCACGAGCGCCCCCAGGGGAGGAAAGCAGGAGGCCGGGCAGGC
>CM053589.1:83647542-83681511 GCA_028646515.1 Pseudochirops corinnae
TATTCTTACTCATGGTTGGTCAGTCTGTGTTTTTTTTTTTTAATCTGTGTGGGGCTCTGCTTCCAGAAGGGAAAGCTCTGTCCCAAATCACTGGGGTCCTCCCGGCTGCCGTAGCTCTCAGAAAGGTGCTGGGTCCCTTTCCCACTTCCGGCTCACTGGATAATGAAGATTCACAGGACCAAAGCCCAAGACCGCGATCTGGATCCAGGCCGCTCAACGCGAGAGCACTTGGCCTCTGAACGATCGCTTAGTCCCCTTGCAGTCTGCAGGCTGAGGGCGCGGAAGCTGCAATGTGGAGGCGGGTGCAAAACCTCTGCCTTTCACTTTCCCACCCTGGAGGTGTTTCAGCCGGACCACTTTTCTCCCAAGACCTCACAAGGCCCACTGACCTAGTTCTGAACACTGCCGCAGCTGCCTCCAATCTGCTCACTGGAGGCTCCTTGGCTCCTCTCATCCAGCCGCCCCCAGGGCTCAGCCAGGGTTTTAGGCCAGGCTGGTTTCAGTTCACAGTGCTGATATGGTTCCTCGTAGCCAAGCTGACTTTAGTGGAAAGTATATTTGTGTGCCTTTTGGGGTTCTAGGATTAGTTTAGAGTCATATTTTATGGGTATTTTTGGGTGGGTATGTGAGAGCTGCGATATGTTCCTGCTCCTATGCCGCCATCTTGGCTCCGCCCTCCCCCAAATGTTTTTCTTAATTCTTCATATTCATTGTTTCTTACGGTGTAGCAGTTTTCCACTTCATTCATTTCCCGTAATTTGTTTTGCCAATCCTTGTTCAGTGGTCACCTGTTTAATTCTTTGCTACATGGCCTTTTCTCAACTGTAAATAGATCAAAAGTCTTCTTTGGGTGTAGGGGCAAGTATACAGGATTCACACACAAAGCAATACAGAGAGACCTGTACAAGAACAGAATTCATGTACAAAGCAGTTAATATGAGTTTCAGAACTACTGAATTTATAATTATCCATATATTTCAGTTGCAATCACAAGAGATAACTCTTCTGGTGAGGAAATTGGACTAGTCAAATGAGGGGAAAGAAAATCCAAAGACTAGGGAAAGAACTCTTTAGCCAATCACGAAAAGCCAAACGAAGATGCCAAGATGCCCTATAGTATGCACATGGGTGGAGTGGGAGTGGGGATCTTATGAATGTTCTCATTGTTTGTTTATATTTTCACCTAATCCTCTCCTTAACTTGAATGAATGAATGAATGAATAAGCATATATTAAGCACTATTTGCTAGGGATACAAATAGAACCTAGAGAGTCCCTGCTTTCAAAGAATTCAAATTCTAGTAATTGGTGGAGCAACACATAAAAGCAGGTTTCCCTATTGGTTGGGGTAAGGCCTGGTATCTCTTCATCTTACCAAAAGGAATGTAGTTGGTGACTCCCTGCTCACCCAGGCAGGGTGGGTAGCCATGTGGAGGAGGGGAGATGTCTAGAAGAGCCCAGCCCAGAACCCTTGGGAAAGGCAATAGGGCAGGGGCTTTAAGTTCTTCCCTGAGAGATGGAGTTAATGAAGAAAAAGCTTAGGGAAGACAGTGATCAGGAGATGTTCAGGCTTGGAGAAATCAGTCGCATCAGACACAGGAGACAGTTGGGAAAGCATGAAAAGCAAGTGACTATAACTGTTAAGCTGAAGGGCTTAGGCCACTACGACCATCAAAGATGAGACCCAGATGGAAACATAGGTGGTGTGATTGTGAGATGGAACTAGACACTTGGTGCTCCTGTCTCCACAGGAAATGTTACAGCTGAGAAAGAAAGGGAAGAAGCAGTCTTCTCAGAGTAAATGTCCTGGCCATTAAGTAGCTGCTTTTCTTTGCTGGATTTTGCTTTAAGAATCCACAGCAGGGCTGGAGCTGTACATATTCAGGGAGAGGAAGACATTCCCATTTATTTTATTCTCACCACCTTATCCTTTTATACACCCCTGAAGAATGCTGGGATGGTGGATAGATGCCAGCAGCCCCTGAAGAGACACTTGCATAACCCTTTTGGAGGCTGTGAATGAAGCCTCACTGCAATAAAAAAAAGTCTCTAATGTGCCAAAAAGTAACTGCTATTATTTGTATTGTTTTACATATGTAAGCATATACCCATTAATCCCCTCTTAGTGAACTAAGGACCTAATAGAATCCCTTCTGTTGGGAGCAGGAAGAGCGATCTTTAGGAGACAGGAATTTGCAGAATATTTTATATGGAAACAGGGTGAAGGGTTTAATTTTTGGCCATAGTACTAACTGCTATCTGACCCTGGTCAGTAGAATTAGTGTGATACCTGCTTAGCACATAGTAAGAATTCTGGATAGGTGAACTCCCTTATCTGTAACTGCCTAGAAATCTGGGCAACTCTCTGGGTTGCATACCAATGGACAGTCTGAATAAAAGGGACTACCTTAATTAGGCTCCTTGATGCCTTCATTCCAATGGAGTCAGTGATATCAGAAGGTTCCCATATAGGAGGCTGTTTTGTAGGATGATTACTGGGGCTACCCAACTGCTCCTGGAAATGTGAGTTTATCACTTGATAAAAGTTCTTCTTGCTATAGGTTGGGTTCTCACTGTCATGGTGCTCCCATTATTTGAACCCAGGTGTCTGATGGTAAGGGAAATCAACATCTAGAAGAGATGATAGCATTAAAACGTGACGTATAAAAAGTTCGAGAGACATAGTTTCTGGGTAATTTATTATTTTATTAATTATGCTACTGAGTAATTAATAAAAGGATGGTCATTTGACCATCTCTCCTAAACCAAAGACCCCTCATGAAATCTACTCAACACTTATGTGCACTTGGAAGGGTGGGTGTTCCTAAGGATGGAAATCAACTCTGATTGATTAATAAGTAATGAGAGAATGACTTAATAATGACAGATGGGCTTATTCTAATGAGGGTCTGGGGGACATGATCACTCAATCTTGGACAAATATTCATCTATGCCCATACCACCCTGTCTAGGGTAATCCACTCAGAACTGTCTGACTGAAAACACAATGGGCGGGAATCCACCGATTCACATAAACCAGAATTTCCTTACCTTTTGATCAGATCTGAGTTTTCCCTGTTTTGTCAAAGATTTCATCTCCTATCAGCCCTGCACTTCAAAGACTGGCTTAATAGCCTACAGTGTTTGATTTCTGAATGAGGAAATAGAAAGGGGGAAAAAAAACCTTAGTCCTTATTCAATAATTGATTATTAATATGAGAGAAATAATCATTTCTCTCGTAAAGGAAGACTAGAAGAAGGGGTCCCTCACAGTTGATGGTCCTCTGGATCCTCAAGTATAGGGGTCTCACCTGACAATCATGAGCAGTCTTTATATTCAGTCACTTATACAGCTAAAATGAGAGATTTTCAATGACTTGAGTAAACTCAAAGTAATGCTAAATTTAAAGAAAAACTGAATCAAGTTTTTGTTTTGGATTGGAGTTTATAAGCTCTTGAAAATAATAAAACTGCTGGCTTTCTGAAAATATGTTCCTTGCTTGGAACTTTGCATTAATTCAGATGGATTTTCACCAAGGAACACAAAATAGTGAAGTTTGATTAAATGAAAATCTCAAAACCAAAGACTTAGAGCATTGAGAGTCATAAATAGGGACTAGAGAAAACAAAGCTCTCTAAGACAAGATAGTGAAGTAGAGACCAAGAGGGAAAAATAAATAAGATGAATGAATGAATGAAAAAGTATTAAGTGATTATCATGCACCAAGCATAGTGCCGAATGTTAGGGATATAAATTTTTAAAAAAAGGAAGGACAGTTCCTGCCCTCAGAGGGGTAGGTCAGGTGGTAGGAAAGGGAGTGAGGAGGAGAATAGGGAAATACACAGAGGGGAGTGGTGGCTGGAAAGGATGAAAAGTAAAAATTAGAAGGGAAAAAAGTTAGAAATGCAAGTCCAGGAGGGGAAAGAGCTAAGAAGTAGTAAAGAGAGGAAGCATTTTTTGTTTGTTTTCCAAGGCAGAAGCAATGAAGAAAGCAACAGAAATCAACAGATTTGAAGAGAAGAGTCATGAGAGAATATCAGGATAATAGTGGATGGAGTGCTGGGCCTGCAGTCAAAAAAGACTCATCTTCTTGGGTTCAAATCCTGCCTCTAGACACTTACTAGCTGTGTGACCCTGGGGAAGTTATTTAACCCTGTTTGCCTCAGTTTCCTCATCTGTAAATGAGGGAGAAGAAAATGACAAATCACTCTAGTATCTTTGCCAAGAAAATCCCAAGTGGGATGAAGAGTCAGACATAACTGAAAAATGACTGAAAAACAACAAATTGCAGTGAAGTGCCCTTGATCTCCGAAAAGTTATGCTGGTGGACTATAGGCTTTCTGAGATCATACCATACTGGAAAATCCTCAAGTGCTGGCTAACAGTCATACTGCAAGTCTGTCATCCAAAGACCAGCCTGGTTATAGTAACAGCAATATTGTATGATGATCAAGTGTGAATGACTTAGCTATTCTAAGCAATACAGTGATCCAAAGAAATTCCAAAGTATTAATGAGGAAAAAATGTTACCTACCTCCAGAGAAAGAACCATTGGAGTCTAAATGTATACCAAAGCATACTTTTTTTACTTTATTTATATATTTATTTATTTTAGTGTTTTGGTTTTGGTCTGTGTTTTCTTTCACAACACGAGTAATGTGGAAATATGCTTTGCATTATTGCACATGTATGACTTATATCAAATTGCCTACCATCTCAGGGAGGGGGGAGAGAATTTGGAATGCAGATTTTTTTTTATTCCATAAGTTTTTAATTTTGCATATTGGGTTTTTTAAAAGAATGACATACCTGTATTAACAATGATCATAGCTGAAATTTATCAAACACTGCATAGATTACAAAGTAAGTTCTTTATATCACCTCATTTACTCAAATCTGACAATAAATAAATGGAAACAATTAAAAAATAATATTAGAAATTGTTGAGAGAGAAGCTCCAGTCCTGGGAGCATAGCTACTTGCTGGTGAATTTGCTCTTACTCTTAATATTCATGAAAACCATCAAAGGCTCCTCACTGATGCAATCATTTGAATAACTAACATTCCCAGTGTAGTTGTTTGGTTTTTTAATGAATCCCAGATAAGGGCCACTAGCTAAAGTTTTTTCTGAAAAGAATAAGATTGTAGACACAGAGCTGAAAGGAATCTTAAACAAGGTTTAGTCCAACCCCTTCATTTTACAGATAAGGAAATGGAGGATAAGGGAGGTTACATGACTGACCTATAGGTTATAGTTTTCAGGTCCTTTGACTCCAGATTCTTTCCACTGTACCATAGATGAATAAAGTAAAAATATGAAAAAGCAGTAAAGAAAACACATCTTATGATGGAGGTGGGTGGGAGATGAGATGATTTAAATGTGAGAAGTCTGTCTCTGTGGAACCTTCTCTACCATACAACTCACTCTCCCTTTTCTAGACTATGGCATTTATATTATATCATTACCTAGTATGTGTTACAGTACAATGGAGTACATGATGCCATAGTCTGACCTTAGGACACTTTTAAGCAGTCTTTCCTTAAGGAACTTTTAGAATACACCTGCGATAGGATGAGCCTAATAACAAGTGCAAGTCAATGCTGCCTGGCCTGCCAATGTGCCAAGTCAACATAGCCCTGCCTACTCTGGAGTGATCTGTATCTATCAAATGTATTATAATATAGCTTATCCTACTATGTTTTATTAATATATTACATTTCTTCCAATTGGAAGAAAAGCAACCAGACAGCAAACATCCTGGACTCTTCCTGTGAACTTATAGAGACATAATTTATGCTAGGATATAAAAGGGGGAAGCCATATGACTTGGTTAGGCCATTCTGGGAGCATAGAGCTATAGCCACCTTTACTTATATCTCTGTTTAAGTACATTCCTCTGGAGGCATCATAGAGGCAGCTAAGTGGAATAATTGATAGAATGCTGGACTCAGGGTCAGAAAGAACAGTTCAAATCCTACTTCTTCAGTTATTTAATAGTTATGTGATCCTGGACAAGTCACTTAATCTATGTCTGCCTCAGTTTCTTCATCTGTAAAAAGAAGATAATAAAAGTATCTACCTCACAGGGTTGTTGTGGGGATAAAATGGGATAATATTTGCAAAATGCTTTGCAAACTTTAAACCCTATATAAATGCTGAGTATTATTACTATTGTTTTATTATTAGTTATTATATATTAGCTATTGTTACTATTATTATTGTTAATTTATGTGTATAGTTGTCTCCCCATTAGACCTATAAACTCATTGAGAGCAGAAATACAAATGTTTTTTGCATTCATTTGTGTTCCTAGCATTTAATACAATGCCCGGGATTTAGTTATTTGCATCTTGTCTCCCCATTGGACCTACAAGTTCATTGAGAGCAGAAATGCAAATATTTCTTTTTTTTTCATTTGTTTGTATCCCTAGTACTTAACACAATGCCTGGAAAATAGTAAGTGCTTAATAAATGTTTACTGACTGCTTAACTCTACCTGAGAACTCAGCTGACTCCAGTGGTGATTGGCTGTTTCTCTCTTGCTACTTGAATATTGATTATTTATACTAAGTATAGTTATATGCTTTGGACTTCTCTTTTTTGTTAAAGGGAATCTCAAGCCATTAATGGAGCGCACTAATATAATTAGCACCACATGTAGACCCTATGACTTATGAAGGGTGATTTACCCAGCTGGTGTATTTCATGTATTTTATATTGATTCTCAATACGATGCACTTTAAGAATGAACCAAATGAAAGGTAGTCATTGTAATGGTAATGGGAATTTGAAGATCTTCCCTGCCCCTTGTACTGGCAAGCAAACAGGTACTTAGCACCTTGTTTCAAGTTCATGATTGTGTCAAGTATTAAGATTCAGAACTTGTGAATCCCACAATGGGCTGAACTTGCTGATGTAACAGGAAGGGGCAGAACAGGGAGGAGCTAATACCATATATAAGGAAAAGCCCAAGCTAGAGAGCCAGAACTTCTGGGAGCAAACAACAGGGAGGCTGAGCTGCTACTGCTGGAGAGAGAGAGAGAACTTCTGAGAATTACTGAGAACTTCTGAGAGCCAGCCAGAACTGCCAGGAATGAGAATTGCTGAGAGACAGAACTGCTAGGATCCTGAGAACTTCTATGAATTGAGAACAGAATGGAGAACAGAACTTGTGGTGAACTGAGAACTGAGAACTGAGAAGAAGTGAGAAATGAGAAGAGAACTGGGAGGAAGCATGACTGTGGTGCTGGTACTCTGGCTGTCTGTTTTGATATTACTTTGTCACATTCATCTACTGATAGAGGACGGTTCTGTTGTTATAGAAGCCCTGGGACCTTATTGCTGGTTCAGAAGCCCTGAAAGAGGATTTTCTTGTTGTATGTTTACAGAAATCCTGGAAGAGAGTCTTACTGATGTTTGCAGCAGTCCTGGGATTATACTGATGATTTGTGTTGATTCCTCAGACTTTGTTGTTGGGTCTATGTTGATTTCACAGGCAGAAAGTGAATTGATGATGGTGCCGGCAATGTGGATGAATGTTATTCTGGCTTTGTTAAGCTTTGTCTTCCCAGGAACAAAAACTGTGAAGGACTTGAGGTGGACTAGACACTGTGAACTTCAGTATAGAACAGGAACTGCACAAGAAGCTGGACAAGGAACTGAGAGATGTCTACCTTTGAACTCAGGTGACAGTTGGATAGATTTGGGCCAGGAGCTGGGACCATGGAAGAGGAACCATGGAAGCTGAGAGCCTGCCTCAAGTCAAGATGAAAAGGCCTCTCCTTGGGTATTTAATGCAAACTGAGAAGATCATGATTTACTGTGGCCTAGGGATGGAGAACTTTGACCTCTGTACTTTGAGATTGAATTAAGAGCTTACTAAATGATTGATCTACTAAATGATTGAATTACTAAATGAATGTACTTTGTTTAAAACTATGTGACCACTTTTGTGAAAACCGTGTGGCCATTTTAGTGATAAGTTGTTATATCATAACATTGTGAATGCTTTACTTTGATTTCTGTGAATGTTTTGCCTTAGATTGTTACTGAATAAATAGTTCACTATACTGTGTAATCAGAACCTTGAAGCTATTCACAGCAGCAGTCCTCTGGAAAGCTGCTCTTGCTTGGTTTTATAGTTGCCACCCATGGAATGTCTAGCCATTTCCAGAGGCCCTTTGATTTGGTTCTAAAGCTGTAACTAGTCTTTCCCATGTACTCTCAGAGCACCACAAAGAAACAGTGAGGTCCAGGTCATAACCTAACTCTTTCCTCCACCTTCAGGAACATAGCTGATCTTCCTTCCCCATTTACAATTCTCAGATACTATCTGGGAACACAAAGGGAATGTTTACCATGGTTCATTTATATTTCTTTAACTAAATACTGAATCCTCTTTAAAAAAAAAACAAACAACTTCTTCCTTTGGACTCAAGGATCTACTTTTTCTCTCTCACCTTTCTGCCTCCATTCAAAAAAAAAAGAAAACAAAATCCTTGTAGCAAATATGTATTCTTGAGCAAAACAAATTCCTACATTGGTCATGTTAAAAATGTATGTCTATTTCTGAAACTTAAGCCCCCCAACAAGGTATGGGTAATATGCACCATCATTAAAGCCCAGAAGAAATTAATCCTTCCTCTTAAACTGTTCCCCAAATTAAGGTGTAGATCTGTGATCTGGGTGATGAGTTATGCCCTGTGGATCCATCTCCACACAATTGGAACTCTTCTGATTCACTGACATAGAAACAATGAGATTTGGGATCCATCATCCACACCTTGTTTTGTTTTGTTTTGTTTTGTTTTGTTTGTAAATAGCTAAAACAAATTCTCAAGAGGCAGCCATCAGTGTCAGAGTACGGTGTCTGATGATGGGAAGCTTGACACTGGAAGGCAGAACATGTAAATATTAATTACCTTGTCAATTCAACACAAAAGCATCTCTTGCCAAGTGAGTCATTCTTAATTCTCCCTAAATCACTTATCTATCCAAGTCACTTTCTTACATCAGGATTTAGAAATCTCTTAAGCCATGAGTGCAGTGGGGTTGCTGCTGCAAAGTTAGAGGCAAATGCAAAAAGAGAAAAAAAATGGGAACAGAATGAAGCAGAAAAATGTGAATGGAGAAAACTGAAAATAGATCATAGAAGAAAAATAAAGATAAGAATGAAAAAAGGACAAGGAAAAATGGAGTTGTCACTTTGGCAAGGCACCAAAATAAAGGGTTCAAAATTTAAAATAAAAATTTTTAAAGATTGTACAATTTTTAAAGTGTTGCATTTCAAGAATAATGTTAAAATAAGAAGTTACCAGATAACCACCTCCTGTCCCCTGTAGCTGCACTCCAAGCTCCTTCCTATCCTAGCCTAACTCTTTCCTGAACCTCCTGAGAAGTGGTTTTATAGTGTCCCTAGGTTCCCTCTCCTTGATGGACAATGTCTGAGGGCTTTCTTTTCGCAGTGCAATGTCCCTCTGTCTTTGCTGACCTGGAGAACTTGTGTCTGCAGGTCTCTACCAGCCTTTTTTACTAATATGCCAATCGGTCAACAAGCATTTAAGCACCTACTATGTGCTAGGCCCTATGACAAGCACAAGTTGGTGGTGCAATGGATAGAGTGCTGAGTCAGGAAAGTCAGGAAAACCTAAGTTCAAATACAGCCCCTGATACTTTTTAGCTGTGTGACCTTAGGCAAATCACTCAACTCATTTGCTTCAGTTTCCTCTTTGGAAAGTGGCAACAATAATAGCACCTACCTCCCAGAAGTGTTCTGAAGATCAAATGAAATGATTATTGTAAATTATTTAGCATACCTGGCACATAGTAAACACTAGATAAATGTCAGTTATTTTTATTATTAGCAATGTTATTAGTATAATTAGCACTGAGGATGAAAAAGAAAGGCAGCAATCTCTGCTCTCAAGGATCTGAGTGATGCATTCATATATGTATATAAATTTTAAATTTATTTTCATTAAAATGAAATTTGTAATAACTAATTTTGTGTAAACAGCAGGTGTCACTGTGGAGCAAAGTTTGGCAGGCTACTCTTTTATTTTTTACTACCTCCTCCCAGAAGGAAAAGGAGAGGAATTGATTCTTTCCAGACCACATCTTTCTCTTCCCACTGGAAGGTGTGACCTTTCCTTTGTTCTCCATCTCTACCTCAGCCCCAGATCCAAGATGGGAAATTTGCCAGAGGTTTCTATGGTCTTAAACACCTTGACTCTAGTTACATCAAAACTCATTCTTTAGTCCTAGGGCAAATTGATCTCAGTCCAAGTGGGTCTTTTTCTCGTTTTCTTTAAGAGTTTATAAATGAAGGTAATTAATAAAATTATGGACACAAAATTCTTTTCTCATTTTTAGCTAGGACTTTCCCCCTCCCAGATTGTTAGTTTTGTAATGATAAATTGGGCTGTCTTTTATCTCAGTTCCTACCCAGCCTGTAGTCATTGAGTGGGCATTGCCTCAGACAAACTGAGTCCTGGAAAAGCTCTAATTTAGGAAGACCAAGATCACCTACTGCATGCTGGGCTATCACCCATTATGTCATCTTGACTTTTGTCTTGCCATTGGACTCTGATGACACTGGAGAAGGGAGTGAAGCTGATGATTTTGTGCACTTCATTCTTGCTAAAATCCAATTCATGAGCAAGTCAAGGCTTCACCCCTTGATGTCATTAGTCCTCTTTGAGAACAACAACAACATGGCAATCAGCCTGAAACCCACTTACACATGCATTATTTTCCACATGATGAATCACAAAGTTTGAGGAAACTTTTTGATGATTCCTGCCATATAGTCTTGAGAGAAGCCTCAGGATAGCACCCAAAGAGTAGGGATTTTTCAGTATTTATCCAGCATTGATTTTATGTATAACTAGTACCAGTTCTTTGGAACAGGGATTCTTAAGCTATAGTCCATAAATAGATTTCAGGATGGTCTGTGAACGTGGATGGGAGAAATGATAACTTTGTTTTCCACTAACTGTAACTGAAATTTGTCATTTACTTATTTAAAAGCATTATCCTGATAAGAGGTTCATTAGTTTCACTGGCCTGCCAAAGGGATTCATAATGAAAAAAGTTAAGAAACAAATGTATTGCCAGTCATGCCCATGGGATATGCCTATCATCTCCTCTACACTAGAGAGGCTGAACCTGATACATTTCTCAAGTTTGGAAGTCTTGAGCTGCAGTAAGGCTAAAGCCAACTAGATCAACCATGCCAGTCCAGCACCAGTATGGTAGCTCAGAGAGTTGGAAAGTCACCAAGCTTCCCTGTGGAGGGAGTGAACCATATTAGACTGGGCAAAAAATGGAGCAGGTTAAAGTTTACATAGGGACCAGGATTGGAATCTGACTTGTGGGTGGTCCCTGTACTTCCTCCAGCCTGGGTAAGGTAGAAAGACTCAGTCTCAAAAAAGAAAAAGAGATGTTTAGAGTAGATCCATGCCAAGATACCGCTTAGCTTAATGGAAATACTGCTTAAGAATGTGCTATTTACTCCCAGCATCTACACAGACACACACACCATTCCCCCTAAATTTGACAAATTACAGTAAATTTGTTCATTTTCTAAATGAACTTACTGACCAGGAAGTACATTCCCTGTGAAAAAGGTTTATGATAGCTTCTTTGCCAGACATATTGCCTATTCTCAATGAATGAATTTATAGTTTGGCTTTTCTCTTACTCTCTTGTGATTTATTTAATGTGAATTAGTTCCCAAGTCCTTGATAACCTCTACCTTGACTGATAAGATCCAAGTCCTGAATCTTGGAAACTGAGGACCATAACTTTCCCTGAGGTGAACCCATACTTCAGTACTGCTACTGGCTAAGCAACCCTTCAGTCTCCAACTACTGAAATCTCTCTTAATTTCAGCACCCTTATTTGTAGTGTCCAATATCATTCACAGCACTAGAACCTATGTTATCTCATTGAAGGCTCACCACAATCTTGTGATATAAGGAGTTGTTCATTCATTCAGTTTGTGTCCTACTCTTTGTGACCCCATGAACCATAGCACAACCAGCCTTTCTGTTCTCGACTATCACCCAAAGTCTCTGCAACAGCTCATGTTCATTGTTTCCATAATACTATCTATCCATCTGATCCTCTACTGTCCCCTTCTCCTTTTACCTTCAATCTTTCCCAATATCATGGTACAAAGGAGAGTTGGCATTATTTTTCCCCATTTTACAGGTCAGGCAAGAACATAAAAGGATTAAATGACTCCCTCAGGCATCACTGCTGGTAAGCAGGAACTTACTGAAACTGGAACTTAGCCTCTTGTCAGTAGGTACCTTAATCCAGTTCTTTTCCACTGTTCTTTGTCAAGATGATGAGTGAGTGAACAGGGTTTGTTCTCTATCAATGAGGAAGGAAACTCAACCAATGAGGAAGGACTTTGAAAGAAAAAGAGAACAACTCACTGACATTTTAAAACACTATAATTATTTCCTCTACATCATATTCCTGTCTTGAGATCTCTTGTTTGCTGCTGATCCAACAGAGACAGGCTATGGACACTTTAGGTTCCTTAAGATTTTGTGATTTCCAGATGTAATAATAACTGGAAGGAGTCACTGTGATCATTCATCCATCCTTCTTTCAACATATTTTTAGAGTGCCAAATATGTGCTAGGCCAAATAAATTCTCCCCATTGTAAAACTTGTTATTATAAAAGGGACCCTAACCTGTATGGTGTTTCAGTTACAAGGCATCTCTTCCCACAATTCATATAATGGCCTCTTGTGAACAATTTGGCCTCCTGCTTCCTTAGGACAAAAAAGACGATCTGCTTTTTCCCTACCCTTTTTTTCTCTAAAATTTTGATTTTTCATACTCTACCTCTTTTTCAAAGAATGTACCAGCCAATTGTGACTCAGAGTTGTCGACATTCCTGGTTGATGCCAGTGACCATTTCTATCTTGCATCACTTTTTACATTGCTTCTTCTCTGTATCTGTTGGCCTTGCTAATTGTTTTTCTCCTCAGGGATTGCTGCCTTCTCTTCTTGTATCCATTGCTGCTACTGAAAGAAGTACAGATATTATAAAACAAGGGTCTTGCCTCTCCTGCTCCCCCTGCTATCAGTCTTTTGTCTTTCCCTACCCTCCAAATGACCCCCAATGGTCCTGGCAGCACTTGGAGCTAATCCACAGAGGCTGAAAGACCTGGCTGGGCATCTCCATGCCCTCCTAGGGGAAAACCGAATTAGTGCTTTAGCTCTGACCCACTGCCTAACCCACGGGGTTCCAAAACAGCCTGATAGAACTTACATGTACGTCCCAACATGGAGTTCACCAGCTTCGCTTTTCTTCAAGACCTAACCAGATTCACACATTTCTCTTTTTCCTCACAGTAATTCTGTGCTCACCTCTGCCAGGTCACAAATCTTAGAAACTGGGAACACAGTGAATGTAGCCCAATAATAATTTATCATTTATATTTTGACAGTTTAGTCATTTTCAGTCATGTCCAACTCTTTGTCACACCATTTGGGGTTTTCTTGGTAAAGATACTGGAGTGGTTTGCCATTTCCTCCTCCAGCTCATTTTCCAGATGAGGAAACTGAGGTAAACAAGGTTAAGTGACCTGCTCAGGCACACACAGCTAACATGTATCTGAGACCAGATTTGAACTCAGGAAAATGAGCCATCCTGACTCTAGGCCTGGTGCTCTATCCACTGTTATCACCTTGCTCCCTCAAACACTGAATATCTTGAACAATTTATATAAGCATCATACTTCTTTGGGAACCAAGGGTCTGTCTTCTTGTTCCAGGGATAGCCCAGAGTCAGCCATGGGTAATGGTGGCCACTTGATCAGATCCTGAAGGAAAAGACAAGGAGTTCCTGTTTTAGGTGTACATAAGTATCCCTCATTTTTCTTCCCTTCCCCCATCTCCTAGGATTACTTTGGTCAGCCACAAGGATCTAAGAGATCAGTTGGATTCTGAGGCTTCCTGCCTACACTATATGACTTCAGACTCCTTAACACAGAGAAATAATAATAGTTAGAATAGATCTACTCGTTTTATTTCTTTGGGATTGGTTATAAGAAACACTTAGGAACTGACTATTACTATTAATGGGGGGATGTCTCATGCTAGGAAAATTGCCGCAAGAGTGTGAATGTGGAAATACCATGTGCCTAATTGGCTCAGCACAGAGACCACCTAAGGTTTTCATTCTTGATTCTCCCTAAAGCATCTACTCTCTCTTCCTGTCATTTCTTAGATGAGTAATCTCTTGGGCCCTGACTGCTTTGCCAGTAAACATCATAGGTATAACTCAAGCTAAAGCAGAGAGAAAGAAAAAAACGAAAAAGAAAGAAGAGGTGAAAAGAACAAAGGAGGCTGGAGTAGGAGAAATAGAATGGGAGAAGAAATGCCAGAGAGATTGGGGATGTGGAAAAGAAAACTCATTTGGGGTTTGGAGTATTAGAAAAAGGAAACCAGATTCTGAATTCTTTATGTCCTTACACCTAGACAGACCACTCTCAAGAAGCTCATGTTCTAATGGGGGAAGCCACACATCTGGGTTTCAGGGGAAAGTCAGGACAGGCACAGTGATAGCAAGGGTACCCATTGGAGCTGGAAGGTAGAGAAAATAGAGCATTGGACCTGGAATCAGGAAGGTCTGAGTTCAGCTGTGGCTTCAAGCATTAACTAAATGATCATGGGCAAGTCACATAACCTTTCTCTGCCTCAGTTCCTCAACTGTAAGATGGGGATAATACTAGTACCTACCTCCCAGGATTATTGTTAGGCTCAAATGAGATGATATTTGTAAAGTGCTTTGCAAGCTTGAAATCATAGAATTGTTTCCCTTTGGAGTTTCCTGGTCTTGGGGCTGGTCTGCTGGTTTGTGCTTTTTTAACCTGTAATTAAAAAAAAATCCTGAAATATGTCAAGAATCCTTTAGGCTCTTCTTGTAAGAAGCTACCTCACCTCCCAATGACAAACTCAAATGAGATGATGTATATAAAGTGCTTTGCAATCCTTAAAATGTCATGGAAATGCTAGCTATTATTATTATGTCTTCTGTCTATCATAATAAGATTATTAATGATGAAATATGGTAGAACCAAACTGCCAAGTGATGTAGGTACATATAGGAGTGCCCTTAGGAGTTCAAAGGTTGGAGGTCATATGAGCCGATACCTTCAAAGAGGAAGACCAAGATAAGCTAGACTTTCTTGGGTTTTCTAATATTCTTTTTAATTTTTAATTTATGGAATAAAACAAGTATTTCCATAACATAGCCCAATAAAAAAGGATGGTACATGAAACTGCGAATCTCCTGTGCACAATTTGCTATTCCTTTCAAATATGCCCATAGAATTATCATGTAAATTTCTTTTGTTTCCTTCTCCTCCCCCCCCCACCCTAGAGATGGCTACCATTAGACACAAATAGGTATGTGTATTTGTGTGTGTATGCATATATAAAATTATTCTATACATCTATCAGTTCTTTCACTGGATGTAGATAGTGTCTTTCTCCATATGTTCTTTATAAAGTTAATTTGGGTATTTATAATAGATAAAATAACTTACTCATTCAAAAGTCATTCTTAAAAAAATTTTGCTGTTACTGTACACAATGTTCTCTTGGTTATGAGCTGGACTTTGAAGGCTGGGAAGAACTTGAAAGGAGAACACAAGGGAGGGGATGTTTCAGTCCAGAAGTGAACATGAGCCAAGATACCAGATGAGAATACAAATAAGAATGGAAGGAAGTCTATATGCATAATAAACAGTGTAAATAAATAATCAAGAATATTTGGGGATTGATTGGCAGTAGAGGGCAAGAGCCAAGGAAGAGTCACATATGACTGAAATTTCAAGTCCGGGTACCTGGGGAAAATGTTCATGCCTGTGATGTGCAATTAAGACCACATGGGAGAACCACTTAGGCAGTCTTAGTAAATAAAGAGACTTTCAGTGGGAATTATATCAAAAGCAATGGCTAAATAATATATGCTCAATGGTTGAAGAAGGTGTATTTGGGAGTAAATTTTATCATAAGGACTTTTAGGGAGAAACTGAACCTGGTTGTGGGAGAGAGGGGTATACTGAGGAGAAGATGAAGGAGGGAAGTGTTTTATACTAGAGCAATGAGAAGGGCAAACAGTGAAGTTGGCAAGGCAGAAATCTAGAGAGTAGCCTGAACCAGATTAAAGTGTAATTGGGAAATATTTAACAAAATAAATAGAAGAGAGATAATGTTAATACAGTATGTGGTTTTCTAAGTCAATAGCTGTGGTAGGGATCCTTTTTAAGGCTTAGCGGCCCTCCTTTTCTATTTGAATTTGACATGACTGGTCGAAGAGCCTTCTGCTTTGAGAGATGTCCTTGCACATAGCTGTTATACTCTGTATTAGCAACTAATTATGCAAATACAACAGAGTAGCTAGGTGATCATAGTAGATAGAGCCACAGGCCTGAAGTCAGGAAGACTCATCATCCCAAGTTCAAATTTGCCCTCAGACATTCACTAGCTGTGTGACCCTGGGCAAGTTGCTTAAACATGTTTGCCTCAGTTTCCTCATCTGTAAAATGAGCTGGAGAAGAAAATGACAAACCACTTCAGTATCTTTGCCAAGAAAACCCCAAATGGGGTCACAAAGAATCAGACACAACTGACCAACAACAAAATATAAATTCAAGAAAAAGGCACATTAGATGTCTGAGGGACCCTGGATAGGAGACAACAAAAGAATGAAGTGACACTATTTTTTGTCCTTTGAGTGTTCTATAATGCTGCCCAAGTCCCTCGAGAACCATGCATAGCTAAGCTCAGTTTGGAACCAGGGCTGTTTTCACTGTTTGGTGAGCCCTACCAAGTGCAAAAAAAAAAGTGCTTCAAGGAGGATACCGAGGCTAGCAGTATGGTTGTCAGGGGCAGGGAGGAAGAATGTTGTTAGCTATCAGTTGAGAACCTTGTCAAGAAATTTGATTTTGTAGGAAGAGAATCAATAGGGAAGGAAGGTGAGGTGTCTGCAAGAAGAGTTCAGGATAGAGCCCTGGACTTGGAAACAGAAAGACCAAGGTTTGATTCCTGATTTAGAAATTAACTTCTGTATCCATTTTCTCATCTGTAAAATGGGGATAACAGTATGACTTCAAAGGGTTATTATGAGAATCAAATGAGATAATATATATAAAAGCTTATTTGGAATATTTGATGTGCTAAGAAATTAGGAGGGATAGTTTAGAAAGCATTTACTCCTTAATGTCAGAAAAAGACTGAAGGAAGTGGGGGGAGGGGGGGAGGGAAGGCATGGGGAACAGAAAAAGACACAAAGAAAACTTGAAGAATGTTATAGAAAATGAAACAAGGAAGAAGAGTCACTGATGAAAGATACTGAATTAGGTATGTCTGTTCTAATTAAACATTAGATTTTTTTTCTTCCATCGAGTTTTCCTAGAAATACTAATGGGATAAAAGGAAGATGCAGACAGTGGAGGAGGAACACAGAAATTGGACAAGGAGACCTCTGACAAAAATTTGAACTTCTTTCCACTTTCCAGTTAAGGTCAGGACTGCCCTCAGCAAACTAGAATTCAACCTTGGACACTGTTTTCTCTGGTTATTATTGTAAAGATCCCACTGAGAACTCTAGGATTTATCTCCTGTTCCTCCCCATGACACCTTAAATATTTGATTACTTTCAGTCTTAGCCTGGGTCTCCTACCTCTTCTAGAGATCACCAGGTGCTCAGAGTCTTTCTTCGGGGTCCTTGGGCCCAGGAAGTCCCCTATATCACACTGTCCACCTCTGTCTCCCTTCACACATGTTATGTCTCTGCTCACCTCTTCTGGGCTCTCAGCTCTTCCTTTAATGCATTCCATCCTGTGCCTGTAGTGGTCCCAAATCACTAGGGTTGAGATCTCCCTCTAGGTAACATTAATAGAAATCTTGATATTTTGGCTTTTTAAAACACTTATTTTCAACCTTTCACAGTACTCTCCCAATTTAGGACTCTTTGGGGAAAACTTCAGACCTAAGATATCAGAAAAGAGTTAGGGTGCAGTGTATGCATGTATAATGGGGATCATATTGCTTGACTTCTCAATGAGTGAAGAAGGGATAGAATTTAGAACTCAAAATATTTTTTAAAAGTTAAAAGAAAGAAAGAAATGCAGTGTATACTTGATTCTACTGCAAAAAAAAACTGGTCTCCCAGCAATTTCCACTGAAAATGCTGGGGAGAAAAGGTGGCAAAAATTGTTCATTTACTCCTACCAGCTCCTTCACCATCACTTTGTCTCAGGACATTCTCTGATCCTCCAAACCATAGGTCCTGTCCCTCCCTGTCTCTCTTTCAACTCCACTTTCCCTTCATATAGCCCAACCTAGTTATCTTTAGATGAGGAAGTTGAGGCCCAGAAAGTTAGTTAACTTACCAAGGGTCATAAATAGTCAGTGTCAGCCAAGTCCAAGCCCAGAATCCAGGTCTCCTGATGAGGAATACATGACACCCTTCTTCCCAAATCAATTTGGGTACCTACTTCTTGAGTAGGTGAAATTAGCTGAAGCCTTTCTGGAGATGATGAGATTCAAGGAGACTAGTCAAGGAGATAATAAGATTCAAATAGGCTGGTTAATGAAATACCAAAACTAACTGGAGTCCCTCCGCCCCTGGCAAACGGGCTGAACAGTGGAATAATGATGTGCCTAGATATGGGCAAAACTCTGAGCCACTTACTACCCCCCCCTTGCCTCTGTGTCCCTGATTACCTCATCTCCCCCACTTTCCCCCCACCCCCAACTCATGGCAGGTTTTCCTTTATAAGAATCCCTAACTTCTCCTGGATAGGGGCTTCTCCCTTAAGGAGCTATCTCCCTGAAGCAGGGAGCAGCCCCCAGAATTTCAATACAGTCATGTTATTGAAGAGGAATAACTTACGAGCTATCTTGTGTTATGGTTGAAATGTAAAGGAAAGTTGAGTAGTCTGATTAATAGGTTTGACAGATTTAGAAAGATAAATTAATGGAAAGCAAATAAAAAGGTTTTGGGACAAATGGTGGAGCTGTGTTCCTTAAGGAGCTGCCCTCCACATTTAAGTTGGAGTCTCCCTTAAGCTGCTGCCTTCCTTGAGGAGGAGTCTGTTTGGTGTGTTATCTAAAATAAATGCCTTTAATTGATTTGGAGACAACCTGAGTGAATTCTTTCTAGATGACACCACACACACACACACACACACACACACACACACACACACACCTTGCACCCCAACATTTTGGTGACCTTGCACCTCTTCACTCCTATATCCTACTCTACTGCAAAGAGAGTACAGTATGAAGAGTGCCTAATCTGATGTCAGAGGTTATGTATTCACACTCTGACTCTGCCTCTTGCTCCCTGTGTGCCTTGGGGCAAGTCACCAATCCTCCATTCTTTTATCTGTAAAACAAGGTGGCTGGATGGTGTAGGTCAGAGGTTCTTAACCTGAGATCTACCAACTTATTTTTTAAAATATTTTGGTAATATTCAGTAGGATAGGCTTCCTTTGTAATCCTATGTATTTATTTTTTTACATTTAAAAATATTCTGAGGATGGATCCATGGGCTTCATAAAACAGCTAAAGGAATGTGTGACACAAAAAAGGCTAAGAACCCCTAGTATATGAGGTCGTCTCTGAGGCACCTTCTAGCTCTAAACTTATTTTTTCTCAACTCAAAAAAAATTTTGCACTTTTAAAACCAAAGTCCTAAATAAATTATTTTTCTCATAGTTTACCATGACCCTTCTATTCTTAACTCTGGTTGAAGAGCATGCTCAGAGTTAGGATTCCCCTGGGGAAGAGGAAAGGAATAATTCATGTGGCACTGACCGTGTGCCAGCACTGCTCTAAGCTCTTTGCAATATTATCTCATTTGATCCTCACAACTCTGTGAGGAAGGGGCTGTTGTCATCCTCATTTTGTTGTTGTTCTGTCGTTCCAGTTGTGTCCAACTCTTCATGACCTCATTTGGGGTTTTCTTGGCAGAGATACTAGAGAGGTTTGCCATTTCCTTCTCCAGCTCATTTTACAGATGTGAAAACTGAGGCAAACGGGGTTAAGTGACTTGTCCAGGATCACACAGCTAGAAAATTTCTGAGGTCATATTTGAATTCAGGTCTTCTTGACACCACTCTATCCTTAACACCACCTACCTACCTCAACTGCCCCTCTGCTTGACGGGCATACTGATATGTCTTTCATTTTAAAAACTGGAGGTAACTGAGTGGTCCAGTGGATAGAGTGCCAACCCTGTAGTTAGGAAGGCCTGAGTTCAAATCCAGCCTTAAATAATTACTAACTATGTGACCGTGGGCAAGTCACTTAACCTCTATTTGTCAGTCAGCTAGCATTCCTCAAACATCTACTATGTGCAAGGTAATATGCTGAGGATAGAAAGGCATAAAACAATACCTACTCTCAAAGAACTTACAGTCTAATGGGGGAGGCAATGTGCAAATAAGATATTGAGGGAGTCGTAGAGAAAAGATATCCATTTCTAAAATAGGAGTAACAATAGCACTAACCTCCCAGGGTCATTGTGAAGGTAAAATGAGATAACATTTGGAGAGTACCTTGAAAAATTGAAATTCTATCCATTCTGAGTGAATATGACCAGGTCCCTGCCTGACATTGACCCCTACAGAGGATTTCTCCCCCAGCTTCTTCCCTGAGACCTCCAAGGTGGCTCTGCTAGCCAGTGACTTTGTCAGAGGTTCTCCGTGATCTTTCTTTTTTCTGTTACGAGGTTGAAGCTGGCAGAAGGGTCCCTAAGGCCTTTGGCCTACTTTATACTAGTTGAGTAATGTTCATTTTGCCCTGGCTATACCAGAACTCACTATATCAGTAAGATTTCTCATAAACCAACAGTTGATACCCAGAACACCCACAACCACAACAGCCAAAGGCAGCAATAATAGTCTGGAGGGTCCCAGGAGCTCCTGGGAACTCTATAACCTCATTAGTGACCTGGCCTGAGCTCTTAAGGCACCAGGTTAAACTCCGAATAGAAACAATAAAATCTGTATATCTCAGGGCAAAGAAAAGATAGAGTTCCTCAGGGAGCTCCTGTGCCTTGAAACTATTTTGAATTCTTTCATTTTCCCATCTTTTATCATTTAAAACCAAATGTATTTCAAATGACCTGGATACCCAATCCAATTATGACACATTTCCCAGAAATGTCTCTCTTTCTGTACCACATTCTTGTCAAAGGGCTGCCCCACAGAAACCCCAAGTTCATCACCTTTCTTAGG
The DNA here is from genome assembly GCA_028646515.1 of Pseudochirops corinnae. Taxonomy (NCBI): domain Eukaryota; kingdom Metazoa; phylum Chordata; class Mammalia; order Diprotodontia; family Pseudocheiridae; genus Pseudochirops; species Pseudochirops corinnae. The sequence goes on from CM053589.1 coordinate 83,668,826, forward strand.
AGAATCTGGGTAGTTAATAAGTTATTTAAGTACTTTATTATTTTTTCTGTATCTGTTTACGTGTCCCTGTGAGTCTTAGGCATCTTATATATTTTCTGTGGAATGAAATAGAGACTATCTTACAATATCTGTACTAGTTCCTTGAGTGCTTATGTGGAAACGAGGCACCCGTTTCCTACACATATGGGGAAACTAAGACATGAACTATATCAGGAGTATTTTTGAAGATTTTCCTGGAATAATTGCAGTTGGGAGAACCTAGTCAAAAAGAGACAGACAACACCCCGGGTTTGTTAGTTTGTTTTAGGATCAGATTCAGTCTGTTTTAAAACAGAGACTTTGGGGACCCCTAGAACATGATTTACCTAGACAGTCAGAACATAGATAATCAAAAACCATGGATGTTCAAAAATTTCATTTTAGATACTTCTAATCATTTCTCCAACCAGATTTTTGGGACAAAGCAAAATACTGGACACTCTTTTAGCCTGAGTTTTGTCATCTATGAATGAGGGGATGTTGGACAAAATGACCTCTAAGACCCCTTGCAGCTTTAAAGCTATCATTCCATGCCTTGGTACTTGCTATATATCCCATAGTATGACCCTGGGCAAGACACAGCCTATCTGTGGCCTTAGGTGCCTTCTCTGTAAAATTAGATGGTTAGACCAGATGGCTTGTAAGGTCTTTGTCAGCTCTACATCTGTGATCCTGTTTGATCCTAAGAATCTCAGCTGGGATCATATATATCCTACATCCTGGATGAGAACTATTGGTGTCCAATAAAATTTCAGGATTTTTGGAGGGAAAAAAACTAGGACAACTGACTTTTCACAGCTATAAATTTCTGAAAATCTACCTTGTCTCTAGGGTCAAGTCTCTAGGAACAGAGCAGTCAGACTCCGCTACTGAGCTTCTAATATCCTCCTTTGTCTTTTTTTTTTTTCCCTTCAAATGTATTTATTTTTATTCAATTTAAATTTTTTTCCTAATTACATGTAAAAACAATTTTTAACATTCATTTTTAAAAATTGGAGTTCCAAATGCTCTCCATCTCTCCTTTACCCCTTCATTGAGACAGCAAGCAGTTTGATAGAGGTTATATATGTGCAGTCATGTGAAACATATTTCCATGTTAGTCATGTTGTGAAAAAAACCCACAAGAAAAATAAAGAAAGTAAAGAAAAAGTGTGCTTCAATCTCCATTCAGACTTCATCTTTTCTGTGGTGATGGATGGCATTTTTCATCATAAGTTCTTCAGAATTGTCTTGGATCATTGTATTGCTAAGAATAGCTAACTCATTTATTCACCGTTCTCCATCATACAACATTGTCGTTACTGTTTATAGTGTTCTCCTGGTTCTGCTCATTTCACTTTACGTCAGTTCATGTAAGTCTTTCCAGATTTTTCTGAGAATATCCTGTTTGTCCTTTCTTACAGCGCAGTAGTATTCCATTACAGTCACATACAACAACTTGTTCAGCCATTCCCCAGCTGATGAACATCCCCTCAATTTCCAATTCTTTACCACTGCTAAAAGAGTTGCTATAAATATTTTTGTATATATAGGTCCTTTTCCTTTTAGATTTTTATCTCTTTGGGATACAGACCTAGCAGTGACATTGCTGGGTCAAAGGGTATACATGGCTCTATAGCCCTTTGGGCATAGGTCCAAATTATTCTACATATTCTTCCATGTCTTGATAAATTTTAGTCAAGACTGAATCAATCACTGAAGATTCTATCCAAAGCTCTGAGACCTACTCAATTCTGCTCACACATAAGCATCCTTTATTCTAATATGCTGCTTTTCAATCTTCTCCTGATGTTTCCAGTTCTTCCAAGTACAGATAACTGCACTTTGTGTCTTAGGCAGGGTCTGTGACACCAGAAGTCCCAAAGATCACAATTACCAATTTTATTCAGTCTCCAAAAGGCACTGAGTGTTCACTCTTCTTTGATTTTTTATGTACAGTTTGTTTCCCCCCTCTCTGGGACACTGATATTTGTTCAGTGGATCCAAGAAATCACTTAAATTCATATCCTCCCCTGAGTTCAGTCCGACAACAAGCAGTTATTAAGTGAGCCTACTATGTTTTAGGAACTATCCTATTCTCTAGGAATTACATTCTATGTTCTTAAATTCTGATGGGGGAGCTACAAGAGATACATACTATGTACCTATATACCTATGCGTGTTTATGCAGATTAAATATAAAGAGAAAAATGCAAAAACTACAAAGCAGTTAAAGCAAGGGAGTTTGGGAGAGAAGGGCACTAGGAGTTGGAGGCATCAGGGAAGGCTTCATGAGAAAAGTCATACTTGAGTTTCATCTTGAAGGAAGATATTAATTCTATGCAGCACAGCTGAAGAGGGTGTATGAGGAAAAAGCCTTCCTGGCACAGGCCATAGCCAGGGCAAAGGCATGGAAGAGGGAGGTGGAGTGCCATATGGAAGGAATAGATAGGTGATGCAAGTGGCTCCAGGGCTGGACCTGGAGTCAGGAAAATCCTAGTTCAATTTCTGCAAGAGAAGTTAACTAGCTGTAAGGAGGTGGTAAGTGCTGTTTGATTTTGCCCATGAAGGTTATGTGTGACTATATGGGTCTAGATCAGTGGTTCTCAACCTGTGGGTCGCCACCCCTTTGGGGGTCAAACGACCCTTTCACAGGAGTCACAGGGGTCACCTAACACCATCAGAAAACACATATTTCCAATGGTCTTAGGAACCGAGACACTGGTCCTCTGTCTGTCTCCAAGTGGGTCCGCTCACATGCAGATACACCCACATCCAAGTATTAAAGGGTCGTGACATTAGGAAGGTTGAGAACCACTGGTCTAGATGAAATGTGGCTCTCCAGAAGACAAGAATAGGTATTTTCTGGCCTCTCTTCTTTGCATTCTTCTTTAAGGGAGTCTTTGACTCCTGCTAAAAGGGAAAGTAAGAGGTTGGGACCAAAGGCTGCCCATTCTACTCTTCTCAGAGAAAGAGGGTACTGGGATAAAATTATATATAACTCTCCCCTTAATTATTGTTGGAGAGTTAGGTGGTGCAATGGATAGAGCACTGGACTTAGAATTAAAAAGATTCATCTTCATGAGTTCAAATACAGCCTCAGACACGTATTAGCTTGGCCCATGCACTTAACCCTGTTTACCTCAGTTTCCTCATCTGTAAAATGAGTCAGAGAAGGAATGGCAAACTATTCCAGTACCTCTGCCAAGAAAACCCCAAATGGGGTCATGAAGAAACAGATACAACTTTAAAAATGACAATTATAGTTATTCTAAGGGAAATATTTTTTTAGGCTCAAGCTATACTCTTTATTGCTTTCTTATAATGAGGAAAAGGGTCCCAAGCTATATATCCAACCAAGGTTTTACTCCCTTCCCACCAAAGACCAGTACCATAAAGAACACATACATAGTCAAATAGAATCCACTTAGCCATATCAATAGCAAAACAGAAATTGGAGAAAATATACATAGGAGAATATACACCAAACAATCCAAAGTGAATGAGTTCCTCCACTGGGAACAAGGTAACTCAGCTTAACCAAGAAAGAGTCTCAGTTTTCACTCAAGAGGAAATTCCCCAAAGTCTAGTGTAATATAGCATGTTGGGGATAGGGACACAATACAACTTGCCACCTTTTCTACCATCTTTTTCACAGAATCTTTCTCCCTCCAGAACCCTGAAGAAAAGTTGGAATGGTGCATCTCTGTCTCAACACTGGAAACCAGAAGAATGGATTTCTCTTCTCTAGCTCTCACCAACTCTATCTACCCCTCATGCCAGTTCAGGGATATTGAATAATCAGTCTCCACCAATGAGAAAGGAGTCCCATTCAGTTGGTCCTTGGACTCAAGGGTTACATAGCTAATAAAGAATAAAATGACATTAATACTTTTGGGAATCTGTACACAATGTTATTGTTATTATTGGGGGGGAGTTGTTTGTTTTTTAACATACAGAAGACCAATATGATTGGACCATGGAATTTTGAGAGGAGGCAATATATGATAAAGCTGGGAAAATGGGTTGAGGTCAGGTTGTGAAAGGCTTTAAAAGCTAAACCAGAGTTTATATTTTATTATAGAAGCACTAGAACTCTCTTGGTTGGTGGACATCTCTGAATTACCACTTTTTAAAAAATATTGATTTAAAAGACCTACTTTGCAATAATTCATGATTCCTGGTCACTTGGTTCCAAGACTCTAGGCCTCATTAAAAAAAAAAGTGGGGATAATCCCTTGTTGGGAATGATGTAGATGGTATTCTTGTTTGGGTTGTTCTAGATGGCCTTTGGGGTCCCTTCCAACTCTCAGATTCTGGGATTTACTGAAATCGTGACCATACTGAGAAGATGTGCTCTCCTAATAGATATTAGGATCAAAAATATTAGATAGATATTAGGGTCAAAGGGCCTGGCAGGCAGCAGCCACAGAGAGAGTAGTTCATTCCTGGCAGTCTCCTCCACCTCGCTCTACCCAGGAAATCTCCTTGGTCATCTAGACCACTCGTTCTGTTCTTCCCATCTTTCGTCTTCCCTTTTCTTAATCCATTTGATCACCCCGAGCTTTGCTCCCATCCTGTGCTATTTCTTGAGAGTGTCAAGCTCTGGCTAACTGTCTCATCTGTTCCTCTTCCCATTTCCTAAAGCACCCCAGAACCTTTAAGGAGTTGTAATGTTTTTTTGTCTTTTCCCTTTCCTTTTTTTCTGCCAAATTATAAAGAACGTTAGAAATTTAGAGAAATGACTTTTGAGATGATAATAATAGCTAACATTTATATCAAGTTCAAAGGTTTGGAAAGTGCTTTTCAAATTTACAAAAGGAAGTTATGAGGTTTAATGACTTGTTCAGGGTTGCGTGGCTAGTAAGTGTCTGAGGTCAAATTCAAACTCACGTCTTCCTGACCATTAGTTTGATTATTTCACAGATTAGGAAAGAGGCCTAGAGAAATTAGTATATCTATCCAAGGACTACAGAATTCAGTGGCACAATTATATCTATCCCATTTATATCTCTATGTCATAATTTATTTAGCTCTCCTCCAAATGATAGACATGGGTTATTTTCAGATTTTCACAATTATATAATTAAGTACAATTTTGAAGAATAGGTCTTTTTCACTGTTGATGAAATCCTTCAGATATTTCTAGTACTGGGATCATGGGTCAAAGGTTATGAATAGCTTTATAGTTCTTATTGTATATGTCCATATAGTTTTTTAAAAGATTTGCCCAATTCATAGCTCCATTTCTATGCTCCTTGCAACTAAAGGGTAATTAGTGGAGCCATCCAGACACCATTTTCTCAGGAAAGGCCAGAAAGGACCTCTAGAGTCCTCTAATCTTTCATTGCAATCTCCCTGATGGAAGATACAGGAAAAATACTGGATACTTTTTCTATCTTCCCACCTTCCCCCTTCCCCTTTCTTGCCCTTCACCCAATACACCTTCCTCCACTGTTCTCCCTTTAATCTCTACCAATTAGTAGCCTAACCCATCACCATGCATATCCCTTGGGTGAGACACACATTCTTTTCCCCAGTTATTCAAATTTAAAGACATGAGCATGGGGAGAGGGGAGAGAAGAGGTTGGCAGATACTAACAAAGAGTTTAAATATTCTTTTAAAATTCCAAGTACTCTTCAAATCGATGCTTTCTCTCTGCATCTGGTTCATACAAATCCTAGAAAGTCTGGGTTGCTCAGTCACAGTGATGCAAACAATCAGGCACCTGGGAGTCCCAGATGTCAGAGAACCCAAGGGCCCCTCATAGTCTTTGACAATGGCTTAGATAAGAATTACCAATAACCCCTCAAAGCAGGAACAAGTGACACTAAAGATTGGACACGTGGTACAGACATCTGTGGGATATTGAAAACCCGAGATTACAGAGACTCAATGTAGCAGGGAGTGCGATTGAATTTGGAAGTGCTGAGGCTGTGGAGTTCATCCAGGTATTGAAAAATAATAGCAGTAAGTGCAATTCCCCAGACTGGAATACCACTAGAGCCTCAATAGACCTGTAAAACTCTTACCCTGACCACACTGCACCAAACACAAGAGGTAACCAGGGTAGGTGATTTTAAAACAGAGATTGAGTTTGACTGCAGAGAGAGAGAGAGGTCAGGAACATAGTACCCTGCTAACCCAGGCGCTGGACCCAGAGACAGGAGGGATTAAGTTTCACTCCATCCTTAGGTACTAATTTATGAGCTATGAGACCGTAAGGAAGTCACTGGAACTGTTTGCCTCAGTTTCCTCATCTGTAAAATGGAAATAAATAATAGCAACTGCCTCCCAGAGTCATCGTAAGAATGAAAGTGATATAATATTTGTAAAGGGCTTTACAAACCTTAACACATAAATGTGAGCAATTATCATTATTATTAATATTATTATGATTATTCTTCTTAGAAGGACCAAGGTAACTCAACAGCCTACATTCCTTGGGCATACCCACACCCTTCAGATTTGCTCAGGATTAAAGGGAGAGAGATACAATTAAATACATATATTTGATAGAGTGACAGAGAGGGAGAGAATAAAAGAATGAGAAAGAAAAGAAGGAGAACAAGAAAGAAAGAACTCCCACACCTGAAAGCAAAACTTCGAGACCATTGGATCACTGAGTTCCTAAATTGCATTAGAAGGAAGTTCCCAACCTTTCCATAAATTGATAGTCATGGAATATCAATATGCCAAGAAATGAAGCCTCAATATAACAGGGTACTCCTGGGAGAATGGCCTTTTTTCCTATTCTAGTGACTTAAAGTGCTGGACTGAAAAGGAGCCACCAAGAAGACTCAAAACTTATATTCCCTGGATGTCTAGGAGTAAATAGTTTTGGGAAACAGGTGGTGTTTCAGATTTTATTCCTTGTTACTTCCTTCACATTCTATTTTAAGTCAGTGTCCTTTTCTTCATTGTGATGTCCTGTGATTAATTCTTTTTACTTAGGTCAAAGAGATCCAGTGGAAAAAAGGGACTCCCCAGCATTGGTTTTGAATGGATAAGGGACCCAAACCAGTATTAGATATCTACAGGTAGGATTCCAGTCCACTACCTACCTATATCCTGAGGGACCTCATTGAAGGTCTAGTTGGCCAAAGATACATAGCAATAATTCTGAAGGATGTGACATTCCCTACAAAGCATTGAGGGTCTCTTTTAACAATAAAGATTCAAGTTAGACTCTGAATACTTTAAAGAGAGGCTTTAAAACTTCACAGACTCAAGCTAAAGAATCAATAGCTCAATTTGGAAAAACAGTTAATGGAACCATTTAAATCATGGAATGGAAGCACCAAAGCAGAGAGTAAAAGGAAGAGTTATTGAATTAAATGGTCTTGGTCAATTCTTTTATACAATCCTTGATAGAAATTCAAGTCCTGATTAAAGATATGAAACTGAGTCCAGGCTGAGGCATCTGAGGTGACTGATAGCCTCTCATTTACAAAAGGAGGGAGGAGTTCCGTTTTTAAATCTCTCTAGTTTTTAGAAGAGATAAAGGGTAACTTGAAAAAAGGAAAAGGAAGAACAGATCCTCTAAAAAGAAGGCCCTCATGTGTTAAAGAAATAAAAGAAGAGCACAAAGATAGACAGGCCTGATCAGTTTAAGGAGAAAATTTGTTTTCTTTGTGAGCAGATTAGGATACCTTACATTTTAAGGTCCTAAAACAAAGAGCACCTTAGCTGCTAAGTCCAATGGTCTACCTAAGGTTCTTCAGAACACAGGAAATGACTTTTATAAAATAAGAGACAATATCATGCAAATGCAATTAGCCATCTTTACCTCCTCTTGAACTCTCTCTTCAAAGTTTTTTTTTCTTCAGTTTTTCCTTATGGAACTTATGGACTACACATCTCCTTGCCTGTGTGTTACCTTAGATGGCATTGACCATCCCATTTGAGTTGCGTTCCCAAGAAACCTGACTCTAAGATGTCCCTATCTGGGAATGCCAGGGAATGATCCAGGCCTCACACCATTCAGGAGTTGTTCCTTTTATTAATCAGTCAACAAGCATATATTAAATACCTACTAGGTACCAGGCATTGTGCTACCCACTAGAGATATCATTGTTGTTTTTGTCCTTGGTTCTTGAAGAGGACCATGACATCAGGGAGGTGATGCCATGACACACGAGAGAATTGGATGTAAGTGAGGGAGGGCTGTGCAAAGTCACCAGAAAAGCAAAAGACAGTCACTGTCCTCAAGGAGGGCTATTGGGAGAGATAACATGAAAAACAACTTAGACAAACAAGATATATACAGGATAAATTACATCAATAGAGCAAGGCCACCATCCCCTCAAGTGTCTTGGTGGGTTTCAGTGCTGGCCTCGTCTGTATTTAGTTGCCCTAGTTGTTGAGGGAATCCTGAATAGATTCTATTGATTAACATCCTTAGATTCAGTAGATCACCCCATCAGGTATTAGGTTTCAATGAGAGGCAGCATGGACTAATGTATAGAGAATTGGTTAAAGTTGAAATCAGGAAAACTGGGGTTCATGTCCTAACTTTAGTACAGGATGGTTATGTGACCCTGTGCAAGTCAGTAAGTGTTCCAGCATACAAGAAATTCTTTAAAACCATGAGTGGCCAAGATGTTGCCAGACTGCTTTGTTTTGTGAAGGCAGGTTCCTCACCAGGAGTTCCCAAAACTGATGAAATTGCAGGTTTAGTTCCTCCAAACAATTAGCATTAGGGTAATTAATTTTTCTCCTCTTTTTTCCCCATCTCAGTTAAATAGTTAAGTAATTTCCCTCTTTGATATCCCACCTCACACTTCTCAGATTAGCTAACATGAAAGAAAAGAAAAGTGACAAACATTGGAGGGGTCGTGGAAAAATTGAGACACTAATGTACTTTAATGTGAACTAGTCCAACTATTCTGGAGAACAATTTGAAATGTCCTAAGGGCTATCAAAATGTGCATACCTTTGACCCAGCAATACCAATGCAAGATCTATATCCTGAAGAGAGCAAAGAAAAGGGTTAAGGATCTATTTGTTGTTGGGTCGTTGTTTTTTTAAAACCACCCTAATAGCAGCTCTTTGGGGTGGCAAAGAATCAAAAACTGAGGGGATGCACATCGATTAGGGAATGACTGAACGAGTTGTGATATGATTGTGATAGAATACTATTGTGCTATGTGAAATGACGGAGGGAGTGGTTTCAGATAAAAACATGGCAATACCTATATGAACTGATGTGAAGTGAAGTGAGAAGAACCAGGAGAACATCATACATAGTAACAGCAATACTGTAATGATGGTCAAATGTGAAAGACTTAGCTACCCTGATCAATACAAGAATTGAAGACAATTCCAAAGGACCCATGATGAAAAATGCTGTCTACCTCCAGAGAGAGAACTGATGAATTCTGAGTGCAGATTGAAGCATATTTTTTTTACTATCTTTATTTTTCTCGTGTGTGTGTGTGTGTGTTGTGTGTGTGTTATCTTTTGCAACATAGCTAATATGGAAATATGTTTCACAAGACTTCACATGTATAAATTGATATCATTTGCTTGCCTTCTTAATGGGTAGGGGTGGGACAGGAGGGGGGAGGGAAAGAATTTGAAACTCAATGTTTTTTAAAAAATTAATGTTAAAATTTTTTTACATATAATTGGAAAATATTTAGCAAAATGAAAGTATATTTTAAAAAAGTAATATCCCTTTTTCTCTCTTTCCCTACAACTTGTTTTGTTTTTTAGTTTAAAATTTTTCACTTTCTGTGCCTTTTTCTAAAAAGGATTTCTTTCCCTCATTCTCTTCATTATTTATCTTCCCTTTTCATCTATACTGGACATTTATTCTTTGATTCATGCCCTTCCTATTTATTTAGTCCTTCTATAGTTTCTGTCTTCCTACATCAAGAACTTTCACTGAACCGGTGGGATTTAGCCTGCTTTGGGAAGTTGCATTCCAGGTTCTGCTGACCACTCCAATTGGCATCAAAGACTGAGAAAAAGACTCAGATTCACTGCTCACATGTGAAACCTCTGCCATATTTTGATTCATGACTCTTGTAGGCTCTTCTGGCATTTTTTCACTAGGGATAAATCTCCACTACCTGTAGGGTTGTGGGTTTTCTTTATTTTGATAGTGTGATTGTCTTCTCGTGCCTTTGGGTTATGATGTTCATTAAGATAATATCTGGAAGCAAAGGAAGTTTTCCTTATGCATTTCTTTCCCTTCTGATGTTCCTATCCAACATTTGTTATGGGGATACTCCCCCTAAAGGTTACGTTTGTTCCCATGATGGAAAGGAGAGCTTTCTTTGAACACCTTATGCTGAAACAACCTCCTCATTTCCTCCCACATGGCTGGAGATTATCATCAAGTAGTTCTAATTTTTCTGCTGCTTGCTGTTATGATGTGGAGAATAAGAAAAATCATGCAGAGACCCAGACCCTTTCCCCCATATATCATTGTCTTGATTTTGGCAACAGCACCTGTGCTTCGTTCTGCCATCCAACCTACTAATTGTAAGCCAAGGCAAGGTGGGAACCTTATTGGTGAACCAAATACAATATGTTGGAAAGTGAAGGATGGGACCCTTGGAAAAGTTTCCTGGAAAACTTTACTCTCTTAGGAATGTTAATAAGAGTGAAAAGGCTCCTACTCCTTCTACTAAGATCTTTCCCTGGACATGCCATTATTTCCCAGAAGGAAAACGTTTATGTAGGACAGGGAGGCATCCAGCAGGTCCACATCTCCATTTTAAAATTTCATCCTCCCAATCTACTCTAAAACCTTCAGTTTATTTGAATTCTCTTAACATGATTTCTTCTCCTTTAAATACTTCCATGAAACAGTCCTTTTTATAGGAGCAAGTCACCTCAAATAAACCAACAACACTCCTAAATAACCCAGCAACACCCTCAGATAACTACACTCCTAGATGATCCAACAACAATTTTAGCTCCCTTCAATATAATCTCGAGTAGTAGCCTCTTCAATTTAACTCCCAGTAGTAACCCTATTAATATAACTTCTAGCATTCCTTCTACAATATATTATGCCCCTTCAGTCTCCCATGAGAATCTTTCTAGCCCAGTTCCTGGTCTAACCGGCTCTCCCAGCAGCGGGGGAAACAGCTATATACAGACTTTACTCTGTCCTCTTTCATGGGCAGGATGTAATCTTCCTATGTGGATTCTAGTATCATTAGCAGTATCATTAGTGATCATTAAACCTATATCATAGGGAGTTTGTTATTGTTACAGGTGGTATATTGGGGAAGTCATGATATCCTTGACCTAAGCAGGAGTAACATATCATAAGAATGGCCTCAATCCAATATAGTCCTTACTAATTTAATGAAATAAATAAGTGCTTTTCTATAACAGAAGAAATATATTTTGAAAATGAGATAAATGAACATGAAAAGACATATTAAAATGATAGTGAAATGGAGAAATCAGAAGGTAAAAATCTTGATGAACTTTTGGGCAGGAGTTATTTAATCATAGTCAAGGAATATGAAAATGTCAAGGAACTTGGGCCCTGTCCACATGGGGAGTCTATCCCAAGGCAAGAAAAGAGGTGGCAAAGCTGTTTCAATTCCTGTTATGTTGACCTGTTTCTTTAATTATTCCCCCTTGCTGTTGGAAATAAAAGCTATATACTTGCCCCTAAAGATGGCATATAGCAAACATGTGATTTAAATGATATTGATCTGGAGTCAAGATGGCAGCACAGAAGCAGGAAAACTCTGCAGCTCCCCCCATAACCACTTCAAACACCTATAAAACATGATTCTAAACAAATTTTAGAGCTCCAGATCCCACAAAATGACAAAGAAACAAGGCTCCCATTGAAGGCAGCCCAGAAGGCGGACAAGAAGGGTTCATTGCAACATGCTGAGAGCTGAAATCAGACCTGAAACCGGACTTAAGCCCCAGAGCAGCCCTGACAAGCTGCAGCTGGAGCATTCAGGAGAGTGGATCACCAGCAGCTGTGGCAGTTTCCAGAATTATCAACCCATAAGAAACAAGGACAAAGTGAAAGGTTACTGGAACTCCAGCTAAATTTGGGGGAGAAAAGCAGGTCCAGCCAACTGCCCCCAGGGTAAGAAAGCAGCAGAAGCAACAGTCCCTGCAGCCATCTCCACGTGGCTGCTTCAGAGGTCATGGCCTACAGATTGCAGGGAGGCCAAGTGATCATTCAGAGGCTAAGTGCTCTTATCTTAAACTGCCTGGATCTGGATCATGGTCTTGGGTGGTGGTCCTAAGGTATGTGACCAGTAAGCCAAAGCTGGTGGGGGCTGCAGAGATGGCGGCCCCCCAATAGCTCTAGCAGCTGTGAAAACCCCAGCAATTTGGGACAAAGCTCTCCCCTCTGAAAGCAGAGTTCCCCAGAGCTAAAAAGTCAAGTAATTGACTGGCAACATGAGCAGCCAAAGGAAGCAAACCAAGCTCAGCAATCTAACTTTAGATTCCCTTTTTGGGGACATAAAGGATCAAAGCATGGATCAGGAGGAAGACAACACAGCCAGAACTCCTGCACCAAAAGCTTCCAAGAAAAATGTAAACTGGTTACAGGCCATAGAGGAGCTTAAGAAGGATTTTGAAAACCAAATAAGAGAAGTGAAGGAAAAATTGGAAGAGAAATGATAATGATACAAGAAAATCATGAAAAGAGAGTCAACAACCTGACTGA
>CM053589.1:83689285-83729815 GCA_028646515.1 Pseudochirops corinnae
GTTTTAATTTCCTCTTCATTGGAGGTAGATTCACCCTTTTCATTTTTGATCATCAAAATTTGGTTTTCTTCTTTCTTTTTTTATCATATTGACTAAAGTTCTATCAATTTTATTGGCTTTTTCATAATACCAGCTCTTAGATTTATTTATTAATTCAATAGTTTTCTTAAATTCAATTTTATTAATCTCTTCTTTGGTTTTCATTATTTCTAATTTAGTATTTAATTAGGGATTTTCAATTTGATCTTTTTCTAGCTTTTTCAGTTGCATGCCCAATTTATTGACCTCCATTTTCTCTATTTTATTTATGTATGCATTCAGGGATATAAAACTTCCCCCAAGAACTGCTTTTGCTGCATCCCACAAGTTTTGGTATGTTGTCCCATTATTGTCCTTCTCTCGAATGAAGTTACTGATTGTTTCTATAATTTCTTGTTTGACCCACTTATTCTTTAGGATCAGTCCTATTTCTTCTTGGTTCCATTTCTAGTGCCCTAGCCACTGTACCACCTAGATAGAAAGTCAACAGAGCTTGTTATTACTATCTGAAAATATTTAACTTTCTTCTTTTTGGTTAGTTGACTAACTGTCTTTATAATACTATAAATACTACTCTATTTTTGAAAAGAATTCTTGTAATTCTTCCCTTTTGCTAAATTATTTAGTGTTTTTTTATGCATAAGGACTTATTTGCAGTATATGTTATTTTTGTGCGCTAGTCATTCTTTGGTCTTGAGAATAACATATTTCAGTTTTTGCTTTGTTTTCTTGTAACCACAAAATAATTCTACATTATTCCGATTGGTTTTCTTAGAAACTGAAAGTTTTTCTTTGCTGTCTACACTATTTGTTTTTTTGATCTTATAGTCATGAAACTAGATCATTCAGTTTCTTCATGATTTAAAGTTGGCCCCTCTTTCTGTTGATCTTTCATGGACTCTTTCAATCTGAACTTTGCTATTTGTTTTCAGTATTTCTAAGAATTTTTTTCCATATGATTCGTGAAGTATGGTATTCAGGTTTCCTTTTTTATGGTGTTTTTTTCTGAAATATCTATAATCCATTATCTCTCTATATCCTGTCTTCAAGTTCAGTATTCATTTTTGATAGAATACTTTTACTATTCTTTAAAACAAAATGTGCTCCATGATTTTCTTTTCATCTCTGCATTTTCAAGTTCCAATTCTATCATTTTATTTTCCAGAGAATCTTCTGTTAAGTAGCATGAGTCTGTCTTTGGTTCTAAATTCACTAGTCTCTAGTAAGATTTTTTTTATTTCTCCCTTAAGAGACATAGTTTCTATTCTTATTTCTTTAACACTTTTCACTTAATTCTCTGATTGTTCTCTTAAACCATTCTAGAAGTTCTTGGAGTTGCTCCATTATGGTATCATTTAAACTTGAAGGATTTTTTTGTAAGAGTCATTGTCATCATCTTCAGAGCATGTCAACTCTTCTCCTCTTGTTGCAAAATATTTTTTCACTTAGGTGGCTCTTTTATTCAAATGATTGTTCATTTCTCCTCCTCAGTCACCTCTATCTATTTTATTCAGTCATTCAGCTGGTTTTTCCATGATATCCTTCCTGAAAATGTCTTTGCTCTCTATCCTTTTCTTACCAAAGGCCCTGTACAGCCTGTTCTTCCTTTTCTCAGTCTACCAGGGTTGGAAAAGGCCTGTCTCTGTCAGAGGCTAATTAGGCTATTGGCCACTGTAATGGGGCCTATTTTCCACCTTCATCAATCCAACTCATGGGCTCTATTGTCCTTCCTGCAACTTACCTTCTTTGTTACTTGGCTGGTCTCTATGGGCTGGTAGTGAAAGAGTTGGGGAAAGAGTCTTTCAGGGCTCTACTGAGAGGAGTGCTCTAAGAAGCTTTTGAATTGGGTCCCTTCTCCACCCTTTCTTCAACCCTTCTATTGGCTATTCACTTTTACCTGTGCTTTAATTCATTTTAATCAGTGCTGTATATTGGATCTCTCCCCTCCGCCACTTTCTCATTCCCAGTGATCTTCACACTCCTCCACAAACTTACCTTTCCTACCCTTTCTAGTCTTAGTCTTATGGTCTGATCCATAAGCTTAAAGTTGCCTTGGTAGTATTTTCCCCTGAAAAAATTCTAGCAGGGTTAACTCCAAAAATCACACAATTCTGAGGGCCTTAGGACTGCAGTGGGCCAGGATATGTAAGGAAGGGTGGGGAGAACAAAGTGCTGGAAGTACCTAGAGTAACATGCTTGTCAGTTGGTCTAAAGCTATTTTTCCTCTAAGAATTACCTTTTGGCACTTTCTTTCATTTAATTTCTTGTCGTTGTTGAGTTGTCTATATTTGGGGGATTTTTACTTGAATGACTTGTTATGGTAGGGGAAGAACTGCCCCTAGAAAACCTCCCACTTTGCCATCTTCCTAGGTTCCCCACCCCTGGAATAAAATACAAGTGCCTACAATGGAGAGCAGAAATTGGAAGTGGAGATGGAGAAATGACTCTGAAGAATAGATTGGGCATGGGGGTGTATCCAGAGAATGGAAGTTGTGACAGATTTTATCAGCTAAAATAGAATGTATATAACCAAAGGCTTACTGAAAGTGATATTTGAAGTCACTCATAAAAAATAAATTCAGTGATTCAGAATGTTACATTTCCATCACCTGTATCAGGTAACCCAGTTCAAGCCACTTTAGAATTCAGTCCATTCATTTTCCCCCCTTCTCTCTCTGAGTCAGATTTCCCCTACTTCCTTCTTTTCCCCTGAAGTGGTTACAACTCCCCAAAGAGCCTACTCACTGTATTTCCCCATTACTGATTGACTTGTCAATTCAAACAACCATTTAGACTAATTTTCCCCTGCCTTGTCCACTGCTTTGACTGAATGGATGGGGGTGTTGTTCCAGTGCTGTGTAGTTTTAAAAGCTCTTTGTGAGTGGCCCTGTGGTGAGGAGTGAGAGGAGCTAATTTCCTTTTGACCATTCATTTTTTAAAAAGCCATTTCTTAAATTTCCACCACTGCATTCCACCAAACAATAGCAAAAACATGACCATTAACTGACTGCGAAATCTTGTATCAGTTGCTTGCCTATTTGTCCTCTGAGTTACTAGTACACATTCACAGCTTCAGACATTCTGAGCCTCAAATTTTGTTCCTTAGAAAACATAACTGGTGATCACCACCAACAACAGCTCTTTGTGATGTTCTTATCATCATCTGTGACTGACTAATTTCTCAGCAACTGAACCTAATAAAGCATCAGTGGACTTTTCTTCCTCCTGACCTCTCTTTACCCACTAACCACAGGCTCTGATAACCAGCCTAAGGCCTTGGAGCATCTGTCTGTTGCCCTCCCGTGAACAAAGAGCTAATAATGGTAAGTTATTGGCATGGGTATGCTCTTGGGATGTCTGAAAAGCCCACTTAAAAGTGGCAGATGTCAGGGGAGAAAATTATGGAATTATAAAGTTTTATATTCTGTAGGGTCCCTTCAATTAACCTGTGAATAGACTGAGTCTCAGAAAGAGGTAGAGGATTATCCAAAGTCATATAACACTTAGTAAGTGCCAGTGCTGAGATGCTATATCAAGTCAGCCTCTAAGACTGGGGCTCTCTCCATCATCCTACACTCCCTTTCAATTTAATTTAGGCTTCCCCAGGATATCAAAGTCATTATTGTGGCTTTATCACATGTGCAAAAATATTATAACCAAACACTAAGAGGAAAGAAAGAAGGAAAAAAGAAAGAAAGAGAAAAAATGATTTTTAAAATGCTTACTATGAAGCAAAGAACCTTACTTACAAAGAACTATATTAAGCACTGCAGATATAAAAAGGAAAAAAGGATAAGAAAAAAGAAAAGACTAGTCTCTGCTTCTCAAGGAGCTCACATTCTAATGGGGAAGACAGCATGTATGGGAGGTTTCAGCTGCAAGTCAGATGGTAACGTCTCATAGTCTTTAGGGGACAGTGGCCAAACAGATACTAATGGTTCTTCTTTCATGTCATTTCCACTAATAAAATCTTATCAGTTTAGAAGAAATGTCAAACAAACAGAGTTGGGAAAATAAATCTCAGGGGCCAAAATGAGAGAGGAGAGGGTACCTTAGCATTGCGGAAAGGCTGAGCAGGTATGTAATAAAGATTCATGATTTCACATATAATCCTCATTTTCCGTTGTACTTTTTATATGGAAAAGTTTTCTCTGTCATTGTCATTCTTTGTCTCTCTTTTTCTATCTCTCTTAATTTTGGAATTTAAAAAAGTTTTTTTGGTTTTTTGTTTTTAAAGAAAAAGAGACAGAAGCCTAGTGAATAGAGTATAGACAGGAAAAACTAGGTTCCAGTCGATCTCTGACATTTGTTAGTTATTTCAATCTGATCAAGTCCCTGAAATTCTACATGCCTTAAGATTCAGGACTGGGTAGCTCTTGGAAGGAATCTCCAATTTTATAAAATAACATATCCTTTGAGTATTCTTACATAGAAACTGAAAGTAACCAGAGATCATGAAATAGAATTATTTGGCTTGAATCTGGTTATAAAATTTGACTTAGTAAATAAGTAAATCTAGGGGCTAAACCAAACTTTCTGTACAGAAAAAGTTAATACTAAAGATCTTGATTTATAGAGAGAATTGATTGTACCATAGGAGATGCTGACTCTGCAGAGTGTCATGAATTATTTTTCCCTCTTTGGGTAATTTCCATGCATTTGGGATGTTGTAGATAATGTTGTTGATATTGTGTGGAGAACACTTGTTTGATAACAAAGTTATTGAACACATAAGCCAATTCCTAATGGTTCCCTTTTACTCACATCTTAGCCAGACCTCTTTTCAGGTCTTTAAGCATCTGAAGAAGGCCCTCCTTATGTTGGGTGAATTTTCATGTTAGTCTTATGAGAGGATATGAGTAAGGTTCACAAAGGATGCATGAGAATGGGTAGTTTGAGATCTCTAGTACTGTAGGGAGTACCTCCATCAGTGGTATCACAAACCCATTGAATTATTGGAGTATGCCAGAGAGTAGGCAGGTACTCATTTATAGCCTTTTTTCATAACATGCCTGAGTAATTATTTTGCATCGCTATGACCATATAATACAGTGGTTGTTTCTACCTTTTTAACATTTCTGTTACAAGTCCCCTTCTCTTCACTGACATCGCCACTACTTTGGTTCAGGACCTCATCACTTCATGCCTGGACTAAATAATCTACTGGTGGGTCTGCCTGCCTCAATTTTCCCCACACTTCAGTCCATCTTCCACTCAGCTGTCAAAGTGATCTTCCTAAAGAGCAGGTCAGACCACATCATCCCCACCCCCTACTAATTCCATTTGATAAACTGGCCCCTCATCATGTCCTGGATCGTATACAAAGTCCTGCTTGGCATCCAAAGCCCTTCATGCCCTAGCTTCCTCATACTTTTCCCACTCTCTTACGTCTAACTCCTCACTATAGTGACATTGGAGTCTTTGTTCCATTTCCCTTCTCCTCTCTATCTCCCACCTTCTAGAAAAACCCTTTCCTGGTTCCTCTTATTGGTAATGCCATCCCTCTGAGATTATCTCCAATTTATCCTGTATACAACTTATCTGCACATCACTGTTCACATGTTATTTCTCCCATTAGATTTTGTGAACTTTGAAAAAAGGATTGGTTTGGGTTTTTTTTTTTTTTGTATTCCTAGCACTGCCTAGTGCATAGTATATACTTATTAAATGCCTGCTGATTTGATTTGGCATGGTGATATACCAAGGACACCATAGATAACCTAATAAGCATTTATATCAGTCTGTATGGTTCACTATTATGGCAGAATAAATAGATCAATAAAAAAGAAAAAAGGAAAGAAAGGCTGAACAGCCAAAAAAAATTTGTGTTCCTAGGCTTCTGTGCTACTCTTCAGAGAGATGCTGCTCTCTGAATGTCATTTGGCTGCTGGATCCCATCCCAAAAGGAGGTGCCCTGCAAAGACATCCAAGGTTCCCTGAGTGGATTTGGATGATCTTTGTGACCTCTTTGACTCCAGGGCCCCTTAAAAAACATTAAAGATATTACCCATTCTGCAATGAAGTAACCATAGGCTCTTCTCAGGTCCTGGGGCTTGTATTTGCTTTCTCTCCCACATAAGAAGTTTATTCCTTGTTTTTTAGTGCAGTACTGTGATGACATTTATGATGTATAGCAAAGCAAGAATTATCTTTAAGAGCAGAGGAAAGACAAAATAGTGTTGGTCTGATAAGATAAAAGCAGCAAAAGATAAAAACCATTTATTAAGGGGGAAAGATGACTTTGCCAAACAGTAGCAATAGCATTCATCCACTTCATAGAAGGGAGAGATGCAAAGAAAGGAAGCAAAATTCCAGGTGTGTGTTTATCTGCTTCTTTTCCTGCATGAAAACAGCTTGAGGAAATAATCAAAAGTAGTGGAAGGTGCTGACTTTCATTCATCTGTATCATACAAAAGCATTGTAACAGGTGTAGAGTGGGTAAGTCTTGGAGTCAGGAGCCCTGGATTCTAATTCTGGCACTTAGCAAATGTATTAACTTTGAAAAAGCCCCTGACCTCTCTTAGGCTCAGCTTCCTTACCAGAAGAATGGAAATACTCACATCTGCACCACTAAAGTGTTTTGTGACTTGTCCAAATCAAATGTTTTATCTTTGATACCACACTGTCTCTTATATGAAGGATCTGATTTTATCACTAATCTGGGAGAGAAACCCACTCCGCCAACACAGGTCACACCGTCTGCAATTTAGTAGATTGATCCTAGAGTTGCCGAGATTCACACGGCTGTTATCAAGGGTAGGATTTGAACCCAGCTCTTTCCAACTACAAACCCAGCATTCTAACACGCCAAGCTACCTCTTATGAAAAATAGCCCAAAGAACTGTAGAGCTACTTGTAACCTATAAGGAACCATACACAGTAAGTAATGACATTCAGTTAGTCATGTGGCTGATTTTGTAAAAGGTCTTTGGAGGGCTGTGCCAAAGATGATTGGCCACTGAGTCAGGAAGAGCAACCCACTCAGCATGCTTTAATAGGAGTCATTCTGTCCTCTCATGCTTTCTTCCCATCAGGCAAGCATTTGTACCCGTTGAGATCTCCCTGGGCTTTTCAGTGAGGAAAAGGACAGGGGAATAAACTCTTTTTCTCCAGCAGCCATGGCAGCTACTTAGAGTCAATTATCCTTCATTTTTTTCACATACATCTCACTCTTTCGAGTCTCACTGATACCCTATTTCTACCCTTTATCATCTCGTGATTAGATTATTATAGTATTTCCCAAAGCTTATTTTCCAGTACAGGCATACCTTGCATAATGTCATGGTGACCCAAGTAATTTCAAAATGTAACACCTTCCCTAGAGTCATTGTCTTTGAGATAGGGAGAAACTGAATCTTTCTTTTAAAATGTATACACGTTAGCTGGCAATTCTCCCCACCTTCGTGATATCTTGAGAGGGTTACAATAATACAGTTGTCCCTTCCACATCATGACTTCTCCTATCATGGTTTCAATATATCATGGAGTCGGCATAAGAAATTACATAGGAATTTTGCAGGAGCCACAGATGACATACAAAGCCCAGCAGCATTACAGAAAAAGTTTAGAAACTCAGAAATACATAAAATATATGTGTATTATTGTATAATATCAACATATTTTATCTTTTCATACCATAATAATTCAGACTTCTTCTGTGGTACAAAGGGAGGGCCAAAAAGTTTTACATAGATTTTCCAGATCCCAGTTCTTCCATGCCCCTAACCCCCATGATGTGGAAGGGATAACTGTAATACCTTTAATACATTATCACCAAAATCCAAGCAAAATTGGTATTATATACATTTCCTCACTAGGAATTAGTCCCCCGTTTCAATGAAACTACAGGTCTGGTCTAGAACCAAAACAATACAAACCCCACTATAATATTGCTCTCATTTTTATAAAACTATCAGATTCTGACAGGCTCTGGCTCAGCTCTGTTCTATACCTTTGGAATAAAGTATTCCATATACATGTTATTTTCATTGATATTAGTCTTAGTACGTGTGTTACACTTCCCTCCTGTCTCCTTCCTCTCCCATCCACCCAACATGTGACTGCTAAATGCTTCTTCCCCAGATACCATTCCCAAGTATGTGACCACCAGGAAGAATGGCTGCCCACAGAGGTGATCATTTTCTCTTTCAGAGTATAGCTTCCTTGTCATCTTTCCCACTGCCTTTTGCTAGGGAAGGTTTGGAATAATGAGATGTCTTCTACTATGGACATAGTTCTGAGTTGCTGCTGGTGTATCAGTACACTTACAGGCTACACAACTTTGCCATCCTGTGGGTTAACTTGCCACTCTGCTGCCAGGATGACTCCTCCTTGCCTGTGAAGTCCTGAGCTATACTGAGAGGCATGCTTCTGTGAGGAGAATACTGTCTGAAATACCATAGTGAACGACAAAGCTATTGAAGTGGGTAGGAATTCATTTGCCCTTGCTCTTAAAGTACCCCCAAGAATACAGAGTTGCCCTAGTTCCCAGCGTTTCTGTCTTTTTGATGTGACTGGCTCTGTTCTCTGCTATTCTCACAACTCTCAGAAGGTCTGCTGCTCACCTCTCCTCTCACTGCTTCTAATCCCTCCCATTGCTCTTGCTGTCCAGAAGCTCTGCTAGTCACTGCCTTCTTTTTTCTCCTCTTCTCTTTCTTTGTTCTATCTTTCTTACCACCCCACCCCAATCCCTTGTCTTTTTCTCTCTCTATCGACTCTTGGTTTCTTCCTTGCTTTGTAACCAAAGCAACCATAGGATTCAATTTTTATAAGTCATTGTAGGCCCATGAGACAACATCTTTACTAATATATCACATCATGTTGTACATAATCATCATGCCTTCATCTCCTCTAGTCATTGCTTGAGAGGATCTAAAAAAT
Organism: Pseudochirops corinnae; assembly: GCA_028646515.1. Lineage (NCBI taxonomy): Eukaryota > Metazoa > Chordata > Mammalia > Diprotodontia > Pseudocheiridae > Pseudochirops > Pseudochirops corinnae. The sequence goes on from CM053589.1 coordinate 83,698,205, forward strand.
GTTAGAAGCTTTACTTTGAGATAGTTGGGCATTGAAATACTATATGTACTTGATTATATAGTTCTAACAGGTTTTATTTTTCTTTCTCATTGGGTGGGTTTCTTACTTTCTCATTGGGTAGGGAAAGAAAGATTGAAGGAAGAGAATTTGAACTAAAAATAAAATAAAATTGAATTTTTTTAAAAAAGTAAATATTATGTTCATACAGTATATAGGCTCTTTAGTAAGTGCTGGCTTTATGAATGAATTCTCATAGTTCAAGAAGAGCTGAATTTGGAGCCACAGAACTGAGTTTGAATACCAACTTTGACCCAAGGTCTGTGTGACCTTGGGTAAGTCACTTAACCTTTTGAAGTTTCACTTTCTTCGCCTGTGAAATAATAGATTAGACCAGATGACATACAAGTCTCCTTCCAACACTAGTTTTAGGACACCATGAAAGCAATAGAGTGATAGTTATGCTTACTACAAAAAAAAGCAATCCAGTTACAATTCCACTTTCTAGTAACATCTCATAAGATCTGTGATTTGGACTAGAAATACTACTAAGGACATAATTATCTACTAATTCACTTCAGTGAACACTTATGAGCACCTTGTATGCATGGAAGACTGTAGTAGCCACTCAGGGAGATACAAAAAAGAATATATCAGATCTTAGAATTTAGAGCTATAGTGGACCTCAGGGAGTCACCTGGTCTAACCTCCTCATCTTAAAGAAACTGAGGCCCAAAGAGAGTCCATGATTTACTCAAAGTCATTAAGGTCATAAGTGGCAGAGTCATCTGATTTCAAGTCCCCTGCTCTTTCCATTGTACCACAATCTTCACATGACATTTATTTTAATTTAATTTATACCCATTATATTGTAAACTCCTTGAGGGCAGAGTGTATCCCTCTTTTTCTTATTTAAATCTCCAGCACTGGATGAGTATTGCCATTTTCTATGGACTCTGATATGAAGCCCATTTTCTTCCCTTAGACTACTGTTTTTAGCCTTGTGAGTTTGTGTGCTTGTAAGGAAAGCTAGTGAGTATATCCCCACTCTGTTTTGGAAGATGCGTGTGTGTGTGTCTGTTTATGTGAATAATATGGAAGTACCCTGATTATCTGGATGGGGGCAGTGAGTAAAAGAAGTGAAAAGTCCTGCAAAGCATGCCTGCAGCCCATAATTTCAATAATAATATTATATCAGAACTAGACATCACATTTTTGCCACTTTCTGATCCTTCCATGTTTGAGGAAATTCTAGTTTGTCATGCCTTCAGTATGATGGATTGTGTTTGGTTTTCAGTGATCAAAAACATTTATTAATGTGCCAGGCACTGTGCTAATCACTGGGGACAGAAAAGATAGCACTTTTCCTCAATGAGCAGACAGTAATGGAAATGTATATCTGAAACATTAGCCTATAAAGGGTGTGTGGTTGTAAGTAGTTCATCCTTCATTCTTGAAAGAGGACCATGACATCAGGGAGATGATGACATGACTTCAATTGACTTTGATTTGAGGGAGGGAGGGCTGTGCTAAGTCACCAACCTCATTTTCTCCTCCAGAACCATCTGGGTTCAGTGGCCAGATATCCATCAGGACCACAGGAGATGGCCCAAGATAAGGCAAAAGATCTTCTAGTAGATGTTTCTCATAATAATACATTGGCCAACCCTCTTCCCTCCAAGAAAAACCTCTTGTCACCTCCATTTCTGTAGTAGACCAGGAATGGATGGAGAAATCAAATATTTTCACACGTATATACTCCTTACATTGGTAATCCCTTAGAAGTCACTTAAGGAGTCCCTTTTCTAAATGTAGTGAATTCATTAAGCCTTTAGCCTGCTTATTTATGCTATCTTTTACCATATTTGATAATGGCATGGCAGCAGAAAAAAGTTATTTTCTTTATCCCAAAAATATCCACAAGGCCCCAGCTTCGATTTCTAGGATTCTTTCTTTTGTTCTTACTGACATGATTCTTTTTTTAGTGGTTTCTTTAAAGAAAAAGAAGTCTTGGACTATAGTGAAAATATTTTGTGTATTTTGAGATAAAGTTGAATAAACTCAGTTTTCAAACTTTTCAGAGCCTTTTCTCCAGGAATTCTCAATCAAATCTCTAGTGATACTATCTAGCTGAGTCTACATAAGCCATGGGGAATGGAGATTTGAACAATCATTGTAAATAGGCAATCTAGGGTAGTCAGCCCCCAAATGGAGAGGTAGCATGGTGCCATTGAAAAAGTTCTAGACTTGGAGTTAAAGGATCTAGATTCAAACAACATCTCTGCCATCAATTACATATATGACCTAACACAAATCACCTTTCTTCTCTTGGCCTCATTTTTTTTCACCTATAAAATGGAGGAGGATGGGTGGGTTATAGATTTAGAAGCCAACTGATACAACCCCCTATCTTGCAGATGAGGAATGGAATTCAGCCAAGAGAGTGATTTGTCCAAGGCTACCCAAATGATACTAAACAGAGAGAGAATTTGAACCCAACTTCACTGACTCCAAATACAGCACCATAAATGATATCTGGGTTCTTTCCAGCTTTAAATGCTGTAGTCTTCTTGTTTCTTTATAAAAGGATTTGGCCCTATTATCTATATCATTCTTTCAAATCTCTACTTTGTAAATGCCCCCAGGATGTTAAAGGGAATGACTAACTTTAGTTAGCAAGTAGTTAACCTTTTAACAAAAATTCAGCTGAGAAACATGAAGAAAATTGGAACTGCATGTGCTTGTTTACATTCAGTGTTGAACTTGAGCTCTTCAAATAGACTCTCATCCTCCTCCCTTGCCCTCTCTGCTGAACTATCTTTAGCATGAATTACTTATTATTCATTTTGCAAACATTTGTGGAAACAATGACCTCAGCAGTATGGGCAAAATCAGAGACTGAGAGTCTTTGGAGTGGGAAGGGGGACTCAGAGGGTCAAATCAGTTTGATTCTTTAGAGAAAATGGTGCCAGATGGACTCATTTAGCTAACTTGAAAAACCTCAGTTGCCCAGAAATAAACTTGCATCTCAACCACATCCACTCATCCATAAAACTTTGGAGGTGATATTGCTTTCTGGAAAGTTAAAGGGAGTAATTGAATATAACAGGATAATTGTCAGTTGTTTCCCATGGTTTTGGACTGTTTTAGCATAAAAGAATACCTTAGCTTTGGATAGTTTTCAGTTTTGAAAAAGCTTTCTTATATGCTATCTCATTAGATTCTCACCAAAAAAACCCCAGCAAAACCCATAATTATTATCCTCATTTCACCCATGAGAAAAACAAAATCCAAAAAGTTTAGATGACTTGTTCCAGGTCCCTTAAGTATGGTAAAGCCTGGGTAATAACCAGAGGTATGTATAACTATCACAGAGTAAGTGGAACTTTTGCCCCAGGATGTTGTCATCCAGGGTACTGCGATTTCTGCAGTGGAAAGGTAGTGGAGGTGTTCTTCCTTCATGTGTCTGTAAGAGGGTTCCATCCCTATACTTCTAGGCCAGCAGTTCTCAACCTTTGGGTCGCAACCCCTTTGGGGGTCAAACAACCCTTTCACAGGGGTCGCCTAAGACCATCGGAAAACACATGTTTCCCGATGGTCTTAGGAACCGAGACACCATTCCTGTATCTATCTCCAGGCAGGTCGGCCTACATGCAGATACGCCTACATGTGAGTATTAAAGGTTCGTGGCATTAGGAAGGTTGAGAACCACTGTTCTAGGCTTTCACAATTCTTGGGTTACAGAAACCACCCCTCCCCCAGTTCTCAAGGAGGGGGAGGTTACAAGGGCCAGACCACTGCCCTCTACTGAATGATTACTCCCCACAACTGTTTTTAAACCCCATGTGAAAAATTCTTTGTTAAACTTCTAGGTCAGGTCTTCTGAATTTTTTAGTCTAGTGTTCTTTTCATCTGTCATACTGAGCCCTTGTTTATCTCATACATTACAGAATTATAGACACTTGGATATGTTATTCTGAAAAACAAGGATTTGAAGTTCATTATGCCATTGTAGAAATAAAATTTATGCTTAGACTATACACATAACAAGATCCCCAAAACAGAAGGGAAACTAATATAGCACAATCTTCCCATTTGGAAAGTTCCAGAATCTGCTTCTCTAAATTTATTTTCCTAGTAACCTTTGCAAAGCTTCTAATCATAATTTCATTCTTTCTTTCATGGTCAGTATAAATCACTGGATAGCTTCCTAGCTATTCTCCAGGGTTTCAAGTCCATATAAAATGCTTTAGACATTAAAATGACTATAATTTGTGAGTGATAAAAAATGTGCTCTTGATAGATTTCCCCCTCAAAACCTCTAAAACCACCTATTAGTGTCTGGGCCATTACTTGACGCTCATTTGTCTTACTTTGCATTTGAAGATGTCACTGTTCACAGTAAAAATCTCTATTGGCCATCCCTCTATGAACAACGCTAACACTGCAGTTACTAATTGGTAGCAATAATTTATAAGCCACAGTCATCTTCTTCCTGTCTTAATCACCAAAGACATACATGCACATAGAGGAAACCTCAAGAAATCTAATGACAATTATAGAGGTAACATGATGCAGTAGCAGAAGCAGTAGTAAAATGTAGCTAATAAAGTCATTGATGAGCATTTGTTAAGCACCTGTTATGGGTCAGTTAGATGGCACAGTGGATAGAAAGCTGGACCTGGAGTTGGAAACTCATCTTTCCAAGTACAAATCTAGCCTCAGACACTTAACTTGCTATGTTACCTCGAGTCCATAAACCTGTTTTAAAAATATTTTAACTCTTGTGTTTCGCTATAATTGGTTTCCTTTTTTTAGTTTAGTTCTTTGCATTTTGTTTTATGCATTTAAAAACTTTATGATGGGAAGGCTTCATAGGCTTCACCAACCTGCCAAAAGGGTCCATGATACAAAACAGATTAAGAATCCTTGGACTAGCTGATCTCTGAGATACCTCCCTGCTCTAGGTCCTAGGGTCCTAAGTCTAAGGTCACTGACAGAAACCCTTTATGTATTTTGAACAAAAGCCAAATCTCTTCCCACTCCTGAACAAATGCTAATGTTATCACGTACCAAAGAAAGAGAGCAAATGGAAGAAACAAATAATACCCTAGTTAGACTCATCTTCATGTTCCCACCAACCCAATAAGTAAGGAATCAGTGATCCCCTTTCTTTCTGAAATTTTATTCGGAAACCAAATGAAAGACATTGCAGCTTTAAGAGAGTGGGCATTGGCCAAGATCCTCCTCCCAGATGCAAAATCATTGTCTCACACTAAAACAAGATGTGTTGCCCTGTGCACAAAGAAATGATGCCACTAACTTTCAGTCAGTAGACCACACACTTACAATTTATTTTCTAGTTATGATAATGAGTCATCTATCCTCCTTTTCTTGGATCTCTTTTAGCATTCAAACTGAGTCACATAAATGGAGTGATGTAATTCCCTTCCAACTAAATAAAAATTGGGTTTGTTCTCTTCAGGTGCTCCCAGATCCTAAACTAATAATCAATCTTCTGCCTTGATTTCAAACCCAGATTTTTAAACTCAAACCTGAGCTGGAGTTTTAGTACTAAAATAGAAAGAGACTCCAACCTCCATTTTTGTTCAGTTTTTTTTTTAGTCATGTCTGACTCTTCATGACCCCATTTAGGTTTTCTTGACAAAGATACTGAAGTAGTTTGCCATTTCTTTCTCCAGATCATTTTACAGATGAAAGAAACTGAGGCAAACAGGGTTAAGTGACTTGCCCAGGGTCACACAGCTAAAATGTTTTTGAGGCTGGATTTGAACTCTGAAAGATGAGTCTTACTGACTCCACGCCCAGAACTCTATGCACTGTGCCTCCTTTCAACATCCACTAAAGGGATTGTAGAAAAATTACTGCTTTAGCTGGATGCCTATGTCAATGATATCTGAGTCTAAGGTCTAACTGATGATTAAGGACGGGATAGAGCAGGCTGTGGATACACATCAGCATAGGGGAGGCAAAGTCAAGAAACTATTATAAAACACCAAAGCTTTAGGGAAATAGGTTGAGTCAAATAGTCAGCTTCCTCAGCATTATTAAATATCTTTCTTCCTAATTCAGATATGATTTTATAGTCTGAATCTCCACTCTTGCTGGCAGTTTTTCTACTTGTTTTACAAATTAGTATTTGAAACCCTAAGAGGCTTAGTTTTATACAGGGCTCCCAGTTTAGACCTTTCCTCCTCTGCCTTTGTATCATATGTTTTCTCATTCACCAAAATATGTCATTCCTGACCTTGACAAGATATGACAAATGGGAGCAACACCCAAAAAAAAGGGCTTATGTGCTTGGTCAAAGTTTGGAGGGAAAGGAAATGAAGGCATTAATTCACATAACAATTTGACATTGAAATTAATCAAATAAAGATCAGAAGTAATATGGGAGGGAGATAAAATAATAGGAAACATCAACATGCCATTATCAGAATGTGGCAAGAAAGGTTTAACAATTTTAAAATCACAGATATTGACAGAAATATGATCGTACAGATAATAAGTGATAGAAGCAGGATTCAAGCTTAGATTCTCTGACTCCAAAGTTAGCTTTCTTACTGCCAGACCATATCACCTCCTTGAAAGAGAAAAATATCCAGGAAAGAGAAGGCAACAAAGCCAATGTCCAATGATAGAGATGCCAAGGAGCATTAGTGCAGGGGGAAAGACTATCAAATCTGGCCATTTGGAGAGAGTAGTAGTTAGTAGAGAGAGATCTTTGGAGCCAGAAAGGTCTGGGTTCAAGTCCTGCATCTGACATAGACTGGCTGTATGAAGTAGGCAAGTTATTTAAGTCTATAAGAAACTAAACTCCCAAGAAAGAGGACCTAGAGAAGGAAAGAACAAACCACTCTAATATCTTTGCCAAGAAAACCCCAAATGAGGTTATGAAGAATCAGATATAACTGAAAATGACTCAACAACAAAATTGTTAAATGAGATAACATGTAAACTGCTTTACAAACCTTAAAGTACTATATGTTAGTTAATAATTTTTGGTAGTAGTAGTAATAGCAGTAATAAAATGGAAAAGGTGTGCTCGATGACCTCCGAGATCCCTTCTACTTCTAAACAAATGATCCTACATTTTTGTCTCTGTATCACCAGGCCTGGTACAGTGTCTTCCACTTCGTAGGAGATTAATAAACATTTGCTAAATTGAATTGAGTGATGATTGTCATATAGCAGGGGAAGCCCAGTTGCAGCTAAATGGCATCAAGCTGTAACAGACCTAGTTGATGAGACCACAATTAAATCTTAAAATCCTAGAATTTCAAGGTTTTAGCATCTCCCTGATAACCTGCACACTTCTTCCTAATTTCCATTACCTTAACAGCTGCCATTCATGAATAGGGACCCGCCCTTCCTCTGAGGGAGCCCCAGGGAGCCACAGGCCCCAAAAACCCCAGAACCCAATGAAAGCTGTCTTCCTTGACAGATTGGTCTCAAGATGAACAGAGGCTTTCTTTCCAGAGCTCTCCCTAAAATCCATTCAGCCAACAAATATTCCCAGCCTGACCTTGCTTTCAAAGTGTTAATGTTCACATATGAGTGACACATGGTGTGCTCAGGACATTGACCTGTCAGAAAGCAATGAAAAGGATGGAAGGGCTGGGAAACAGCTCCCAAGAGAGAAAGGAACTGAACTTATTTAGTTCGAAGAAAAGAAAGCTGAGAGGATAGACTTAATAACTGGCTCCAGATGCCGTGAAGGATGGGAATGAGCAGCTGGTTTTCATTACTCCTGATGACAGGCAAAGAGAGAATAGGTCTGAATTTATGGGGGGATTTGGGTTAGACAATCAGAAGGCCTTCCTAACTCTCACGATTGTGATCTTAAAAGGATCATAGCTTTAAAACCGAAGGGGACCTCAGAGGTCATGTCGTCAGACCATTTTACAGATGAGGAAGCTGAGACCTAGTCGGGGTTAAGTGACTTATCCAATGTCACTCGAGAAGCAGGTGGCAATGCCAGGGTCCAAGCCCTGCTTCTCTGACTCCAAAATTCAAACATCAAAACACTCTTTGCACTATGTCACACTGTCTCGGCACTCTTAATACAACCTGCAAGGGTTTGACTTAACTTAATTTTACACCCAGCTAGTTGTGCCTTCCTAGGCAAAAAAAGAAATAAACCTTTATAAAGACAGCTAGCTAGGAGCAGAAGAGATAGGCAATGAACAAACAGCTCTCAGCTGTCCTGTTTAGTGAGCTAGGGAATGCCATTGACTGGGCATGCCCCCCACTCTTTGTCTTTTACTCCACTGACTGGAGTTTTCCTCCTGTTGTCTCCCAACCCCAAAGCCACAACTAGAATTTTTTGTACCTGTGTCCAGAACCACAACTAATGAAGTAACTGAGGCATCCTCATGTATTTGGTGGGAGAGATTCAAGGGATTTGATATGAACAATGCTCAGGAGACAAAAGCCACAAGAAGGTGATTTGGAAGAGATTGCCCCCCAAACCCAACTCTCAGAAAGGGGATCTTCCTATTTTAACAAATTATTTTTCATAACTAGGTGGTAAAGTCAGTTGTTTCTTCATACTTGACTGCCAAGATGCCTGATTATTGGGGGTGGGGGGGCCTTGGGAAGTGGTCATCTTTTTAGAGGTAGCTAGGTGGCACAGTGAATAGCGCTCTGAACCTGGAATCAGAAAAGACCCAAGTTCAAATTCAGTTATCTGGCACTTACTAGCTGTGTGATACTGGGCAAGTCACCTAACTTCAGATTCCTCTTCTGTAAAACTGGAATAATAATAACACCTAACTAACCGGGTTATTGTGAGGATCAAATGAGATAATATTTGTAAAGCACTTAGCACAGTGTCGGCACATAGTAGGCACTTAATAAATGCTTGATCCCTTTCCTCCCTCTTCCAACTAGATTTAGCCCTGCCTGTCCTGGGGACTATATGACCTCGTAGCTGAAAACTGCACGCACTGGCCTTCCCTCCTGAATTCATCTCAGGTACCTGAATTCCCAGTTATGGATCTTGTTACCCTCATCCTTTCTCCTGTCCACATCCATTTTTTTAAAATGCTATAATGTCCAATACACATATCAGCATGTATGGGTCTTGATTATTACCTTTCTCAAGCACCTTTACATTTTTGGCTTTCTCTCTAATTGTGAAAAGAAGACTTTACCTCCTCTAAAAGGAATTTCCATTGTCAGGAGGTAAAAAGTCATTTGGGAGGGAGTGGGGCTTGAACCACCTGACAAGAAGGTAGAGAGTTGGGTGGGTAGAGATCTCTATCTTTTGCCTCTGAATTCAGAACCTGGAGCTCCTTACTTGAGTTCTTTCTCCATTTTTTAATAAGCCCTTTCACCCACCATTAGGCTTTTTATCTCTGCTAATTTGACGCAAAGGGTAGCTGTGCTTTGCCAAGTGTCTTTTTCAACCTCTCAGTACCCTCTTGTCCTAAGCTTTCAGTGACATCTCCAATGCTCATTGGGGTAGGTCAGTGTTTTTAACGACCTCTCAAGTTCTTCCTAACTAATGCCAGAAATTTGCAGCAGTTCCCTTTGTAAAGCTGACTAAACACATAGTAGGATTTTTCAGTTTTCCCTTTTCTTCAACCCATCCCCCACTCGGCCACCAAAGAGATTTCCCTAATGTACAAATCTGACCATGTCATCTGCACCGCCCCCCCCCCACACACACACACACACTCTTAATAAACTCCAGTGACTCCCTGGCACGTCTGAGATCAAGTACAGAATGCTCCGTTTGGCTTTCAAAGCCCTTCCTAATCCAATCCTCTTCTGCATTTCCAATCTTCTTATACCATATTCCCTAACATTCCCTTCCGTTGAGGGACACGGGCCTCCTGTCTGTTCTTCAAACATGACACTCCATCTCCCAGCAGTGGGCATTTTTTCTGGCTGCCCCCCCTACCTAGAATCTCTACTTACTGGCTATTCTGGCTTCCTTCAATTCTTAACTAAAATTTCATCCCTTACAAGAAGTCCTTCCCAACTGCTCTTAAACCTAGGGCCTTTTCTCTCTTATTTATTTCCTATTTATCCTGTATAGAATTTGTCTGTACATGTTTCTTTGGGGTTTGTGTTTTTTTTGGTCTTCATTAGATCGTGAGCTTCTAGAGATCAGGGATCATCTTTTGTCTTTTTAAAAAGAAATTCCCAGCATTCAGCACAGTGCCTAGCACATAGTAGGCATTTAATAAATGCTTATTAACTGACTGACCAACAGGAGGTTGTATTTGTATATTCAGAAAAAAAGGAAAAAGAGAAGGGAAGGGATGGAAGGAGTGGGGGAGAGAGAGAGAGAGAATTTATTAAATATTTAATAGTTTATTATGAGCCAGGTACTGTATTAACCCCACTAGAGATGAAAATATGAATTAATAGGACAGTCCCTATCTTCAAAGAGCTTACATTCTAGTAAGAAAGATAACATATAAAAGGGGAATGGGGACCTGAAAGAGGGATAGAGAGAAAGGGTACCTGTGCCTGGGCAATACAGCTAGCAAGGAACAGAAGGCAATTCCAGAGAGAATCCAGGTGTAATTGTGTATAAGGTGCTCAAGTTAGGAAAAACTGGGTCTGAATTCTATTTCAGAAACTTACAAATTATCTGATCCTGCGAAAGTCACTTAATTTCCTCCATTCTCAATTTCCTTATCTGTAAATCTGGGACAGTAATACTTATAGCACCTAACAGAGTTGTGAGCAAAATAGTTAGTACCCGTTTTTATTCTATATTAATGTGAGCTCTGAACATAGTATTAGTAGAAAGAACTCTGACTCTTGAGTCAGAGAACCTGGGTTCAAATCCTACCTCTTACGAGGGAGGAATATATATAACCTTGGACAAATCACTTATCTGTAAAATAAGGGTATTTGACTAAGTGACCTGTGATATTCCTTTCAGCTCTAAATCTATAATACTACAATTCCAGGCAGCTAAGTTATTTGTCCAAAGGGTCACATATATAATTGACTCTCTTGTCCAGTTGCCTTTTAACAGTCTTTTTAACACCAATAATAGTTAGCATTTATATAGCATTTTAAGGTTTATAAAGCATACTTTGCCTATGTTATCTTAGCTGATCCTCACAACAACTCTGCAAAACTGATGTTATTTTTTTTTTGCATTAAGAGTATTCTTTAATGAATATTATTTTCACACTGTTTTTATAATCTTGTAACAGAACCCTCAGAGTCTTGCTTTTCTTTAATGGCATTAAATGCTTGAGTAAAAACATTTATGAGTACCCCACCAGCCTGAGAGTGCTAGGGTAGCTTTTGCGCATCCCCATGCATTTTTCCTGGTCTAAAGAGAGAATTTGATTTGACAGACAGGTCATGTTCTAATGTAGCTTTGGCATGGACCAGTGCTTGTAGGGTGTCCTCAGCATCTCTCAGTCGCTGCTGCAGACTCTGGATTGTGTCATCAGTTTCATGAACCTCATTAACAAGGCAGCGAAAAGATTCAAAGATTGTTGCTCCTTTCTGGTTGATCCGTAGCTGGGCTGTTTATTGGCACAGTTCTACATTTGGTCTTCTTGTATGCTCATCCAGTCTAGTATGTGCCACCTTCAAAGGTGCTCCTTTGTCCCGAATGGCTTTTTGAATTGCTTCTATGGTCATTTCAGATTGGAAGATTTCTTGTAGTGTCTTTGCTAAATGCATCTGAATCTTATTTTTGGCATCTCCTGTCTCAGAAATATGATTGGTGAAAGCAACATTGACTGCATTGAACTGATTCCACATCTCATTTGCAGTCACAACCAACAGGTTTTCAATATCATTTCTCAATTGGTCAGAAGCTGCCCTTTCACTCTGAGAACGCAGAATGTTGTCATCAGTAAACTTGGCCCATGATTCTGGCACTGAGATCGTAGCATCAACACGTTCCACACCTCTATAGTAACTTATACCATCAGAGGTATTTCACAGGTGGTGACACTTATCGTCAATCCAGAAGGCTGTCTGTTTATCACTTAGATCCTTCTCAAGTTCATGTTGGGCAGCTCTGTTAGCTCCAAGTTGAGCAATAGCCTTGTCCAGATGTTGCCTCACTCTTTCTTGACAATGTTTTACAACATCAACTTCTGTCAAGAGTTGTTTTTCCACCTCATCATGAACAAGATCAATGCCCATCCTTTTCTCTCTATGAAATAAACATTCTTGATCTGCCTGAAGAGGTGGTTCTGTTTCAGTCAAAGCTCTCTCCAACCTTTTCTTAACATCTGTAAGAACATTCATTTCTCCAATCATCTCATCCAACTCATGAATGATTTCTGATTTCCAAAATCCGATATCGTTGACTCTTTCTCCTAAGTCTTTGGTGGTATCTGATTGGGTATTCCTAGTTTGTTGATCTTTGTCTTGAATCATCCGAGATGTATCTACTCTTAGTCTTTCTGCATTATGTCTGGAACTTTCAGACTCTTTGTAATTTGTTAGGTTGGATCTGTAGCAATCATCTGGTGTATATCTTGTGAAAAGTGCTGTTCTATTAGAAACAAAGGGAAGCATCCTGTTCCCACATAATTCCTCAGCTCCTCTGGATAATGGAGCTAAGGTAGGTGAACAGGATGCTACTTTATAATATGTGCTTGGCCTCCATGGAAGACTCAAGCTATGAGTCAAGGAGTAGTGTGGAAATAGATTCTTATAACTTGATACCATGGTACTGATGGCTGGTAGAAAGTTGGGAGGAACTGGGCTAGGGCGAGCATATGTTGCTGTTAAGGTAGATCCTGAAAGCTCCATGCTGTAAAAATTGTTGCTTAAGTCTGTCCTGAAATATCCGGATAGGTTATCTCAATATCTTAATTATAATATAGTAGTGTAGGTCTTCTCTTTGCTACTTCACCTAGTCTCCCCCTTTGTGATCACAGGCTGTGCGGGGCATTCAACTGCCAACCTCACACAACACTCACGGGGAGCCGATTGGTCAAAGGAGAAAAGCAAAACTGATGTTATTATCATTACTTTACAGCTGAGGAAATTGAGGTAAGCAAAGGTCAAGTGACTTGGCCAAGGTCACACAGCTAGCATGTATCTGAGGCTGGATTTGAACTCAGAGCTTCCTGATTCGGAGTCCTCCACTTTGTCATTAACCCTACCTGTGTTTTTATTTGGGGTTAAAACAGATAATGGACCATAAAATTCAGCTTTACAAATTTAGGGAAACCTGCAAGATCCATAGGATCACCAGAAAACTGACTGAGCTTTCTCCAGTCCTTGAGAAATTGTTCCTGTTTTGCAAATCACAGTTCTCTATAAACAGAATGAATTTTTAACCAATTGGTAGCATTTAAAATAATACCAAAAGAAGAATCTATTCAAAAATAATTGGTCACTTGTGCTCTCAGAAGCCTGATGTAAGCTCATGAAACATTTTAATCAGTTTTTGTTCATACTTGCCATTGTCTCTTCCTCTTCCCCACCTTGGTATAATTTAGCACAACACACTCTCCTAGTTCCCCCTCCCAACCCCCCAATTTTGTATGTGTACAGTATAATTAGAAGTGGCTTTCTTTCTTAATAAAGTAGAACTTTGGTAATGTGTTCTTGGTAAGACAGTAATAAATTCTGACTCCCTCAGCTAGCTGGTTCTCCCTTCCCAGTAGGTAGGATCTGATAGTCCCAAAGGGCTGGAAGCGGTTGTCTCATCTGAGGCTTAATTTGGTCCATGCTCTGTCATTAACTAGCTCTATGACCTGAAGCTAATCACTTGGCTTCTCTGGTCCATGGCATCCTTATCAGGACCTGAGTTCAAATCCTAGATGTAGTGAGGATCACAAGATCATAGAGCTGGGCTGTAAAGGACTTTAAAGGTCATTAAGTCACTCCTTTCATTATGTAGATGGGGAAACTGAGGCAATGAGAGGTTCAGTAACTCACCTAGGGTCATGCAGATATTGTGTGTCTGAGGCAGGATTAGAGCCCAATTCTTCCTCACTTCAAGTCCAGGGTCCTATTTACTATACCACGTTTCCTATGGTTCTATATTCCTTTGCTTTCAGGCAAGACTCTACTAAGCTATCTTGAACTGAAATGGTCCAAGCTTATCCCCAGAGAAGATTTGAGAAAATTTACCTCCCTTCTTTCTTTGCAGAGGTGAGGGGAAGGGGAAAGACTATGCATGTGGAGAATTGCATATACTGTCAGACTCATCTGACATGTTGCTTTTTACCCCCTTCTCTTGCTTTTAAATTTTTCTGGCTTACCAGAAGTGGATTGTTCAGCATGGGTAATAACATATTTGAAAATGAAGGTGATAGGTGATGTAAAAATAAAAGATAACAATTAAGTATCTTTTTTAAAAAAGAAAATATAGTCTACCCCATTCTTAACTCTTTGGAGAAGAAATTGCCTGATTTTTTGTCATCACACACTTGAACCCCTCCAGTTGGGAGGACCTTTCTTAAGTCTAGCATAAAATCTTCCTGTTGCTGCAGTTGACACATTCTGACTTATCCTTTTCTTGGAGGAACAGAAAAGCTGTTTGCTATCTCACATTTCTAAAAACACAAGAATCCCTACAACCCTGAGTCAGAACCATAGTCCTTCCAGCACCATTCTTCAGTCTTTGACAGCAACACCAAGGGATGTGTTGTTTAAGGGAATAGTTGCCTTCCTTGATATCAGACTCAGAGGTTAAAGATGTCCCTTCAAAGATCCCTAGTTTCCCATAATAACCTATTATAGATCTGTCATCCATGAATTTATCTAAATCCTTATTGAATCTATTTATAATTTCAGCCTGTACCACTTCTTGAAGTACTGAATACCTTATATTATGTTCCTAGTGCACAGGTCTGATTAGGCTCAAAACTCTCCGTATTCAAGAACCTCCACAATGTGACTTTAGCTGACCCTTTCCACACTTATCTCTCCATCTCCCTTAAGGTATCCTCTATGAAAAAGCCAGTGATCCTCTGTTCCCTAAAAGCATCACAGGTTTTTCTGCCACTGTGCCTTTGCTTACATCACTGACTATGCCTGAAATGCCCACCTCTCCACACACACACACACACACACACACACACACACACACACACACACAGACCTCTATCTCTTGAAATCCTATCAATTATGTTTTACATGATTACACATATAATCTATATCAAATAGCTTACTGTCTTAGAAGGGAGGAAGCAAGGGAGGAAGAGAAAAAATTGGAACTCAAAAAAAAATTAATGTTAAAAATTGTCTTTACATATAATTAGAAAAAATACTATAAAAAAGATTTTTAAAAAATCCTTCCTATCCTTCACATACACCATCTCCTTCGTGTAGCCCACCCTCCTCCCTCCTAACCCAAAGTGATGCTTTCTGTCTATGAACTGAGCACTTTTTTATCATGGCTCTGTAATTTATTTCCATCTTCTTGTCTATTATATTTGTTTGTGAATGTTTTATTTATCCCAATTACATGGCAATTTCCTGAAGAACAGGATCCATATTTTATTCATCTTTGTGTCCCTCTCAGCACCTAGGACAGTGCCCTTTCAGTTTACTACAAGATTCCTTCTTCAGAACCTTTCAAATGTTACCCCACAGGCAACCATCTTTTCAAACTCTGGATACTATCCACTTTGTGTTTGTATCTTAATCTAAGCAATTATTTTTAAGTAATGAAAGAAACACTCTCTAACTCTGAAAAATAGTAAGCCAGGGATATGCTAGTAAATGTTTAACAACCAGCTCTCCAGAGAGGAAGAAATGCTCCCACAATACACTTATGTTTAACTTGCATTATTAATATTTTCCCCATTACTTTTCAAAGTCTAGACAATCAACAGAACAAAACATCTAGCATCTGCTGATTTCGAAGGTGTAAATGTTCACACTGAAAATTTAAGAATCTATCCAGTTTGTCTAAACTGGTGCCAGCACATTACTGACTATAGCTGTATCTATAATAAGTGAATATTTGAATGAAAAAGAAAGCATCACCTTGAGAATCAAGAGACTTGAATTTGAATCCTGGCCCCATAACTAAGTAGTTGTATGACCTAAGACAAGTTGTTTAACCTTTCTGGGCTTCAGTTTCTTCATCTGTAAAGTGAGAGCAAGGGACTAGATGTGGTCTCTGAGGTCCCTTATGAATTTAAGATTCTATGACCAATGTCAAAATTTTCTAAGGAACCTGATTGGCCTACACCCATGTAAGTATTATCCAAGTTACAGGCAGTGTTAGGAGGCTAATGGAAAGGTCTATTAGTGAGCATGGCAAGTTTTCCAGTCATGTTGTTTATTAATACACAGGAATGCCTGCTGTTTGTTTGGTAATACTAAGATAAGACACAATCTTTGAGAACATCTGATATCTAAAATAAGCTTAAAGTCAAGTACTTGGGAAGATAGTCCACACTGTAACAGATGTTTTCAGATCAGATGATATCTCCTTGAAAAATGTGTGGGCTATTCAACTGCTGGAGTAATTGAAAATGAAAAACCATCAATGAAGGGGGATGGGGAAGGAGGAAGGAAGAGAATTCAGAATTCAGAGTTTTAAAAAGGAATGTTAAAGATTGTTTTTACATGTAAGTGGGGGAAAATAAAACACTAAAAAGTAAAAAAAAAAAAAAAAAGAAAATGAAAGACCATTCAGGGAACATTCATCGTAGTTAGAAAATGAACCTAAATTTATAGGATAGAAGGATTTAGAATTAATTGGAAGGTAGCTTTTGTTGTTGTTCAGTCATGTCTGATTCTTCATGACCCCACTTGGGGTTTTCTTGGCAAAGATACTGGAGTGATTTGCCATCTCCTTCTCTAGCTCATTTTACAGATGAGGGAACTGAGGCAAACAAGGTTAAGTGACTTGCCCCATTGGCTAGTCGGTGTCTGAGGCCAGATTTGAACTCACAAAGATGAGTCTTCTTGACTCCAGGCCTGGCACTCTATCCACTGTGCCATCTAACTGCCCAAGAAGGTAGTTTAGAAGACATCTCTTCCAACCCCCTTCATTTTATAGGTGAGGAAATGGATGGGTAATCTGATTGTAATAAAAATGTCATTTTAAAAACCTTTGAGATATTGTAAGTCACATGAAAGTACAGACAATATAATGACCTTGGGCATTCTTATAATGGCAAAAACAAGACAAAGCAGGGTCAATAACAGCTCCTCTCCCTTCTCCATACCATTGTGTTGGCTTTTCCCCAAGCCTAAAACTCGCTCTCTCCTCATCATCATCTCTTAGAATCTTTGCCTTCCTTCAAAACAGTTCAAGTGGCATTTTCTATGTGAAACCTTTGCTGATCCTGCCAGCTACTAGTATTCTCCCTCCCTAAACTACTTTATATTCATTCATATATTCTGCATCTACTTATATTTATGCCTTTGAGATAAAGTGAAAATCCTTCTTTTGGGCTTTTGAAAGCCCTTCACAATCTGGCTCTCACTACTAATTGTAGACTTCACAATAATTATATAGACTGTACATGACGTTCTATCTCCTACTTCTGTAGCTTTGCACTAATTATCCCTTGTACCTGGAATGTATTACATCTTCATTTCAGCCTCTTAGAATCCTAAAGTCCATTTGAGGCTCAGCTTATGTTCTATCTCCTACAAAAGGCTTTACTTAATCGGTGCTGTGCTTAATCTGTGTAGACGCTGTTCCTCCCAGTAGAGTGTATGTTTTTTGAGAGCAAGAACTATTTCATTTTAGTATCCCAGTGCTGTGCCTGCACATAGCAGACACTTTTAAAATGTCAGTTAAATTGAATTGAATGTGGTTATTACAAATCATTGTTACCTATTAAATTAGGATGCCAAGAGCCTTGACTCACCAATATTTTGTTAATCTAGTTGGGGGAAGGAAGAAGGAATATTTCAGTACATACTCAGAAGTAATAAAATTATATTTCTAAATTACTATAACAGAATTTTGACTAATTTTGACTAATTCAGGAGGTCTCTCTCCTGCTAATTACTCTAAATTTACAAGGTTTATGTATGCTGTTAAGAGGGAGCTTTGAGAAAAATGCTTCGGTGCTTTACAAAGTCATCTCCTTCATTATTTATGACAATGATGGAAATATTGGATAGACTGTGTTTCCACTCAATTTAGGCTTCAAGGCCATAAACAAAATGAGAACCTCAGAAAATAGTCATGGCATAAGTTTAAAACCTTGCTTCATTCTCAGCTCTTTCAGATTTTCAGATCAACAAAGCTCTTTGGAAATATCTTCAGACAAACGGTGTGGATACATTACAGGCTTGAAGAATGGTTTCAGGAGCCATCAAAGCATTATGGGTAGAGTCAAGAAATTTGAAGATGTCCTCAAGGCAGCAAAATAAATTGTTTCATGGCCAAACAAAGCATTGACAGCACAGGGAATGTGTTAGGAAGTTTTCATTTTAAGTATCTCCAAAACCTAGAAAAAAGTGAAAAAAGTAGATGCCACCTTGCAACATCAAATGAAAAATTTGAAACAAATACCCATAATTTTTCCCTATCACTTAAAATGAAGACTCTTATCTTGCTGAAAACATTAGTTTTCTAGAGCTGAGAAACTTCAGACTCATCAATTTAAATATGCCTGAAAAAAAAAAAACTCTTAAGAGATGTGTGCTATAGCGGAAATAACCCTGGAGTCAAAAGATCTGGGTTCAAATCATACCTTAGCAATTGGGCAAGTCACTTTGTTCTCAGGTGTCCATTTTCTCAGCTATAAAAATGAAGTATTTGACCTTAAAAGTTCCTTCTACCTTTAAACCTATAATCCAATCTTTAAGGTCTCTTCCAACTCCAAATTCTATGATTCTAAATTGAACCCTCAGTTTTTCTTTATTATTCATCTTCTAATGAAAAGTTGGGGAAAAAATAAGAAACTTGGAGTCTAGTTAAGTCAGTCAGTCAATAAACATTTACTACACCCTTTCTGTGAGCGAGGCACTGTACTGTAATTGCTGAGGATGCCAAGAAAGGCAGAAAACAAGCCCTGCCCTCAAGAAGCTTGCAGTCTAACAACTGTGTACAAAAAAAGCTACGTCCAGGATGAATGGGAAATAATCAACAGGAAAAGCCATTAAGGACTGAGAAAAACTTCCTGTAAGAGGTGAGAATTTAGTGGGGACTTGGGGGAAGCCAAGAGGTGAAGATGAAGAGGGAGAGAGAATATTCCAGGCCTTGGGGACTGCCAGTGAAATACCTAAAGATGGGAGGCGATTAAGTGTGTCAAATTCCATGATAGTGCCCTCCTGAAATAATTAGCCTTATTCTCTGGCCTGGACCTTTGGATTCCCACAACTGGTGCCAGCTAGGTCCTACCTATAGGTTTGAACTTGTTCCTAAGCAAGACAAACATAGGAAATGAGAGATGTAGTGGTTGATCTCTTGGCATCAAGTCAGTCTTCTTACTCGTCCCAGTTCCAGTTACTGGGCTTTTGGCTTGTTTTTCATCACTAAGGCCTAGGTTTGTATCTTGATTCAGTGACTGGGTTTTAGTGCAGATTACCCTACCTCCATGCCTGAATGTCTGGCTTGCTTCCCTCTCAAATACCCCAGATCCTCTAGGACTATCTTCTTTTCCCAAAGCCTTATGGGACTAGTTTATTTTCCCTGTACCTTAAAACTCTTGATTGGGTCTTAGCTCAAGTCACATCTTGGAATAGAAGTACATACAAAATAAAAAACAAAATAATTGGGTGGGGGTGGGAAGGTAGACTAGGGAGCCATTAGCAGCTAGGAGGTTCAAGAAAGGTCTCATGTAAGAAGTAGAACTTAACATTGAAGGAATCTAAGGGCTCTGAGAGTCAAAAGTGAGGAAGGAGTGCATTTTAAATATGGTGGCAACCAATCCGAAGGCTTAGAGATAGAAGATGGATTGTCACATGTAAAGAAAAGCAAGAAAACCAATTTAGCTGGACAGTATGAAGGGGAATAATGAAAAATAAGGCTAGAAATATAGGTTGGAGCCAGGTTGTAAAACACTCTAAATGCTAATTAGAGAAGTTTGTATTTGATCGTTGGGAGTCCCTGTAATTAGTGGCATAGGCAAGTAACACAATCAGACCTGTGTTTTAAGAATCTAACCTGGACACCATTCAGGATGGTTAAAGAACAGAGAAGACTAAAACAGAAACACTAATTAAGAGGCTATTACTATTGTCCAGGGAAGACATGAAGGCTTTAAATATATTGGTGACCTTGTGTGTGTGAAGTGGGATGAGTCAAATTTATGAGAATACAAGCCATTCCTCAACTGATAACAGGTCAAAGGATATGAATAGTCAGTTGTCAGAAGAAGGAATTAAAGCTATCTATAGTCATATAAAAAAAATGTTCTAAATCACTGTTGGTTAGAGAAATGCAAATTAAAACTACTCTGAGGTACCATATCACACCTATTAGATTGACTAACATGACAAAACAGGAAAATGATAAATGTTGGAGATGTGGGAAGATTGGGACACTAATGCATTGTTGGTGGAGTTGTGAACTGATCCAACCATTCTGGAGAGCAACTTGGAACTATATCCGAAGGGCTATAAAACTGTGCATACCCTTTGATCCAACAATACAACTACTAGGGTGATGTCCCAAAGAGATCATAAAAAAGAGAAAATGATCCACATGTACAGCAATATTTATAGCAGCTCTTTTTGTGATGGCAAAGAATTAGGAATTGAGATGTCCATCAACTGGGGAATGTCTGAACAAGTTGTGGTATATGAATGTAATGGAATACTATTGTGCTATTATAAATAATGAGCAGACAGATTTTAGAAAAATCTGGAAAGATTTCCATAAACTGATACTGAGTGAGGTGAGCAGAACTAGGAGAACATTGTATACAGTAATAGCAGAATTATGTGATGATCAGCATAATCGACTTGGCTCTTTGCAGACTCATGATGGAAAATGTTATCCTCTTTCAAAGAAAGAACTATGGAGTGGGAATGCAGATCAAAGCATACTATTTTCACTTTTTTGTTGTTTTTTTCTTTCTCATGGTTTTTTCCCTTTTGTTCTGATTCTTCTTTCATAACATGACTAATGTGGAAATATGTTTAATATGACTGTACATGTACAGCCTGTATCAGATTGTTTGTTGTCTTGGGAAGGGAGGGAGAAAAATATTAGGAATTTAAAATCTTATAAAAGCGAATGACAAAAACTAAAATAAATAAATAATTTTTTAGAAAGAAAAGCAAAAAAGAAAAAAGAAAAGGAGGAGGATAATATGAGAGAGGTAGATCAGAAAAGAAAAGACAATCTATTTATGTAAGGGCATTCTGCCTGGATTTTGTTATATCAGCTGGGTGTGATAACTGTGATTAAAGAGCTATCTATCATCCTGCTGTTATGGGGAGAGGTTCTAACCCCTATAACCTAGCACACTGGAGTTTAGATGGTGACCCCGAGGAGAGAAAACCCAGAAACAAGAAGCAAAGATCACACTAAGATCCCAGAAGAAACCATCCACCCACCCAGTACCACAATAGAAACATTCAGTTGAATGCCCAACAGTCATCACTAATATGAACCTATGAAAATGAGTTGGATACAGATCTAGCCCCCAGGACGGATGTATGCTAAGGCTTAAATCACCCAGAGACCCAACATTGCCTCCCTTCCAAATTATTTTCTTGCTAAGGCATAAAGTTTCCTGAGGTGCTTGCCCTCATTTCTCATTCCTTATTAGGCAACTCTAGAAAATACCTTGATTCTGGTGTTCTAGATTTTCCCATTGCCTTGCTTTACAGATATTGGAGCAGTCTCTAATTAGGTTCATAGAAACTCTTTGTCTAAAACTCTACATAAATTTAAGCTTTGGGTGGCTTTAGGGCCTTGAATCAGAATGTGTAGCTTGATATCTGTCTATCCACTAGGCTGCATGTGGAACTGGGGGGTGATGGGGATGTGTTTGCTTATGATGTTCCCTGCTGGCACCTGACCTCCTCCCATGGCTGTCATCCCTGTGGACAGTGTGACTCATTAGGAATAGATTCTTATCCTTTTGTCTTGAAACTAATCACTGTAAGATCAGCAGGGAACCACAGAGGGGTAACATCTAGCAGGGAGCAAGCCCATTGGGAGCAGTATAATAACCTCAGCAAATAACATTTGTTGTTCTGCATCAAAAACATGAATTACTCCAGCAATATGTTTTCCTCACATGTGTTTTCCTCATCATACCTGGTCCCTATCCCTGCCCACTTTTCTCATTAATGATATAGATATTTATGAGAAAGTATGTCCCAAGGTTATAGAAAGAATGTTCTATTGTGATTTTTCTTACTATACTATTTTGCTAAATGCCTTTACTTTGAACTAATTGTATCCTCTGGGTGACTAGGAGAAAAGTAAACACATCAGTGGGGGCTCATGAGTTATGGTTTTAAGTGAATGTGAAACCACATTGCATCTTGAGTCTGGAGTAGCTATTCTTGGTGTTCCACATGTAAGACAGATTACCTCGGGTGCTATAGACAGATTACACAAGGACTTTTAATAATGCGGTAATAAATAGCTATCCCCAGTTGCAGTCACTGGCATCTAGCTAGCTCCCCAGATATCATCTTTCCTGCCTTCAGGAACTCTGTGACCCACTCAGCCTGTAGTTCTATCAGAGAAGGACAGAACTGACCTTTTCCTGCCACATCCCTGATAAAGCTAGCCTGAAGTCAAGGGTGTTACAATGTGAGGCTAATTATTGCCTTTTAATATTCTCTACTATAGTGGCCCTCCAGGGAAGAATAAAATAAAATGATGCATTCTAATAGATGGAACGAATACTGGCCTGGGAACCACGTGTCCCTGCTCTGTCCCAGTCTAGTTCCATGACCTTGGGCAAGGTGGTTGACCCAGACTTGTAATCTTATTCAAAAATGAATGTATTAACTTGCTTCACTATTTCAAATGAGCTATAATTTTAATGCTTCGAATATGGGTAGCCCTCTATCAGTGCAGTAAATGATTTAATGAGTGCCTATGGCTAAAACAATTCATCATGTGGTGGCCAACCTTCTGGGGATGAGCTCCTTGAGAAGACTGTCTAGAACTGGTGCCCCCACTTCCTCTCCTCCCCTTCTCTTCTTAACTCTCTGTAGTCTGGCTTCCAACCTCATCACTCAACTGAAACTACTTGCTCCAAAGCTATTGTTTCCTAATTTCCAAATCTGATGGCCTTTTCTCAATCCCTGTCCTTCTGACCTCTCTGCAGCCTTTGATATTATTACTACCCTCTTCTCTTTGATATTTTCTTCTCTTTAGGTTTTCATGACAGTGTCCTCTTTTTTTTTCTCCTCCTGCATGTCTAATTTCTCTTTTTTAAGGCTCTTTTTAACTAGGTCATACCCGCTAACTGTGGGTGTCCCACAAGGCCTGGTGCTCTGCTCTCTTCTCTCCTCTTTGTATAGTATTTTACTTGGTGAGCTCATCAGCTGCCATGGATTCTATTATTAGCCTTATATGTTCATGATTCTCACATCTTCCTATCCAGCCCTAATCTCTCTCCTGACCACCATCTTCAGTTGCTTGTCGGATATCTTGAACTAGGTGTCCTGTAGATACCTGAAATTCAGCATGTCCAAAACTGAACTCATTATCTTTCCTCCAAGCCTTCCCCTCTTTCTCTTTTTCATATTTCTGTTTAGGGTACCACCATATTCCTAGTCATTTTGGCTTTCAACCTAGATATCATCCTTCAACTTCTCACTTTCTCTTACCCTGCCCCCAATTCAATCTGTTGCCAAGTCCTGCTGATTCTACCTCTATAATTTCTCTTATATATGAGCCCCACTCTCTTCTGACACTGCTACTACCCTGGTGCAGACTCTCATTAGCTAATACTTGGCCTACCACAATAGTCTGCTGACTCATCTCCCTGCCTTGTCTCTCCCTACTCCAATCTATCCTACACTCAATTAGGAAACTGATCATCCTAAAGTGCAGTTCTGACCATGTCACTTCCCTCCCTCATTCAGTCAACTCCACTGGCCCCCTAACACCTCCAGGATAAAATATAAAATCCTCTATTTGGCATTCAAAGCCTTCCATAACCCAGTCACTTCTTACCTTTCCTTTCTTTTCATACCTACTCCTCTCCTGTACTCCATGATCCAGTAGCATGGGTTTCCTTGCTCTTCCTCTCACATGAAGCCCCATCTCTCACCATTGGCCATTTTTGCTGATGGTCTACAATGCCTGGAATTCTCTCCCTCTTCATCTCTATAATCCCCTCCCCTCCCTGTCTTCTTTCCAAGTCATAGCCAAATTCAACTTAAACCTTTCCCAATCCCCTTCATGCCAAGACCTTCCCTCCATTGGTTATCTTCAGTTTATCCTGTGTATAGCCTGTGTGCACATAGTGATTTGTATGTTTCTACCCCATTAGACCTTGAGCTTCTTCATGAGCAAGGACTAAGTTGTTTCTTCTTTTATATCCGTGGTGTTTAGGACAGTGCTTGGCACATGATAGGCATTTCTTGATGGACTGTGCCCCAGACCAGTGGAAGACTTGAAATTAGATAACCTTAATTCGTTTCCTGAGTGACCTGTAGCAAATCTCTGTAAAATGAGAGAACTGAACTATACCAAGGTCCCTAACAACTCAAAATCTGTAAGTCATTGATCACAGATATAACCTATGTTGGACTTATAGTGGAAGTCTTTCCAGCTTAGCAAGATCCTCTAGACCTCAGGAGTTCTTCACCTTTTTGGCATCAGGGACTCCATGGCCAGTTTGGTGAAACCTGTAGACCCCTTCTCAGTATAATGTATTTAAATCCATTAAATAAAAATACATAGGATTAAAAAGGAAAACGATTATATTGAAATACAGATGTAGGGTTTTCCCCCCATTTAAGTTCATGGGCCTTCCAAAATCCATCTACAGACCCCACATTAAGAACCCCTGCTCTAGAGTTTAGCATCACTTAACACAGCTTTTGCAAAACCAGAATCACCTGCACACCACAACAAAACACTGGAATGTGTCTTTATATGTGTTTGTGACAAGCAACAAAATTTTGCCTTTTCTTATATATTGTCATCCCCAAAGAGATAATCTGGATGGCAGTGAGCACCTTATCAAAAAGACCTTTCCTATTTAAAAAACAAAAACAAAAAAACAACCCAGCCTAACTATCACTGCTAGAGATAGGATACCAGGCTGGCTGAGCCATAGGTATGACAGTTCTTAGGTTTATCTAGAAGTATAGTCCTAAAGCTATTGGACTTGTTATTTTAATTTGTCGCCACCTTGTTTCCTTTTAATGGAGCTTAATTTTATTTTTAAATTACTTTACTTCTACATGAGTTAGGTTTTCCATCTAAAATATAAAGGATGAAAAGACCTGCCCTTGATACTTTTCCTGGTATAAGGATGAATAAATGTGCTAATATTTCTGAAGTATTTAAGATCTTGGGGGGAAGTTGCAATTGAGGGGGGGGAGGGCAGACAGACAATATTAATTCTAGACTCTGTCAATATCATTACAGTCATAATTCACATTCTAATCCATATTCTAAAGGGTGATTTTTGTATCCATACTGCATGCCTTTCATCTGCGGACTGATAAAATCCTTCCCTGCCACATGCTCTATGCCACCTTCCCAGGTTATATAACTATAACTAGACCAGAGCTACTAGGGCCATTTGGTAGGCACAAAAATTTAACACCTATAGAAATTGGCCAGGACAAGGTGAATTCAGATACTATCCAAGGACTGGGGGTAGAAGGCTATGTTCCTTTTCTCTCTTCCTCCATTATTACATAGAAAAAAAATTTTTCAACTCTCCACACACCACCTAATTCCCTCCCTAGGTTTGCCTTTCTGCCACCCTCTCTCTCACCCTCTCTCTGCAAGTATTAACACTTCCCCACAGACAGGATGCATATTAATCTTGGTGTTAGCTTTCTTCCTGTATGATGAATGGAAGGAAACCTTGGCTAGGCGTAAGTTGGACCAGCTGGCCTCCAAGGGCCCTTGCAACTCTAAGATTCTGCCCTGAAGTCACTCTAGTAACAAATTCACTTCCCATTCAACTAATTTGCCTTCATTAATTCTTATATTATTTTCAAAGTCTGAAATGTAGGGTTGATTTAAGGGCACATTTCATTTTGCTTGCCCCAAGCAACCTGCCCTGGGTGCTGAAATTGCTAGTTATTAGCTCTTCCTGATCCTTCCAGCTGGAATTGATCTCTCCTTACTCAAATTTCACAGAGCACTTTGTCTAAACCACAATTTTATACATCTCATATTCTGCCTTGTGTCACATTTATACGTGTGCAGATCTGATTTGGCCTCTTTTAGAATCATTGTTTTAGAGCTGGAAGTTCAGCTCCCTCATTTAATGAGAAATTTGCCCCAGATCACCTGAGTAGTATCTGACTCATAATTCACCTCCAGATACTCTGATTACAAACCAGCCATCTTTCTACTGAGCCATACTGCCACCCACTCACCCTCTCTCAGTGAGATTAGCTCCTATCGATTCATTTTTTTAATGTAAATAACTCTAAAATTATTATGTCCATCAGTCCTATCCTCTCTTCTGAGCTCCAGACTTACAGGATGTAAACTCCCTGAAGGCAGGAACTGCTTAATTTTATCATTATGTATCCAACATTGACTATCACAATCACAGATTCTTAACAAATACTCATCTCCATAAATTTAAAAATAATTTTTTAAAAGAGAGACAAATAAATAAATATTTGTCAAACTGAATTTAATAAGTGAAAAATTTTGCTTTTGGGAGAAATAGGTCTGCAGTTATGTATATGACTCCCTGATTTTTCAATCTAGCTCCTGTCTTCTGCTTGAACTCTAATACTGAATCAGCAACTGCCTGTGACTATGATCCCTTCACTAAGAAACTCTAGGTTGGGAGGACCTTTCTGAAAAACCCTATTCTTTCCCTCACAGCAAGACCCTAGAGAAGGGGGAGTGAGGCTTGGAGCCAGCCTAGTGGTACAAGAGTCATACAGGAACATAATCTTTAAAAGCAATAGAAAATGGAGGTGCCTATTCTTCCTGTTCTTCTCCCTCCCCTTCTCCCTTTGTTTCTCCTTCTCTCACCTTTTCTACTCTCTTCTTTCCCTATTCTTCTCCCTCCTCTATCCCTCTCTCTATCCTGCTGCTTCTTATCCTCCCACATTACCTGTCCCACCTCTTCACTCAAGGCTGTTGAAGCCATCTGGACATCAGGAAGCTGCTTTTAAGAAACTTAGCTTTGTTAGGACTCTAAATACAATTCCAACACAGATGTTCCTGGCAATGAAATGCCTGGTTGTTCTCACAGTAACACAGGGAAATACAAAAGGAGAATGACATTTTAAAGGGAATCATCTGTAATGTGCTTCCTTCAACCAATGTGATTTGTCCTCTGTACCAGGATGGCTTCTGTGTCCAGCCAGTATGGAGAGTAGCACAAGATACTTCAGATGAACAAGGTACCCATAATCCCAGAGTTTGTACAACCCAGGCCATAAACCAGGGCCTGTCTTTCCTCCCTCCTCCTCTACTTTTTTCTTTTCTTTTTTAGGTTTGGTAAGGGGCCAATCATAAGAATCAAGAAGACATATCGAACTGTAACGGAGGTATGATAACCAAGACTTGTCCAAAGCACCTGAATTTAAAGGATGTCAAATTTAGAGAATTCACACAAAAATCAAGCCCCTCCCAACCTTTGCATGGATGGGGAAAGCAACCTCAAGTCTGAAGAGGCTAACAGTAGAAAGGATAGAACCAATAATGCCCCTACAGCCTTCAGACAGAAGACTAAAACTGTCACATGCTGCAACCCTCCCTTCAGCAATGTTGGGGGTAGTTGGAGTCAGGCATCTGCTCTTCCCTTGATTCTTTTACTGTTCTTCCCACCCCACATGAGTCTGAAAGGGGAACGAAGTGAGGACAGGAGCGTCCTGTGCTGCAAACATGCTGAATTCTTGACCAGCCAGGACATGGGAAAAGAAGAAGTATGGATTTATTCCACTAGCAACTGGTGGATAACTTTCTTTTGCTTCATTTTTATCCATCAAAGCACCTTGCACAGAAATGAGGGCATGGTAGAGTTTCAATAAATGCTTCATGAGTAAATGAATGAACGGATGAGCAAATTAGTATCTCTGGAACCACTTCATGATTTGACTTGGGGCCAGCCCCAGGGTCTGCTATAGTCTGTTATAAAGAACCTCTCCCAGAGGTCTGGGGCTTAAATCTAGCTCTACAACCAATGCACCCTCTGGCAGGTCCTTTAATTTTTCTCTGCTTCATTTTCCCCATTTGGGAAATGAGGATAGTAATTCCTTCTCCTCATCCCTAGGGAATGATGAGAAAATTAGTAGAGGGAGGGCTTCAGCTTAGAAGAGAAATTATAAATATAATCAGGCCAGTAGTACTTGATGCTAATATCATTCACATCAGCAGAACACTTTGGAATTCTTCTCTTCTCAAATATTACCCAGTCTTCAGCATTTTCATCAGCCCTGTTTGACCATCAGAGTGTCATTTGGGGAGCCAGTTGGTGGCACTGGTTATATGAGGACAGGACCACCAAAGTTGTGGAATCCAAGCTTGTCTCCTGCATCCTCAGTATCTTTACTAAGTATGGTCTGGGGCATTTTATATATGTGTGTATATATATGTACGTGTGTGTGTGTATATATGTTTATATAATTTGCAAATTCACTAAAATTTCTTTGTAACTCCAAAATCAGCACTTTGTCATTTTCAGTCATGCGCAGAACTGTGTCCACTGTACATTTCCAGCTGAGATCAAACAAGGAGAACTCTGCCGCCTTGTTTCATCTCTTACACTGCAAACAAGTGTCCCTTTTGTGGCCGATTGAGTACCCATGGTTTTTGCAATTTTGTGCTTTTTTTGTTGGTGATTTCACTGTTTAAAATGGCCCCCAAGTGTAGAGTTAGAAGTACTTTCTAGTGTTCCTATGGGCAAGAAGTCTGTGATGTGCCTTATGGAGAAAATATGTATGTTAGATAAACTTCATTCAGGCATGAGTTACAGTGCTGTTGGCCTTGAGTTCAATGTTAATGAATCAATAATATACATCCAGAAAAGGGAAGAGGGAATTCACCAATCTGTTTGTAAGGCTACTCCAGAAAGGGCTAAAGTAAATTTTGTGACCAGAGGCTTACAGGAATCTAACCCTGTATTTCTCCTAGTAAAAATGATTCAATATTCATTAATTCAGTGTTCACAGTAACTTTATAGAATATAACCACCACAAATGAAGAGAATCAACTACATGTATGTGTGTTTGTGTGTGTATACATGCACATATGTAGGTGTGCATCACATAAGCATACACATATCTGTCCAGGGCACAAAGGTTGTGGCCCATTATTTGAATTTTTAACTGCCTATTTTCTTTTTTTATCTCACAAGCATGGCCAGGTTTCGTCACCTCTCGTCCTATCTTAAATCAACATCAATTGACCTATAACATCAAAAATCTATGGTTTCACAAGAGTAGGGATGTCTTTCTTTAATGCAGGTGGCCTAAGTTTGAACAACCACCACCACCAAGCCATCTATAACCTCCCCTCATCTTTACCCAGGCCATCACTGCCTCCTCCCCAGGAGAAAATTGGACTTCACCCCTGGAACTACTCTGGGCTTTGATTGGCCAGCTTTGGCCTTATGTTGCCAAGGTTCAGGCCTCCACATGGCACTTGCTGGTCATATCCACACTGTGTTGTCTCCCCTCCTCTCCACCAAGGCCATGATTTTCACCTCTTTGCCATTTGAAAATGCTACTGTACCCTTGGGCTTTGAGAGGCCAACTTTGGCCTTAAAGTGTCCACATTCAGGCTTTTACTATGTGCTTCTAGCATATAGTCTCCACTTAGGTTATATAATCTCTGCTTCCTTCTCGTCTGAAAATTGCAAATCTCCCCTCTTTTCAGCTCCTTGTTTTGTCTTCTTCCAATAAAAGGCAAGCTTTTTGAGGGCGGGGACTGTCCTTTTTTGCCTATATTTGTATCTGCAGCAGTTAGTATAGTACCAGGCACACAGTTAGGGACTAATAAATGCTCTAGCGATCTATCTTTCCTAAACAAATCTTAGAGTTACCTAAGGCTGTGAGTTTAAGAGACTGCCTATGATATTATAGCTGTTGTCAGAGCTGGGATTTGAATGTGCATCTTCCTGACTTCAAGTCCCACACTAGTTATTATGTAGTACTCCCTCTCTGGAATATTGTAATAGCATCCTCAATGGTATCCCTGCTTCCAGTATTTCTCCTTCTGTGGTCTATCCTCCACTTAGCTACCAAAGTCATCTCCCTGTGGCAGTGATCTCTCACTACACTGTCCAAAACCTTTAATGGATCCTATTGCCAACAGGATAAAATATGAATGCCTCTAATTGGCATTTAAGGCCCTCCAGGACAATGATGATTATTCCTATCTTTCCAGTTTTATTTCAAATTAATACCCTTTAGATATTCCTTGTCCCAGGCAAACTATACTACTAGCTATTCCTCAAACCCAGCATTGCTCTCCTTAAAAATGTGCCCCTCAGGTGGCTAGACGGCACAGTGAATAGAGCACTGGCCCTGGAGTCAGGAGGACCTGAGTTCAAATCCATCCTCATACGTTTGACAGATTTACTAGCTATGTGACCTTGGGAAGGTCATTTAACCCCAATTTCCTTGCCTTCCCCCCTCCAAAAAAAAGTGTCTATACAGATACCACTCTTGTATAGACCCCTCATCCATCACCTCTTAGCTGGAGTACTGCAATAGCCTCCTTGTGGTCACACCTCTCTCCACTCAAATCCATCCACCACTCAGCTGCCTGAGTGATTTTCCTAAAAGTACAGGTCTGATCATGTGACCCACCAACCTCTTCTACCCACCCACATTTGATAGATTCTATGGCTCTTTTTGCTTCAAAGATGAACTATACATTTCGCAGAAGAAGAAAGGAAGGGAAGGACAGATCATTTATTAAATGTGCCAAGTACTGAGCTAAGTGCTAAGAATATAAAATTTTTAAAGTGAGATAACTCTTGCTCTCAAGAAACTCACACTTGAATTAGGAAAGACAATGCACGAAAAGAAAGTTCTGCAGCAAAGTGTATTGGAAAGATTCAAAGGGGGTCCTTAGATTATGCCAGTAGGTTAACTGACAGTTCCAGGCATCTGTAGAGCTAGAGTCAGGGCAGAGTTCTAGAGGACTTTAGGAAGCATTGGCAAAGCAGATTAGAAGGCCAACTGGTTCTCCAACTCACCAAAAGAAATAAAGTAGATGACCCACATTTTATACAAGCCATGTGAGTAATCCAGCAGCTCAGATGGGTTCTGGACAGCCCAGCCAGGGAAAGGGGCAAAGGTGAAAGTTAGAAGCCAGGTATACTCGTTGATGATAGCCATTGCCTGGCCATCCCACATAGTTTCTGGGATATATTAGGGCTATGAGAGATGCATGTAAAGTAGGAAAAAGGTCTTCATAATCTAGCTCCTTCCTACCTTTCTAATCTTCCTATATTTTGGTCCCTCCCCCTCCCCTTCTCACTATACCATACTGGCCTACTTGCTTTTCTACACAGATAATATTCCTCTCCTGTCTCTATGCCTTTGTACTGGCTGTTTCTCATAATTAGAATGCCCTCT
>CM053589.1:83729915-83761469 GCA_028646515.1 Pseudochirops corinnae
TATATATATATATATATATATATATATATATATATATATATATATAATATATCATGTATATAATGTTATATGTGTACAAGTTGTCTCCCCAATTAATACATGCACTTCTTGAGGGTAAGGACTTTCATTTTTGTCTGTTATGTAATTGATGCTTAAAAAATCTTGATTGAAAGTCATTCAATTCTTCCATCCTCAAATTTGTCATAGCACTTTGAACTCTGCATTTCTCACATTCTGTCTAATATTTTAAGTATTTGTATAAATATTGAATCATTTTATAAATTTCCTGAAGGCAAATACTGTGTTTTATTTCATCTTTGTATCTTCGGCACCTAGTATAGTATGTCCTTGTACATGGTTGAATCTTAATATTCATTGAATTGAAAATTGAAAATACTATGATAGATGCTGGATTAGAGGAAGCCAGGCAGCCAAACTTTCCCAACATTCCCCACCAAACTTTAAAATAACTGCTAAAATCAAATTTTGGAGTGGCAGAGCCAACAGAAGGTCAGAGTGAGACATCTTTTCCAGCTTAACACAACTTAGGAGGTGGGCAGAAGAGGTCTGTGACACCAGCGTGGGAGTCAGCCCACAGTAAGGTAGCAGCACTAGCCATAAGCTTTGGAAGTGGCTGCAACAATGGTGGCAGCAGTAACAGCAGCTCCCAGAGCTCTCAGCCCAAACATAATTAGGGGGTCAGACAATTTGTCAGAAATAGATTACAGGGGACTCTTTGTTGGTACTGGGTAAAACTAGTGCTTATTGGTGACTCTATTGCTTGTACACAATTCTTGGAGTTTCAGGAGAGAGAGGAGCACTGGTAGTTGGTCACAAAGGAGCAGAGGCCCTGCTTCCAAAGTGAAGAGAAGCACTAGCACTTGTAGCTGTAGGATCTCATGGGAGTTGGTCACAGTTCCAGGGCCAAGAGGAGCACAAGAGCTTGCAGGTACAGAGGAACAGGATCAATATCAGAGCACAGAACAGGAGAACAGTGATTACACTTCTCCCCCAATCACACCACCATGGAATTACCTAGAAATTGCAAATCCCCAGAAATAACTCTGAAAACACCAGCATGAAAAAGCCTGAAGCTTGGTACAGTATATCCCCACTCTTAGGTGAGCAGAGTACAACTTCAAATTAATTTTCAAAGTAAAGAAATAGGGTATAAAACAAGCAAACAACTTAACCATAATAAGCTATTATAGTTACAAGGAAGATGAAGACATAAACTCGGAAGAATACAATAATATGAAAACACCTACAAGCAAAGCCTCAAAGAAAAATGCTAATTGGACCCAAGCCCAACAAGAATTCCCGGAAGAATTAAAGAGATGAGTGGTAGAGGAAAATCTGAGAAAAAAAATGATCACGATGCAAGAAAATTGTGAAAAGAAAATTAGCACCGTTATAAAAGCGACAGACACAAAAAATGATGAAGAAAATAATACCTTAAAAAAATAGAATTGTCCCAATGGTGAACAAGAGGCACAAAACTTCATTGAAGAAAAAAACTCATTAAAAACAGAACAAACCAAATGAAAAAAAAGATACAAAAAATTCACTGAAGAAAATAATTCTTTAAAATTTAGACTGGGCAAGTGGAAACTAATGACTCCACGAGACATAAAGAAACAATAAAACAAAATCAAAAGAATGGGAAAAATGGAAGAAAATGTGAAATATCACATAGGAAAAACAAGTGACCTGGAAGACATATTTTTTTTAAATTTTATTATAGTTTGCATCATTCATTTCTATAAGATTTTGAGTTACATATTTTCTCCCCCTCTTCCCCCCCCACCACCCCAAAACAGCCATCCCAGTGTGTTCCCCCTTCCCCAATCTATTCTCTCCTATGTCACTTTTCAGTAGGGCAAGATGGATCTCCCAACCACAGTGCCTGTGTATCTCAAGTCTGGAAGACATATTAAGGAGAGACAATTTAAGAATTACTGAAACACTTGAATGCCATGATCAGAAAAAGAACCTAGATATCATATTTCAAAAACTTATCAAGAAAAACTGCCTCCAGTATCTTAGATCCAGAAGGCAAAATAAAAATTGAGAGAACTCACCAATTCCCTCCTGAAAGAGATTCCCAGATGAAAATTCCCAGGAATATTATAGACAAATTCCAGAGTCCCCAGGTTAAGGAGAAAATACTTCAAACAGCCAGAAAGAAACAATTCAAATATCATGGAGCCACAGTCAGGATCACGTAAGATAAGCATGGAAACTACATTTTCCTAAGAAAAAAAAGTACCATAGTCAGTGAAGTAATATCAAAAAATTTTAAAGGCAGATTTCTTGGATAAAGACCTCATTTCTCAAACATAGAGGGAATGAAGTAAAATTTATAAAAATATAAGCCATTCCCCAATTGATATATGGTCAAAAGATATGAACATGCAGTTTTCGAAAGAAGAAATCAGAGCTTTCTGTAGTCATATGAAAAATATTCTAAATCACTGTTGATTAGAGAAATGCAGACTCAAAGAACTCTGAGGTACCACCTCACACCTATCAAAAATGACAAATGCTGGAGGGCAGGAGGGGAAAATAGGTAGACTAATAAACTGCTGGCAGAGTTGTGACCATTCTGTGGAACAATTTGGAACTATGCCCAAAGGGCTTTAAAACTGAACATACTCTTTGGCCCAACAATTCCACTACTAGATCTGTACCTCAAACAGATCAAAGAAAAAGGACGTATATGTACAAAAATATTTATGGCACCTCTTTTTGTGCTGGCAAAGAATTGGAAACTGAGAGAATGCTCATTAATTTGGAAATGACTCAAGTTTGTGGCATATGATTGTGATGGAATACCACTGTGCAATGGTATTAATGATTTCAGAAAAAACAGGGTAGCACCTACATGAATTGATGCAAAATGAAACAAGAAGAACCAAGAGATCATTGTGTGCCATCACAGCAACGTTGTAATGATGATCAACCAGGAAAGACTGGCTACTCTGATCAATACAAGAATCCAAGACAACTACAAGGGAGTTATGATGAGGCGTGCTGTGCACCTTCAGAGAGAGAACTGATGAACTCAGAATGCAAACGGAAGCATAATTTCCTCATTTTCTTTATTTTTCTTGCTTTTTGTGATATGGCTAATATGGAAATATGTTTTGCATGATTTCACAAGTATAATTGATATCATTTTACTTCCTTTCTCTGTGCATGGGGGAGGTGTGGAAGGAAAGGAAGGAGAGAATTTTGAACTCAAAATTTAAAAAGAAAAAATATTTAAAATAGATAATAAATGTTTTTAAAAGTTAAAGAAAGGAAAGGCTTAAAAAATAAGAAAACATCATGATAACAACTTTATATCAAGTTCTCAAAAATTTTTCTGTTACTATTTGAAGGTGAACCAAACTAACAGCAGTGTCATAAGAAAGATACTGGAAAGTTATTTTTGTTTCTGCAAAAAATGAAATAAAAATCTGGTAGTTAGCTAGGGACCTATAAGCATCAGCCGTGAGAAGACTGGCCTGGAAGTCAGGACACTTGGGTCTTGTCCCAACTCTGCCACTAAATGACTTTGTGATTTTGGCAAGTCACTTCAACTTTCCTGGTCTCAGTTTCCACATCTACAAAATAAGGAAATTTGACTGGTCTCCATGGGCCCTTTTAGCTCTAAAATTCAAGGATTCCATTGTTTCAGCCTCAAAAAAACAAAACAGAGTGACCCCTTGCTCCTTAGCCAGTAATTCAACACCACATTGTCACAACGACCCCTACACATGAATTCCTTTTTCCAGTAGTGCCAAAAAAAAAAAAAAAAACAAAACCTACCAGTTTGTGGAAAAGAGCAGTGAACCCATATATATTGCTTTTCACATTCATCCAACAGACATTTATTAAACACCTGCTGCATGCAAGATATTATTCTCTGTTATACTGACCCAACTGGTTTTAGATATTGACATAACCTGTTGCAGATTTAACATTAACATCCACATACCACCCACAGCAACAAGAACTGAGGATTGGGGAACACTCACCCATTATTATACCAGATGCATAAATTAGCCCTATTTCAGGGGAAGAAATATTTCTATCTGCCTCAGTAAATGTTGATACCTGTCTGATGACTGACTCACTGCTCTGGCTCTCCTAGCTTCCTTCTCTATCATCCTCTCTTTTTCTTTGAATTCTTTTGGGAAAAGGCAGGCCTTCCTGTCTTGAAGCTGTGTTTCTTTTGAAGAAGCTGAGACTTTCCCTTGTACTTTTGATTAGCCACAATAACAGTGGTTGCAAATAGGATATTTATTCCTCCTGCCTAACCCCCACTCCATTTATAAGAGGTCTTATAAGCAGGTTCTGCTTTCTATACCAAGGTGACCATCCCTTAAATGATCCTGAGATTAGGAGAGCTGGGAGGCCAAGAGAGAGACAGTAGTATTGCCGAGAGGGCTGTTCACCATCCATTTCTGCCCAAGGGACCCGAATGAGGTCACCCTACAAACAAAGGCTGGCTCTATTTGAAAAGTCAAAGGTCCATTGTGTTTACACTGCCAGTTTGCTTTGCAGAGCACATGAAAGAAAGAGGTCAAGAGGATGCTTTGTCAAAGGGTGAAGCCTTTAATTGGTTTGAAAAATAACTGTTAAGGCTTTGTTCTTGCCATTAAAAAAAAGGCCCTCTCACTGAATAAGCCCAATTGTCAGTAATGAAGGAAATATTTGAGGATTAGCTGCATTTCCTGACCTTTTATAACTCCTATCTGTTTTCCTCCTAAACAGCACCTCCAATTGCTTATTCTTGATTACTAAGATTTGATTTGACTGTTTTAACTCCAGATAACAGATCATTTCTGAACCTAAAAATTAATTAGAGAAAGAAAAAAAGGGAGACAGATGTAGGACACAGATCACTTCCTCAGCAGGTTCTCTTGGCCTCAGAGATGGGGGAAAGGGAATGGTGATGAAGGGCAGAGAGGACATGAGAAGACAGAAGATGCTTTCAGAATAACTATGCTTTTTGATTTCTCCCCTGAGTCATTTGCTTATATCTGTCATGTTTCTTTTTATTTGGGAGGGGAAAATGTTCTCTGGATTTCAGAGCCCAAACTTCTGGGAAGAAAAAGGTGTTTGAAGAGTGACACCAAAAAAAGAAGGAAAAAAAATCCAGAAGTCAGCTTGCCTGGAGCTTGTCTCATTCCCGGACAGGAGTGTACCAAAGGACAGGCTTGTTGTCACTTTCTGAGGAGGAAGATAAATGGACAGTGAACCAAAGGGAAAAAAAGGAAGAAGCAGCTGGACCCAGGGGTCAAAGCAAAATCACAACATGATGAAAATGTCAGACGATCTGAAACAATAGAGCTCTGTTTCTGAGCACATTCCATTACCTATTGGGTAGCACAGAGAAAAAACCAGAGGTGCAGCCCTTTGCCCGAAAGCCAATTTCATGTGCAGGAACCCCGTGGAAGAATTTCTAAAGAGAAGTCCTTTTTAAGAGATAGAAAGATAGAGAATGACCATCTATGGACAGGACCAGACTTTCAAGCAGAGTGGAACAACAAAAAAAAAAAATCATCTGTATCTGATATTAGGAAGACTCTTTTTCTACCACCCCTCCAAAGTGAAGTACCTTTATTGTAAACTTTCTTAAAAGTCCAATTATAGATTCATTCATCCAGCTTAAGATTTGTCCAATTTGAAAATGTAAATTATTCTGGGACAGAAATTCCGTTATATCCTTATCTGGCATTTATATCTCAGTGTGAATCAATTTATCAGACCTTTTCCTGAAAACAATTTTTAGGAGGGGGGAACAGGGGAGGAGGAAAAGAAAAAAGGAAAGAACTGGGCACACCAAGGGGGAACGTCACCTAAGAAAGGAAAAGGAGGCAAAAAGGGAGATATTTAAGAGAATGGTTTGTCTTTCTTTTTCTTTGTTCCATCTGTCTCCTTTTTCTCAGCTCCTCTTATAGTTTCTGGGCCTCTTCTTGTAACCCCTAGGTGTTCAAAGCTTCCACTATGGCACCCAGTGGAGTCCTAAACTACCCTATCAACAACAAAATACTCTCCTTCTATCTCCCACCCCTAATCAAAATCCCTGTTTTCATAATTCACTTAATCTTAGGTGTTCAAAAAGAAAGCAGTCCAATTTGATCTCGATTATAAACATGCTCAGGTCTCTATTCTGTCCTTAAAAAAATCCCTAACCCTGCAACTTCATTAAACTATCTTCCTATCTCTCTTCCCTTTTGTTGCCCAAATCACGGAAAGAATATTCTACATTCACTGCCTCCATTTCCTCACAACCATCTCATTCCATAGCTTCTTGCAATCTTGCTTCTTTCCTTACCATCTCACTGAAAGGGCCTTTCCAAAATCACTAATGATCTCCTCATTATCAAATATAATATCCTTTTGTTGTGTATCCGTCTTTTTTTTATTTCTTTGTCACATTGAACACTATGGTACACCTCTTGACACCCTTGTTAACCTTGGTTTCCATAACTATACTCCCAACAGAGACATACATAAGATGAGTTGACTGGGATTTTACTCTAGGTTGCTGTAGTTTATAGGGTGCTGACAGTAAGGTGGTAGAAATAATGGTGATTCCTTTTATTTGGTTGCCTTGACAAGTTTTCACTAAACTGTTTTGGTTTTTGTTTTTTGGGGGGGGGAAAGAAGACTTTTTTTTTTAATCATTCACTGTTTCTCAGTATATTATGAGATGATGGTGTTCAGAATCTTCTACCATCCTTTTCACTCATCAATCAACATGCAGTTATTAGGTTCTAAGCTAGTATTGCCCTCCCTTGATTGATAAGGAAATCAAGTGCTTGCTTTCTAAGACAAGTTTTTATTTTTTTTAAGTTTACCTGTCAGGGCAATTAATTTACACCACTTACACATTTGTATGGTATTGTGAGACTTAGTGTCTATATCCTCTCCTTTATCCATTTCCTTTTTTTCTTTTTTTAGTGGTAACAATTTTTCTAAAACAGGTCAAGTCAAAGGCCTGTGAATTGGACACAATCTCTTTTCTTGTTTTTATTCCTTCTTCAGCTTTATGAATGTTTTATCTTTGTTCTAATAAGTCATTATTTTGCTTCTATACAGAGAGCTGACTCATGAATGATTTTCATGGTGTTTCCTTTCTATTAAAATACAGTGCTTCATTTTTTGGACTTACCATGTGCAGTGCCTTCTAGTTTTTTTCTTGAAGAAAGTATTCATAATATATGGGTGGGAGGTGTGAGTGTAGTCTAAATATCTTGAGCCATATTTTCACACATATTTTTCCTCCACCTCCCCTTTTCCCAACTTGGCATTGAAGTATAAAAGTATATCCTGATTTAAGTTGGACTGCCTTATCAATATTAGTTTCTACCACAGGTGTTGGCACACAAGCTACAATTATTTTCATGGTGCTCTTTTCACAGATATTTGTCATGACTACAGGCATCAGAGTGTCAAACTTGGATAAAAATGGAGGTCACTAATTCATAATTAGGCTCCTCGCAGACACATTTTTACTTAGTTTTAAAAGGTCATATTATCTAGGTTTTATTGTACTTTTGTTTATTTTGTTAGAAATTTTCTATTTATATTTTAATTTGGTTCAGGGCTTACTTGGGATTATTTTGGACCACATGTGGTATGCAGGCTATGTAATCAATGGCTCTGGTATTGTAGATAGAGAGCTGTTCCCAAAGCCAGAAGTTCCACTTATGACATACAACACTGACTGTAGAACTCTGGGAAAATCAAGTAACCTCTTAATGCTCTAGGCACATCTTTAAGAATATAAATTGCAGAGAAGGTGCTGCCTTGCATTGGTAGAAGGAGTTTATTAACCTGGAAGTCCTCTATACCAAAGAAATCACAAATCCATTTCCTGTCCCCATGATCAGAACATAATTGTGTTTCTTGTTACCTTTGGATGAATGATAAAACAAATTCCGTCAACTCCTTTATTTGCCTTTCCAAGGAGAAACTGTGAGCCAACTCTCCATTTAGTTTCTAATTCCTTTTGTGTTTGGATTCTGTTTAGAACCAGAATGTCAAGATTGATATAATTCATTCCTATCTAAATTATGTCCTTTCATTAGGGCAAGGTTCTCACATTTACAACAACTGTTAAATTAATGTGTATAGAAGATCTGAAACTTGTGTTATGCTTAGCAACCTCTGTTCTTTCCCATCATTCCACTACTGTAAATGTATGAGAGGTAGGCAGCTGTGGAGGGCTCAGGGCCATCTTGCATTTTTCTTTGTTTCATATGTTGCCATGGTCAAAGAATTCATCACCACCTGACCAGCCTACTGGTGATGCGTCTCTCTGTTTTTAGCTAGACTGCTCCTTGGAAAGGGGAAGTTGGCTATTGCAGGAACTATATTCAAAGGCTTTACAGCATGAAAAACGCTAACAGAACTGTACTTTGCTGGCATAATCTTTGAGAATATAGGATCACCTCCATGCCTCAATGAGGCATTAAAAGTAGGACTTGCTAGAGTTGGCAAAAC
Source organism: Pseudochirops corinnae (assembly GCA_028646515.1). Lineage (NCBI taxonomy): Eukaryota > Metazoa > Chordata > Mammalia > Diprotodontia > Pseudocheiridae > Pseudochirops > Pseudochirops corinnae. The sequence goes on from CM053589.1 coordinate 83,738,418, forward strand.
ATTAGTTAAAATAGGAAGCATCCAGATGGTCACAGCAGTACCCCAGATCTGTACTTCCTCAGCCCAGCCTCACTCTATTCCTTTCCCTAATGGCTTTACTGTGTCCTGGACATGCAGCCTCCCCTCCATGGAGCAAAGTCCCAAGATTTCCCCTATCAGAAGTCTTTGCCATCTCGAGGTCTCAGATTTTTCCCCAAAATCTCCCCTGATAATCTTCAAAAGTTGAGTTGAGGACACCTTTCTGGCTGCTTGTCCTGAATATTTTTGGTATTGCTCTTCTCCCCTACCTCAACACCAGAATTTCTAGTTATATCCTGGAGTCATAGCTATTCCTCAAAGTTCTATCCCTGACTTTTACCCCTTGGTTTTCTGCATTTTCTACCTTAGTGACCTCATCCACTAACCCCAGCTTTGGTTATCACCCCTATCCTTCTGACTCTCAAATCTTTATCTTCACCCCCAACTTCTCCCAAGAGCTCTAGTTCTGCTCTTGCAACTCCCTGCTAGATATTATATTCATTTCAATGAGTAATCATTAAGCACACCTTGGGTACCATGCACAATCTTCTGATTCACTATCTTAAAGCCGGGGCATACACAGTGACCACACCTTCGTAAACCTTCTTGGCAAATGGGCTAAATCAGGTTAAGGGTAACAGATGGCCTCTAATCCATCAGTGAGCTAGGGGGCTGTCTACCCCAAGCATGTGAAGAGGAATGGGCAAATGAGAACAGTTTGTTCCAGTGGCCACAAAGGTGACTGAAGCAGTCACTGTGGAGCTCTCAGAGCTTGGTCAGACATCAAAGCAACCAAGGTCATGCACTGAATCCCAGATCATCCTGACTTTTGTCTTGCCATTGTACTTCAATGAGACTGGAAGAGGGAGTGAGGCTGATGACTTTGTATAACTCTGCCTTGCTTAAATTTAATTAATGTGCAAGTCAAGGCATCACCCCATGATGTTATTGAGCAACAGAGATACCAAGATTAAGTGACAGTCCTGGATCCTCAAAATCAACATGTCTAGAATTAAAATCATTATATTCCCCCTATACTTGCTCCTCCCCCTAACTTCTCTATTTTTGTTGAAGACACTCATGCCCTCCCAGTATCCCAGGCACATACTTTTGAATTCATCCCTGGTTCTTCTCTCCACCTTACACATCTAATCATCTGTCAGACCCTGTCATCTCTATCTCCATATTAGCTCCATATATGATTCTTTCTGTCTGCTTCTGAGAGATGCAACTACCATAGTTTAGATTTATATTTCTCCTCACTGAGTAAATTGTCATAGCCTCCTATCTAGTCTTCTCTCCTCCCCTTTATCTCAAGTCCAGGAGTTTGTTTTGCTTTGTTTTCATATATTTATAATTGTATTTCAATATAAATTTGCTTCCTGTATAATACTATGTATTCTGTTTCATGCATTTGAAAACACTACTCTGAGAAAGGGTCCATGGGCTTCCCTACACTGCTGGAGGGGTCCATAACACAAGAAATGTTAAGGACCCCTGCTCTGGGACATCCTCTCTCTAATCCATTTTTCATTGCCCAGTCCAAACAATCTTAACAGATTGCTGTGATCACATCTGTCTACCCAAAAATCCTCAGTGCTTTTCCATTGCCTATGAAATAAAGTATAAACTTCTGAAATACAACTTCATCCCCTTCTCTCCAGCCTCACAGCCACTACCCAAGTTCAGGACCTTGTCACTTCTTACCTGGACTCCAGGCCTTTAATCGATCTCCCTTCCTCAAGTCTTTCCATTCCCACTCAACTTGCTATTGCTATTCAGTCATTTCAGACACATCCTACTCTTTGTGACCACTTGTGGAGTTTTCTTGGCAAAGATACTGGTGTTGGCCATTTCTTTCTCCAGCTCATTTTACAGATGAGGAAACTGAGGCAAATAGGATTAAAGGAGTTGCCAATGGTCACATAGGTAGAAAGTGTCTTGAGGCCAGATTTGAACTCTCCAAGATGAGCCTTCCTGACTCCAGGCCTGGCACTCTGCACTATGGTGCCACCTCGCCCTATCACACACACACACACATGCTACCAAAGTGAACAAACCATGTCACTGCTCTAGTCAATTGTTGTTGTTGTTCGCCCTTCGTTCTTGAGAAGGACCAATGACGTCATGGGGATGATGTCTCGGCTTGCATGTGGATTGGATTTAAGTGAGGCAGAGCTACACAAAGTCATAAACCTCACTCTCTCCTCCAGAATCATCAAAGTCCAGTGGCAAGACAAAAATCTGGTGATTGCCCAGGATATAGTAGATGACTTTGGCCTTTCCAAATTAAGGTCTTTCCCAGGTCTCAATCTGTGGAAACAACCTTTTAATGACAAAGTGTTAAGTAAGAATTGAGATGAAAGATGACCTAATTTAACATCACAAAAATAACAGTCTGGGAGGGGAAGTCCCTCAAAGTTTCTGGCCAAAACAGAAAACAGTTTGCATGGTTCTTTATTACTACTAAAAGGAAATATAAACTGCATTTAAAACCCTTCACATCCTGGCCCTAACCCATCTTACCAGACTTATTACCCATTATTTCCCTTCATTCACTCTGGTCAAACTGACCTTTCTCTTATTTCCCACATAAGACTTTGCATTTCTCGTTTCCTGCCTTTGCGTTGGCTGGTCACCATATCTGAAAAATACTCCCTTCTTACCTCTACCTTTTAGAATATCCAGTTTCCTTTAAAAATAGATCTCAAATGCCACCATCTACATGAAACCTTTCCTGATCCCACCCATCCCCAACCTGATTGTCCTTTTCCCCATAAAACACTTTGTATTTTTTTTTCTATTTATGTATACCTACATATGTTGTCCTCTCTTTTATGTATACCTACATATGTTGTCCTCTCACAGAATGTAAGCTCATTGAGGAAAAGGGTTAATTTTTGTCTTTCTATCCTTAGCTCCTAGGACAGTATCTGATGAATAGTAGGTATTTAATAAACGCCTATGGACACTAATTGACTGTCCTTCAAGGCTCTACATAATTTTTTTCCAACTCACCTGACCACATTTATGTCATACTATTCCCCTTCATATGATTCTACTTTCTAACTCAACTGAACTATTCTATCTTCTGTTCTCATCTTGAAAGGCCCTTTCATATCGCTAAGCTTTTTGTTTGGGAAGTCCTCAAGCCTTCTCCTTGTTTAAACCCATCCCTTCTCTCAAGATCCATCTCAGATCATATCAGATCTTCCCCTAAGAAGTCTTCCTTAACATGCTTCACATAACAGGTCAAAGTGATCCATCTCTCTTTCTCAAATTTCTTATAGTGACTTTCCTTATACCTGTCTTTCTCATACATACACATATACATACATACATACACCTCTCAGATTTGGTACATATTTGTTGACATGTTGTCTCCCTGTTAGATTGTAAGCCCCTTGAGGGCAGGAACCATCTTTTGCCTCTTTTGTATCTCTAGCATTTAGCACAGTTCTGTTGCAGCAACCAGACTGGCATACCCAGGTTGGCTGTTAGCACAGGTTCTTAAATCAGCTTTACTAGGAAAGATAGCTATTTAAGGGGTCAGCAAAATTTTTAATTACATTCACTAGTTCAGGGGAAAACTCAGCACCCTGAACTTCAGAGAAAATATAAATAGAGAAAACACAAGCAAAAAAATAAAGACCAACAGAGAGGGCTCTGACTGCCTAAATCAAATCAATATTGCCATACGCTTTACATACATACCTGGATGGAGAGAGCCTTTACATCTGTGCAGTTGGGAAGCTTTGAACATAAGGCCACTCAGAATCTCAACTGGGGAATCACAAGATCCTTCTCATAAGCAAGCCCCCAAAGCAAAATACCAACTTAGAGTATATATGCACTTCTCAGAGCCAGAAGTCATCACAACCCTTGTGACTCAGCACCTAATTAGAAATTAGCAAAAGGTATGAAAGCCTTCCTACCAGCAAGCCTCCCCTAAGCAAGCAATCCTTGATGGGCTCCACCTGAGGCCCATTAATGGGCAGGGAAGATCTTCAATCCCATTAACATTACAAGTTCCTGACACATAGCAGGCATTTAATAAGTGTTTGTTGAATTGAATTGAATATTCTCTTATATCTTTGTATCATAGTTGTATATATACTTAGCTTCCCCTACCCACTAGATTATAAGGTCCTTGAAAGGAGGATCTATGTAAAATCTCTTTTTGTTTCTCCATTCCCCCAACTGTTACTTATAAATAGTTGGTGCTTGATCAATGTTTGAATTTAATTGTAGGGGAGGAGTTAGTGCACTACTTGATGGGATGAAAAGCAGCATGACAAAATAAAGAGATGTACTTCAAACAGTATTGGATTTTGGGGGTTCCAGCAGGTTGGTCTTGATTGCCCAGTCTAACATCACAGATTTGAAACTGGAATGAAATGAGACCCTCACAGCTGATCTGTTAACAAAACCTTTATTTAGCCATAGCATGGAAAGGATACCCTCCAGCCACACAACCCTGTTTGAGTTGAATGCAGCTTCCCTGTCTCTCTGTTGGTCATGCTGAGCACACCAGCCAAGTCTAAGAGCCACTTTTGGCTCCTTGTGAACTGACTTTTGTATTTAGACCTCCTAGAAGCTATACTAAAGTTCTGAGCCTTATTCCCTTGAGCCAAATTTGGTCCCAAAGATGGTTTCAGTAGTCTCTAAGGAAAAATTAGTTTCACTAATATAAAAATATTTCTCTTACCACATGGGGAGAAGATGGGGAAAGATATGGAGGCAGAGAGGTAATCTGAGTAGTCTTTAAATAGTATCAAACATTCAGTGACCTACCCCAGTTGCCTACTTTATTCATAAAGCCACCTAGGAAGTTCCAAAGACAAATTGCTTTGTGAGTTTACTGAAGTTAATCTGAGCTTTGAGATAAAATTGAGTTTTACTACAAAGTGTATCCAACAGATAGACTATAAAATTTCAAGGGCCACAGATATAGTTGGAAAGAACACTGGTTTTTACCCTTTGGTCCAGCTATCCCACTACTTGGTATGTGTTGAGTAAAGTCAACAAAGATTTATTTAAACATGTGCTATGTTCCAGGTACTAGGGAAACAAAGAAAGGGGGGAAAGTCAGTTTTCTTACTTGGAAAACAAAGGGATTGGACCAGATGACTGTCAAATTCCTTTCAGTCTCTAAATCTATATTTTGATCCTAAGACTTCTGGTGAGGAGGGAAGCTCATTCTCTGTGGCTCAAGCCCACTCTAGTCTTGGATAGCTCGAATTGTTTGGAAGTTTTTCCTATATCTCCTGTCGGAAAAGAACACCAAAATGTTTTCCCTTTGGAGAAACAGAATATTTTACCTTGGTTTCAGAGAAGAGTTTTAGCCTTTGGTGGAGAAAAGAAAATTGTGACTGAATGAGGCAGTAGCACACTTGTGGAGTATTACTGGGAACAACTGGAGTTAGAGCGGGGGAAAGGAAGGATAGAGTAGAGAGATTTCAGAAGGACCAAGAAATGTATAATTAACAAAAACTTTATTTAGCCATTGCATGGGAAGTTTACCCTCATATATTCACACATACCTCTCATATTCTCTTCGATCATCGTCTCATAACTGTGGGATAATTAAGTGGCACAATGGTTAGAGCGCTGAGCCTGGAGTCAGGAAGACCCATCTTCCCAAGTTCAAATCTAGCTTTAGATACTCACAAGCTGTGTGACCTGGGACAAGTCACTTAATCCTATTTGCTTCAATTTCCTCATCTATAAAATGAGCTGGAGAAGGAAAATGGCAAACTGCTCCAGTGTCTTTGCCAAGAAAGCCCCAAATGGGCCAAATGCGTAGTAGACAGAAGTATCCAAAGTCACGTACTAGGAACTACAACAGAGAAGAAATGGAGGGCTCCTCCTCCTTGATGGTCTTCAAAGACTGGACAACCACTTGTTGGAAGTCATAGTGGAAATCCCTTTCATATATTGGTCAGATTAAATGGTCCCCAAGAGCCCAACAGCTCTCAAATTTTGTGACCCTGTGATTCATATTCAGTATTGTAAGTGATCTGTAGGCCTAACAGTTGCTCATTCATTCACTCGTTTCTGTTTTGCTTTCTACTTTAAAAAAAATTATCATATAATACTATGAATTCTGTTTGCAAATGGAGACAATCCCAGTATTCCATGGAAACCATGCCAGGATTTCCCCCAAATTCCCTGGCTGAGAGTGTAGGAACCGTGAAAAATGAGAAAATCCTCCAAGGTTTATCTAGGCCCTTTGTTAACAGTAGTCTGTGACAGAAGCATATGCAGGAACACAGGAAATAATTTCATTGAAACTGTGGGATTGGGCAAGTCATATCTTTAAAATGATCAAACAATGGCAACTATGTCAAAGAGTTGTTGTGAGAATTTAAGAAGGTAATGGGCATAAAGAACATTACCAAACTTTCAAGAAAAGTGAGCCATTGTTATTCATCTCAGTTTTTAAGGATTCAGGGATTCAAACATTAATCAAGCAGCAACTATGTATAAGTACTGTGTGTATACATATAGAAGTATACATATACATACATATACACATTGGAGGCCTAGAGATATTACATTTACATTTACACATTGGGGGATTAGAGATATTATGTTTTCAAAGACTTTACAATCTAAGGGGCTAGAAGAGGCTAAGTACACACATACATGTTCAATTGTTTTCCAGTTGAGTCCAACTCTTCTTGACCCATTTGGGGTTTTTTTAGCAAAGATACTAGAGTGGTTTGCCATTTCCCTTCTCTAACTAGTTTTACAGATGAAGAAATTAAGGTAAACAGGGTTAAGTGACTTGCCGAGGGTCACATAGCTAGTAAGTGTCTGAGGCCAGATTTGAACTCGGAAAGGTGAGCCTTCCTGACTCCAGGCCCTGCACTCTATCCACCGTGCCACCTAGCTGTCCCACAGTTATGACACAATGATCTAAGAAAGTATGAGAGGTAGGCGTGTACATATGAAAATAGATAGACAGACATAGATTAGAAGAAGGTAAAACAGGAACAAGGAAAGCTACTGTACAAAATTTAAGGAGGAGAGAGAGAGAGATCATTTTGACCAGATATGTGCAGGAAGCCTTCTTAGAAGAAATATGATCTGAGATGGGTCTTGAAAGAAGGGATGGATTTAAACAGATAGCAAAAGAGAAGACCTGGGTAATGCCATGAACAAATATGGGAGGGCAGGAATAGAACAGGAGATAGAGTAATCCAGTTGAACTGGAAGGCAAAATAAGTGAAGGGGCACAGAAGAAGATAAAATTGAAGAGATTTGGCCTAGGAGAAACAACTCACTCCAGGAGATCCTAAAATTACATATGTAGGTAGCAGAAGGTACAGGGAAATGACAGCAAAAAGAAAAAGAGGGTTACAACTCAGTCCCTTAACAAGATCAGATCTAAAGAGAAAGATGGCCTGTAGTAGGTCAGTTGTCTAAAAGGTCTTTCCAAGAGGCAGAGCTTCACAAATCCTTAGCCAATACCTATTTTTTCTTTTCAAAAAGGGTAGGCCTGTTAAACACTTTGCTATTTCAGTAAGAAGGTATCAACTAGAAGAAGGTATCAACTAGAAACAATTGGCAATCTCCTGGCCAGATGAGCTTGTTAAATCATTACATCTTTGAATCTCATATGGTGGATCTTTTCCATGAGAGCTCTATACTACCCAGAAACCTCTGATTTCCTGGATGTTGCGGTAGGGGTTGTAACTATCAACTACCACAATTTTTATTGCTATATGCTTTGGGTCTTTCCGGTAAGGAAATCTGGACTAGATTTCTCACAATTAAAGATTCTGATCCAATTTCCTCTCTTCTTTTCCCTCCCCTCTAGTTTTATATAAGAGCTCATTTTTGGTGGCAACTTAACAAAAAAAAATGCAGGAAACACCTGTTTTCCCTGTTCTGAGGCTTTGGAAGAAAAGGACAGCTGCATTGGTGTTTAAATGAAGTCACAGGCATGTGGAAAGTGCCTATCTAAAACACTTCAAACTATAAACTGGGGGTGGGAGGGGGCGGGGGAAGTGGGGCAAGGAGGATTATTCCAATATAAAATCTACTAGAAATTTAGGGAAGAAAGGAAAAGGATATGATTAATCATTTCTGATTCTAAATGTATGCTGAGTAACCAGCATAAATTTCTTCTTCGTACAGATTTATAGTTCTTAACCTGGCATTTGTGAACTTGTTGTTGCTATTTTGATAACTGTATTTCAGTATAACTGGTTTCCTTTATAATCATTTGTATTTTTATACCTTTTTTTTTTTTTTGCTTTTTTGGAGGGGGTAGTTGGGGTTGTGACTTGCTCAAGGTCACACGGCTAGTAAGTGTTAAGAGTTTGAGGCTAGATTTGAACTCAGGTCCTCCTGACTCCAGGGCCGGTGCTCTATCACTGTGCCACCTAGCCACCCCTATACAATTTTTAAAAATATCCAGAGAAGAGGTTAGAATAGTTTTTGCCAGACTGTCCAATGGGTCCATGATTCAAAAAAAGGTTAAGAACAACTGATCTAGATTCTAGAAAGAGATTATCTAGGATTCCATACCCTTCTTCCATAAAATGGCAAGCTGAACTTTGGTCATACTGAATTCTAGAAAGGCAAGTCTAGCAATGAGACAGAACCTTTTTTTGTTTTTTGGAGGCAGTCAGGGTTAAGTGACTTGCCCAAGGTCACACAGCTAGTAAGTGTCTGAGGCTAGATTTGAACTTGGATCCCCTTGACTATGACACCACCTAGCTGTCCCTAGAGAAGGAACCTTAAGAGTCCAGGGGTGTCAAATTCAAATAGAAATAAAAGTCACTAAACCAGACATAAGGATCCATGCAGACTGCATATCAACTTAGTTTTCATATGTAATATTGTCTGTATTTCATTGTATTTTTATTTATTTTGTTAAATATTTCCCAATTACATTTTAATCTTGTTTGGGCTGCACTCAGGAGAGTTATGAGCTGCCTATGGACCGCAAGCCATGAGTCTGATATCTCTGATCTAGTCCGATCCATTCACTTTTGAGATAAAGAAAGTGAAGCCCTGAGAGGTTCAGTATTCCAAAGACGTGCAAGTAGGAGCACAGTGAGTCAATCAGCAAGCACTCAGTGCATGTTTACTATTTTTCGGTACTACAAAAGGCACTGGGTACATCAAGAAAAAGAAAAGTCCATGTTCTCAAGAACTTCTGTTCCAATCAGGCAGACAACATGTAAATAAATAGGTTTGTTGTCATTCATTCATTAGACTCTTTGTGACCCTATTTGGGGTTTCCTTGGCAGAGATACTGGAGTTGTTTGTTATTTCCTTCTCCAGCTCATTCTACAACTGAGGAAACTGAGGCAAAAAGGGTTCAGTGACTTGCACAGGGATCACACAGCTAGGAAGTGTCTGAGGCAAGATTTGAACTCTGAAGATGTCTTCCTGACTCTAGGACTGGCACTCTAACCACTGTGCTGCCTAGCTGCCCCTAAATAGACATATACATATAAAGTATATGCAAAGTAGGAATATAGGAACATAGATTCAGAACTGGAAGAGCCATAGGCATAGTGGATAGGGCTGAGACAGCTCTGATAGGTGTGTGTATAACAGGGTCTATACTGGCAGACATGCCATTATCAGTTGCATACATTGACCATACTGCTTACTCACCTACATGGCAGCAGATATTAAAAGAACCAGCAAAAAAAAACAAAAAAAAAAACAAACCTCATTGCTGGCTAGTAACTCTAATTCCAGCATCCCAATGTAACCTAAGCCTCAAAGTACCTTTGCATGGGACTCTTCTCATTGGTAGAGATTGATTATTCAATGGTCCATACCTGTATGAGGGTGGAGTTGATAAGTAGTAGAGAGAAATGAGATACTGTTCTTCTGGCTTCTAGCAATAAGAGAGGAGCCATGCTGTTCTACACTCTCTTCAGGGCCTTAAATGGAGAGAAAGACTGAAAAGAAACCTACATGGAGAGGAGTTGGCCCCTCAATTATGTCCCTGTCCTGAGCTTACTACCTTAGAGGATTCTGGGAATTTCCCTCTAGGTGAGATTCTCTCTCTCTCTCTCTCTCTCTCTCTCTCTCTCTCTCTTTCTCTCTTTCTCTCTCTCTGTCTCTCTTTCTCTCTGTCTCTCTCTCTATCTCTCTTTCTGTCTCTCTGTCTCTCTTTCTGTCTCTGTCTCTCTCTGTCTCTCTCTGTCTCTCTCTGTCTCTCTTTCTCTCTGTCTCTTTCTCTGTCTCTCTTTCTCTCTCTCTGTGTGTCTCTCTCTCTGTCTCTCTCTGTCTCTCTTTCTCTCTGTCTCTCTCTGAGACAATTTCGCTCCCAAGGAGAGAGTTCATTCACTCTGTGCCTTGCCTAATATATATTGTCTCATATATATATACTTTCTCTAATTTTTGTTTGCTAATTGGATAGGTTGGTTTATTTGTTATTTCCTATAGTGTGTTCACTTTGTCTTGACTTATGTCTTGCACTGGACTTCACTGACTCTAGAGAAGCGAGTAAGATTGCCTCACTTAAATCTCATTCATGTGCAAGTTAAGATATCACCCTTGTGATGTCATTGGTCCTTTTCAAGAATGAAGGATGAACAAGAAGGCATTTGATGGGAAGGGAGTCAAGCCCTGGATATATAAATTGGGACACTCCTTCCCCATTAAAGGACCAGGAATTTATCTTGAACCTAAAAATCATTTCCCCTTCACTAATAATATTTAAAGGAGTAAATAGATAACACTCTAACCCAATTTTTCTCCTCTCTAAAGAGAGCCGTGACCAACCTCTAGCTCCAATTTCCTACTTCCCTTCCTGGCAGAAATCAAAGGCTCCCTTGGAGAAGGGTTGGGGGAGGATCCTCTAGAGATATATAGTCTTGCCTCCCTCTGAATCGCATTTACTCAGACCTATGTGGATACAAATAATCTCCATAAGCAAAACACAGTATACACACCCCTTACACCAGTTATATTTGTTATTAACAATGCATGAACATTAAATTTTAGATTATATCACAACAACTTATGGACCAACATAAAACCTTTATTTCAGAGGCTCCCTCCTGGCTCAGAGGACCTGGGTACACTATGAAAGACTTTACTTCTCTAACTCATTGTCCCCATCCTAATAAACTGGGAATTTTTGTGTCTGATAACAGGTCCCTGGGATGTAGTCTCCAACCTCCTTCTTCAACAAGCACACAAGCTCACAAGGCTGTAAATATAATTAGATTTATTTTCAGGTTAAGAAAAACAAGTAGAACTTATATTAGAACCCACAGTAAATAACAATGTTCAGCAGCAAACAGCCCTCCTCCAGAGCCTACACTTGTAATCCCCTACACTGTAGTTTTGGCAGATACCTAGATATTGTTCCTATAGTTTTCCCTTCATCTCCTATATCAAAATTTCCTTTCCATCCCCCCAGAGTTGATTTTCTGGTTCCTTTATTCTTTGTCTACCGTACATACTTCCTGCAGTTGTCCTGAATTACCAAGAGATGTCAGTCATTCCTTTCCCCAGGGAACCAGTGCACCATCTCCAAAATTACAACTCAAAAGCAGCCCTAGATGGGGTCACTTCTATTAAGAAAGCCATCTCTTCCTACGTGTTTCCTGAAGCCCAAGGCCTCACACACAGTAAGAAATTGTTGTAGGTCCATGTGAAGGGGTGAACACAAATAGCAGCAGCTATCACATACTTTAGTTTTTGCTAGATCTGGAGACAATACCCCATGCCTGGAGGAAGAGCAGCAGAGTCCAGAGCCTGGGTCTCCAAAGTCTTCACCTAATGACCTGGGAAGTTACAGTGGGGAGCTGCTGTCAAGGGGTGGTGGGCTAGAGAGAGAGAAAAATAGATGATGAATGGCCTCGTGTAGGTACAATTGCTACCATCCTCTGTGCTAAGTAGACAGAACTTTAATATTTTCCCTGAATATGTAGGAGAAAATATGTGCTATGCAAAATGAAGGTATTTTTCTTGCAGAGTTAGTGCTGACAGCCAGAGCTCAGAAACTTCTGCAGATGTTGACCTGGGGGACCTCCAAGTCACCCCCATCTAAGGCACTAAGATAGGATTCCGTCCTGCTGTCCAACCTAACTCAACACTCCAGGGCAGATGGGAGGATATGACTCTACAAGACGTTTAGGCTGTTGTTTGTTTGTTTGTTTGTTTTTTAAGATTTATTATATATAAAGGCAATAACTGATGCTTAGGGTAAAGCTGACTTTGGCTGAGATCATTTATGCTTAACCTTGACACTACCAACAATAAGCTTATCTACTCCATTGATTGATTCCTTTTTCCTAATTATACTTTTTTTGTTTTGTGACTGGTGAACTTAAGAAAGCCAAATCCTCCCTGATTCAGAGACAGATATTTGGGTGGTAAAAGGTAAAAAGCACTAGAATTAAGATAGCATGGCTTGACGCCCCAGCCTTCTTAAATTACTGACAGGCCTGTGTGTTACTTAAGTCAGCTGTGATTACTTTAATTAAATTATTCACAAAGGATGGCAACCCCACCTCAGATATACCAAGTGGGCTGATTGCCCAGCATGACATACATTGGCATTGTACATTGCTTATAGTAGGGACCGAGAAAGTGCTTATTGATTATGGCCATCATTCATTTTGAGAGACACGTGGAGGATGACAGCAACACCTGACTTAGTCAGAAAAAGGAGATGACCTGTTTAACCTTCCCATCCTGCATCACCAGAGCCCTGAAAATCATTCCCTCCAATTAGATTCCTGGCTGTACACAAGCTGTACACAAGCTATACTTCCCTCAGCCTGGGAAGTGGTCCTCTAAGGCAACCGTCCTGGAAACCCTTCTCATGACCCCTAGCATGCACTACATTCAGGCATCAATTCTGGATATCTTTTCATCAACCTTGTTGCCTTGTGAATGTCCAATACACATACACACACACACAGACACACACACACATTCACACACATGCATCCCTCTTGCTTTGGGAATAATAAATCAAATCAACATTACTGTCATTGCTTCTGAGAAGGGTATAACAATTGACTACCCTTTGGCTCCACTCATCATCCCTGTGACTTCCCAGACCTAAACTCAATTCCCCATACATCATTCCCCTCTACATACTGTCTCCACCAACTGAAATACAGGGGTTTAAAGCCAGGGGACTATGGCTCTTTTGTATTTGTATCCCCAGTGCCTAACAGTGCTTGGCCAATTTTCTTGATAACTTTTAGGTTTGTATCACCTTCATTTCTGATTCTATCCCTTCCCACTCCCTTCCCAGAAAGCTATTATTTGTAACAAAGAATTTAAAAGCAGAAATATGTATTCATTCATTCATTCATTCATCATTTATTCATTCATAAGCTATAAAGAGGACTGCAATATGTATAAAGAAGTCCAGACAAAGAGTTGTGAGATAATTGAGGAAGAAAGAAATTACTTTCAGCTGAGAAGATTAGAGAATGATTCTTACAAAGGATAGAATCCAAGACAAGGGCAGCAACAGACAGAAATGGGAGGTGGAGTAAATGGGACAGTGAGAAGTCTCCATTTGGGGCATGAGAGGTGGCTAAGCAAAGACACTGAATCAGAGACTATCAAAATGGAACTGAGAGAAGAGAGATGAATAAAGATGAGGAAAGTCACTTTAGTTGGCTCTCAGAATAGACAGAATTACAGTAGCTTAGAGTTGGAAAGGGCCTTAGAAGTCTAGTGTAGTCCAACTCAAATTTCAGCAGGCCAGACCTGATGGATGAACCAGGCTAATGATTTACTTGAAATTAGGCAGGTATGCTTTTAAATGAGTGTCACAAGATTACAAGGATTATCTATTTCATTAGATGAAAACAGTGATAATATTAAAGGTTAAACATGCAAAGACTGCATATTTTAAATTATAGGATGTGTTATGGTCCCAGATTTTTTCTGTAAAAACACATTTCCAAAATTATAATGGAAGCTGTTGACAAATTGTCGTCCCATTTGTAAACAACCATTTACATTTTTTGATGACTTTTTTTTATATCACCTCCATTTGTGAATGTCCTTCCCCTCCCCACACCCAACTAAATCATCTCTTATAGCAAAGAATTTAAAAACAGGAAGAGATAAAAGCAGTTCAGCAAAACATATACACACACATAAACCTATGTGATCCTAGGTAAGTCATTTGACTTCCCAGTTTCCTCTTCTATAAAATAAGGGTGTTGGATTAAGGCTTATAAAGTCCCTCTAAGATTTAGAGCTATATTTTGTGATCTCACAACTTCAAATCCTACCTCTAATGTTTACTGCCTGTGAGACCTTAGACAAGTCACTCTCCTCCCTGAGCCTCAGTCTACTCCTTGGTAAAACTGAAAGGATTGAACTAGGTGGCCTTTAAGGTCCTTTCCACCTTCAAATCTGTGATCCTATGATTAATCCTGTCTGACAATGTCTACAATATTCCACACCCATAGTCTCTCAACCACCTTTACAAAGAAATAAGTATTTCATTTTCTACACAGTTTTTAAGTTTATCTAATTTAGAAATACATATCGAACCCCACTGGTTTGTAGTACAGTCATTCTCCATTGGGACAGGTAGGTGTACACTGGATAGAGTGCCAGGCCTGTAGTCAGGAAGACTCATCTTCCTGAGTTCAAATCCAGTCTCAGCTACTTACTAGCAATGTGACCTTGGGCAAGTCTCTTAACCCTATTTGCCTCAGTTTCCTCATCTGTAAAATGGACTGGAGAAGGAAATGGTGAACCGCTCCAGTATCTTTGCCAAGAAAACCCCAAATGGAGTCATAGAGAGACAGACACTGACTAAAAGAATGACTTCAACAACAACAACCTCCTCATTCCCATCGAGCGATAAGTGTACTTAGTGTTAGTGCTTTCCACTTCATTATTGTTGAGAATTAGAACCTTGAAACTCTATTTGTTTTTTTAGAAGAAACACATCTGAGGCAAAAGCACAGGACAAATGATTAACCTAGAACATGAGTAAGCAAAGGAAAAGGAAATACAGAATCATACATGTGATATATTAGTCTCTCTTCCTTCACCCTCAAAAGTTCACAGAAGACAACAAGACATACTTTGACTATTGACCTCCTTAAGCTCTGTAATGTCTTGTTTTCATTACATATAAATATATCAGCTACTCCAGTGTCTATACATTTAACTGAAATTACCAGAATATTGAAAATGTATGTATATATGGTATAAAATGGAGGGTGCTATGTTGTTTTTCAGTTGTTTTCGGTCATGTCTGACTCTTTGTGACCCTATTTGGGGTTTTCTTGGCAAAGATCCTGATGTGGTTTACCATTTCCTTCTCCTACTCATTTTACAGATAAGGAACTAAGGCAAGAAAACAGGGCTAAGTGACTTACCCAGAGTCATACAGCTAGTAAGTATCTGAAGCTGAATTTGAATTCATGGAGATAAATCTTCATGACTCTAAACCCAAGGCACCACCTACCTGCCTCAAGAGGTGGTATATACTTTGCCCTCAATAATTACAGAGAGTCCAGATTTCCCAGTTGAATGCATCAAAAGTATGAACTAAATGTGAACAAGGTCTGGGCATCTTTAATGAATCAGTTAATCAGTCAAAGGAATTAAACTAGGTTCTAGCAACTGATTAATTAAGTGGGAAAGGCATAGAATTCTTGGTGCCATTTGGATGTATTGGAGTGACATTTCACACACACACAAAAAAATGTATTGGAATTGGTTGCAGAGACTCGGTCACGTCTTCTAGGTTTTACATGAAATAGCAATCAGTTCAGATCATGACTTTCAAGTGTCTGGATAGCACAGAAGAGAAAATAGTTCCAGCTAAGTCTCTGAGATAAAATGGTTTGGGGGGAAAGAAAAAGAGACCCTGTGTCCTCTTCCTTTGACCAAAAAATAGATATTCTTTAGCCATTTGGGGCTTCTAATACTAGCTTAAAATAATATTCATATAGCGTTTACTGTATACCAAACACTTTATAGAGAGCATCATATTTGATCCTCTCATTATCCCCATTTTACAGCTGAGGAAACTGAGGCAGGTAGAGATTAAGTGACTTGCCCAAGGTCACCCAGCCAGGAAGTATCTGAGGCTGTATTTGAACTCAGATCTTAAAGACTCCAGGGTTCTATCCTCTGCACCACGTAGCTACTCTTCTGTGTAAGTAGTTGGTTCTTGTATATGTGGATAAGATATAAATCCAGTCAAATTTTCAAAAAGCTTAATGAGGCTCCAAACCAAATGCTTTTTACAAAATTGAATTGTTCTGGAATGGGAGTAGCATATTGTCAGGAATAGAGAATACAGGAAACAATTGCTAAGCAGAAACAGAAATTTCTCCAGCCAGGAAGAGTGAAGTCTCATAGGAATAAGTGTTAGTCTTAGCACATAGTGCTAAGTGCTACTGCGCTTTAGCATTTATATAAATGATCTAGAAATGGGATTCCACAGTGAATCTCCACAGGACAGGTAGGCAACACAGTGGATAGAACACCTGGCCCTGGAGTCAGGTGGATCTGAGTTCAAATCCAGCCTCAGACACTTACTAGCTGTGTAACCTTGAATAAGTCACTTAAACTCCAATTACCTAAAAAAAAGAAAAGACAATGTAATCTCCACACCTGCAGATAGCAATAAGTTCTTCAAGAAAGTCAAGGACCATGTCAATGGGGACGTCTTGCAAGGGCTATGAGTGGACAGAAAAATGTTGGAAAAGAGCAAACCAAACAATAATCAGGCTAATAGGAGATTTGTAAGACTTACAAGGGTCAAATACAATAGAAGATGATTCACTTCTCTCATTTTCCATAGTCCTTTTTCACTGTAAAAACTAACTTCCTTGGGTAAGCCCACATTTAGAAACTTTACACCATTTCCTTTCCTGGCTGCATAGATCATTGAAGCCCACCCAGAAAACCCAAGCTAAATTCAAACATTGATGTTCGGTCTTGGCTTTTGGAATAACATTACTTAAAAGACTTTCTTTCCCCCAGTCATGATAAATACCACCTATGTGCCAGTCTAGAAGAAATTAAGGCAAGTCTTAAAGAAATTCAATATTTACTGTCTTCCCTTTCTAATCCCTTGTGGCTTTTTAATAGGAATTTGTTCCCATAGCAGATTTGGTGAGCCTTTTTCAGGCAGGTCATTCTCTTTCCTTCCTGAGATGGGAAACAGAAGGGAGAGGAGTATGTGAGCACAAAAGAATGGAACAAGGCGCTAGGAAACAGTAGATCCAGCCACATCTTGTCGCCTAAAGAGAATGTTCATCCCTAAGTGATTTGAAAACTATATACAAAGTTTCTCTATCTATTTCTTTAATATCTCCAGGGACAGACTCCTCAATCTTTTTTTTTTGACACCGATCCCCATCTGTCAGCTAAAACATCAAACTTAATAAATTTCACTTGCTAAAATTTAAGGTCATTTCCTTTTGTTCAAGCTTCCTTGGAAATGGAGAGCCATTAGCTCCTATTACTTAACAGAAGTGAGACTCTTTCTGACATTTGTGGGCCAGGTCTATGGAGGCTTTCAAGTTAAAGGGTTTTGTTCTGGTCCAGCCTACACAGGAACAAGTAAAGTTGAAAATGGAATTTTCCAGGAGATCTGGGTTATGTGGATAGTTATTCTGAATCATTGCCAACACCATCTGGGGCCTGAACAGCTCTGTCCGATTTCTGCTATCCCAGCTGACGAGGGCTCGCTCAAAAGCTGAATCAGCCTAAAACCAACGGTCATTTTCCTTACACACACACACACACACACATCTATACGTATATAAACACATACATATAAATATATATATATACATATGTACACACACATACACACATATAAATATATATATTACTGCTCCTTTATTATTAATAATAATAATAGCTGTCATTTATATAATGCTTACTATATGCCAGACAATTTGACCCTTAAAACAACTCTGGCAGGTAGGTACTATTATCGTTATTCCCATTTTAAAGAAGAGGAATTGAGACAAACAGCAGTTATATGACTTGCTAAAGGAGACCCAGCTAGTAAGTGTCTGAGGGTAGATTTGAACTCAGGTCTTCCTGACTCTAAGCCCAGCCTTCTCTCTTCACTTAGCTGCTTATTTGTCATTGTTCTGAATTGGGATCATAGACCTAAAGAATTTTAGAGGGCAAGTGAGTGGCATAGTGATTAGAGCACCAGACTTGGAGTCAGAAGGACCTGAGTTCCAATCCAGCCTCAGACACTATGTGACCCTGGGCAAGTCACTTAACCCTCATTGTCTAAAAAAAAAAGTTTAGAACTTCAATGATGATTCCAGAGTACCCAGTATGAAACATGTTACCCACCTTCAGAAAAAGGTGACAGACTCAGAGTGTAGATTGAAACCAGTACTTTTGGGACATGATCAGTGTGGGGATTTATTTTGTTTGCTTATTTGTTACAGAATTTTTGTTTTTCAGTTTTTTTCCCCAGTAGGAACAAGAGATAGGAAGGATAGAAAAAGATACATTGGAAAAAAAATTTAATTTTATTTTTAACACATCTTGGACAACCTATCTTCAAATGGTAATGTTAGACCCAGGAGTTTGGAAATTGGAGTAGACCGGAAATGACGCTGTCCAAATGGTATTCTGGAGATTTTATTTTCACCTTGGCTGTTCCCTCCCTACCTTGTATGAAGATGAAGCACATCAAATCATCATGTTTTATACATTCCTCAGTTAATGGCCTCTGCTGGCTCTCTGCAGGAGCATTAAGTTCTTCCTTCTAGCACTATGCTAGTGGGCCATACTGCTTTGCTTTATTCAGTATGTGCTATAAGCCCTATGATCATAGGACTGACAACTGGAAAAGGCCTTAGAACTAATCAAGGCCAACCCTTACATTTTACAGATTTCCAAGGAAACTGAGGCTTTGAGTGGTTCAGCAAACTTGCCCCAAATCACCTAGGAGGGAAGTCGCAGTTTTAGGATTCAAAACCTGCACCACTGCCCCACTGATTCTGTGCCCAGCATCAGCCACAAGAGTATAGGAAGATTTCATTCACTCAGATCTACTAAATGTTTTCCCCGATTCTTACATCTTAGCAGTGTAGTTGTAAAGATAAAAAAGAGATTGAGGGTGTAACTTTATTCCCCTCCCCCATCAGATGAGGACACTGAGGTATAGAAAGATTAGATATATTGTTGTTCAGTCACATCCAACTCTTTGTGAACCCTTGGACCACACTGTCCATATGGTTTTCTTGGCAAACATACTGAAGTGGTTTGTCATTTCTTTCTGTAGTGGATTAAGGTAAACAAGGGTTAAGTGACTTGCCCAAGGTCACACAGCTACTAAGTGTCTAAAGCCAGATTTAAACTCAGGTCTTCCTGGCTCCAGGCCCAGTGCTCTATCCATTGAACCATTTAAGCTGCCTCTAAGTATATTACCTAGGGTCAAAAACTAGTAGGAAACATAATTAGAACTCTGGTCCTTCTGACTCCTACTATGATGACTTATCCACTATATATACTATATTGTCTCCCTAAATGAAAGACCTTCTTGGCAGATATTAGTTGTTTGTTTTGTGGGGAGTTTTGTTCTGTTTTGTTTTGGTTGGAGGGGAATTAGCGAGTGAAATACTTGGGGTCTTTTGGACCTTGGGTAAAAGCTGAATAAGGCCAATTCATGATCTTTAGCTAGAATTCTGTGTCTTTTACTGTTGTTTATACCGTTGCCTAGACTTCTCTCCCTACTTCATATTAAAGGCAAAAGGTAGATTTAAAACAAACTAAAATACAGAGTGGAATAAGTCCATTAGTATTTATTGAGTGCGTAGGTAGTACAGTAGAGGGCCAGGCCTGGAGCCAGAAAAACCTCATCTTCCTGAGTTCTAAGCTGGCCTCAGACACTTCCTTGCTGTGTAACCCTGGACAAGTCACTTCACCCTGTTTGCCTCAGTTTCTTCATCTGTAAAATGAACAGGAGAAGGAAATGGTAAACACCTCGATTATCTTTGCCAAGAAAACCCCAAATGGGATCATGGAGAGCTGGACATATCTGAAACAACCAAACAGTAAGAGCCACTATATGAAAGGTCCTACATAACATACAAAGTGGCCCTACAGAAAAAACACTAAAGACCTCTATTGAGTTCTCCCTCTACTACTTAATAGCCTTGCATAATTGAGCAAGTCAGTGTATCTCAGAACCTCAGTTTCTTTTTCATCTGTAAAATGGGGTAATAAAATTCATACTGTGCCACATACTTACTGTCAATGGGACCCTGGCAGTTGAAGATCTCTGAATGCTCCAAGCAACTCTCTAGGACTGCAGATTGCTGACAGTTGCATATGCATTGATAGGGGGCTCTTTCTCACTACTAGTTCCCTGTAAAAATGAAATCACAGATCCAGAACTACATCTATGCACATAGATGTATTGTGCATGTGTAACACATGTGCACTGCATATCACATGTGTATATACATATCTGCATTGTATAAATGTGTATGCCTCTGTATACACATACGTGAATATATAGAAATGCACATACACATGTATGTATCTGTGTATATATAAATATATTTGCACAACTTACCTTGGAGAATTATTGTAAAGAAAAAACATGAACCTAGTTTTGAATCCAAGCACTGCTGTACATATGACCTTGGACAAATCACTTAACATATCCATCTGGGCTTTGGTTTCTTCATCTATAAAATGAGGGATCAAGGGAAATCACTTTTAAGGTTTCTTCAGATCCATATCCATGATCTTTTGCTGCTGTGACAGATATAGACCCTATCCTCAAAGAGTTTATAATCTCATAGGAGAGATTATACTGGGGAGTATAATCTAAACTATTCCTCATACTGGGGAGGCAGAAAAATCTCATGGGAATTGAGTCCTATCATACTGGGGAGGATACTGCTATAGGATGGGAGGGAAGAGGGAGTTTTTCCCAGCTTTGAAAGGATCACTTTTTCCTTTCCTTCCATTTTTTTAATATCTTGAAAAAAGCAAGATTCAAACTCAGATCTCAGGGTCTTGCAGGATCCAAGACTGGGTGTTTGGGTGTTCTGAGTGCTGTCCTTTCTCCACTGTGCTCCATCCTTCTAGATTTTAAAATATAGCTTTACTCCAGCTGTCTATTGTTTTCCAGTGAGATATTAGATCTGGCAGGCTTTTTGTATTATTTTGGCATTTTTAGGAATGTAACTAAGCACTACTTTAAAGCTAAGAATTTCGATAATTCCTTAAAGTAGCCGGCTCTCCCTGAATGGATAATACTTCAGTGCCTATTGGGTCAGGGATCCTGGAGTAAGCTAGATGCATAATAATACTTCTAATGACTATGTATTTAGAATGCCAAGATATAGGCCTCTGCTACTTCTCATTCTTTTCCACATCATGCTGCCTGCAATCTGGCCATCTTCCTCATCCCTCTCATCCCACTCCTACACGAACCTTGCACCTGGACCCTGGGACACTGGCCTCTGATAAAGTAGATGTCACTTCATCTTGCTCAGAGCCAGGCCTCCATGTTCCTTCCCAAATTCATTTCCATGACATGTAGACCTTCCCATATTCCCCTTCTTCTTTCCAGCTCCTTTTTAATGTATTGTCTTTTTATCCCTTAGACTATAAACTCCCAAGACAGAGCCAAGATGGTGGCATAGGAGCAGCAAGGTTCCACAGCTGCCACATAGCCACCTCAAATACCCATAAAATATGACTCTAAATGAATTTTAGGGCTCTAAAACTCACAAAAATACACCTCCCACTGAAGGCAGCTCGGCAGGAAAGGATCATCTCAGCACTGGGAGCCAAAACCAGCCCAGCCTGAAATAGCTGGCCCCAGGGGTGGCCAGGACAAGCTGCAGCTGGAGCCTTCAGGAGAGTGGATCAGCGACAGCTATGGCAGTTTCCAGAATTTTCAAGCCGTAAGAAACAACTACTAAGTGAAAGGTCAGTGTAACTCAACTAAACTTGGGGGAAAAAAGCAGTACGGCCAAACTGCCTCCAGGGCAAGGAAGCAGCAGAAGCAGCAGCCCTGCAGCAGCCTCCACGTGGCTGCTTCAGAGCTCCCTGCCTGCAGACTGCAGCGGGGCCCAGAAATTGTTCAGAGGCTAAGTGCTCTTGCATTGAGCGGCCTGGATACAGATCGTGGTCTTGGGTGGTGGCCCTCAGGTGCATTTTCAGTGAACCAAATCTGGTGGGGGCTGCAAAAAAATGGCATCCCTCTAATAGCTCCGGCAGCTGCAAAAGCCCCAGTGATTTGGGACAGAGCTCTCCCCTCTGGAAGCAGAGTTCCACAGAGCTAAAAAATCAAGTAATCAACTGGCCAACATGAGCAGGCAAAGGAAGCAAAGTAAGAACAGCAACCGAACTCTAGATTCCTTCTTTGGGGACAAGAAGGATCAAAGCATGGAATGGGAAGAAGACAACACAGTCAGAACTCCCGCACCAAAAGCTTCCAAGAAGCATGAAGACTGCCTAAAAGCCATAGATCAGCTTAAGAAGGATTTTGAACCAAATAAGAGAAGTGGAAGAAAAATAGGAAAGAGAAATCAGAATGATACAAGAAAATCATGAAAAGTAAGTCAACAACCTGACGAAGAAAATAACACCTTAAAAAATAGATTAACTCGAATGGCAAAAGAGGCCCAAAAAGCCAATGAGGAGAAGAATGCCTTAAAAAGTCGAATTTGCCAGATGGAAAAAGAATCTCAAAAGCTTTCCAAAGAGAATAATTTCTTCAGAATTAGAGTGGAGCAAATGGAAACAAATGACTTTATGAGGAATCAAGATACTATACAGAACCAAACAAATGAAAAAATAGAAGGCAATGTGAAATATCTCCTTGAAAAAACCACTGACCCGGAAAACAGAACCAGGAGAGACAATTTAAAAATTATTGGACTACCTGAATGTGATGATCAAAAAAAGAACTTAGAAAGCATCCTTCAAGAAGTTCTCAAGGAAAATTGCCCTGATATTTTAGAACCAGAAGGCAAAATAGAACTTGTAAGAATTCACTGATCACCTCTTGAAAAAGATCCCAAAAAGAAAACTCCTAGGAAT
>CM053589.1:83761969-83782226 GCA_028646515.1 Pseudochirops corinnae
ATTCTATTGTTCCTTGTTCTAAATATTGTGGCCACTGTAGTGAAAACTGTGTGGCCATTTTCTGTGATAAGATGTAATGTTGTGAATATTATAATGTTTTGAATGTTTGTCTTGATTTGTAATGGAATAAACAGAGTGTTCACTATATTTTGTAATCTGAACTCTAAAAGCTGTTCACAGCAGCATTCCTTTGGGAATCTGCTGGTGCATAGCATTACAGCTCCCTATAACCTCTAGGATCAAGTATAAAATCCTGTTTGGTTATTGAAATCCTTCATAACCTGGCTCTTTCCAACCTTTTCAATCTTCAAATACCTTACTCCCCTCCTCTTACTCTATGATTCAACAACAGTGGCCTCTCTGCTATTCCTGGTAAAAGACACTCCATTTCCTAATGGTGAATTTTCATTGACTATGTCCCCCAAGCCTGGAATTCTTTCTCTCTTCATTTCTTGCTTCACCTGGCTTCCTTCTAGGCACAGTTAAATCCTCACCTTCTGCAAGAAGCCTTTTCCAGTTCTCTTTTATCTTAGTGCTTACCCTCTGATATTATTTCCAATTTAATTCTGTCTGTCTGTCCATCTATCTATTTATCTATCTTGTTTGTGTAGTTGTTTGCATGTTATCTCCCCCATCAGAACGTGACTTCACTGAGACTGGAGAATGGTTTTTGCCTTTCTTATATTCCCTAATGCTTCTTATAGTGCCTGATATGTACTAAGTACATATATATGCTTGTTAACTTGACTTTTTCAGGTATAGATTGTCTCAGATAGATGCTGAAGTCCCTTTTAATTATGAAATTGGGTGATTCAGTGACCTTTTAGTTCAGTGATTCTCAACCTTCCTAATGCTGCAACCCTTTAATACTCGTATGTGGGCATATCTGCATGTGGGCAGACCTACCTGGAGATGGATAGAGGAGCAGTGTCTCAGTTCCTAAGACCATTGGAAATATGTGTTTTCTGATGGTCTTAGGCGACACCTGTGAAAGGGTTGTTTGACCCCCAAAGGGGTCGCAACCCATAGGTTAAGAACTGCTGTTTTAGTCTAACCTGCTCATCTGACTAATGAAGAACTACAATCCAGAGGGAAAGAGGCTTGTTCAAGTCTTTGTGATCAATGAGCGACAGATGTAAGACTCAGACGGAGGTCTTTTGAGTGATCCTGTGTTCCTTCCACCCCCATCACCATGTACCTATATCCTTACGAGCTGAATAGTCAGCTAGTATTTTTACAGGATTCAGTATTTCTTGATTTTCTTTTCACTCATTTAATTTTTTCTTGGTGCTATTGTACTTGGTGCCCTGAAGAAAAAGAAAGAAATAAGCAAATGGTAACTCTTACTTGAAATGTGTGGAACAATTAAGCTTTAAGGATGAAAAATCATCAGACATTTGCAAGTCAGCCCATAAAACACAGAAAAACATAGATCTTAAGGTTAAGACCATGTTTACTACTTAAAATTTTATTACCATGCAGGTTTTATACAAACTCGATTGCATGTGACATGATTAAGTAATGAGTCTTTGAGAAATGCCAGGTTTTTTGTTTTTTGGTTTTTTTTACTAACTCAGTAATCATCTCTTGGTTTTAAAAACACAGCAGATAAAGGGGAATGGGGTATGCTGGGAGGGATTACTTCTCATGACAGTGAGGCATGGCTAATACACCAGGCTGAAGAACAGATGTGGAAGAGATAGGGGATGCACCTAATTTGTTATCCTGAGAACAAACCATCATCTTGATAATCCTGACAATTGCCCTGTGTAGTACTTTCTTCATACTCACCTCCCCGACTTTGTAACCAAGCACTGCTGGAAATTCATCTTGTCCCCCTCCGAATTTCACTCTGGACTCAGCATAGAGCTTAAGTTCCAAGACTTGGATCATGTCATATGTTCTCCTGTAGAATATTGCCCTACTATGTTATATCCTTTAATTACTAGCATCCATCAGTTTATTCCAACCTCAGCTTTAGACTGTTTTCAATAGCTAATACTATATTGTGTAGTCCTTGTTTAGAAAAAAAAAATGAGATTAAAAATTCTCTGTGAAGAAAAACAAGGATTTAGACAGGAATAGTACAAACTTATGAGTGATATAAATTGAATACAAGCAATCTGAGTTATGGGGCTGACTGTGTACACATTGGTGAATTCAATACTTAAACTCACTAGGCAGAATACAAGAGAGCTCTAAGGGAAAATCTTTCTCTTTGAGCAGATGATTTCACTTCTTTTGGGCCTTAGTTTTCCCATCTATCAAAAGAAAATGTTAGAATAGGTGCTTCCCCCATCAGCCTCAGAAAGCAGGGAGTGAGCATGGCCTCCTTCAAATCTTTGCCTTGAGGGTTTAACTCTCCTTTTGACTGATGATTTGCCTTGCCGATACTTTCTGCTATCATGATTTTCCCTCTGTCTCTGAAAAATTTTTTTTTTCTTCACATATAAAAAGTTGTAGAAAATTGGGATGAATTAAAGCTACATATCCCCAGATACTCAGAGCTGGAAGGGACTTCTTCTAAGTTGCCATCAACCCATTAATGACTACTTTGGGGTCCAAATATTCAATATATTACATATATTAACTGTGCTATTGTCTAGCCTCTATCTGTCTTGTTCCTAATAATAGCATGAAATTCTTTGCCAAACACCTTGAAGAAATCTAGGCTAATGACATCTACAGTATACCTTCAATGTATCAGTCTGGTAAACCCTGAGAGAAAATGAAGCTGGTCTGGAATGAACAAAATCTTCCCACAGAGCCTTAGAGTACTACCTCAGAGCCTACTCAGTGAATTTGAATATGACATTGAATAGTGATTACCCTAAACTGAAATTATATGTTTAGTTTAAGTTGAAAGCACTCAGTTTACATACATTTTTATTTCTCTCCATATAACATTGTTAGTCTGATTATACTTTTTATGGAGCTATGTTAGCACTTTGTAATCACTGCTTCCTTTTCTAGGTGTTCACTATGTCTTTAATCATATGTTTTAGAATTTTACCAGGAATTGAAGTCAAGTTTATAGACTTGTGGTTTGTCAATTCCATTTGTTTTCCTTTAAGAACACTGGAAAAACATCTGCCTGCCTTCATTCCTACTGAACCTCTCTTGTTGTTATCCGTGGTCTTTCAAAGACCATGATTCAGTATCAAATCTACCACTTCTTTCAGTTGTTTAGGATAGAGGTCCTCAGGCCTTGGCAACTTAACCATATTAAGTACTCTCTACTAACCTAGGATTTCAACTCCTATAACTACTTTTATTCTTATCCTTTTCAAAGCAAGGATCTTTATCACTGGCCAAGAAAATATTAGTAAAGCAGAGTTTTGACCAATGCTCTCCTCTCCAGCCTACAAAGCCCAAAATGATAATAAAGTGTTAAAACTAACTCATTAACTAACTACAATCATTGCCATCTTCTGTTATCCTGTCATAAATTATGAAAACCTCTTTGACTGAAGTCAGAAGGGAATACTGTGATTAGACTGCAGAGAGGATTCTACAAAAAGAAAAAAGAACCTCTAAGGTCCTACAGTGCCAGAGTAGTGAATGGCCTTGACCACATGCATTTCCCACCTGAGTGCCAAATTATCATCATACCCTGTTTGTGCCCACACTTGCCACTGAAGGTTTGTACATGCAATTGTAGGTCAGCATGTCCCAGAATTATGAGAAGAATGTTTTGATGCAAATGTTTTTTACTACAGCATCCTAGTAAATGTCTTTGGTAAGAGGTAATTGTGTCTACTGTCATAAGTGTTAATGGGAAGCACACAGTGGGGGCTCATGACCTATATATACTTAGGGGTTTGAATCTTGAGATATCAGCCAAAGTCACCATCCTGTTCTTGCTCTGATCTTCCTTTTCCTACAATACAGCTTAAAATTATTTTTTCATGTCCCTATATTTCTTTGCCATCTTCAGCTCATCCAGAGCTTTTGTACCCCTGAAAATTTTCTTACAGAACTATGCCACACTTTTATCCTACATTATCTGCTCTTGCTTCCATTTTTTTTAAACATCTAGAGTATCCTATGTACCTAAATCAGTTTCTTTAGATAAAGCCCCCTTTTTTCTCATCAGAATTGTTTCTCTTTGTATTTTCAGGATTTCATTTCTTGAGCTCCTCACTCCTATTTGCTTCTCCCATAGAATTTTAGTACAGAATCCCATTCATCTTTTCTCTGAACCTTTTGAATTTTATCTACCCACAAAATCCTTTGGAAAAATAACCAAAAACTGATTAAATTTATAGAATCATAGAATCTTAGTGCAGGACAAATCCTTAAAAAAATGCTAACCCCTTCCCCCCATTTTATTGATGAAGAAATGAAGGCCAGAAGAATTAAGTGACTTGGGCAAGGTTACACAGGAGTAAGTATCTATGTATGCTAAGATTTGAACTCAGGTCCTCACCAGACAGTTGTTTTGAATGCCCTCTATCTGGAGAGGGCATATAATGATAAAGATCATGGTGATGATGATGATGATGGTGGCGATGGCGACGATGATAACATTTATTTGGCACTTTAAGGTTTGTACAATGCTTTATATATGTTATCTCATTTCGTCCTCACAACAACTTTATGACGTAGATGCTATTATTACCCTTGTCTTTAGCTCAAAGAGCTTAAGTGACTAGCCCAGAATCACATAATTAGTAATCAATTTACCTTTATTAAGCACCTACTATGTGCTAGGCACTGTGGTAAGTGCTAGAGATATAAAATGAGGTAAATGATAGCCCCTGCCCTCAAGGAGCTTACAATCAAATATCAGTATCTAAGGTAGGATTTGAGCTTAGGTCTTCTTGACTCCAAATCCAGCATTCTACAGACCATTCTACCTAGATGTCTTCTCAAATGGCTGCCCCATAAATCAAATCACCATTCCTGGAGTTCTTCAGAATACCCTTCCCTAGTCATTCCTTCCATAAGCTTCTTGAAAGCAGAGACTTTCTCATTTTTGCATTTGTATTTCCTATACAACACAATGCCTGGCCTGTAGTAAGCGCCCGATAAATGGTTTTTATTCATTCATTTTTTTAGGCATTCATTCACTCAGCCATTAGTAACCTAAATCAATTGTTCCATTTTTTCCCCCCAAATAGGTTTGTGTTTAGACATAGCCTAAAACCCTGAAAGATGTTGGCCAAGTTCCCATAGGCAACTGAATCCCACATTGAAGGATTTCCAGTCAGTTAAGTACATAGGATATTGGCACAATCCTCCTGGGATTTATTTGATGCATATACTATATTTTCTCCCCCTTCTTGTGCAAATGAAGGGCCTCTTAAAACTCTGCTGCATTTAATATGCATAAAGCTTGTGTTATGACTCAGCACAGCTTGTCTTTCATTGGCCTGATTCCCTGTCTCTTGAACCCCTAATTTTCTGCTGACCACTCCTGCTTGGTTTAATCACAGACTATGTTTCATTCCAAATTTAATTAAAGGCAAATGCAAAGGAAAGTAATGCCAAAATGGTATATACGGTTCTTTCTTATTGGATCTTTGCCTGGTTTGGGAAATGCAATAGGCCACGGAATATGAAGGCTGGGAGAGACCTCTTTAGAGATCATCTGGTCCAACCTCCTCATATTACATGTAAGGAAACTGAGGCCCAGGGAGCTGACATGACTTGCCCAAGCCCCATAGCTAGTTAGTGGCCAGGGCTAGAGTCCAGATCTACTGACTCCTACACTAATACTTTTTCTGCTATACAAAAGTGCATCATCTGAGATAGAGCAAATCAAACACTTCTCCAGATGACCACAGGCACCAAATTAGCATCCCTAAATTTTCAAGATGCAGTCTTTAAGGTAAGGGGAGGATGGCCTTTTAGTTTCAATAAATCATTCAACTGGAAAATGTACATAAGATTTATCCTCATTTGCTAATGTATCCCTCCTTAGCCAAGTGATCCTTCTTCCACTTTTGTTCTCCCCACACATGGTTCCCAGCAGATATACAGTTTCATCTGGACCATTGTAAAAGTCTCCTAATTGGTCTCCCTGCTTCCAGTCCCTCCCTTAGCCATCCAACCTCCCTTACTCAGTTGCCAGTGATATTCCTAAAGTACATTTTTGACCATATCTTTTACCCACCACTCAAGTAGCTTCAGTGGGTTCCTGAGATCAAAGAACTTAACTCCACAAAAGCTGGAATAGCAGACAGAAACATCATCAAGCAATCCTCCCAAAGAGTACAGTATTCATATTTTAACAATTTTTTTCTCAGATGAGAAACCAGGGAAAATTAGCAATATTTTTGGAAACATTGATCAGGGTACTATTTAGAGCAGGGTTAGAGATTAGGAACAATCACTTTTTCCAGGGGAAAATAGGGATAGGTGAGACAAGATTGGAAGAATTCTAGAGAATTATATGAACTAATGATAATTGTTTCCAGAAAGAGATGGGAGCGTAGGAGAACTAGGAGAAGGAGGAGGAGGAAAAAAAGGAGAAAAAGAAATAACCACAGCAGTAGCTTCAGTCCTCTGCAGCCTCTATCCTCGCTGTTAGGCTTTTAAAGGTCTTCCCATCTGGATTCATCTTATCTTCCCACACTCATTTCCTATTACTTTGCTTCACACACTCAACATTGGAGCCAAGCAGCCTACATGCTGTATCCCTCACCGCCCCCCTCCACTTACTTTGTATTTTCTTTGTACGTATATTGTATTTATTTCTCTGTGTATAAACAATTTCTTCCCCTTCCCCTTCTGTTAGAAGTTAAACTCACTGAGGGTAAAGACTGTTTTCTTTCATTATATTTTTATATCCCTGTCTAGTATAGTGACTGGGTATTTAATAAATGTGTGTTGAATTAAACTGAACTGCTGAATTGAAATGAAAACAATAAAGAAAACAGTTCTTTTTCTTTAGGTTCATTGACAAGAAGAGTAAATGATAATTACTGTTTTCCCTTTCCCCAAAATTAGGATTTTGAACTGAGCAGTACCCTTGTATGACCATCCTCAGGGGAGCAACACATTCTCAGGCCACTTGTCTCAAGTACTATGGATCAGTGTGTTAAAAGATATGGAAAAAGTGTGGGCCAAGAAGTCAGGAGACCTTGGCTCTAGAGGCACTTAGACGATGGATGCAGTGGACAGAGTGCTAGGCATGGACTCAGGAAGACTTGAGTTCAAATCTTGCCTCAGACATTTACTAGCTGTGTGACTCTGGCCAGGTCACTTGATTTCTCTGTGGCTCAGTTTCCCCATCTGTAAAATGGGGATGATAATAACCCCTACTTACCTATCTACCAGGGTTGTTGTAAGGATTAAATAAGATAGTATTTGTGAAGTCCTTAGCACATACAGTAGGCACTTAATAAATGCTTGCTGTCTTCTCTTATGCCCCTAGTCTTGGCTGCTGTTTTTGGTCTGTGGAGTCAGAAGAACTATATCTGTATCCTGGTTCTGCACTTGTATCAATTTGGGCAAGTCATTTTTCTTCTTTTCCTCATCTGTAAAATGAGTATATTGGACTTGATAAACTTAAAGATTTCTTCTACCTGTAAATCTCTGATCTCTGATCAGATATGAGTTGATCTTTCTTTAAGTTAGTTTTGTCATCTGTCAGATGGGGATGATCACAGAATTTCAGAATCTGACAGGAATTCGATTGTCATATTGTCCAATCTCCTTCCCCACCCCTAAGCATCTCTTGTGTAAGCCAACAGATGTCATCAAGAATCTAGTTGAAGACCCAACTTCATTTCTGTTTTAATTGTCAGTGAGTTTTCTTTATAGTGAACCAAAATCCAGTATCTGCCTTGCTAAAATTGCCAGACATAGCTCTTAATTCCACCTTCTGGAGCTCAGTTGAAACAATCTAATCCCTCTTCTATATAACAAAGATTTGATTATTTAGCAGGGCCTATAAAAGTACAAAATGCAAATAAAATTCAGGGCATTCCTTTGTTTCTTGTTGGAATTTTACTAAGGGTGCAAACTATGGGCAGATAAATGGTTAGTCATGAAGTGTAAATCCAATGTTCACCTGTGGCCACCTTACATTAGGAGTTGATTGAATTTGGAACTCAAACTTAAAAAACAGTGTTAAAAATTGTTTTAACATATAATTGGGGGAAAATAAAACATATATTAAAAAATTAAAGAAAAAAGAATATTAGGAGTTGTAGGATAATGAGCACTGGATCTGGAGTAAGAGAAGCAGGGTTCAAATATTAGCTCTGTGACTTGATACTTGTGTGACTTTATGATCTTAACCTCTCTAGGCCTATAAAACAGGAGATTTGGGTCCTAGATTACTTTTAAGATTCTTACTGCAGAAACATATACTGAAAATATAACACTTTAATATCCATGGGGTCCTGATAGGCAGTTTGCAAGTTCCAGGAATGTCCATAATACCCAAGTTCCTAACTGCTTCCCCAGAAGAGGAAGAGATGGCCTCTAATTCTGGGTCAGGGTTAGAAGATCTGTTGAAGAGGGTAGTGATTAGAGGTATCCTGCCTGTGGAATGCACGGACCATGCCAGATTTGCTCAGATTCTCAGGGAGACTATGGAGGAAATCTTGCCATTGACAGCTAGGGCTCAAAGAAATAGGCCCTTAGCTATATAGAACTGTTTCAATATGTAAATTTAGCAAATAGAAAACCATACAAATGAGGAAGATGTGCCAAGAAAATGGTCATGTAGTGTTCTGAGACATCTTTCCAGGTATGGACCTTTGAAGTTAATTGAGACACTACTCTTTCATTGTCCAGACTCTGCTTCAGAAAAATCATGGGAGGCCTAGTGGGCAGAGACACCCTTTTTAGAGGGAAACAAAGAGGACTTAGGACTAGAAGCAATGGTAGTCTGGAGGAATAATAGCACCAGAAGAGCATAATCTGAGAGACTGAGCTAACTTTTGTTAAAAATATAGACTAAATGGTCACATATGTATTGAGTACACACAAGAGGAGAACCAGGTGTGGGTCCATCAGATGCTGAATTCCATTGAATTAATCAGGGAGGGGGGACACCTCTGACCTTGAAGAACCTATCAGGGGTGGGGAACCTGTGGCCTCAAGGCCACATTGGCTTTCTGATTCTTTGGGTGAAGCCTTTTGACTGAGTTCAAGTTTTACAGAACAAGTCCTTTTATTCAGGGGATTTGTTCTGTGAAGTTCGGATTCAGTTAAAGGGTCACACTTGAGGACCTAGAGGGTCACATGTGGCCTTGAGGCCACAGGTTCCCCACCTCTGAGTCCTAAATCATGCCCCTTGCACTGTTCCTAGGCTCCTTTCTTTATGGACTCATAGGACCTTGTGTAACAATAGCTGTGAAGATTGAATATTTAGAGCAGGAGTTCCCAGCTTGGGGTACTTGTACCCCAAGGAAGCATGAGAAGTTTGGCAATGGAATACAGGGAATATTTAATAAGTTACTACATTTTCTGAAATATTCCAAAAGTAGTATTTAGTGAAAAAATTTATGACTTGAATAAATATTTAACAACCTTATCACACTAGAAGTGTTGTGAACTGAATAAAGTTTCTTCATGAAAAAATCATCTATTTTATTTCATTTCTTTTATGCACATATGGGTGTATATATGCATACACAGACATTTATATATACATAGCTGTATATCTAATATGTACATAACTGTATAAATGTGTGTTGCAGATATATATCTACAGATTTTATTTTCTTTTATTTTAAATGGGTTGGAAGGCCTTGACCTAGCAGCGGTTCTCAACCTGTGGGTCACGACCCCTTTGGGGGTCAAACGACCCTTTCACAGGGGTCACAAGGGTCACCTAAGACCATCGGAAAACACATATTTCCGATGGTCTTAGGAACCGAGACACCGTTCCTCTATCTGTCTCCAGGCAGGTCTTCCCACATGCAGATACGCCCACATACGAGTATTAAAGGGTTGCAGCATTAGGAAGGTTGAGAACCACTGACCTAAATTATCCTAATCTGTTGCATAGTGGAAATCAAGTGACAATTATATTCCAGTTGTTCTATGAGGGACATCTGTCAAAGATACCTCTCTTCAGCCTAGGAGGGTGTTAGGTCTCTGTGGTCTGGGTGAGAAAGACTACTCATATTTGGGCTACTTCAGTGTGCTGAAGGAATTTATAGGTGTCATCAAGAAGGTGGATGCTATGTCTCTGGTATGTCTAAATCTAATGAACATCTCTGGTTTGTTAACATTGAGACCAAATATATTCTGTTCAAAGTAGTAGCAGGATACTGCAGGAAGCATGCTGACAATCTATGCTTCATATGAAGGTGACTTCTCTCCTGCTGCTGTTGCTGCTCCAGGTTCCAAACTGAGCCTCCCAAGACCATGCCTGGGAAAACTTAGTTTGCTCAGCTCTGAAATTTCTAGGATGTTTTTTCAATCCAGTCATTTTATGCCCTGCTACAGAGGCTGCTCCACCCTTTCCACCTCATTTTCAACCTCTTGCTCTAAGACCTATAATCAAAGAAACACTACCATTGGCTCAGAAAAGAGTATGTCAATTGATTGCCCTATTATTCTCCCCACAATCCCCGAGGCTAAGAAAGCCAAAACACTAGCACTCCCTAATGGGGGTTGTCTCCTACCATTATAATGAAAGCTCCTTGAAGGCAAGGACTTTTTTTTCAAAATTTAGTACAGTGCTTAGCATACAGTGCTTAATAGAATCTTCTCTTCCTTCCTTCCCTTCCCTCTTCTCTTTCCTTTCCTAAAAAATAGAAGCCAATGGTGACACCCTCAAAGGAGCACTAACTCTTCCAATTTGATTCAGAGGACTGACCTTGAGAAGACTTCATCACTCCTCAGCTGACCATATCCAAAGAATCTTCAAAGTCTGAGTTTTTATAGGATTTAGTGGTTAATAGAAAAATGTCTTGTGAAGAATTATGCTATTGTCATTAGGTATCTTAATAGTTTCACCTGTTAGGCATGTGGGTAAGAAGAACCAAAAACAAGAAATCAAGAAAGTCAATTTGGACTGACTTAATATACACCATTTGGGAGACCAATGAGATAAGAAACATGAACAAGATTTTAAAGATTTTTTTCAACTGCTTCATATGTACATCAATATTGGCAAGGTTTTTGAACTGCATATTAATGTTAACTTAGAAAGACTAGGAACAATTTTGTATCAAGAGAGAGGGTCACCAAGAAGTAATATGCTAGTGTTTGGCATGAGCATTTACTGATAGTGCAACTCTTTATTTCATACATAAACTATCATTCTTGTCTCTGAAGTAGATGGTCATTGAGAAGTTCTGAGATTATGGATTAAGTTGCCTATCATAGACATGGGTAGTGACACCATCTAACTATGAGTTCAACCTGTATGATATCTCAAGGAAGACAAATATTGATGCCAATGTCCTGTCCTTTAGATCTTGGGAATCCAAAGGTGTTGTGATATTCATAGAAGGGGTAAAGATTATTTGTGATTTTTAGGAAGTTGGACCTCTGTACATGAAGGTACAGGTTCCCCATTAGTTTATGAGCTCCTCAGGGAAAGGAAACTTTTTAAAAATCTCTTTTCCTATCCCTAGTACTTAGCACAGTACCTAGCACATAGTAAGCACTTAATAAATACTGATTGATTGATGACAGTTTAGCAGAGAGCCATCAGTGAATATGCATCTTGTTGCATGAACCACTCCCTCTTATCTTGTTTATTCTTATGGCAGGAATGATGAATGATCATGACAATTAACACAATCCTTGGGGGTTCAAGCTTCATTCCTCAGAAGGCATCTTACTGGGGAGGATGGTAAATTTTGGAGTTATGAGGTAGAGTGCAGTACTGATCTTTAATCCCAGACATGGTAGCAGGAAGTAGTTGGTACTCCTAAGGCATTTTGCTTTATCACCATGAAAATTACAAGATAATAATGGAAACTTGGGTCAAGAGAAAGCTCTAGAGTTGATATAATTCTCTTTACCCAAAATGACAGGACTTATTTATAAGAAGTATGAGATGTGCTCAGCAGGCTCAAAGAAAAGTGCTATCAACTTATACTGCATATGCACACCATCAAGTCACTGGAGTTTGTGAACATTGGCTTTTTATGTCTAGAAGGAGTTAGGAAAACATAATATATCCTAGTGGTGATATATTTTTTTCACCCAGTATACCCAGGCATTAAAAGGCTTTATAGTTGCTGAGGGGATGTGGAACCGTATAGCTTTTAGGATCTACTCTAACCAAAATAGATACTTTGAAAACAAACTACTTACAAATGTGTTGGCTTTGGTAGGAATCAAGAAGTCTAAAATCTTATTTACCTTCTTGGGGAGACTCATGGTCTAAGCATGTCAATTGCAATGAATAAACTGGGCTGGCAGAAATCTCTGGGGACTCAATGTGTGGTATTTCAAGTGCATGTAACCAATAGTGCCAAAAATAATGCCATAGTCTTACACCAGGGGTGGGGAATCTGCACTCTTCTAGGTCCTTAGGTGTGGCCTTTGAACTGAGTCCAAGTTTTACAGAACAAATTCTTTTATTAAGGGGATTTGTTCTGTGAAGTTTGGATTCAGTCAAAGGGCTGCACTGGAAGGCCACATGTGGTCTCGAGGTTGCAGGTTCCCTACCTCTGGTTTACACTATATCTCTTTATATACCATATCAACTGTGGGTGGAAGGTTAAATTTACCTATTGACTATATTTTAGAGTTTCAAAAGATGGTGAAGATGTAGATGTTCACAATCAGCGTGTTTCTTGGATGAGCTGTTGGCTGAAGGAAGCATACAATATGGAATCAGCTCAGAAAAGCTCTGATAAAAACATGAGATGGTATGATCAAAGTGAAAACATTGAACTCCAGAATCATGATGTATGGGAATATACAAAATAGTTGACCAATGGAAAGTCACCCCATACCAAATAGTTGACAGATTAGGGAGTACGTTAATCTACCAAAAAGATTCTGAGAATGGTTCAGAATCTGGAAAAACAATATCAAAACAATCTATTGTCTAGTGAGAAATAGACTGAACTTCCTCATGAGCAGGAAGAAAGAGACATGGAGAGGCATCCTACTGATTCAAATTGCAGAAAGACTGTCAAAGTTAGATAGCAGCTTGAAAGATGATAAATTAGATGAAGAAGAAAGTAGATGTTGGTAGCCTTGAAGGGTTAGGGAAATCACGTAAACTCAGTCTGGTATTCTTTCACTCAGACAAGGCAGGGGATTCTCAACCCAGGAGAAGTCTCTTGCCTTATATTCAAGTTGTAGAGACACCTAGAAAAAAAGAGTTTCCATAGAGCCTGGAGACAGTGATAGCTTGAGACATCCACAAGCTTAGACATTGTAGAAGTGCCAAGAGCATCTGGTCAGTAACCAACCTTATTTATAAGTATGTAGGAGAAATAGGATAAGTGGTTACCCAGGAAACCAATGATGCCTGTTATTAGAGTCCATTTGTGCCTTGTTTGTGACTGCAACATGTTATTATGCACTGAATATGATGTGTTTGCTTTCAATATTATTCTTATTGTTTTGTTATGCTATATGTGTACATAATGTGTTTTGATGTGATCTATGTATTTGGTCACTATATAGAATTGTGGTATGTGATGGGATGTGTTTTTTGTTATATCGAAGCTTGTGTCAATTCAATATATGCCATGCCATGTGTTCTATTGACTATGAGTTATGTATTATATTTGTCACATGCAGTATAATTTACTAAACACAGTTTAAATGTGAATGTCAAGAAGGGATATGCTGGTAAATGTTTAACAACTGCCTCTCCCCTAAATTACAAATGACACACTTTAATATTTAATATGCATCATTAGCATTTTCTCCATCAAGTTTAGAAATTAAAAAATAATAAATCAGGGCTTGATTTATAGTGTTTGCTAATTTCCAAGGTGTAAATGTTCACACTGAAAATTTAACAATTGGCTCTCCTGAGCCAATATGAGTAAGCTCTAGCATACTCTTAACCAGATATCAGGTACTTCTGTGTTCATTATATTATATATTTGGGATGCTCATCTATGACTGCGTTATATGCCAATTTACATGATTTGTTATGTACATTCATAGATATAAAAAAAAATCTGTCACAATTGCAAATTCCTTACTATGGAGAGATGTCAAGAGATTATATGCTTTCATTGTATTTTCAAAATTCAGCACAAAGGCCAAGACTTTTTGAGACTTCCCCTTCCCTCCCCCCTAGCAGTGATTTGGTTGAGACAGGTGGTGTAAAGAATGACCTTGCCTCCTACAGTTAGCATTTGTTATGGTTTAATATTATTTATACATAAACCTCAGAGGACTTCTGACATTTCTAACCCTAAGTCAAACAGCTGTCTGGAACAAAAGACCACCATTCAGCCCCAGTCACAGGAAGAATGAAGACACAGGACTGACTGACTTTTGCTTAGGCATTTCTTAGAAGAGTATGATGGTTCATAGTCTCCAGCTCTCACTAAAGAGTTGTTAGTTTGTCTTTGTCAGAGAAAGACTTTCTAGTCATTGAACCTTAGCAAAGCGGAACTGAGATGGATAAAATGAATGGCAGATGGACTTTAAGAGATGAAGTCCAGAAGCTGGTGGTGGAATCTCAAAAAACAACAAAACCAGCAGGGTGATTCAACAGTAACTAGCAGAGCAGTTTATATCAGAGATAGTTTACCAAATAGTGCACATGACATAAGCAGAGACAAACACCTAGCCGAGACCAGATAAAATCAGCAGGAAGCAGTAGAAAGCCATTTGATTCTATCACTAGAGGACATATGTAGCATTGTAGAGAGAAGCTGACCTAATTATACAAATGCCCTGATATATTTGGCATTTAAAGCCCTCCATTACATAGCCCCTTCGTACCTTTTCAGTTTACACTGACCTCCTGGTTGTTTCATAAACAAGACACTTCATCTTTTGGCTTTGGGCATTTTCATGAGCTGTCTCCATGCCTTGAATGCCCTCCCTTCTTAACTCCACCTATTGACTGGCCTGACTTCCCTTAAGTTCCTGCTAAAATTTCATCTTTTATAGGAAGACTTTCCCAATCCCTCTTAATTCTAGTGCCTTCTCTCTCTTAATGCTTTCCTATTTATCTTGTATGTAGCTTGCTTTGTATGTATTTATTTATATGTTGTGCTCCATTAGAGTGGAAGTTTCTTGAGGACAGGGATGTTTTTTTGCCTCTTTTTGATATCCCCAGCACTTAGCACAATGGTTGGAACATAGAGACACTTAATAAATATTGAACACTAATGCAATGGTGGAGTTGTGAATTCATCCAATCATTCTGGAGAGCAATTTGGAACTATGCCCAAAGAGCTGTAAAACTATGCATACGCTTTGATCTAGCGGTGCCACTACTAGTTCTGTAACCCAAAGAGTTCAAAAACAGGAAAAATAACCAATTTGCACAAAGATATTTCTAGTTGCTCTTTTTGTAGTGGCTAAGAATTGGAAATTGAGGGAATGGCTTGAATAAGTTGTGGTAGATGATTGTGATGGAATATTAATGTGCTATAAGAAATGACAGAGAAGATCATTTCAGAAAAACCTGGAAAGACTTACATGAACTGATGCAGAGTGAAGTGAGCAGAATCAGGAGAATACGGTACAAAGTAACAGCAATATTGTATGATGAACTCTGAATGACTTAGCTATTCACAGATGTAAGATAACCCTAAAGGACTCAGGATGGGTCTTCAGAGAAAGAACTGATGTCTTCTGAATATAGACTAAAGCTTCCTTCCTTCCTTCTTTCTTTCTTTCTTTCTTTCTTTCTTTCTTTCTTTCTTTCTTTCTTTCTTTCTTTCTTTCTTTCTTTTCTTTCTTTCTCTCTCTCTCTCTTCCTTCTTTCCTCTCTTTTTCTGTTTTCTTGCACAAAATAATTAATATGTAAACATTTTACATGATTGCATGTGTATAACCTATATCAGATTGTTACTATCTCCAGCAAGGAGATGAGGAAGGAGGAAGGGAGAGATAGAATTTGGAACTCAAAATTTTAAAATACTTCAAATATTAAAAATTGTTTTTATATGTAAATAGAGGAAAATATTATAAAGGATTGCAGATGTGTGACTCTTCAAGCATATTCTCTGGACACACAGGATTCCTAAGGGTGTACCTTTTATACATGGCTAATATGTTCTTGTGCACATGGGGAAATTTTTCTCTTGTCATTTTATTTGTTGTGCTGTTTGATTAAATATCTTCTGTTTGAACTTCTATGTTCTTTGACTAGTAAAAGTAAATATATTACTCAGTGTTCAGGATCTATGGTTTTGAATAGATATGAACCTACCATATTTAACCTGGTGTAGCTTTCCTGGGGGTCCAAGACGCAAGTGGAAGGTTTCCTAGTTCTGAAGGTAATAGGTGCTTAAAAAATAGTTGCTGAATTTAATGGAATTGAATAGCTCCATATCAAAGTAAGGTGAGATAGTAATTGAGCATGTACTAGTCTATTCTTCTATTTGTTGTGTGTGTGCACACAGTTTCTGAGTGTGAAGCCATCTATGGAAAAATCAATGAAATGGGTAAATAATCCATTAAAGTGAATTATAATAGTAAAGGGAGAATTCTCTTTGGGGATTTCCAATGCTGTGACCCTTTAATACTCATATGTGGGCATATCTGCATATGGGCGGACCCACGTAGAGACAGATAGAGGAGTGGTGTCTCAGTTCCTAAGACCATTGGAAATATGTGTTTTCCAATGGTCTTAGGTGACCCCTGTGAAAGGGTTGTTCAACCCCCAAGGGGGTCGCGATCCACAGATTGAGAACTGCTGTCCTATACTGATGAAATCATAGATCCAAGAAAGAAAAGAGAAACAGACAGAGAAAGATACTGAGAGGGACAGAGATAGAGAGGACAGAGAAAGGAAGGAAGAAAAGAAAGGAAGAAAGCAAGAGAGGAAGAGAAAAAAGACAGAGAAAGGAAGGAAAAAATAAAAAAAGAAAAAAAGGAGGGAAAGAATCATTTAGTTCTTTTCTATCATTTCATATCCTGATCCATGATCCTTTCCCTGTTCCTCCATTGTTTCTTTCCTAATTGGGGGAAAATGGAAGGGAACAAGTATTTATATAGAGCCTACTATGTGCCAGAACCATACTAAGTGCTTTTCACAAATATTTGTTTACAAATATTATATTTTCCCCTGAAGCATTATACTCAGTTTTGATGGGTAGGTGAATCTTGGTTTTAATCCTAGCTCCTTTGACCTCCAGAATATCATATTCCAAGCCCTTTGATCCCTTTATGTAGAAGCTGCTAGATCTTGTGTTACCCTGATTGTGTTTCCACGATACTCAAATTGTTTCTTCCTGACTGCTTTTAATATTTTATCCTTGACCTGGGAACTCTGAAATTTGGCTATAATATTCCTAGGAGTTTTCTTTTTTGGGATTTTTATCAAGAAGCAATCAGTGAATTCTTTCAATTTCTATTTTGCCCTCTGGTTCTAGAATATCAGGGCAATTTTGTTTGAGAGTTTCTTGAAAGATGGTGTCTAGGCTCCTTTTTTGATCATGGCTTTCAGGTAGTCCAATAATTTTTAAATTATCTCTCTTGGATCTATTTTCCAGGTCAGTGGTTTTTTCCAATGAGATAGTTCACATTGCCTTCTTTTTTCATTTGGTTAGATTTGTTTTATAGCATCTTGAACTCTCATAAAGTCATTATCTTCTATTGCTCCAATCTATTTTTGAAGGAATTATTTTCTTCATTGAGCTTTTGAAATTCCTTTTCCACATGGCCAATTCTACTTTTTAAGGCATGATTCTCCTCATTGGCTTTTTGGGCCTCTTTTGCCATTTGAGTTAGTCTATTTTTTAAGGTGTTATTTTCTTCAGGCTGTCGATTTTCTTTCATTTTTGTGATTTTTTTTTCATGATTTTCACGATTTTCTTGCATCATTCTTTTTTCTCTTCCCAATTTTTCCTCCACTTCTCTTACTTGATTTTCAAAATCCTTCTTGAGCTCCTCCAGGGCCTGTGATCAGTTCATGTTTTTCTTGGAAGCTTTTGATGCAGAAGTTTTGACTGTGTTGTCTTCTTCTGGTTCCATGTTTTGATCCTCTTTGTCTTCAAAAAAAAGATTCTGTGGTCTGATTGTGCTTCCCGTTTGCTCATGTTGCTACTCAATTACTTGACTTCTGAGCTCTTTGCGATAGGAGAACTCTGCTTCCAGAGTCGAGAGAGCTGTGTCTCAAATTGCTGGGGTTTTTGCAGGTGTTGTCAGAGTTACGAGGAGGGTGACCTTCCTACAACCACCACAACCTCTGGCACACTAGTGTCCCTCACCCCAGGGCTACCACCCAAGACAACAACCCAGATCTAAGCATGTCAAAGCAAGAGCGATTACCCTCTGAAGGATCACCTATGATCTGCAGGCCAGGAGCTCCAGAGGCAGCCACATGGCAGCAGCTGCAGCCACATAGCACACCTCTCACCCCAGGGGTGGGGGCCAGATGAAGGTCTTCTCTCATTCTGGATCGACAGAGTTCCCCACTGACCTTTTACTTTCTCTTTGGTGTTTATGGGTTGAGAAGTCTGGAAACCACCCCAGTTG
The DNA here is from genome assembly GCA_028646515.1 of Pseudochirops corinnae. NCBI lineage: Eukaryota > Metazoa > Chordata > Mammalia > Diprotodontia > Pseudocheiridae > Pseudochirops > Pseudochirops corinnae. The sequence goes on from CM053589.1 coordinate 83,780,528, forward strand.
CCATTATTTGCTCTCCTGAAGTCTTCTCTGATTGGTCTGGGCCACTGGTCAGGGCTGCTCCGGGTCTGGGCCCACATGGCTCATGCAGGATTGCTCAGACCCCAGCTTGGTGCTATAGACTCTTCCTGTTGGCCTGCCAAGCTTCCTTCAGGGGGGAGATTTGTTTCTCTCTGTCACTTTGTGGGTTCTGTAGCCCTAAAATTTGTTTAGAGTCATTTTTTTTTCACAGTTATTGGAGGTGGTTGGAGCAGGAGCACACACAAGTTCCTGCTTTTACTCCATCATCTTGGTTCCATTCTCCCCCTCCCCTGGTGCTATTTTTATATCCATTTTTCAGATAAGGAAACTGAGATAGGCAGAGGTTAAGACTTGCTCAAGGTTACACAGCTAGTAAGTATCTGCACTTGAATCTGAATGCAGATCTTCCTGAATTCCCAGCTATTAACTGCCCACTGCCTCTGAAGTCATCTTCCATTCCTTTGACTAGTTCTGAATTATCACATTCAACTTTGTGTTGTCATTATTTGTGTTCATGTCTTATCTCTCATACTAGACTATAAGGTCTCTGAGGGCAGAGATTGAGTCTCATTCTTTTCTGTATCCCTCCAAAACAATTACCATATTGATTTGCATATTATAGGTAATCTCTAAGCATCTGAATGACAGAAAACTATACAGATGATGAGTTCTCTGAGTAAAGGGCTAATGAGGAATTTTCTAGAAGAGGGAATCTCTTAGTATTGTCTATGCTCAATACTATTTGGGAACAGGAGTATGGGAAAGCATGAATGGTTTAATTTGATTGCAGCTATCCCTCCCACATCTAGATTTTCCCTATCGTGGTTTTGATATATTGCGTGTCGGCATAAGAAACTAAATGGGAATTTTTTGGGAGTTTTGTGGACATTGTAGATGACAAGTAAAAGCTAGCAGACAACACAGAAACAGTTTAGGAATTCAGAAATGCATAAAATATAAGTATAGTATTGTATAGTATCAACTCAAATTTTATAATTAGATATTGTAAATACCTCCAAAATGTACACAGCTTTTTGTATCTGTTTCTACTGCAGGACCGTATCAACCCTCTGTATACAGTTCTGAATCTTAGTTTTGCTTTTATCCATGATAGGAGATTTGCTGACAATGGGTTCCCATTCTCTTCAATTATGCAAAGTTTTGGCTGATGTTCTACTTGGATAGTTCCTGGAAAGCAATGACGTGAACAGCAAGGAGGAGAAATTGCTTAATGGAAAGAAAATTTAATTCAAAAATAAGAAATGTTAAAGGACTCCATTATCCATGGAGAAATCTGAGGATAAGGATGGTACTGAGAGATTTTTTTTAAAATCACATTAATTCAACAAACATTTATTTAGAGTTTACTGGGCACACCAATATTCTACTAGTGATGCTATAAGGATGTATGAATGAACATATGAATGAAATATGAATGAAAAAACACTTATTAAATGGGTGCTAGGAGATAAACTAGAAACATTTCCAATAAGATCAGGAGTGAAACAAGGATGTCCACTATGGCCCCTCTTATTCAATCTGGTACTAGAAATGCTAGCAGTAGCAATTAGAGAAGAAAAAGAAATCAAAGGAATCAAATTAGGCAAAGAAGAGACTAAGCTATCACTCTTTGCAGATGATATGATATACTTGGAGAATCCCAGAGAATCAAGTAAAAAAC
>CM053589.1:83782726-83804546 GCA_028646515.1 Pseudochirops corinnae
CTGGCCTGCTCAAAGCAAAAAGAGTTCGCAGCCGCAGCCACTGCCTCTGACGCCGCTTCCAGCCCGCACCGCACAGAGACTAGCTTGGTTCTGGCGTTCTCTTGCTCCACCCCTTCCTGCTACATCAGCAAGCTCAAGGGGCGTGGAATCTAATACTTCAATATACTTCAAATATATATACTTCAATATACTTCAAATATAATATACTTCAAATCCCAGTATCATTACACATAGTGAGTTTCGCAACTCTCACTACCTTATTTCACAACTGGCTACACTCATTTTGGACTTCTTTACCATGCTTGTAGTAAACTCATCTTTGGGAAATCTCATCATCTTGCAAGATCCAATCTACCCTTGGTACTCACACACCTCATTGGTATGCTTCGCCTCTCTGATTGAAAATGGAACTAGACACACTCCTCAGGGTCCTTTAAAGAGGTAGACGAGAGACATCTCCCCATTTCCTACTGGGATACACTAATTTTGTATTTCTTTGACTTCTTCACAATGCATTTACTGCCCAGGTAAACCAGTTTTAAAAGACTGTTTCCATGGGCCTTAGCTTTTTCATCTGTGAAATGAGGTGTTTGGATTAGCAGGCCTCTCAGGTCTCTTAGCTCTAGATTTATGATCCTATAGCAGTCATATTCTTAAAGTTGTAAGTGCAAAATCAGCCTGTGACATGTTAAATGAAAGTATAAGGTAATAGAGAAAATGAACTTTATGATTTATGAAGAGTTAATGAATTTCCATGTATGATTTTACATTAATAATTGTCCAAGTAGGTGGTGTTTTGTTGCTATACTTCAGCCTACTTTTTCTAATCATCATCAAACCTGTCAGATTAACCGTTACAATAGAATTTTAGTATTAGATTTTGTTGTATTCTGCATTGTCAAATTTTTCATAAAATAAAACTTGAGTTCCTATTTTTTCCCCTTAGCTTTCTAGTTTTCATTTCAGTCTGTCATGCAATTGATAATATTTGGCATAATTACAAAAAAAGCTAGTTAATTAGCAGCTACTTATTGAATATCCACTGTTTATTACCTTATTGGTTCAATTATTAAGCAAATTTTTACTAAAAATTAGTTGTCTGTCTCATAGAAGTGGCATAGTGTAATAAGAACCTTGAACTTGAAGTCAGAAAGACTTATGTATAAGTCTTGCTCTTTAAATATTTAGTAGTACATGACAGTGATTAAGTCACTTAACCCTTGTTGCCTGAATGAACTCCCTAGGACTTCTCTTACTAGCTCCTAGTTTTCGATCTGTTCCCACAGAGTATCCTATAAGTATGCTACCCCAACATTTGTAGAAAAATATAAGACATAATCTTAGTCTTTCAAAGAACTTAAATTATAATTAGGAACTAGGCATTACAACATAATAATGGCACAGCAGCATCAAGCCTATGAAAAGATAGTATGTAATTGATTGATTATAAAATAAGTATTTTAGGTAATAAATGATTATTTAGGCAGTGTGACTCTTGGTGAGGTTAGAAAAGCTTGAAATGATTATGGGCTTTAAATATTCTATGATTTGACTTAAACTGGGCTTTGAAGGATGGCTAGAGAGAACGTGTTTAGGCATTCCATCAGATATGCAAAAAATGATGTATTTGAAGAGTGGTGAGGAAAGCAGTATGATTGGCTAAAAGGGTTCATATTGAAGAGTGGTAGAAAATAATATTGGAGATAGGTAGAATAGGGTTAGATTATGAACCGTTCAAATATTAATTCACGTCAGCAGTATTTATTAACTTCCTTGTGTGCTTATTAGTCCCAGACCTTTCTGTATTTATTTTTTTTTCTAACTGTAAAATTAGAGAGTAAAGTAGATAATTTTCAGGGTCTGTATGACCATGTCCCCTCTGTCATTCAGTACTTCTTAGCAACACATAGCTAGAACTAGGCTAAACAGTAAGTAGGTTTTTTTTTTTTCCCTTAGAACAGAATTGTAGTTTTTTATGGTCATAGGAAATCTCATTAGTTCTTATATAAGAACTTATAGGCAAATATATAAAGCATGGTGTTGTTTAGTCATTTCAGCTGTGTCCAATTGTTCATGACCTTATTTAGGGCAGAGATACTGAGGTAGTTTGCCCTTTCCTGTTTCGGCTCATTTTATAGGTGAGGAAACTGAGGTAAAAAGGCTTAAGTGCCTCACCCAGGGTCATACAACTAGTGTCAAAGGCTGAATACGAACTCTGGAAGATGACTTTTCCTCACTCTACGCCTAGAAATCTGTCCACTGTGCTACCTAGCTGCCCATATTGAGAAAGAAATCAGCTATTTTTAAAATTTCTTTGATTTACTTTTAGTTTGTTTGTAGGATTAAGCTTTAGGAAGAGCTAACCCTAAAATAAGCCAGACTAATATAGTCTCTTAAATCCAGGTTTTACCTATAGATTTAGTGAATATGTAGATTAAAAAGACTATCATTTAGGAACAGATACTTTAGAATAAGACATAATAAAGTAATCATAGGAGTACTCTTTTTAAAATCTAGGTTTCCATTTCTGGCAGAAAGGAGGGTTGACCAGAGGCTAAGTCCCCCTTTCTGGCAGCTGGCACCCTTCTACCCGGAGGCTAAGTTCTTCTTTCCAGTCTTAGTGTAGTCATGACTCTGCTAAGGAAGATGAGGGGTGACTGTAAACCACTAACCACAAGTTCCTCTTTCCCAGTGCCCTTTCTGGTTACAAAAGGTACCACCTGGAGAAAAGGATGTCTGGCGAAGAATTAAGAAAGTTTTGGAAAAACTAACTAGTCAGGTGACCTGATTTGTCCATTTGAATTACATTCAAAATAAATTTGTCATTTTTTTCCACTTCTTTTTTGTTATAAAAACCACATCTGTAAATCACTCCCTGTCTCTGACCTCTGAGGAGTCAGGTGACCTGGTTTGATATTAAAATGCTAGCTTTGCAGATTAAATCATAGATGGCTCAGTAACTTTCTCTTTAGTTTCCTTTTTATTTATGGTAATAGATTTTAACAATATAAAGCATAATTCTAAATTAATTTACCTTGTAACCATTAGATAAAAAACGTAATATTCCTTGAGGTCAGGGTCTAGGGCAATGAATGCATTGTACTTAGTAGACAATAAATGTTTGAATAGAATGTAAGCTTCCTGAGATCAAAGGCTCTTTCATTTTTATCTTACATAAAGGATTTTACCAAACTTTAAGAGTCATAAATATTAACTATTATTATCTTAAACTCTCTAGCACCTTGTACAATGCCTTGCATGTAAAAATACTTACCTGACTGTGTAATTGGTTCAGTGAATGAATAAGAACAAATAGAGTGTCTTCTGCTTTATGAGCCTTAATGATTAAAAGGTGTATATGTCTTTTAGAGGTAATTTTGAGCTTATTTTTATCTTTTACTAATGACTTAAGCTTTTTAAAACAATTTTACCTAAAAGTATATTTTTGTTGAATTTTTTTCCCCTCCAGTTTTACATCAACTTCTTTTATTCTCTCTTCCCCTATCCTGAGAGCCATCCTGGCAGGAGGCAGCTAGATGGTGCAATGGATAGAACACTGGGCATGGGGTCTGGAAGATCTGAGGTCACATCCAGCCTCAGACAGTTACTGTGACCTTGGGCAAGTCACTTAGCCTCTGCCTTAGTTTCCTCAACTGTAAAATGAAGATAATAACACCAAGCTTCCAGGATTGTTTTAAGGATCAAATGAAATAATATTTGTGCAGCACTCAGCACAGTGCCTGGCACATAGGTAATTAATAAATGTTTGTTTCCTCTTTCCATCTCTTTTAAGAAAGAATACAGAAAAAAAGACAGGGAAATAGTTTAGCAAACCAGTACACTGACCATGTTTGACAGTGTATGCGGTATTCTACACTTAGTTCTGCACCTTTGCAAATAAATTAGGGAGGTGCTCTTCACTCTTAGACTCCTTAGTTAGAATTCCTAGTTTCCTTCAAAGCTCAGTTCATTCTCTACCTACTACATGAGGCCTTTCCTGATTCTCAGTAGTTGATTCCCTTCCCTAAATTATCCAGTATATATTTTGTGTATGTTTTGTGGAATGTAGCATAATGCAGTAGATAGAGATCTGGCTAAGAATTAGAACAAGATTGAAGTCGTACCTCTGACACAACCTGGATATTGTGATCCTTGGCAAGTTATTAAACTTCTCATTGTCCCATGGCAGTTTTCTAGGACCTTTAGTTGTTGAGCAAGTACATATCTGAATTGATAGAAGAATTCCCTGTACCAAAGAAATTAGATATCTTATCCAAAAAACCCTAAAATATTTATTTTGCATATACCTGTGTTGGTTGGGCTGGGCTGGACTGAATGTCTTCTTTGTTTAGAATGTCAGTTGAGGACAAAGACTGTTGCAGTTGTGCTTTTGTATTCTTAGCATCTAGCCTAGTTTTTGGCATAAAAAAGAAATACTTGTTAAACTATATATTTCCCCTAGCTGTTTTGATCATTAGGTGGGTTCGTTGTATTTAATTTGATTTTAAAGTTATTACTTTCATTTTGTCTAAGAAAGAATGTCACTAGCATTATCTATCTGGCAGCTATAGTGGGTTTTTTTTGGCTCACTAATAGAACAAACAAATGTAGAGCAAAGGTGAAATATTTTTCAGAGATCACTGGAAGAGTTTAGAGAGAGGGTTATAATTTTTAAAAAATTAATTTTTAGGACTATTTTTTGCTTTTATGTAACCTAGATTTCTTGCCACATCCATTCTTCTCAGAGAACCATCTTTTCACAAATTCACAAATAATTTTTTTAAAGAATAAAAATCAAGAGAAAGAGAAGAAAAAATTAAGTCAAACTGATCATACATTGGAAAGAAATTGAATTATTTGCAGTTTTCCATATCTACTGATCTTGGCTCCTGCAAAGTAGGACACATGGGAGGGAACTAGTAATGTCTTTTCATCTTTTCATTGGAGACAAGTTTGTTTATATTTTGCAACATTTAGCTTCAGTTATTTTGTGGTTGTACTTTCCATTTTCATTGTTAGTAATCATTATGGATATAGTTCTTGCCTATGTTTACTTCACTGTGATCAATTTGTGTAAGTCTTCCTATACTTCTCTGCATTCTTCATATGTCATTTTTTTAAAAACAGTCTTTTGTGTTTATGTACCATAATTTGTTCTCTAATCACTGAGTGAGTAGCTACTTGTTTCATTCTCAAAGTGATAGTTATTTGCTTTGTTTCAAGAGCTTTGCTACCACAAGAAAGTGCTGCTGCTGCTATAAATATTGTGGTTCTGTGGAGCCTTAAAAAATTTTTTTTTTCTTTTGGTAAGTTCCCTCTTGGGGGTATATTAATAGTGGAATCTCTGGGTCAAAGAGTATGAATGTTTTAAGCACTTCATTTTCTTAATTCCAAATGGTTTTCAGGGATTGTTGTGCTATTTCACAATCCTAACAGCAATGCATTAGTGTACCTGTCCCTCTGCAACTCCTCACCTTGGGTCTTTTCATCTTTTATCATATATGCCTGTGTGCTTGGGTATTAGGAGAGATCTCAGGGTTGTTTTGATTTATATTTCTCTTTGTATTAGTGATTTGGAGCATCCTTTCATATGGTTGTTAATAGTTTGCCATTGTTTGTTCATATCCTTTGACTACTTCTTTACACACACACACACACACACACACACACGCAGAGAGAGAGAGAGAGAGAGAGAGAGAGAGAGAGAGAGGAGGTTCAAAGAGAGTCACAGAGAGGGACTTGAGGTTTAAAGAGCATACATGTTTAAATTTTAGACTACTTAGCTGTGAATAATGAAAGGCCAGTGACTGTAGCTTAGGCCTGACACATTAAGGGGAAGAAAAGAATTGGTGAGGTTGAAAAATTGGGTCTTTTGATTCAGTCAGTATCACTGACCCAGGATAATTTGGTCAAATATGACGTTGGGGTGAATTGGGGAGACAAGGTTTGCTTGTGTGTAGGGCACAGTTACAATTTAGTTGTATATGATTCAGAAAGTTCTTGCATTCAGATGCTAAGTAGAACACATAAAGTTTTGTCACGATAAGATTTTTAAATTTTATTTTTGCATAAAGAATAGCTTTGTGCATGTAACTGAGTCCATATTTTGCTATTTTTGTAACTGCTTGAAATTAGAATCTTCTTAATTTCAATTTTCCCCCTCACTTTGCAGACATTTCAACTTACGAATGAAGAGAGATACATCCCTTTTCACTGATGACTTTAAAGTAGTAATGTCAGATCAAGTACTTGATTATGATACCTCTCATATTTACACTGGACACATTTATGGTAAGTTCAACATTCTTTCTCCACCCTGCAGCACCCCTCCCCCCCCCAAAAAAAACCCAACCCCAAAACAACCAATCAGGTAAATGAATATTTTTTTAAAAAAAATTAACTTAGAAGGACAAACATAGTTATGCAAATGTGAACAAAAGTATCAAAAAAGGTGATATAAATTCCTTAGAGATTTAAATTGTATGTGAATATTATTGTCTTTTTAAACATATATGTTCCTGTTCTGTTTCTTATGGAATCACTCTTTTGTTGTTCCAGTTAGTCTGTAAAGTTTATTTCAGCCCTATATTTTTTAGTTTTAGATGATTTGCAGTGGAAGGCTAGAAAACTTTTATAATTTTCTTATTCTTATTTCATTGAACTAGTGGGTCTCTAAATTTTCTAAGTCAGATCTTCTTAAAAAAATTCAGTAGCATCTCACATATCTGGAGTTTATATCTATTATACAGCTGAAAATCCAGAAATAGGTCAAAACAAAAATTCTTTGATTAGTCAAAACAGATGCTACAAAGGTTGTGTGATATTATCTCTAGATCTTATGAATAGTTGAGACTTTAGGAATATAATTATTGGCAGAATCAATTTTGGCAAAAATTGTCATCGAGTAAACTTTTTAATAGATTGGAGCAGAGCAGGAGTGGAGTGCTGCAAGAGCCAGGCAAACTATAACGGTAATACCTAATTGCTAAACATTCCCTTTCAGGTTTCATGTACCCTAATTGTCCTGTGGACATGAGGGTATCGCTGCATGTTGTAATAATTGAAGGGCCATGATGATGACCCAGAGACATTTAAAAAGTTAATGTTTTGTATTCTCTGCTTAGACTGGGAGGAATTTCAATAAATTGTCAAGAAATTTTAAATTCAAAATGGTTGTTTTTTTTCTTTTTCTTTAACTTAATGTTTAAACCGTTCCTTTATTATTGTTATTATTATTATTTTAAATTCACTTGTGTGGAATGTGCTTCTTTGATTATTGGCTGACATTGCCAGATAGATGAATTTGTTACTTAATTTACATCTTCTGCCGAACAGCAGAGCTATTTACTAAATTGAATGTTTGTTACATTCTTTAAGCAACTTTACAATTTTGTCTAGGTAGATCTGCCATAAAAGTCCTTGTATGCCTCATTGTGGCATAGAGATGGTCCTGGGTTCTTGAAAGGTGTCAGTTGAGCTTAAGCTCTGGCAGGTTTTAACCAGGTGGAAAAGCTTTGAATACAGGCTGTCTGGGGACCAGCTTACTGAAGTATGCAAGGCTCTTCCATCACCAGCAGTTTGGCCACCACATGATTAAGACTTTTTTTTTGTCCACAGCAATTAATGAAACACATAAAAATATAAAAAATGGCCTTCAGTCTCTATGCATCTTTCTCCTTCTATTTCTGAAGTCACCATGACAGTGGCAGAAAAGAAGTCTGAGGGAGATATTCATGTAGTTTTTAGATTCCCCTACAAGTATTAGCTTAAGTGTTTATACTTATAACATTGGTCATGCAGTCAATTGATAAGCATTTGTTAAGCACCTTATAGGTGCTGGGGATTAAGAGAAAAGCATATCCTTCTCTTTAAAAACTTACATTCTAATGGGGGAATCAATACACACATTTATAGGTTTGTACAGAACAGTTGATTTTTAAATTAACTTTGAGAGGAAAGGAAAGGCACTAACAACTGGGTAGAGTGGGGTAGACTATATAGAAGGTAGTACTGGAACACCGTCTCAGAGAAAATTATGAATTTCAGGAGGTAGAAGTGAGGAGAGAATACTTTGTAAGCATTGAAGACAATGCTGTCTGAAATGGAAGGTAAAGTATTAAATGCTGGAAATAGCAATACAGAAATTTTGGCTGGATTATAGATGATTGGATTGAAGGTATGTAATGTGTAATAAAGTTAGAAAATAGTTTAGGGACAATCTGTGAAGGACTTGAAAAGCCAAAGAGTAAAGTTTGCATTTTATCCTTGAGGTAATAAGGAGCCACTATGGCTAATAATAAAAATCAGGAAAGTCATCTGAATTGAGATATAATCAAACCCTTGGGAGTTAATAAGGTCACCAAATGAAAAACCGTAGGGAGAAAAAGGGAAGATTATCCATGATGGATCAGTGGAGATTGAGAGTAGTCAGGAGGAGAGATCAGGTGTTAGAAAAGACCCCAGAAGGAATGGCAATGAGAAGACAATAGTCAGTAGTGTCAGGTACCATAGATGGTTCAAGAAGGACGATATTTTAGAGAAGATTTTGCAATTAAGAAATCATTGGTAACTTTGGAGGGAAGTTTCTTTGATGATAAGATCAGAAACTAGTTTTCAGAGGTTTTAGAAAAATGAGAGAAGAAAGGCATTTGAGAAATAGGGAGAAGACATAGAATAAGAGCTTAAAAAGATGAAAGTGTCTGGTGAGAGTTTTTAAGAATTGAGATGTGTATGAGTTTGTAGGCAGGCAGGGATAGAACCAATAATTAATAGAGATGTGAGATAAATAAGAAAGGGGATATTATTGGGACCATTTGACTGAAGGAGTATAGAAAATGGTATCCAAGGATATATATGTAGAAGGGATGGCAAAGAGAAAAGGCACCTCACTATTAGACTTTTGTGAAGGATGAGATGAGATGAGAAGAAAAGGGATCTCAGGGAAAATGCTCTCCTTTATTAGTCAGTTAAGGTGAGAGTCTCAGTTAAGTTGAGAGAGAGGAGAGGAATGTGGGAAGTTTGAGGGGAAGAAAAGATTTGGAATGCCTTCTGTGGGGAGTGGGATAGGGAATCGGGTAGAAGTAAAAATATTACCTTGCTACAATGAAAATGTACTTGATCAGATCATGTAAATAGCATGAAATAAAGAGATTTGAAGGTTGAGTTGAACTGGTTAACATAAAGGGCTTGTCAAGTTTGGGAAGAGAGTATATAGTGTAGCAAGAGCACAAGATTGTAATTCATAGTGAGAATGAAGAAGTTTAGGAGAAACAAGGTATTAAGATATCAAGTTAGAGATTATGATCACATAAAGGCTTTTCAGAGTTCTTGATCATGAATGTGGAAAACTCATGGACCAAATAAGACCAAAGGGATTGGAGGAAATAGACTTTGAGACTGAGTAGTTTGAGGAACTAGAAGTTTGGTCGTAGAAAGAAGATTACGTTAGCCAACACCCTGTTGGAACAACTGAACCTTACTATAATTGACGTACTTCCATAAGTGAACCATATACCTCAAAATAGAGGCAGATTTGCCATATGATAACCATGAGAGACAAATTGATAGTCCTAGTTCTACTTTGATATGTCTCCTTAGATATTTTATGGAAGGGATGGTAGAGCCAAGATGGTAGAGTTGAGGAAGTACTCAGCTGAATTCTCCCAGCATTCCTCTCCAAACAGCTTTTATAATCATATCTCAAATTGAATTATGGAGCAACAGAGCCAATGAATGTTAGGGTGAGACATTCTTTTAGCCTATGAGAAATTAGGAGATCAGAAGAAGAGATCTGTGACGTGGAGTTGGGGGGTGGAGGCTGGCCTGGAGCCCACATGGTTACAAACCCAGTGACGAGATCATGCAGTGGTGACAGAAACAAGGAGCAGCTTTGGGAGCTCTAAATCCAGAAGATAGTAAGGGATTCTGACAGGTGGCCAGAAGGAGATTACAAGGGACAACTGTGCTGCCCTGGATGTAGGACCAGATGCTGTTTGGCAAATCCATTGCCTATAACACTTCTGGGTCACAGTTCAAGGGCAGAAAGGAACATTTTTGGTCAGAAGGGAGCAGGGGCTTGAGGGACAGTATTACTTCCAGTCACAAGGGAGCATGGACCCAGAGAAGTAGTATGATTGTAATCCCAAGGGATCTGGGCCTTTCCTGAATAAGGACTAGAGTGCAGACTGGAAGAGAGCCATGACCACACCTCTTTCTAGATCACACCTCCTTAGAAGCACCAAAAACTTCCAGATTACCAGAACTCATTCTGAAAACAGCAGTGAGAAAAAAACATGAAGCTTAGGAGGCCCCCCTGCTCCCCCCCCCTCCCCCGCCCCGCACACTCCACTTGACCTTTAATATAAAATTCAAAACTAAGAAGTAGACTGGGAAAATGAGCAAACAACAAAAACAAGGAAAAAAGCCAGTTTGACCATAAAAAACTAGTGTGTGACAGGGAAGATCAAAAGACACAAATTCAGAAAACAGTGATGTTAAAACAGCTATAAACAAAACCTCAAAGGGGGAAAAATATGAATTGGACACAAGCTTAGCAAGAATGCCTGGAAGAGCTAAAAAAAATGATTTTCAAAATCAAATAAGAGTGGTAGAGAAAAAGTTGTCTAAAGAAATGAGAATGAGGGAAGAAAATTACAAAAAGACAACCATAGACTGGGGATGGGGCCAAGATGGTGGAGAAAATGCAGGGATTCTCCTGTACTTTTCCCAAATTCTTCTCCAAACAACTTTAAATAATGCCTACAGACAAATTATGGAGTGGCAGAACCCACAAAAGGATGGAGTGAAACAGTTTTCTCGCCCAAGACAACTTAAAAAGTTCAGCAGGAAAAGTATTGCATCAGGGTGAGAGTAGAGTACAGTTCAGTGCAACTTGCACCAGCACAGGTGGTGTGCCCCAGCAAACCAGTAGCAGGTCATGGGGGCACAGTTGCGGCAGTGTCTGCTTCCAGACTTCTTAGCCTGCAGCCAATAAGGGGGTTGGACAACTGGTCAGAAGGAGATTACAGGGGTCTCTTTGCTGGTACTGGGGGGCAGATCCCATACTGGGATCTGAGTTGTAGTCCTGGGTGGTGGTCCCAGGGTGAGGAGCACTAGCATACCAGAGATTGTAGGTGCAGAGGAGCCAGGACCCAGGTCACAGTTCCAGAAAAGAGTGTTTATAATTGCTCACAGACGAGAGCACAGGCCAGGAGAGTAGGAAATCTACCTCTACTTAGATCATACCACCTTGGAAGAACTGAAAATTTACAGGTCCCCAGAATTAGCTCTAATAACAGCTACACAAAAACCCTGAAACTTGGGACAGTTTTCCCTGTACCCCAGAAGCAGAGCCCTGCTGTAGCATAGAGTTAAAAGTCCAAAATAGACTGGAAAAATGAACAAACTAATATTTTGTTAAGTCAAAATTGTTATGTCCAAAACCTTAAAGAAAAATGTGAATTGGTTTCTGCCCCCTTTCCCCTGCCCAAGTCCAGACATAGCTCAAAAAGGATTATAAAAATCAACTAAGAGAGGTAGAGGAAAAATTGGGAAAAGAAATGACAGTGATATAAGAAAATCATGAAAAGGGTCAATAGATTAGTAAAGGAGGCATAAATAGTGTGTTAGCATCTTTCTTTTCCCATATCTTCTCCAGCATTCATCATTTTCCTTTTCTGTCATATTAGCCAATCTAGTAGGTGTAGGGTGGTATGTAAGAATTGCCTTGATTTGAACCTCTCTAATCAGTAGTGATTTAGAGCGTTTTTTCTTATGGCTGTGATAGCTTTGGTTACTTCATCATAAAACTGCCTTTTTATATCCCATTTCACTCAGTTCTCTCTATATTTAAGAAATGAGGTTTTTATCAGAGAAACTTGCTATAATTTTTTATAGTTATGTGATTGTGTTATGATTATTGTGTAATTCTCTCCGTTCTATCCCCCTGCTTGCCCACTGTTTATCCTACTCTCTTCTTTCACCCTGTCTGTCCTGAAAAGTGTTCTGCTTCTAAAGCAACTCTGAGGTAACACCTCACACCTATCAGATTGGCTAATAATGACAGAAAAGGAAAATGACAAAGGGGACGTGGGGAAATGGAGACGCTAATGCACTGTTGCAGAAATGTTATCCTGATGCAGCAGCAATTTGTAGAGCAATTTGGAAATATGTCCAAAGGGCTATAAAACTATTCCTACCTTTGACCCGGCAATGCCACAATTAGGTGCATATCCTAAAGACATCAAAGAAAGGTATCTATATGTATACAATATTTATAGTGGCTCTTTTAGTGGTGGCAAAGAATTGGAAATTGGGGGGATGCCCATCAGCTGGAGAATGACTGAACAATTTGTGGCATATGTGATTGTGATGGAATATTATTGTGCTGTAAGAAAAGATGATCAAGATATGCTCTCAGAAAAACCTGGAAAGATTTACATGGATGGATACAAAGTGAAATGAACAGAACTGGGAGACCATTGTACACAGTAGTAGCTATATTTCATGATGCTCAACTATGAATGATTTAGCTCTTCTCAACAATGTAATGAATCAAAACAGTTCCAAAAGACCTATGATGAATAATGCTACCTATCTCCAGAGAAAGAACTGGATTCTGAATGTAGATGGAAGCATACTTTTTTTTTTTTTAACTTTATTCATTTTGTCTGTGTTTTCTTTCACAATATGACTAATGTGGAAATATGTTTTACATGTCTGCATATATATTACTTACATCAGATACTTCCCTTTTCAATGCAGGGGGAGGACAGTGAGGGTGGGAGAAAATTTGGAACTCAAAACTTTATAAAAACCAGTGTTTAAAATTGTTTTTCATGTAATGGGGGAAAAATAAAATATTAAATTTTAAAAGACAATAGCTTAGTAAAGGAGGCATTAAAAAATACCAAAGAATATAACACCTTAAACACAATTGGCGAAATGGAAAAAGAAGTACAGAAGCTCGCTGAAGAAAATGATTTCTTAAAAAATAAAATTGGGAAAGTGGAAACTAATGATTCCATGAGACACCTAGAAACAATAATTGTTGTACTTCAGTCTCAAAGAGGACCTAAATGACATCACTGTGTTGGAGAGAAGTACAGTATGTGTGACTGTGACCGATCATCCCAGCATGAACTTGGAAGGCTCTACCACAGATCAGGAACAAATAGTCTGTATGAACCTAGAACCTAGTTCATATGAGCCAAAAAACAATAAAATAAAGTCAAAAGAATAAAAAAAGAAGAAAATACGAAATATATAATCAGAAAAACAACTGACCTAGAATTTAGATTGAATTCGTGGACTATCTTAAACCTGTGGTCAAAGAGAGAGTCTAGATATCATATTTCAAGAAATTATCATGGAAAACTGTTTTTGATTTCCTAGAACCAGAGGATAAAAATGGAAAATAAAATAAAAATGGAAAGAATCCATTAATCTAAGATGGTGAAATAAAAATGAATATCAAGAATATCAAAGCCAAATTCCAGAGCTCTCAGTTTAAAGAGAAACTACTTCAGACAGACAGAAAGAAAGCATTCAAATATTGTGGAGCTACAGTCAAGATCACACAAGTTTAGCAGTTACCATATTAAAGGAGTAGAGAGCTTGGAACATGATATACCAGAAGGCAAAAGGGCTAGGATTACAACCAAGAAGAATCTACTCAACAAAATGGAGTATAATCTTTCAAAGGAAAAAATGGATATTTAATGAAATAGAGGACGTTCAAGCATTCTTGATGAAAAGACCAAAACTGAATAGAAAATTTGACTTTCAGATACAAGACTCAAGGAAACATAAAAAAGACTTCAAATGTATAATCCATGTCACATTGCTTGCCTTTTCAAATAGGAGAGAGGCAGGACAGAGGGAGAGAACTGGACCCCAGTTTTACATAATGAATTTTTTTTTTACATGTAATTGGGAAATGTTTAACAAGAAATAAAATAGATTAAAAAAAATAGAGGAAGGCTTCTGTTATCTTGGATGAATTAGTTACAGAAAATTTACAGAAAGTAAAGAATCCTACTGAATGGGTTGTGGTTTGTGCAGGTATAGGGTATGCTAATACCAGTAAGGTTTACATAAATAAGGTCTTTGCCCCCAAAGAGGAAACTTTGTTCTGTTGTTTTTTTTTTTTGTTCACACATCTTTATTTTTTTTTATTTTGGGGTTTTTTTTAAAATTTATTTTATTTACTTTTAGTTTACAAGATTCAATTCTGCAATCCCTTGAGTTTCATATTTTCTCTCCTCCCTTCCCCCCCCCCCCCATGGTGGCGTGTTATCATGTATAGTTTCACATTGTACAATAGTTTGGTTATATGGAAGGGCTGTAACCAATGAGTAATCACTGAGAAAAAAAAAACAAAAACCAAGCATGTTTTGCTTCAGTCTCCATTTAACCTATAGTATTTCTAGATCTTTCTCTGAGTTTAGGTATCTCCTTCCATCCTGAGGCTTGTAGAGTTCTTTGTTCTGTTAATTGAATCTTGAACCTAGAATTGTAAATACCAATTTTATCTTTACCCTTTTAAGTTGGTGTGCTAATAGTTTAATATCTTTTTCCTCCAAAGATCTCATCTGGAGAGAAAACTATATTCACCTAACACAATGTAGGGTCACTTTTAGATGAAAATATGTTGTACAAAATGCTAATGTATTTTCCTTTCAGCTTTTGTCCTGTTCTTCAAATGTTCAGAGTTCACTTAGTACTATTAGTTTGCAGAAATTGTGGAAGGCCTGTAGAGATAGCATAGCTCAGTGGATGTGAATAGTGTTGGATTTATCATCAGGAGTATTTGGATATGAATTCTGCCTTTAAGATGTAGCTCATTTGTGGAATGGAGTTAATAATATCACTTACCTTACAGGGCTTTTGTGAGGATCAAAGGAAATAATGTATGTAAGAACTTTTTTTAATCAGAAAAATTTTAAAATAAGTGTATAAATTAAAATAGAAAAATATTTTTCATTCAAAAAATTTTTAAGCTCTCATATTAACAAACAACTTGCATATTTTCTTCCATATTGTAGATGTTGAATGTTCTTTGAACTAAATTGTTATCTCATTTATACAGTTGGAAAATATTCTTTCTACAATATAGCTTAATCTTAAGTTTTTATTTTAACTTTATACATCTTTATTCTTAATATTTAAGAATTGCTTATGCCACAGAGCCCTGGAGTATTGTTATCAAAGCATTTCTTAAATACATTTGAACAGAAGAAAGCAAGTAATACCCTAAATCCAATCCAAAGACTCTTGAGTAGGAGTAGAGAAAGGCCTTTCTTAGGAAAATTACGGCATTTGTGTTCTTTTAGTTATTTGATTTTGGGGTTGAACTTTGTTGTAATAACTTTTACCAATCCATTTGTTCTCCTACGTTAAAACATGCACGTGATTCATAATTTAAATTTATTCTGCTATCACCTTTATTGTCATTAATAAAGTTAGTTCTTGATACATGAATGAAATCAGGAGGCAAGAAATGGGCGATCTGAATAGTATATTGATATCACTGAGCTATTGAAAGAATGAGTGGAAGGCCTCCATGGCCTCCTTGTTGGAGGATTTGTCAGAGAATGTGGGTAATTGAACAGGATGCAGTTTAGAAAGATTACAGTCTGAGTTATTGGAGGGAATATACATATTGGTAAAGTCATAATTCTTTAAAATTATTAAATAAAATATGTAATGTTATGTACCATAAATTTTGTTTTACAATATGTATTGTCAGTTAACATACCAAGGATTGATGCTGTGACGGTTTGTTTTTATGTAAATTTAAAAAGGAATTTTTAAAGGAAAGACTATCTTGATATGAGAATAGTTTAGTATGGTTTTTCGTTAATAGGTGAAGAAGGAACCTTAAGTCATGGGTCAGTTATTGATGGAAGATTTGAAGGATTCATCCAGACTCGTGGTGGCACATTTTATGTTGAACCAGCAGAGAGATATATTAAGGACCGAACTCTGCCATTTCACTCTGTCATTTATCATGAAGATGATATCAGTAAGTATTTTCTTACTATCAACTAACCTTAAGAAGAAATATTTTTCCAGAATACAAAAAACTGTGCCATAGTATGGAGACTTTTTAGACAAATATAGTGTAAGCTCTTTTTTCTTTCTAAAGCTATTTATATTAATCAAACTAGAAAATAGTTATTTTGAAGTTAATTCTGTATAATGAGACTTTTTAATGTCAGTTTCTACCACATATATTTTACTGATTTGACTGTAGGAAATTCTCTTTGAACTAAGTTATGGATTAGTTTTTCCAGGTTTACATTATTTAATAATCAGTCATTTTATGATGTTTTTTTATATGCATTCTGTACTGATAGAACACTATTACCATTTTCATAAACAAAATATAACATATGCAACTGTTAGTTCTTTGTACATGTTAAATATTTGTTGAGTTGAAATAAATTATTTTCTTTTGAAGCATAATTTTGAAAATTTCCTGTCTTTTACCTAATCGAAAGTTCTTCTGAACTTTTATAATACTCTGGTTTGAAAGATCTGGGTTTGACTGGCTCTTAATGTTTTTGTGATGTTGGGCAAATTACTTAATCTCTCTGGGCCTCAGTTTTTTTCTCATTTATAAAATGAGGGAATTGAATTAGAAGGCCTCTGAGATCAGTTCTAGTTCTAAATCTGCAATCTCTTGTTGCACTTTAAGTGCAGAATTTAAGTCAGGCATATTTTTGTGCATATCTTATTCTCCTACATTTTATGTGAAGAAAGAAAATGCGACTTACTGATCTATTTATCTACCACATTCTGGAGCACAGTCCCTTGCATGAGTGACTGTTTGTTAAATCAGAATTTTAAAATAAATATTTGTCATTTTTATAATTTCTAAATACTGCTATTTTAGTACCTTGAAGTAATATTGTGCTCTCCTGTTTGATGAAGCTCCAATTAATAATGACCTGACAAGGTATTTAACCTAGAACACATTTAAATGTTCAGTTGGAAAAGAAGGCAAATCTCTCCCTATTTTTCAGTATTTGTATCCTAAATTTAGTAGCTTTCAATAAAAATATTCAAATAAAATAACACATAAAACACACTTTTTGAATTTTGTTTAAAAATATGTTTTTAGCTGTATTGGAAAGTACTAATTACCTATTTAATTTCTGTATCCCCTTCTAATCTCTTTAAAATCTTGTGTTTGTATTTTTTTATGATTTTGGATTTTAAAGCATAATCATCAGTGTATACCAGTTACTTCTTTGGCATAACCTCATTTTCAACCAGTCAGTCAATAGACATTTATTAAAGCATGTGATGTGTCCTGAGCACTGTGCTAAGAGCTGTATTTCTTGTTGTTTTTGATATATTATTGTTAAAAAAAATACTTTATTACAATCCAATACTACAATTTGTTTGGCTGTTTTCAGTTTGATGCATTAACAGTTACCTTGTTTTTCCTCATTAAAAATAAAACTACTTTTAATTTTTTTTTTGTAGGCTAGGTCTCGTCCAACTTCTCTTAACCTCCCCCTCACCTACAAGACCCCTTCCCCAATCAATCACCAAGTATTTATTACATGCCTGCTATGTGCTAGACACTTTGCTGGATACTTTGGGTGCAAATACAGGAAATGAAATTTACTCTCAAGGAATTTTTATTCCTTGTGGAGACAATATATACATATATAAGTATATACACAATAAGTACAAAGTATTTAGGGAGGGAGGGCTCTAGCAGTTGGAGAGTTAGGAAAACTGCAGGAATTGTTTCAGCTGAATCTTGAAAGAGGGATAATCCTTCTGAGGCCCTAGATGAGAAGAGAGAACATTTTAGGCATGAGGGACTGCCAGGACAAAAGCACAGAGACTAGAAATGATGTACTTTGGCTGAGGTACACAGAAAAGACAGTTTGATTGAATTGTAAACTACAGGAAAGGGTAGAAACATACCCTATGATAGGTTGTGCCTAGGTTGTAGATGACTTTAAAAACCAGATAGGAATTTATATTTTATTATGTCCTTGTGTTTTCTGTCTAGGGTTTCATATACTATTTATTAATGGGTTCAGAATACTTTTTCTAACTTTAAATTACTGAATGTTATGGTTTAGGTAGAAAAGAAGGTGGGGAAAAAAACATTGACCAAAGCTAATAGTTGGCTCATTATTAGCTATGGAAATGTTCATGATGTCAGCTTCTTACTTTGCACGTGTAGACAAATATATAAACCTTGCAGCAGATTTATTTTGCTGTGAACTTAATAGGGAATATTGAAAGTATGCTGGATGTAATAACTTTTTGGCATTAATGCCAACTTACTCTTAAAAGCACTAAATAATCTTAGGAATTAACAATTTTATATTTTAGTCAGTTGGCTATAAACTCTCTTCTTTTATAACGTATGATTACCAATCATGGAATTGCTAAAATCCAAAGAAGTAAAGGTCACTTCTCATAAAGATAACTTTTTCATATTGTGGTTTTTCTTGTATTCCATTCCTGCTCAAACTCCTCTACCTGGAATTTTCTAAATATGTCACATTTAAAGTTTTCTTTCTTTTTCAAATTTCTTGGGATATTTGGCAGTATTTTTCACAGTATTTAACTTTTTCCACCTTTATATATTTTTCTTTGGTTAAGCAGGGAATGTTCTGCTTTTTGGTGGTCCCTGATCTTTTCTTTTTAAATTGTTGGAGCACCAGTGACCCTGTTAACTATTTCTGGGAAATTTTTATTTTGTTAAGCTTGCAGTAAAGGTATAGCTTCTTGAAATTGTTTTGGAAGTTCTGAAATCTCCTGGAGTCAATTGAGGAGGGACTGACATGGTCATCTCTGCACTTGAGCAAAAATAATTGGTAACTCTGTGGAGAATGGACTGGACAGAGGAGACTTCAGTTAACGAGACTGATTAGGAGGTAGGCTGTGTGTGCAGTGATAAGGGCCTGAAATAAGGTGGTAGCTCTGTGAATCCCATTGATAATTTGATTGCTATACCATTAAAAAGGGAAGCTTTTGTACAGTGGTTAAAATGCTGGAACTGAGACTCATCTTCTTGAATTCAAATCTGATCTTAGCCATTTGCTAGCTCTGTGACCCTGGGCAAGTTACTTAATCCTGTTTGCCTCAGTTTCCTTATCTGTGAAATGGCAAATCACTTCAATATCTTTGCCAAGAATACCCCAGATGGGGTCAAAAGAGTTGAACATACTGAAATGAACGAAATAGCATTTAAAAACATAAATGATCTTTGGTAATATTGTCATTTTTAAAATCATACTGTCTTGGCACAGCCATGAACACTAAGTATTCCTCCAGACATTTAAATTTTTCATTTCTCTAAGAAGAACTTTGTAGTTGATTCTGTACAAGTCTTTATATACTTTAATAGATTGATCTTCAGGTGTTTTATGCATTTTGTAGATTTTTGGAATGGAATTTCCCTTTCTATTATTACCTCTTGGATTTTGTTATAATAGAAATGCAATTGATTTTTAAGTTTTAGTTTTATTTTTGGTTCTACATTCCTTCTCTCCCCCACCTATTGGAAAGGCAGGAAATGCTATATGCATTGTTATATATACAGCCATGTAAAACATTTCCACATTAGCCACATTATGTTCCAGAAAAGTAAAACAAGAAAATGAAAGAAAAAAAAAAGCTTTAATCTATACTCTTGAGTCCATTAATTCTCTACATGGAGGTAGATAGCATTATATATCATGAGTTCTTTGGAATTATGGTAAACTATTGTGTTCATTAGAGTTATTAAGTCTTTTACAGTTGATCTTCCTTACGACATTGATGTTACCATATAGATTGTTTGCCGGGAGCTGCTTACTTTACTTTGCATCAGGTCATATAATTCTTCCTACATTTTTCCCGAAATCATCACTTTAATCATTTTTTATAGCACAGAAGTATTCCATTGCATTCATATACCATAACTTGTTCAACCGTTCCCCAGTTGGTCAGCATCCTCATTGTTTCCAGTTCTTTGCTACCACAAAAAAGAGCTGCTAAACATATTTTTGCACGAGTTCCTTTTCATCTGTCTCTTTGGTGTATACACCCAACAGCAGTATTTCTGGGCCAAAAGGTATATGCTAAGTTTTATACGCCTTTGGGCATTGTTTCAAATTGTTCTTCAAAATGGTTGGACTAATTCACAGTTCCACTAGCAGAATATTAATATACTTATTTTCCCATGTTCCCTCTAGCATTTGTCATTTTTCATAGACATACTAAATCCTAACCCAGGAAGCCACTGAAAAGAGAGACAAACTATGAGAAGTTTACACAACCATATCTGCTGAGTTGAAGTGCTGGTGTAATGGATTTCAACTCAATACCTATCTTCCTGTGGCATCGGTCTATTTGTTATATACTTATGAAGCATTTTAATTTATATTACCTTACTGCATCCTACGTAAACTAATATTTAACACACACTGTGTATAATTAGATCCCTGATTAATGAGAGGCATCTTGGTATAGTAGGAAAATGAACTTGAAGTTAGTAAGACAAGAGTTGAGGTCCTTCCTCAGACAATTAATAGCACTTGCAACCTTATCTTCCTGTAATGTGAAGTGGGAATAATAGTATCTGCCTCCATTGGTTATGGTGAGTATAAAATGAGATAATATTCAAATGCTTAAAGCCCTGTATGTATCTTAGTTGCTATTAGTATTCATATAATAACAGTAAAATAGTTAACTCCCAAGATGAACAGGTGATCTAGGATGAATTCCTCCACAGCCGTGACCTTCTTCTTTAGAGTTCCTAACATGCAAGCTGTCTCTTCCCAGTTGGGTCAGTAATGAATTTGCAAGTCAGCGAAACAAAGTGGAATCCTGTTGAGGGTCCTTGATTCTTCTACTTAACTACAGTGCTTTGAGCAGCAGAACTTCGATCTTGATCTAATTGAGTATCTGAATTGTGATTGTTTCCCATTAGAAGCTGATGTTATTGTATTTATTATTTATAAATTCTTTTCTAGTAATATAGTTAATATAAAAACTCAAAAATTTGTAGAATGGGGAGCTATAAGAAAGGGAGTGGATATGAGACCAACCTTTGTTTTGAGTAGGCTGAACATTCTACACCCATGACTCATTCTTTATGAAAGAATATGCTGTTTGGCCGTTTCAGGGAAACTACAAGGCATGGAATGATTTAGCATCTCAATGAGGTCTTATTCATTAATTAAACAACAGCCTTTTTTTATAAAGAAGAATTATATTGTCAGTATCTTGGAGGGAAAATATCATTGTCTCTTTTTACAGTAAATATAGTAGCCAGTGAAAATGAACTCTTCAGTGAATTTGAAAGTATATATTGGAAAATTTTGTTATTTATGAGCAGTTATCCAGTTCGAGAAATTTTATATCAGTGACATAATTTGGCAAACACACATGTTGGTCCTTAGATTTATTTTGGAAATTTCTTTCTACAATTAATGTCAGGCTTTCAGAATAAATCTTAGCCTTTGATAAGAATGTGATAAATCAGTAAATACAAAATTCAAGTGATCAACATTGCATGACTCCTTATGAACTGTTTTTCATCCTGCACAAATACTGTAGTATGTTGTACATGTTGGCGAACATTTAAATATGTAATGATGTCTTTTTATATTAGTGGAAAAGAAAGCCTGAATTTTCTGTGTTTAAATGAAGAAAAGACTGGAATTTTAAAACCATTTTTGAGTTGTTGAAATAGTAAATGAGAATTATTTTATATTCTTTTTTTTTTTTTTTTGGCACATAGATGGTGTGGTTTAGTGTCAAGTTTCTCATTTCTCTCATCCCTCTCCCCCCCCCCCCC
>CM053589.1:83805046-83824761 GCA_028646515.1 Pseudochirops corinnae
TGCAACATTGTTATTTCTCTTCGCAGTTTTTCTTCACTTCCCTTATTTGGTTTTCAAAATCCTTCTTCAGCTCATCTCTAGCTTTAAGGCATTCTTCATGTTTATTGGAGACCTCTGGTGTGGGCGCTCTGGCTGTGCTCTCCTCCTCCCTCTCTCTCCCATGATCTTTCTTTTCCCCAAAAAAGGAATCTAGGGTTTGGGAGCTGTTCTTACTTTGCTTCTTATGCTTATTCTTACTCATGGTTGTTCAGACCGTGAATTTTTTTTTAAAAATCTCTTTTGGGCTCTGCTTCCAGAAGGGAAAGCTCTGTCCCAAATAGCTGGGGTCCTCCCTGCTGCTTTAGACTTCCGGCTGATTGGATAATGAAGACTCCAAGACCGAGGCCCAAGACGACGATCCAGATCCAGGCCGCTCAACGCGAGAGCCCTGGCCTGAAAACAATTGCTCAGTCCCCCTGCTGTCTGCAGGCTGCGGTTGGGAAGCTACAAAGTGGAGGCGGGTGCAAAACCTCTGCCTTTCACTTTTCTGCTCTTGGAGATCTTTCGGCCGGACTGCTTATCTGCACCTTTCACAATCCCCACTCGCAGCTGGTGCTAATCTCTGCTCACCTGAGAAGCTTCTACTGCCCAGCCGCCCCGAGGCACAGCTGTGGCTTCAGGCCAGGCTGGTTTTCGTTTCACAGTGCTGATATGGTTCCTCGTAGCCGAGCTGACTTTAGTGGGAAGCATCCTTGTGTGCGTTTTGGAGTTCTAGGATTGGTTTAGAGACCTATTTTATGGGTATTTTGGGGATTCGCTATGTGAGAGCTGCGATATGTTGCTGGTGCTACGCTGCCATCTTGGCTCCGCCCCCCGTGTATTATCATTTTAAATGATGCTTATAGGTAGATCCTTTTTGTCACTTTTAAGGAAAAAAATCTGTTCATACCTATGCTTTGAAGTGTTTTCAATGGAATTAAGTGTTGTATTTTGTGAAAAACATTTTCTCAATCTAATCATATAATCATATGATTTTTGTTACGTTTGTTATTGATATAATTACTTACATTAATAGTTTTCCTTAAACCGGACTTGTATTTTTGGTATAGATTGTACTTCGTCAGAGTGTATCATCTTTGTGATATATTGTTGAAGTCTCCTTGAATCTTTATTCATTAGTGAAATGTGTCTATACTTTTCTTTCCCTGTTTTTGCTCTTCCTGGTTTAGGTATCTATCTACATCATATTTATTACATAAAAGGAGTTTGGTAAGACTCCTTTGCCTGTTATTCCAAATAATATATTTAGTATTGGAATTAGTTGATCTTTAAATGTTTGGTAGAATTCACTTATAAATTCATTTGATTTTAATGCTCTTTTCCTTAAGAAGCTCATTTATGACCTATTCAATTTCTTTTTCTAAAATAGCAGTTTATATTTTTTTAAAGTATTCTTCCATTTTTCTTAAGTTGTTAAATTTATTGGCACATAATTGACAAAATAACTCCTGGTGATTGCTTTGTTTTCACCTTCCTTGGTGCTAAATTCACTTTTTTTATTTTGATAGTGATGATTTGGTTTTCTCTTGAAAAATCGTATTAACCAATGATTTATCTATTTATTGTTTTATTTTAATAAAACAAACTCAGTTTTATTTGTTAATTCAGAAATTTTCTTACATTCATTTTTGTTAATCTCACCTTTAATTTTTCGAATTTCCAATTTGGTGTTTAATTGTGGATTTTTTCTTTGTTCTTTTTCTAGTTTTAAAAATTGTATTCCCAGTTTATTGATTTGCTCTTCCTCTGTTTTATTGATGTAGGCATTTATAGAGATACATTTCCCTCAGGTTATGTTTTTTGCTTCATCCAGTGGTTTTTGGTCTGTTGTCTCATTATTGTCATTCTCTTTAATAAAATTAGTTATTATTTCTGTGACTTTTTCTTTAACCTATTCTTTTTTTTTTTCTCCAGAGGAAGGTGTTTATACTTCCAGCAGGGAAGTGAGTGTGGGTCTGGTTCTCCCTAGGGACACACCCACCTAACCTACTCATTCTTTAAAAATTAAACTATTTCTTTTTCTAGTTAATTTTTGATCGGTGTTTCTTAGATCCCTTATTAAATATAATTTTTATTGCATTATGATCTGAAAAGTATACATTTTATATTTCTGCTTCTCTGCTTAATTATAAAGTTTTTATACCTTAATTTGTGGTTGGTCTTTTTGTAAAGGCACCATATACTGCTGAGAAAAAGGTATATTACTTTTTCTTCCTATTCAGATCTCTGTCACTGCCTGGGCAAAATTTAGCAGTCTGGGGCTAGGATTTCTACAGTCCTGGAAAGAGATGGGAGGACCAGGTTTTTCGATTGGGTTTTGTTGGAAGACCAGACTAATGTTTTGGATCCTTGATTCTGTTAGTGTAGCCTTATTAATGGTAGCAGGGGGTAGGAGATCGGAGGAGGTTCCTGAGTGAGTCATTGAGCATCAATTTATGATAATGTTTTTGGTTTTGGTTTTTTAACATTTCTTTTGTTTTCTGGATGTCCTAGATATGAAAAAAAGCTTTTAATCTTTGGTACATTTGGAGTGTTAGAAAAAGAAGTTTCTGTCCAGCAGGCATTTAGTAGAATGCTTTTTGATTGAGTAAAAGCTAAAAGTATATGGTGCATGCCTGAAGGTATATGAGGTACTTCTTCTATTTTTTTCCTTGTCTTAAATAGGTAGCATTTCTACTGCATACCAAGTAAATAATAGTGATAACCATGGATTCTTGAATTTGTTAAAAAGACCCTTACTAGAAGTGTTTCTCTATTGCAAATAATTCTAGTCCTTTGTTTTTTGAAGATAATTTAAGAAAAAAGTCCTTATTCCTAAATTTCCTAGGGTTTTTGGTATGAATAAATGTTGTATTATGTCAGAAATATTTTGATATCCATTGATATAATCATGTAATTTTATTTTTAAAAATTATTACTATGATATGTTGTGTCAAGTTTTCCTAATGCTGAATCAACCCCATTTGACCTCAGTCATTTAGCTGCCGTTGAGGACTTGGCAGCTTCCTTTTTGAGCTCCCTCACTTTGGGTCAACTCACTATATATTCTTAGTATAAATTACATATAGTTAACGATCTTCTGAATATGTTACTGTTTGTTGTTTTGATGGAAGAAATAGAAAAGAAAATTATCTTAATACCACCTACAATAATAAAGAACCTACTATTTATTGATGATGTTGGTGAAGATAATCAGAGTTAAGTGACTTGCCTAGGATCTCATAGCTATTAAGTGTCTAAGGCTAGATTTGAGCTCAAGTCCTCTTGACTCTTGCACCAGACTTTATCTGCAGCGTAACCTAGCTGCCCCAGGAACCTAATTTTTAACCACAAAACACAAATTGTTTATAATTTTTGTTTCTCAAAGTATCGATGTGGTCATTGAATTGGGAATTACATAATAGAGAATTATTATCTTCTTTTCTTGTGTCTTATTTTCCTTGGAATCAAATGAAAGTGAGGGAGGTTAGCTGCTATTCTCTCTTATCACCCAAGAACATTTATGTTGTGATAAGACTATCAAATGTTGCAAAGAGTTAGCAAAGTGAAATTATTGAGGACAAAGACACAACAACTATCAGATGTGGTTTGGTTTGGCATTATATCAAATAAGCTTTTTTCCTCAGGTTACTAAAGGTAATTTTTTTTAACACCAGAAAATATTTAGTGACAACCTACATTACAGTTTTATTATTTCAGGGAAAACAAACAAATGGAAAGCAGCCATATTCTAATAGCAATTTATTTTTTCTTTTTATTCCTAGTTAGACATAAATTTGTCATTGATTTTTACTGTTTGACTTCATATTTTTGTACTAAAGAGAAGAGATGTAAGATTGTTGAGGCAAGGCTATCATTATTGTTATTATTTTCTTAGGTTGATTTTGTTAAATGTAGTACAGATGGAGTTGTTCAAATATTTGAAGAGAGTGTAATCTTTCCTTTGAGATATAGGTAGTGGTTGTTTTCCTGAATCTGTCCTCATATAAGTATATATCAAAATTTTTTATGTCTTTTGAATGATAAAAATTAGTAATTGCTTATATTGTAGTATTATAAATAAAAACTTACCAGCCAATGAAATTTTTCCATGAATTTTTTATTTAAAATGCATAAGTCAAATCAAAAAGCTTTTATTAAGTGCCTACCATATGCCAGGCACTGTGCTCAGTGATGGGTATAAGAAGGAAGGCAAAAATAATCCCCGTCCTCAAAGTACTCACAATCAAGGACAACATGCAGGCAACTATGTACAAACAAGATAAATACAAGATAAATGAGAGATAGTTTCAGACAATTTCACTTCCTGAAAGATCTAAAGAACCTCTTGGTCCTCCATTAAATAGTAGGCTCATGCTGATGAGCTTCACAGGTAATTATTTTTTAACAAGATTGATTTCTATCAACCTGGTATGAACCTGGCAATAGGAAAAACTACTTCTGAAAAATATATTGAAAATCATAATAGTACTTGTGCTTCAAGGTTTGTAAAATGTTGAATGTGGGTGTTGCAGAAACCCACAAACTACTATCTTTAGTTGAAAGATATGCTTGTACTCAAATACTTTTGAATATCAGCCTTTTCTACACAGCTAAAATTTTTTTGTCAGAAGTTTTTATGCTTGATTGAGCACTGTCATTTAAACAAGACCTTTTATGATAACCTCAGTTGCTTCCTTGCAAATTATATTTATATTTTTGTATTTACTCTTCTCTATACATTTTTTTTCCTTTAGGTTAGGGATTGCTTCATATTTGTATCCCAAGGCCTGGCATATAGTAAGTGCTTAATAAATGCCTACTTACAGTTTGGTTGATTAATTATGGGCACTTCTTTCGCCTGATCTGCATATGGCAGGAACTTGAGGCCATTTATTATTCAAATTGTTTTCTTGGATACTTTATAATTCATCAGTGTCT
The DNA here is from genome assembly GCA_028646515.1 of Pseudochirops corinnae. Lineage (NCBI taxonomy): Eukaryota > Metazoa > Chordata > Mammalia > Diprotodontia > Pseudocheiridae > Pseudochirops > Pseudochirops corinnae. The sequence continues at coordinate 83,810,006 of CM053589.1, forward strand.
TTTTCTAAAATAGTTTAGAGGAGCATAATTTCAGAGGGTAAGAGTTAGGCTTGTGAGGTTGTTAAAATGACCCTGATCCGAAAGGGCATTGACTAGATTGATCCAAATCTAAGAGGAAGGAACATTGAATGATACTGCAACAAAGATCTCTTCAGATTATAAAAATGGGAGGAACTAAAGAATTTAGGGATACAAATGCTATTTTTATTCAACTTCAGTTACATATTTAAGAAGAGAAAGTAGGATATGAATGCTTAACATTTGGCTATGAAGATATTAGAGAATAGAATTTGACTTTCCTTGTCAGTCGTTGAATTTGTAGGAATGATGAACCCTGACCAGAGATAGAATACATATAAAGAGGGCCAAAAAGAATGCGTTTGCCTGGAGCATTACTGATCTGATTAAGAAGGCTCTTAACTGAAAAGGGGAGCCTCATAAACTTAGAGATTATGGTTTTTTTCTAGCATGGTAATAAGACCAACATTCTTTCTTCCAACATTGGTTTTCTTGTTTTAGGTTTCAGCTTTGCCTATTTGATTTTTATGAGGCGAATCTTTAGGGTTCTTTTAATGTGTATTTCTCTCAGATTCCCCTTCTTGGCCACCTCACACAGATTGTTAAATAGTTTTGAACATTCTTATAGTTTGTCTTGCTTAGGAGTCTCTTGCCCTTCTTCCACTCTCTCATTAATTTCTCCTTCTTCTTTGTCCTTTTTTATATTTTTATATTCAGTGAGATGTATTTTTGTACTCAGCTGTGTTAGTGTGTATTCTTCCCTGCTGAGACATGAGTTCCCTAACCTTCCTTTCCCTCACTCTTGAATGTTTTTCCCCCTGTCTCTTTCTAGTCAGATCATCATGATATAAGAGAATTATTCATAGGCTTTGTTTAGTTAGATTCCCTTTATGACCTCCACTGATGATAGAGTTCAATGGGAACATAGACACCATCTCCCACATGACTGGTTATTCATATTTACTTTTTTATTGTTGTCTTCACTCTTGTGTTTGAACTCCAGCTTTCCTTTGTAGCTTTGACCTTTTCATCGGAGATACTTGGAAGTTTTCTATTTCCTTAAAGATCCCCACCTGTAGCATTGTAGTCAGTTTTGCTTGGTAAGTTATTCTTGGCTGTAAGCCTATCATCCTTGGCCTTCTGGATCATCTTATTTTAAAAGCTCCCTACTCCTTTATGGTGGTGGTTGCTAAATTGTATGTGATTCTGCCTGTGACTCCTCAGTGCTTGAATTCTTTCTTTCAGATAGTTTTTATTTTATCTTTGATGTGAAATTATAGATTTTTGGCTATATTGTTTCTCGAAGTTTTCATTTTGAGGTTTGTTTTTTTTTTTTTTAAAGAAATGACCAGTGAATTATTTCTGTTTCTACTTTGCTTTCTGGTTCTAAGAGTTTCAGATATCTTGGCATTTATATTGGTTGTGGTTTTGAGGTAATATTTTTGAGATTAGTTTTTGATTTGATAAACCTTTGATTTCCTTTTTTTTCTTCATTCTTCTGACTTTTTAAAAGAAATTATTTCTTGTTGACTCCTATTTGGTCTGTTTTAATTTTCAGGAACGTTTTTTGGGCAAGGTTTTGTACCTCTTGGTCCAGATTATTAATTCCCTCTCCAATTTTCTTCCATAGTTCTCTTATCTTTTCTAATTTTTTTCTTGTAGTTCTCTTATTTCATTGACAAAAACATTTTAAAACTTAATTTTTTTTTGCATCATCTATTCTGGGAATTCTAGTTGAATTTATGTCCATGTTGTGCTTTTCTTTGAGGCTTTGCTTATAGATATTTTGGCCTTATTTTCTTCTCCTGGATTTGGTAGTTATGAATATGCCAGCGTAATTCTTCTTCTTCTCCTTTTTTTTTTTTTAGTGTAATTCCGAATTGCAAAATATAACAGACTCTCCACATGGAAGACAGAGCCAAAACATTTATTCAGACACCAGAAAGCCGAATCCCAACACCAGAAAGCCAGATCCATCATCCAACAAAGAAACTTATATACAGTAACAATGCAGGAGGCACTGCCATCCCCAAGCCTTCTGCCTTCTAGGACCTTCCCACAGAGGAACATTTACAGTTTGCTGCCTGCTTCCTCTCCCTCAGCTCTAACTATTCTGACAAACTTCCTTCCCCACCCATTCAGCAAGTTCCTCCCATCACAGGCTTCATGTGATAAAGGCTTCCATGTGACTCAGGCTCAAAGCTTGTCACATAGACCTATTAATGGGCAAGAAAGATCTTCCCATTCCATTAACAATACATTTGGCCCCAAGATCTTTCATGTCCATTGTATAGGTCAATGAGAGTTTAGGGGCAACTGGTATCAACAGAACTTCATAACAGTGTAACAGGGATAATACAAAATAAATATATAAAACAGTATCTTAGGGCAGGGACTTGAGCACAAGCACCTCGTCATTCCGCCTCCAACAAATGGGATTCAAAATCCCTTAGGTTAAGGGGCAAAGATCTCTTCTTCTATAGCTGATTCCTGCTGAGATTGAATGTAAAGCTGTCCCTGACCCAAGAGGTCCCATTTGAGAGGTTAGTTCTTTAGCCAGCATCTAGAGCTTGGTCAAAGCCAGGTCCAAGGGTGACGGTCACATCACAGTCTTGTACAGGGGGTGACATCTGGCTTAAGCTATCAGGCATCTGTAGGTGGAGGGTACTAAGCCTGCAGGAAACAAATTTAGCAAAGAAGTTTAACAGACAAAAAGCCAAATAGAAACAATGAGACAATAACCAGAAGCAGGGTCGAAATAGGGTCAGCCGTGCTTGTGGAGTCCATGAACCTACTATCATAGTCATATTCGTGGTAAAATATATGAGTAAGGGCACAATTTGGTAATCATCTTCTCCTGAATAAACAACAGTTATGGTGTTATCTCTCCCATGTGCTATAATTTCTGCAGCTTTTGGAACATTGTTTGGCTTCTGTTTTATCCATCCTTTAGCTTCCAATTTTTTTCTGTCAGCAGACAGTTCCTCTGATAGTTATTTCAGAAGAAGGGTTAATTTTCACAAGGGGTGTTGTTTCGCAAAGAATAATATCACTTGAACTATCCTATCATTTTTACAAAACTCTATAGGTTCTTCACTCAAATTTTGGAATGCCACAATAATTTCTTCTTGATAATTAGAATTTATTACTCCAGCCAATACACGTATTCCTTGAGCTGCTAATCCTGATTTAGGTGATATCTGTCCAACATATTTTTTAGGAATTCTATACATATTCCAGTAGAGATTTGTCTTATATTTTTTTCTGTCCAACCAAAAGTCCATTAAACAATGTAAATCATGTCCTACTGAACTGAACTGGGTGTTCTGGATACGGTGCTGGGACATCTTGCCTCACAGTCCAATTCTCAATATTTGGGATCTTATGTGTTTGCTCTTTTCTAATTTGCAGATTTGGGGTCATCATTCTTGCTAGAGATATACTTTGTATCTTTTATCTGAACTGGGGCCTGGTCAGTTTCCTATTCTCCCTGCAGGTGTGATGAACTTGAATACAATGTTTCAGGAGGGTCTTTAAGGGCAGTTCTTACTTTCCTATCCCATCTAATATTAAGCCACTTGTCTAATATTTAGACACTTTTGTCAGTACATTTTATATAGTTCCTTAGTTGGAATACCATCTATTCTTCCAAAATCTACCCCTAGTCTCAGTAGAGCAGCAAACAGTTCTTTTCTTGTCAGTCTATTTTAACTTTGAATACTCTGGCCATTTACTCTTCTTGCTTGAGGAAATTTATCTTTTCCCCATTCCCTAAGGCACTTAACTGTGAAATCTTATCCAGCACATCTGAAAGAGAGTGCCCTATCTCCCCAATTAGTAGAGGCAGGATTAGGTGCTTATAAGCAGGAGGAACTGTCTTCGCTATGATTTTCCTATGAGAAACTGCTAAGGGGGTACTGTGATAATCCTCGGCATTTCCCATCATTATTACTGTCTTCATTGCCTCTTCCATAACTTTCTCATACAGTCCCTAAGCAGATACCAGGGTCTAGCTCCACTAGGCCACATAGAGTCAGTAGGATACTCCCTGTTGCATTTGTCTGCAGCTAAAGCTAACAGATTAATTGCATTGTTATCTCCCTGTATATGGCAATCCCTGAAAGCTTGCTGTACAAAAGGATTCTGACTAATACCTATAAATTTCAAGCATTCTACGTTATCTATCAATACTTCCCCTGGCTTCTTCATCACTGATTCTCACCATCTAGCAATTCTCTCATCCTTTGAGTGAATCGTCTTAATATATCAGTGACCGAGTAAAATCCTCAATTACTTCCCTAAATACTGTACCGCCTCCTTGGTTCTCCTGCTCTCTTCTTTGTAAGAGGCTAACATCTGCATTTAAAAAAGCCTTCTCATCTAACTTTGTTTCATTTTTCCTCCCATGCATTCTCCTGGCAATTGTTGGAGACCCAACTAGGCCCAACCTGTGCAAGGGCTGCATACATATTCCTTTTGTTAGTTTTTTGCTTACTCTTAGGTAAATGAACAGTAACTTGTTCTTTTACTACCTGAGGACCCCTCCCCACCCGCCCCCGCTTGCTCTTCTAAAGGAGACACTGAATGCTGTGGCACGGAAAGATTTCCATGCAAAAGAGCCAACTTCCTTTCCATCTGAACTTTCTCTTCTAGCAGCTTGTCTCTGCTTTTACACACAAGGCAATAAATTGTTAGCAAGGCCCATCCTCTCCTATACTCCTATAACCCTGCCACTTCTTTCCCCAGTTCTATTGGTATTCCTTAAAAACATCTTTTCAAATCTCTGGGTTCTCCCTTCTGTAGCCTCAGTCCCCAGTTTTCACAGAACCCTGTACTTTTAGCCCATTCTCTTGCTAGGGAGGAGTGAGGTAAATCCTCCCATCCTGAGATATCCATTTCTCTCTCTAAAGCCCTTCTGCTTCCAAGTAGATGTCTGATATTTCACAATCCCATCCTTGTAGCCAAATATAGTGCCAGCACGAGATCCATAGTGCCCTTGGTGGCTATGAATATGCTGATGTAATTCTGAATCGCAAAATATAACAGACTCTCCACACAGAAGACAGAACCAGAACATTTTATTCAAGCACCAGAAAGCTGAAGCCCAACACCAGAAAGCCAAATCCATCATAGCAACAAAGAAATCTATATACAGTAATAGTGCAGTGGACACTGCCATCCCCAAGCCTTCTCCCTTCTAGGGCCTTCCCACAGAGGAACACTCACAGTTTGCTGCCTGCTTCTTCTCTCTCCCTCACCTCTAACTGTTCTGACAAACTTCCTGCCCCACCCATTCAGAAAGCTTCTCCTACCATAGGCTCTATGTGACTCAGGCTCAATGCAGGTCACATAGGCCTGTTAACGAGCAAGAAAGATCTTCCCATTGCATTAACAATACATTAACAATGTGCCCCCACATTGTCACCCCACTCCCACCCCCCAATCTTCTTTTCTTCTATTTTTCTGTAGGTCAGTATAGATTTCTATACCCCATTGCCTATATATCCTATTTCCCAATTGCATGTAAAAACAGTTTTTAACATTCATTTTTAAAACTTTTTTGAGTTCCAAATTCTCCCCCTCCCTCCCCATCCACCCTCTTTGAGAGAGCAAGCAAATTGTTACAGGTTATACATGTATAGTCATGCAAAACACTTCCATAACAATCATGTTGTGAAAGACTGACTATTTCCCCTCCATCTTATCCCATTACCCATTTATTCTATTCTCTCTTTTGACCCTGTCCTTCCTCAAAAGAATTTGCTTTTGATTATCCCCTCCTCCCATTTTCCTTCCCTTCTATCATTCCCTTCCTCTCTCCCTTTACTCTCTTCACTCTTACTTTCTTGTAGGGTTAGATAGATTTTCATAAGTATGGTATGGATTAGAGTACTACCTAAACTCATGAAGTTATACTTAAAAGACCATTAAGATAAGATAATTAAGATAATTAAATTTGCTTTAACCAAATTCATTAACCATTTAAAATCTTCATTCTCATTGATCTCTTGATAGCATTTGATACTATGCCCTTTCCCTTCTCTCTCCTCTCTTTTTTCTTCTTCCCTTCCTTTTCCCCCAACACATACATACTGCTCTCTTCTGATTCTTTAGTTCTGTATATGATTGCTGTTTATTTTTTGCCCTTATATGTGTCCTGGGTCGTGTGCTGTCTCTTTCTTTTTTTTGCTGTCTTTGTAATTGCATCCTTGGTTTTGGTAATCTCAGTACTAATCATTTCATATCAGTATATCTGATTTCCTTTCTGGTGTTGAGGTCTCCATTTCACACTGCTTGTAGAATATTTATTTCTGTATGAATGCCTTGTCATCACTACAGACTCATTTTATACAAAATATAACTAATTATCTTAACCCTAATACTTTCCCTTTCTAACTTCTGTTTCTGTTAATGGCCTCATCATCTTTCTAGCAAACAGAGCTCAAAACCTCCAAGTCATCATTGAACCTCCATTCTCCCTCACTTTCTGCATCCATTCAGTTTTAGGTCTTGTCACTGCTGTTTCTTTCTCATCTCTAATTTTTTTCTTCCTCTCTACTCTTATTGTAAGTAAGTACCTCAATTAGTACCTTATTACTAACTACCTATTATAATAAACTCTTAATAAAATCTATTATAGTGAACTCTTAAATGTTCTCTTGTCCAGAGTTTTCCTCTTCTTAACTGTTCTTTTTTGATTTGTTTGTTTACTTTTGGTTTATTCTTAACTGTTCTTAACATCATTGCCAGAATAGTCTTCTTTAGTCACAATTCTGATTACATCATTATGTCCTTAAAAAAAAATCTTTGAGCCCTCATTTTTCACTGAATAAAATCTAAGATTTCCTAGTTTGACATTCAGAGGTCCTTATAATCTTGGACCAGTCCGTCTATTCAGCCTTTTCTGATTTTCAATATTATTCCAGTCAAAGTAGACTACTTGCCACTCCCCAGTTTTTGTCATGCCCTTTTCCTGTCATGCCTTTGTGAATTTTGTCCTCTGTTCCTGGAATAGTCTCATTTCCAAATCTCTGTCTATTTCATTTCTTCTCTTCAAAGTCCAGTTCAGATTCCAGAAGTCCAGTTTTAGTCCTCTTGGCTCCAAATGATCTCATCCTTTCATCTTCAATTATTTTCTAAATTGTATTTTCTATATACTTACCTTCTTTACTACAATTTAAACTCCCTGGGGGCTGGTACTATATATTTATTTGTGTTTCAGAACCTAGCTTCACAATAATTTATATAAAAATTTTAGTTGAATTGGTAGCAAGAGATATAGGGATAAGCATGGTTGAATGTTTCTTGTATTAGATATCCATATGTTTTGCAAATGACTATTAAAAGAAAAGTAAAAGTAGATGTTCTAAAAAAAGGATCTCTTTCAGGAGATAACTGTCTAAGAAAGCTTATATAAATTGACTTTTATTAAATTTTATTTTTCTTTAATTATCTGGCATTTGTTTTTTTTCTCTTTACCTCTTCTGCCTCCTCCCCTCCCCAAGGGAAAAAAAATAAAACAAATAAGCATCATCAAGCAAAACAAACCCACATAGTGCCCATATCCCAAAATATATATTTTATTCTGTGTGTTGTTCCATAACCTCTCTGTCAGAAGATGGGTACTATTCATTAGTCCTCTAAAATCATGATTGATCATTGTTTTGATCAGAATTCTTAGGTCTTTCAAAATTGTTCCCTTTTACATTGTTAACGTTATATTATTTAGACTTATAGTTTTTGGACGTTTCATTCTGTATTAATCCATACCAGTCTTCCTATATTTCTCTGAAACTATCCTTCTTAATTTCTTAAAGCACAGTAGTATTCCATTACATTTATATACCATATAATCATTCCGAATTGGTTGACATTCCCTTAAGGTTTCCAGTTCTTTGCTCCCAGAAAAAGACCTGCTGTAAATATTTTTGTATATATTACACCTAGTCCTTTATTTTTGATCTTCTAGGGTAAAGGACTAATTGTTGCTGGGTCAACAAGTTATATATAGTTTAAGTAACTTCTTGGAACTGGTTTCAAATTGTTTCTAGAATGCCTGGATGATTTCATAGGTCTACCAACAGTGTATCATTTTTCTTATTATCCTGCTGCCCTTCCAGCTTTTGTCATTTTCCTTAATTTTGTCAGTCTTATTTTGAGTATTTTTCATATGCCTTAATTTACCAGTTTAAAAAAATATGATTTCATTTTGGGATAGAAATGAAATGTTAGCTTAATCCTAAGAAGTAGACTCAGTAGGAAGCCTTAAAATTATTAGTATCTATGACTACTTGACATAAATCAAGAAACTTTTTTATAATGCTTTACTCTTTTCATTTACATTGGCTCTTGTGGCCCTGTGAGGTGAGTAGGACAGGTCTTCTTTTCATTTTAGATAAAAAAAAAAGTGACACTTTAAGAGGGGAAATGAAAAAAATTAGTAAGCAATAAGCAAAAAATTTTGACAGTAAAGGCTTTCAGTGAGTATATTTAAAAAGTGGCAAAGGTTGATGACATGTTAAGTTTTTGTGTTATTTTAATGACTACCTTCTCTTTATGGAAGACTTCATGGAATTGCAGTAAAGAAGCAGATAAGTCAAGGGAAATTAGTTTCATCTAGAGATGTGAAGAAAAGAAATTTAATGAGTCTGCCAATGTAGTAGTTCTGCATTGCATTCTTCTTCCTCTCTTTCATTTCAGAATTATAAAAATGTAATTTTTTGTTAAAATTTATTACAATTATGGCAAATAAAAGATTGTCATGTATATGTATTCAGTTTGAGTAAATTTGAAAAAAATTGGGTTAATCATTCTATTTATATATTGAAATTTTCTAATGTGGTCATTGAATTCAGTGAAAACAGTAGTCTATAATATAGGCATGCCTTGGAGATAGTGTGGCTTTGATTCCAGACTACCACAATAAATTGAATATTACAATGAAGCAAGTCACATGATTTTTTTTGTTTCCCAGTGCATATAAATGTTTTGTTCATGCTATACTATAATGTGTGAAATTGCATTATGTCTAAAAATGCACTTTATTGCTAAAAATTGCTAAATTATCAGAGTCTTCAGTAAGTCATAATTTTTTTTTCTTTTTTGCTGGTAGACAGTCTTGCATTTATGTTGATGGCTGCTGACTGATCAGGATGGTGATTGCTGCAAGTTGAAGTGGCTGTGACAGTTTCTTAAAATAAGACAGCAATAAAGTTTGCCACATGAGTTGACTCTTCCTTTAACTTGAGCACTTAGAGGTCATTATAGGGTTGTCAATTGGCCTAATTTCAGTACTCTTGTGTCTCAGGAAATAGAGAGGTCAGAGAATGAGGGAGAGAGAGATGGGGAATGGCTAGTTGATGTAGTAGTCAGAACATACGCATTATTGATTAAATTTGCTGTCTTATATGGGGATAGTTCATAGTGCCCCAAAACAGTTATAATAGTGACATCAAAGATTTCTGTTCACAGATAACGATAAAAGATATAATAATAATGGAAAAGTGTGAAATGTTCCAACAGTCACCAAAATGTCACCCAGATACGATGTCAGTATATACTGTTGGAAAAATTGCGCCGATAGACTTGTTTGAGTTAGGGCTACTCGATTTGTAAAAATCACAATATCTGTGAAGCACAGTAAAATAAGATATTCCTGTATCTGTTCATCAGAAAAAAAAATTCAGAACAAACTAAAAGGGCAATTTTACATTCTCAAGTTATCCTCAAGTTATGTAGCAGGCACTACATAACATTTATTATATTTTTCTATGCTAACTTATTATCTCAGTTTCATTGTGTGTAAATGTCCAGACCCATCATATAATATAGTGAATTTTTTTCCTACATTTTAGAATATCCCCATAAGTATGGCCCACAGGGAGGCTGTGCAGATCATTCAGTATTCGAAAGAATGAGGAAGTACCAGATGACTGGTGTAGAGGAAAGCACACAGGTATGAAGTTTACTATTGGACCTTATTATAGATGTAGAAATATATAAATGCTTTATTTTGCATTTTGAAATTGTGTTACATATTTTCTGAAAAATTTGTATGCTGTTAAAATTATTTCATGAGAACATTTATGGAGTTTTATCGAGCTCTTTGTGTGTAACAGTCTTATGAGGGAGTTTGGGTCCAGGGTTATAACTTCATTTTATGATTACGCTCTTCTCAAGACTAGAGAAGTAAAATGTGATATTTCCAAGATCACATGACCAATAAGTGATAGTTAGGTTTTTAACTCATAGCTCCAAGCCCAGTTTTATCTTTCCACTGCATATGTTGTGTTTCTGTGTTAAATGTTTTATTTATTATCTTTTTAAAATCATCGTATTTTTCAACTTTTGACTGTTATTTCTTGAGCATTCTTTATTCGCATGTATCAGATTTAAAAATTTAGCAATAACAAAATGAAAAATATAATCCAGAAATAGTGTTGCCTTTTCTTTTTCTGTGTAGAGAGTTGATGTACCACTTATATAGGACACGATAATGAACTCGAAATCTGTTTGTCCCAAGAAATTTTTTTACTGGCAAACTTGATTGGCTTGCCAACATTTATAAAACTATTACATATTTTATACAAAAGGAGCATTGATTAGAATTAGCTACTTTATGAGACTTTCATTACTGTCTCTCATATTCAGATGATGCCATCATTTAATTACTAATATTCTTCACTTCAATATGAAATAAAATTCAGTTTAAAGTATTTTTTCTTGAAAGGAAAAAGTATTATTTCAGTAGATCTTTTTGGTTCCTTCAGAAAGCAGAAGAAATTCTAGTTTCTACTAAGCAAAAAATAACATCCTCTCGAAGTATATAATGCCTTCATGTAGTGATTCTCAACTTTTTAAGTAGGAATATCATTTTAATGTTGAAATTAATGTACCTTTACCCACATGATGATAATAGTTGTACTTTTGAAAATCTGTTGAGAGGCTCCCTAATTACAGAACTTTATCATGAAAATAAGGCTTTTAAGGGCATGTACATATATCTAAAAATAGTTATATATTCATATCTATAATCTGGAAAATTTATACCTGCTTACTTAACATGTTGAATCTTGGACTCATAAATTCGTTATTGGTAGCTTACTGCTTTTACGTTGGGTTGCGTTGTATAAGATGGGAACCAATACTTTTAATGCATGAAAGAATGTGGTTGAAAAAGTGAACTCTGTATATCACATTGTTATAATTCAAATATTTCATAAAGTAATACTTTATAAACTTTAATACAAGAACTGATTGATATATTTTGACAGTTTTAGCCCTTTTTGTTTGCAGATGAAGCCAAAAGCAAAAGATAGCATAAAAGGGATATATGAAGGATTAAAATTTCTAGCAGAATTGAATTACTATTTTTAAATAGTATTAAGCATGCAGTGGGGCTGGACTCCACCTCACCCCCTCCCCAATTGTAATTTTTCCTTGCCCAGAAATTTTTGCCAGTGGAATACCATGTTAAAAACATTTTTAAAACATTTCACTGATATTTATAGCAAAATTGTCAGATTTGGAATTTTTGGCATAATGTAGGCCCTTATTTTCAAGATTGGGTTAAAATTGAATTTCATCTGATGGAGCACATTTTCATTAGTAAATTTCATTCATGATTATATGTTTGTTACTTCTGTGTAGTTGACTGCAGTATTATTAATAGTTAAATAAAAATCACTTGATATTCATGTGTAATTTTAAGGTTTAAAAAGTGGTGTATCGGGGTGGCTAGGCACAATGAATAGAGCACCGGCCCTGGAGTCAGGAGCACCTGAGTTCAAATCCAGCCTCAGACACTTAACACTTACTAGCTGTATCGCCTGGGGCAAGTCACTTAACTCCAATTGCCCTGCTTTCCCCCCTCCAAAAAGGAAAAATAAAATAAAAAATAAAACAAAAAGTGCTGTATGTTAGCTTTGAATTATCAGTTTTTCTGCATTGAATTCATTTGTTAGAGTCCTTCAATAATTAGGCTTTTGAACTTTTAAAATTTTGATTATGTGTGAAGTGAATTCATACTCCATTCTAAACAGTTATTTTGACTGTTTGAGTTTAGTTCTTCTAGCATTTGTCACTATGGCATATTGTTCCAGATAAACAAAACAGAATACATTCAAGAATGTCTATTTCTGTACCAGTCAAAGAGCTAGAAAAAATAACAACAATTCATATGGTACAATAATAGCTCAGTTATTTCAAAGAGGAATTATGGAAAAAAGTTGATAGGAAAGGTTCATGAGTACTAGATTTCAGACTGTACTACAGAAGAGCAATCCTTAAAATACCTTGATATTGGTTTGTTTGTTTTTTTAAATAAACTTAGTTATTTACTTTTAGTTCACAACATTCAATTCCATGATCCCTTGAGTTCCAAATTTTCTCCCTCTACAACCCCTCCCCCTCCAATGGTGGCATGCAATCAAATATAGGTTCTACAAATATCTTTGCATTAAACATTAGTCACATGGTAACGAAGAGTTATAACCAATGTACTGAACAATGAGAAAGAAGGAACAAAACAGAACAAAGCATAAAAGAGACAGAGCAAGTAGTTTGCTTCAATCGGCATTCACACTCTGTAGTTTTTTCCCCTGGATGTGGATGTCCCTTTCCATCATGATTCTTTTGGAGTTGTCTTCTAACCTTGTGTAATGCCATGCACTAGCAGATTTCCCAAAAGAATACTACTGTGAACAGCTTTTAAGGTTTGGATTACACAGTATAGTGAACACTCCATTTATTCCATTACAAATCGAGGCAAACATTAACAACAAATCACAATATAATATTCACAACAAATCAAGGTACAGTACAATATTTATAACATTACATCTTATCATAGAAAATCACAATATAGCGTTCACAACAGCTTAACATTAGAATGGCCACACAGTTTTCACTACAGTGGCCACAATATTTAGAACAAAGAACAAAAGGATAATCATCTGGTTTCCCTAAAGGGGAAACCCTCCTTACTTAATCATTCAATCAGTTCACAATATAATAATCAATACTTAATCATTCAATCAGTTCACAATGTGATAATCTTCCACTCATGGGGCATATCATAGATCAACTCAGTCACTTACCTAGATTCACAATTACTAGATATCATTGATCACTAAGTACAGTCATTAGAAAATCACACAAACCCTCCACCCCATAGTGTCCAGCAAACCTCACTTTCATTCAAGGGGAGGCCTTTTCTTCATCTTAACTTGGGGTGGTCTCTCTAATTCCCTGGATCCCCTTCCATGGTCCCAGCTCCTACCTGAATCCACCAAACAGTCACCTGGATTCAGAGGCAGACAGCTCCCAGGTTCTCTTCTAGTCCTCCAAGGTAGATAGTTCCCAGGTCCTTGTCCAGTCCTCTGAGGTAAACAGCTCCCAGGTCCTTGTCCAGTCCTCCGGGCAGTCCCTTGCACACACCAGAGTTCATAGGGTCCAGCACATCTCAAACCCTTCACCACTTCTGTTGCCAGGAACTCAAAGATCAGCCAAGCCACTAACCACCAAAGGCTTATCCTGGTCATGTTTCTTCAGTCCTCCAGCAGTTCAGCTGGCCCTAGGACTCAGGAGAAATCTTGGCCTTCCAGGAGGCCTTCCAGACAAGCTCTCTCAGCCTCCCAAGAGGCTTTCCAGGCAAGCCCTCTCAGCCTTCCAGGCGGCCATCACCAGATTCTGGTCTCGGGAAAACTTCAATTCAGTTCTCAGTCAGCTTCCAGATGCTGAGAGAGAATCTCTCTCTCTCTCTCTCTCTCTCTCTCTCTCTCTCTCTCTTTCTCTCTCTCTCTCTCTCCAACCTGGTTCTTCAGTCTAGCAGCCCAGCTCCCAGATGCTGGGGCAATCCTGCTTCCTCCAACAGGAGCTACCAGGAGGAACATTTCTGATTCTGTCTCTCTGTCTCTAGAACTCTTCTTATATACATACACTGGCCTCCTGCCTCAACCAGCCTCCTCCTGTCACATCAGGACAGGAGAGCTCACACCTTCTGTACTTAGCCCTAAGTTACTAAGTGCTAAGTATCAGCTAAATTGATTGCTGTTACACCTTGCATTACTGAGAGGAGCCCAGTCTAGCAAAGTTAGTAGTCACAGATAGGATGTGTCTATAATTGTGTACAAAATTCTCCTGGTTCTGCTCTCCTCACTTGGCATCAGTTGATATGTCTCTCCAAGTTATTATAAAATCCGTCCTCTCTTCATTTCTTTTTTTTTTAAATTTTATTATAGTTTGCATCATTCATTTCCACAAGATTTTGAGTTACATATTTTGTCCCCCTCTTTCCCCCACCCACCACACCAAAACAGCCATCCCAGTGTGTCCCCCCTACCCCAGTCTATTCTCTCCTATGTCTCTTTTCGGTAGGGCAGGATGGATCTCCCAAGCTTAGTGCCTGTGTATCTCAAGTTCCAGTTGGATGTAGTCAATAATAATTATAATAATTGCATGTATATATATATATATATGTATATATAAATACACATTGATAATATTTGATTATGGAACTCCAGATTCCAGATTCTTTCTCCTCCTCCCTCACCTCCCATCCCCACTGGAAGGACAAGCAATCAAATATAGGCTGAACATGTGAAATTATGCAGAACCTCTCCATAGTGAGCACACTGTGAGAGTCTGATTAAATGTCCCCTCTTCCTATCCTGCCCCCCCATCCACTCTCCACCCTGTCCCTCTCCCTCTACAGAAATGTGAATATTCATCAGCCCTCC
>CM053589.1:83825261-83843726 GCA_028646515.1 Pseudochirops corinnae
GTGACATAGGAGAGAATAGACTGGGGGACGGGGGACACACTGGAATGGCTGTTTTGGGGCGGTGGGTGGGGGAAAGAGGGGGAGAAAATATGTAACTGAAAATCTTGTGGAAATGAATGATGTAAACTATAATAAAATTTAAAAAAAAATAAAGTTGGGAATTGGGCTTCATGATGTCTAAGGTCCCTTCCAGTTCTGAAAAAAAAAAAACAAAAAAAAAAAAGAAAAGACTGAAAGGGAGGTAAAGGGAAAAAGCATTTGTTAAATACCTACTATGTGCCAAACACTTTAAAAATATTGTCTGCTTTGATCCTCACAGCAATCCTAGGAAGTAGGTGCTATTATTATCTCCATTGTATATTTGAGGAAACTGAAGTAAAGTGATGTGCCTTGAGTCACAGAACTAAGAAATATCTGAGGCCAGATCTGAACTCAGACTTTCCTGACTCTAAGCCCAGTGTTATACCTACTGCACCATTGAGTTGCCACTAGCTACTCGAGCTGTGAAAAGACCATAGGGAGATGGAAAGGAAATAAAGCAGGAGAAATCACTCTACAAGCAGACTCCTGACACTTCTTGTCCATATTTGTGAAAGTAGACAAGAAATAGCACATCACAAAGAAAGTCTCTTTGAAATACATTTCTGACTTAATTAAAGCCAAATGGGCAAGTGTATGTAATATTGTTTCAGGTAGGAGAATACCTGTTATATATCTGAAGACTTTCACAAGATCATACTTTCAGAGGAAGAATGAAAGATGTCATCTTGTCCATTAATCAATCACCTCCCATTCATCAGATCATCCCATATCTCTTCTGCCTTTTGTGCTAACCTTGTAGAGAAGGCCATCTGTGAGAGATACCTCTACTTCCTTTTCTCTCATTCTCTTCCTCATTCTCTACAGTCTGGTTTCTGATTCATCATTCAGCCAAAATTGCTCTCTCCAAAGTTATTAGCAATCTCTTAGTTGTGAAATCTAATGGCTTTATTTCAATCCTCAGTCTTCTTGACCTCTTTGTAACCTTTGATACTGTCTTTCACCATCTTCTCCCTTGATATATTTTTCTCTAAATTTTCATGATGCTAATCTCTCCTATCTGACCACTCCTTCTCATTCTCTTCATCTAGGCCATGCCTGCTAACCATGGGAATTCTTCAGGTTTCTATTCTGGTCCCTCTCTTCCCTTCCCCTCCCCTCTCTTTCTCCTCTCCTCTACTCTTCTCCCTCTGTACTATGTCACTTGGTGATCTCATTGGCTACTTTAGATTCACTGATTGTATCTGTGCTGATGACTCTCAAATCTATTTACCCAGTCCAAGCCTCTCTCCTGACTTATAGACTCATTTTTCCAAAAGCCTATGAGGCATGTTGAACTATATATCCTATCTTAAGCTCAACATGTCCAAAACTGAACTCATTATCTTTTCCCCCAAACCCTCCCTTTTGCTAAATTCCTTATTACCATCAAGGCAGCAACCCAGGCTTACAACCTAGGTATCATCCTCGGCTCCTCTCTCTCTCACTCCCCATGTACGATGCATTGGCAAGAGTTGTCAGGTTTACCTTCCTAATGCCTCTTGCCCATGTTCCTTTCTCTCTTCTAACATTGCCTCCACTTTGGTACAAACCCTCATCACCTCATACCTGAACTATTGCAATAACCTCCTACTGAGCTTCCCTCCTACAAATATCTTTCCACTCAAGTCCATTTTTCCCTCAGTCGTGAAAGTGATCTTCCTATCTGACCATCTCTCTCTCTCTCTCTCTTTCTCTCTCTCTCTCTCTCTCTCTCTCTCTCTCTCTCTCTCTCTCACACACACACACACACACACACACACACACACACACACACACACACTCCACAGTGGCTCGCTATAACCTCCAGGATCAAATATAAAATCCTCCATTTGGCATTCAAAAAAAACCCTCATAACCTGCCCTCCCCACCTTCCCAATCTTTTTACACTTTATACCCCCACATACATACATACATACATACTCTGAAATATGATGCCACTGCCTTTCTTGTTGTTCCTTGTACATAACACTCCATCTCTTGCCTCTGAGCATTTTCATTGGCTATCTCCCATGCCTGGAACTAATTTCCGTCCTCATGGCCTCCCTCTGACTTTCCTTGCTTCCTTCGAGTCTCAGCCAGAATCTGCAGGAGAGAATGTCCTACCTCTTGTGTCTCACTCCAGGTTCTTTTTGTACTTCAAATCTATCTTTCTCTCCAACTTCCCAATTTCTGCCAAGAGGACGATCACCCAACAATCCCTGCACCTACTGTGAGATTCACTCTGTTCCACAAAAAAATGAGAGGAGACAAAAGGAGAAAGAGGGCCTTCTTATTGACCAGTCACTGACCCAGAGCTCACAGCCCGCCCTCTGAGGAGGGTGAGCTTATTGACAACAAGGACAAGTCTTCCTTTTCAGTTTTTATCACTAGCCCTTAGCACAATGCTTTGCACAGCTTTTGTCGTTATTCAGTGGTTTCAGACGTGTCTGACTCTTCATGACCCATTTGGGTTTTTCTTGGCAAAGATACTGGAGAGGTTTGCCATTTCCTTCTCTGGCTCATTTTACGGAGAAGGAAACTGAGGCAAAGAGGGTTCAGTCACTTGCCCAGAGTCACACAGATAGTAAGTGTCTAAGGCCAGATTTGAACTCAGGAAGATGAATCCTGACTCCAGGCCTGACACTGTATCCATTAGACCACCTAGCTACCCTGTTTTGCATGTAGTAAGTACTTACTAAAGGTTTTGTCATTCATTCAGTGAAAGGATCTCAGTAACATTTGTCCCTTAAGCTAGACAATGGTGAATTTGGCCCCACTCTACGTAGCTTAAACTGATCATATACAATTTATAACATTATGTTTCACCCCTCTCTGTTATAAAGTAGCTTCTAATACATTGGATAAGGCTACCTATTTGTGGCTGTCATCGTGACTGCCCAAAGGATAAAGGTGGAAAGAGGGCAAAGGAGATAGAGAAAGAGAGAGTTTCACACCTTTCCATGGGGGCAGTGAAGGCACAAAACCAGCGAGCTGCTGTGCCACTGTACCAAAACAACCTTCATGTGAAAAATGAAAAATCCAGTTCACCTTTTTTTTGCGTTGATCTTAGTGTCAAGAAGACCTGAGTGCAAATCCTGCCCCAAACATTTACTAGATCTTTGACCCTGGGCAAGTCATTTACCATTCTATGCCTATTTCCTCCCCTATAAAATGGAAATAAAATAGCATCAACCTCATAGGACTGTTGTGAGGCTCAAACAAAGTAACATATGTAAAGTATTTCACAAACTTTAAAGCGCACATATGCTTTATATAATATATACATACACATATTTTTACATATTATATATATCATACATGCATATGTTATATGTAAACACACATAATTATTATTATCTATTACATCAAACCAAACAACCAGTTTAAAAAGTGGTTTTCACTTAATTGATTCACTGCCTACTGCTATGTAGGTACAATGACAGGGCTTTAATAATTCCAAAAAATCCATGATTTCATCTGTATCAGAGCTGCCTTCATAAGCATAAACTGTTGTCCTTTCTTAAATGCTTTCACAGTTACCTCGTTTCTTGTTAAGCCTTAATCACTGAATGGGTGTTGCCTCAGTCAAACTGAGACCTGTTAAAGACATTAGCTTGAAAAGGCTAAGGTTCCCCACTGCATTCTGGGCCATCTCCAGTTGTCCTGATCCATATCTAGCCACTGGACACAGATGGTCCTGGAGGAGAAAGTGAGGCTGGTGACTTTGCACAACCCTCCCTCACTTAAATTCAATTCACTTCAGTTCAATTCATCATCACCTCCTTCATGTCATAGTCCACTTAGAGAGAATGAAGGACAAATAAGCAGCAGCAAGACTGTCACCCAAAAAAATCACCATCTGATAGGCAACTGCCTGTTGACTTGCCTCTCTGAATTTATTTAGGCAGGCTGGTCCTTGGATGACAGATGTATGGTACACCTTTAGGCCCATCCATACTTGAAGTCTTGCCAGCCTGGTGGGAAGCTTTTGAGCTTGTATACTGATGGCATAACCTTTGAAAAGTCTAGGTTACCTCCCCAGCAGAATGAAGCCCTGGAATGGAACATTAGCCCAGGCATTCTGTACTAAATCTTTCAAATAGATCTCAGAAATCTTTCAAATAGATCTCCATTACACTCATTTATATTTTCCCTTCAGTTTGTAATGACTTTCCCAAAGATGGCAGGGCTTACATGAGCTCAGAGGGGAATGGAAAGAGGACAGGAAAAAAGGGTAAATGGATACCATTTGTAACCAGGCAGATTACTGTCTCCCCATTGCTCTCTGGGGTAACTGAAGTCCAATATTGGATATTTTCATTTGGGTATAACTCTTTATGACCTACAGTTAACTAGATATGGGCAGAATCTCAGTATTTTGATAAATACTATTATAGAATCTAGTTTTATGTAAAACTGTTCTGGCTGAAAACTGTCCCAGTTCAGCTTTACTGATTTGAATTCTGCTCAAATAAGAGATCCTATAAAACAGATGCTTTGGCAAATCCCTGTCCATTTAGAAATCACTTGATTTAACAAAGATGCTATCTTTTTGCTATTATATTTATGACTCTGAGCACAGTCCTTTTGTAGAATGATTTTTATTGATCTCTTTTATTTTTATGATGCCAAAATTTCTCCTGGTATCTTTCTTGCCTTTGTCCCAGAAAGTTGTGCCATAAAAAAGTAATATTTTTAAAGAAATAAAAATAGGAAGAGAAAAACATCAACAAAACCAATGAATATATTTAAAAGTCTAAAAATATATGCAATGCCCCATGCTTGTGGACTGCCCATCTCTACAAAGGATTTCATGGGGGAGAGTTTTCTCATAGCTTTTCTTTGGGATCACATTTGTCCTCTTTGTCTTTGCAACATACACTTTTAATTGTTTTGTAGCTGTTGATCTCTCCATTTACATTGCTGAAGTTATTGTATAATCTGTTTTCTTTACTCTGATTATTTCTCTTTGCATCCATCTTTCCATGTATTCATCACGTTCATTGTTTCTTATAGCATACTAATATTCCATTACATTCATGTGCCACAATTTATTTAGGCATTCCCCAAATAAGGGATATCCACTTTATATTGAGTTCTTTGCTACTACTTAAAAAATAGTGCTATAAGTATTTTTATGTATATGGGGACTTTCTTCTTACCAGTGACCTCCGTGAGACATGTGCCTTGTAATAGAAACTCTGGTTTGACATTTTAGACATTTGAGCCACTTTATTTGTATAATTCCGAATTGGTTTTCAAAATGGTTGTGCTAAGTTATAGTTCTACCAACAATACACTAGTGTTCCCATAACCCACTAGTGTGCTACATGAAACCTAAGAGATATTTTTATTATCAGTTTTCTTATTATTAATGCTTTGGAGCATTCTTTCATGTGGGTATTAAGAATTTGTAATTTTTCTTTTGAGAACTGCTTATTCATATCTTTTGTCTACTGGAATATGAATGATTTTTATCTTATATATCTGTTAGTTGTATCTCTATTTCGTAGTTACCAAAACTTTATCCGAGATATTTGATAAAAAGATTTTTTCCTATTTGACTACTTATTTTCTTAATCTAGATTTAAGTTCAGTCATTTTCAGTCATGTCCAACTTTTCATGACCCCATTCAGGTTTTCTTAGCAAAGATACTGGAGTGGTTTATGGAGTGGTTTGTCATTTCCCTTTCCAATTCATGTTATAGATGAGGAAACTGAGGCAAACAGGGTTAAGTATCTTGCCCAAAGTCCTGCAGTTAGTGAGTGAGGCTAGATTTGAAATCATGAAGTTGAGTATTCCTCACTCCAGGTCTGATACTCTGTCTACTGCATCACTTAACTGCCCTCTTAACCTACATAAATTATTTCATTTGTATACTTATTTGTGCATTTTATTTAATTTTATGTCATCAAAATTATCTATTTTACCTTTTGTGTCCTAAGTGTACTTTTTTTTTTTGCCTTTTTTGTAGGGGGGGAAGGCAAGACAATTGGGGTTAAGTGACTTGCCCAAAGTCACACAGCTAGTAAAGTACTAAGTATTTGAGGTCACATTTGAACTCAGGTCCTCCTGACTGCAGGGCTGGTGTTCTATTCACTGCACCACCTAGCTGCCCCACCTAAGTGCATTTTTAATAAGAATTGACATAGTCATAGAGAAGGAAGAAGAAATAGAGATCATTAGTCCAGGCATTCCCTAAGTTGGGATCTGTGAACATAACTTTTTCAAAAATATTTTCGTATAATGGTATTTCAATATAATTGTTTTCTTCTGTAATCCTATATACTTTATTTTATTTATTTAAAAACCTTATCCTGAGAAGAGATTTGTGGGCTTCACCAGACTGCTGAAGGTTTTCCGTGACATAAAATAGATTAAGAACTCCCAATCTAATATGACTCTTTAATTCACCGCTGAGGAACTTAAGGATCAAAGCAGTAAGGTGGGGCACACAGCTACTTATTAGCAGAGCTAGAACTAGGACCCAGGTCTTCCAACCCCCATTCAGGTGTACTTTTTGCCACATCAGCTGCCTTTCTTATATAAAGATGATTTCTATATTTACCAGAAGGAAGCCTAAGTGAAGGCTGGGAAGCCAGGGCATCTGACAGGGACTTTTCCAGAATATTCTGTTGCTTTTCATTGCTTTTCTTGGAGGATGGAAGGCTTCAGTGGAATTCCCATCCTCAGTCTCTGTCCTTTCAAGGCAGCAGCAGCAAAGATTAGGAGTTGGCTGTTTTAATTAAAAGATAGTTCAGTTGGCTTCATGTGCTTATATGGAAAGTCAAGGAGTTAAGAAGAAACACTTAGTTTTATTAGGAAGATCTTGGTGTCAGTAAAACATAGGGGTTGAATAATATCTCCAACATGTCATTCTAAAATTCCATTATTCTATATGGAATATATATCCTATATATATTCTATAGAGTCTACATAGAATCAAGTATAGTTATAGCAGAAGGGATGAATGTAGGTACTGCTTCAAAACTGATAAAAATTCCTTTTTAAAACATCCTTACCTTTTGTTATTTTTGACAATAATGTTGTATATAGGCTCACATAAAATGAATCTAGTGGAGTTTCCCCATTCCTTAATATTTCAACTACCCATTGACATGGGAATATTCCCTTCATTGCTATAAATGCCAACCTTTCATAGCTTAGCAGATAATTTAATGAGCTGCTTTGACCAAAAAAGTCCATCATGGCAGCTAGCCGTCTGGCAATAAGCCACTAGCTAGGCTAATAGTAAAGGCCATTGCCTTCCCTGTGATCTCCAAATCCAGCTGATTGGGATCCATCAGAGTACGGGCTTCATGGCACAGTCTTTAGAAGACCAGGGTCATCTCTACACCATAATGAATCATTATACTTGGACTTTAATGAGATGTGTGTGGATTATCATACATTCTAAACCATCAGAGCCCAGATTCATGAAGTTTTACTGTATTTAAATACCCTCCCTCCACCACTGGAGGTCACCTATCTATGCCTTCTTATCTTGTGCCATTCTTTGTCCTGACTTTTCTGTCAGTCCTCCACAGAGGATCTATCTAACACACTGAAGATCTTTGTCTGATCCTTTTAACTATAGGGGGTCAAAGGACACCTCACTGCATTTACAAGTAGGTGAACATTGTCAGGTATTTTTATTTAATCTCCCTGTGAAGGTTGCGACCATGACCCATGGATGCATTCTAAGTGTAGATTAAGTAGGGAAGAAATTGATTAGCTCAGACTATTATAAGGGGACCCACTGCTTTATGCTAGTAAATGTTTAACAACCTGGCTCTCTGAAAAAATAAAAAAGGTACAGCAGGACACATTTTTAAATTTAATTTCTATTATTAATGTTTTTTCCATCACTTTCTTAAGTCTGGCAATCAACAAAACAATGATTTATAGAGCTTGATGATTTCTAAGGTTTAAATGCTCAACTGAAAATTTAATAATAACTTTTTGGGAGCCTGTATGAGCTGGCCCTAACACATCCCTGACTAGACCTAAAAAAAGGCGGAAGAAGGGGGGAAATAGTTGGAAGATCACCCTTTGTCAGAAAGATCCTGAGAGAATATTAGGGCTAAAAGCCAGGAAACCCTACTGGGCTGAGAGTTGCACATACTCTCATCTGTGTGATACAGAGAGAATTTCTGGGATTCTAAGTTCCTGGTCCCAGTTACCAAGAGGTAGTGGCCTAACTCCACAGCTTTAAATATGGAACCAGGAAGGCAAATCATGGGTTTATGGGAAAAACTATGGCCAAATTGTGAGAAACAGAAAAGGAGAGTTCCTGGGTAGCATCTGCCTTGGAGTTACTTTCTAGTAGCCCTAATTTCAAGAATTCTAGGACCCAGAGAGAGTAGCCCCAGTCTCTCAGCAAGAATAACAGATATACGTGGCCCCCACAGCCAGAGGGAAAGTAAGGATAAAGTCCCAATTTGGTGGAGCTAAGGACCTAAACTTCCTGTGAGTTATTGAATTGTTGTAGGTTCCATGGAAATGGGGTTACCCTTCTGGCAGCTCCAAGTTTGTTTTCTTTCCAGGAAGAGTCCAAACTATGTAGTGATTTAGTAAAACCAGATGGTCACCAGTAATTTGAAGTAGTCTTGAAAACAAGCAATATTTTCTTCTTACCATAACACATGATCTCTGAGTAACAACTATCTCTCTGTACCAGACCCCAACCCATGATGAATCACTTAGGGCAGAAACTTGTCCAACTAGCTATAATGACTGACCTGGCTCCCTATCTCTCCATTTCTCTAACTGGATCTCTTAAACTTCACCTACAGGTTTGGCCCACCTCAAGACTTGGAATCTATCCAGAACCCATGCAAGAGAGCTATAAGGAGGACTCCTCAGTTGATCTTGCTGGTCTTAATCTAGTTGTCATCTGGTTTGAGCCATTGGTGTCATACCATGTCCATCGCCATCCAGTCCCCATGTACTCTTGTAGTCCAATTCCAATAACTAAGTCACTGTCTTGCTCCCCACAATGAGCCATGCCCCCAGCCATAGCACTTCTATAACTGGGCCCTCACTAGACTGCTAGGCCCTTCAGAGACTACCTCCCTGCCTGGACTTCTACCTCCTTCTGGGCACCTACAAATATACCCACTCACTGACCTTCAATGGAAACTCCTTCTCCAGTGATGATCTACTGAATTCCTGGGCCTCTACCTACTGTTGGCTGCCATTTTCCTCTGAGAACCCCCTCCACACACACCCTCATTCTGCACTCTACCCAAACTCCTTCTTACTGTTTGAACATGTCCCTCCCTATTCCAGGAGGTCTTTCAACTTTAGTCCTTACAGCAAGGAGGAGAGAAAGTCTACATGAGAATTATATGACAGTCAAAATGTAAAATCTCCCTGGTGTATTGTAATATCTTAAGCTGGAGTCAATGTCAGTAAGTTCATGATGACCTATCCCACAAGTCTTTTCTGTGTTAAGTCTTGTCCCACAGACTGTCAGAAGGAAAATTTTTTTGGATTCCTTCCTCATTCGCCTAGCATAAATATTTTTAGGGGTATAAAGCACAGGATTCTCCCTCAGTTCTTACTTTGAAGGGACAAAGGTATGTCAGAGGCTTCTTGGGATTCAGTCCTATTTTACAGACAATCAGAGCCAGATTTAGAGCTTATTTAAATATATGATAAGAATGATAACAATATCTTATGTCTTGAGAATTCTTTGTACTTTTTGTAGTCACTTCCCATAAATTTTCTCACTTTGTTTTCATGATAACACTGTAAGATACCTATTATCATTTCTACTGTATGGAGAGGAAATTGACCATTCCTCAGTCTCCTTCCCTGCTTCATTGTCTTCTACCAGCCTCTAAGCATGGGCATCCTTCAAGACTGTCCTTGGGTCCTCTCCTCTATCCCTTGGCAATCTTCATTTACTTCAGCAGCTTCAATTATCACTTCTAGGGGGGTTAAATTTTATAAAAACAAATTTATATTCATGTCTTATTTTTACATCTCTTACATTTCCCAATGTATCTCTTCCACTTCTCCCTCCCCAATAGCCATACCTAAAAATGAAGGATTTTTTAAAAGCACAAGAGTTCAGCAAAACCGGCCAATACATGAAAAAAGTCTCACATGATCTCTAGTGTTTCCTGACATAGACTGCCACTTCTGCGAAGAAGGGAAGGAAATGCCTTCTCATATATCTTCTTTCAGACTAAATTTTGTCATTATAATTTCACCGCATTCAATTTTGCTTGTTTTGTTACTGTTTCCATTTACCTTGTTGTAATTGTGTATGTTGTTTTCCTGATTCTGCTTACTTAATTTTGTATCAGTTCATGTGCTTTCCCATGCTTCTCTATATCCATCACATTTACCTTTTCCTACAGCACAATAACACTCCTTTCCATTCATGTGCCACAACTTAATCCATGGACATCTATTTACTTTATTTCTGGTTCTTTACTACTATAAAAAGCATTGATAACTTCTGTTAATTCTGGCCCCACTAATATCCTTCATTTATTACTTCCACTTCATTCATACTATTTCCACCTTTGTTCAGACCTTCATTATTTTTTTAACCAGACTATTGTAATAGCTCCCAAAGGGTCTTCTTGCCTCTAGTCTCTACCTTCTTCAATCCATCCTTTACACAACTGCCAAAAGAATTTTCCTAATGTTCAGATTTAAGACCACTCTAATTCTCAAAAATCCTCCTCCGTTGTCTACTGGATGGAGAAAGGCTTAAGGTACATATTTGTATTTGATCCTGTAGGCAATAGGGAGCCACTGGAATTTATCGAATAGATGGTTGACATGATCAGACCTGCGCATTAGGAAAATCACTTGGGCAACTGAATGTATTGGATTGAGGAGAGACTTGAGACAGGCAGACCCACCAGCAGCCTATTGTAAACATCCAAGCATGAGGTGAAGACGGTCTGCCCTAGGGTGTGGTCAGTGTCAGAGGAGAGAAAGGAACATATTCAAGAGATGTTGAAAGGTAAAATTGGCAGGCCTTGGGAACAGATTAGTTATGGGGTGGGTGGGAGGGGCAAGGCCAGAGTGAAAGATGGTGAGGTAATGAGAATAACACCTAGGTTGCAAATATGAGACACTGGGAGGATGGTGTTACCCTAAACAGTAATAGGAAAGTTAGAAATGGAGAAGCGTTTGGGGAGGAGGAGGTTAGGGGAAATAATGAATTCAATTTGGGGCATATTGAATTTAAGATGTCTAGCTAATGGACATGCAGCTCAAGATATTGGAGATAAAAGGCAGTTAGAGATGCCAGATCGGAGGTCAGCAGAGATGTTAGGGCAAGATAGATAGATTTGAGAATCATCAGCATACGGATAGTAATTAAACCTGTGGGAGATGATAAAGTCACCAAGTGAAGTAATATGGAAGAAGAGAAAAAGACCCAGGACAGAACCCTATGGGATACCTAAGGTTAGAGGGTGTGACCTGGATGATCCATCGAAGGAGACTGCAGTCACACAGGAGGAGAACCAGGAGACTACAGTGTCCCAAAAACCTAGAGAGAAGACAGTATCAAAAAGGAAAGAGTGATCAACACTGGCAAAGGCTCAGAGAGAAGAATGAGAACTAAGAAAAGGCTAAGAGGCAGTCCGGGCATGTGTTGCAGTTATCATGATGGTAACAGAAGCAGCATAAGAAGAGCAAGTACACCCCACAGGCAAACACCAAGGAGACAATGCCTCTGGCCAAGGTCCTGGAGACTATTCACTATGAGCAGAATTGCTGTGAATTTGGCTAGGATGGTACTGAACCTCTGGGGATGGGGAGCTCCCCAGAAGAGGATGCTTCTATTGCCTCTTCTGTGTTCATATTATCTCTAATAAACACATTCTTTGTGTAAAGCTTTGTTAGCTGCAGAGCCCTTGGAGAGACATAAGCCAAATTATGAGGTTTCCAGGGGCTTACTCTGGGGAAAAGGCTGAGCCATACAGATTATCAACAGAGAAAAATTACTGAGATTGAAATCAGTCTTTGCATGCTCAGAGTTGAGATCCTGAGCAAATGGTTACATTCTAAGGAAGATCCTGTAGTTCTTAATATTTCACAGACACTAGGTCAGTACTTGGGCTATCAATTCGCCGTCCCTGGCTCTTGCAACACAGCCATCCTATTTCCCTCTCAGAATAAACAGCTGGGTGGGACAGTGGATAGAGGACTGGATTTGCTTACAGGAAGACCAGAGTTCAAATCCTTCCTTAGACACCTTGGAGTGTGACCCTAGGTAAGTCACTTAATCTTGCCCAATCACAGTTTCCCCCATCTGTAAGATGGGGATAATAATAACACCTACCTAATAGGGTTATCATGAAAGTGACATGAGTTTATGCAAAGCATCCTGCAAACTTTAAAACACTATAAAAATCATAGCAATTATTCTTATGTGATGTCCTTAATGTTCCCAGGCCACCCATGACATGGCAGTCATCCTTAATTGTAGGCTGCAGTCTACTTACACCCCAGATGGGTCTTTCCCTTGCCCCTGGGGCTGCCTGCAATTGTAATTCTTCTAAGGTCATACTGTTCCAAGATTCACAGCAATAGAGCATCACTGGGAGAACATTTGTGCTTTCAAAAACTGTTTTGAATGTTTATGGCAGTGAACTGCTTAGCATTTTGGAATACATTGTGCAGTCTCCCAGTTGTGACCCATCCTGATGGCCTCCTTCTGTTCAAATCTAGACCCAGTCCTTTGTTCATCTGTGGCACCACCTGGACAAGATATGTACCTAGTCAGCATTTATGTAGCACTTTAATGTTTAAAAATCACTTTATTAATATTAATTTCTACATACACACACACCTATAACCCTGGAAGGCAGATGCTATTATCCCCATTGTATAGATGAAGAAACTGAGACCGATTCAGGTTAAGCTACTTGGATCACAGGATCACACAACTGGTAAATGGCTGGATTTGAATTCAAGACTGCCTAACTCCAGGTCCAGGCCTCTATCTACCATGATAACTAGCTGCCTCTCTACCTATGGACTAATTCAGTGGTCTTCCTATTTAATTCCATGTCATGGGCTAAACAACACGTTTTCTGCATATTCTGTTTTCGTGGCCTAAATTGCTAGGCTGATCTGCTTCAAGGAACCATAGATATCTTTAAAGAGCCCTGTTGTGCTCCGAAGCTCAATTAGGAATATCTGTTGATGTTTGTGTGCTGTTTGGATAGCCTTGGAGAATAAAGGTTTGCCTTCATGAGATAATGATGTAGTAGACTTTTATAGAGGTATTGTTATTAACAACAATAATAATAAAACCTTGCATTTATGTTGATGACTGATACTTGTAAATTATTTTCATATCTTCAATATCACTTTTTTTGAGAGACAGAATAGTGTAGTAGAAAGGATGCTAGATTTGGAATTGGAGGATGTGGGTTCAAATCCTAGCTTTGTGGGATAAGTGACTGGGCAACCCCACACTTTTAAAAAATAGATGAAGCAAAGATGGACTTTAGATCCATGTTCAAACTAGAAAATACTACAAATCAGTACGGACCCAGTTAATTAGTTTTTCCCATATTCCCTAGTTTCCCCACTGTGGATGGAATAGATCCATGCAGGTGTTCCACAAATGATATTTAGTGCCTGGAAGTCTGGTTATTTTTATTTTGTTCATCTTGTTCAGAGTTACCATGGGGAGTGGGGGGAATCATCTTCCTATGAAGGAAGTTGTTGTTCAGTCGTTTCTGACTCCCCAATTTGGGATTTTCTTGGCAGAGATATTGGAGTAGTTTGCCATTTCCTTGTCCAGCTCATTTTGCAGATGAAGAAACTGAGATTAACAGGGTTAAATGACTTGCTCAGGGTCACACAGCTAGTAAGTGTCCAAGGCCAGACTTTAACTCAGGAAGATGAGTCTTCCTGACTACAGGCCAGGCACTCTATTTACTGCTCTACTTAGCTACCTCCTTCCTATGAAGGAAGATTTGGCTCTATAAATTTTGTCAGTTTCATTCAGAAATCGGGATGGGTTGGAGCATGTAGGAGCATAGTTCTTAAAATGTAGGGGAAGGTGAAAGTATAGGAATATTAGTGAGCTTCAGAACCTGAGGAAAGTTGTAAATTCAAATTCTAAATGAAAGCCACTGTGGTCTCTCCTCAATAAACCACACACCACTATCTCCCATTTCCCTCCTCCTTTACCCCTCACTTCCTTGGCTTCCTCCTCTTGAAGCATGCTCTCTCTATCACTGGAAAATATTGATATCTTTTCTACCTCTTAATTTTATCATTGTTACACTGAAGAAAAAGGCTCTGTTCCATGTCATAAAATCCCAGTTTCTGAAATCTCTTTCCTCAAGAAACTTTTTCAATCAAAGGAGAGCAAGCACCAGGCAATTTTAAAAATCTAATTAAAAATCTAAACCATTCCTATTTTAGAAAGAAGACTATAGACAAAAACTGGAACATTACCAGAATTAGACAATATTTTAGATTTGCAATGGAAAGAAAAAACTGGCCTCAACCCAGCGTAGAGAAACTAGATTATTTCTCAGCAAGGCTGAAGTCACTCAGGACATTAGAATTTCCCATTTCACAACTCATACAACAGAAAGACAACTTGCTAAATGAGATAACTAAAAAAATTAATGGACCAAATTAAGGTTACTTTTATGAACTGTGTGGTGATTGTAGACAAATGAATTAGGTTCAATATTAGTCAATGTTTTCTAAATACAATTATTTTGGTTCACTTTTGCTCTGACCCAGAAGCTTCTCTGGAAGCATCTATATTTGGTTTGTTTCTCACTTTTTCCCTTAGGTATTCAGTCCTTCCAGCCCAGTAGAGAATAAATTTCTAACAAACATTTAAACAGAGAGCATATCTCTTTTTTTCAAAGTAAGTGAATAGAAATTAAACTTGTTAACAGGAGAATATTGTCAGTTTTCTCTTCTACTCTCCAGAAAATCATTTCCCCTTTCCTCAACTTCACAACACTAATTGTGGAAATACTAACAGCATGAAGGAAGTCGGGGGTCTTAGAAGAAGTTTCATGCCCTATCTCATGGCTTGCTTCCCTTAGAGTCTTGACTCACTCTTCAACTTGCTCTGTGGTCCACATACCTGTTCTGCACTATTTGCAGCTCTTGGTTGTATGGCATCCATACACAGCATGATATCGCCAGATTACGCTAACTCATGTTCTCCATGGTTCTTTGCCTCCCAGCCATTGTCCTATTTATTTTGCCCAACTGTTTCCACGTTCCAAGTTATTGTCCTGACTCTCAGAAGCTACTGGCTTTCATATGTTCCTTCTGCAATACTCAACACCCCATATTACCTCACACCTTATACCTCTGTGGGAACACCTACTTTACTCATTTACTCCAATGTGCTCTCAAACTAGGAGGTCTAAGTCCTGCTTAGCAAATAGTGTTGATTAGAAATCAATATGTAACCCAACCATTGCTTATGAAACCAGGCATCTATACAAACGATAGTGGAGCTGTTACATTTCATGTCTGTTTGTTGGGCTCCTTCCAGTTTTACCTACAAATCCTTTCAGGATTCTCTAACTTAAACAAACTTCCTGTCAAACTCTAACGGATCATTTTCTCATCAACTGCTTTTTCCTCTTTTGTGATAAATTCTTCCTCACAGTCTTCTTTAACCCTCCTCTATAATGTTCTGCAGCTGAGTTTATACTCCAAATCAGTTTGCCCTTGGGTGCCATTTCTCTCAACTTGGCAAAGAGATGAAATGTCTGCTGAGGGAGGCTGTTTCTGGGCTTTTTAAGTTTTCTCATCATGGCTGCTGTTTTGTATCAATCCAATTAAATTCAATTCAGTAAGTATTAATTGCTATCAATTTCTGGAACACTATAAAAGGCACCAGGGATACAAAGACAAAAGATGAAAAAGTCTATACTCTACATCATACTGGATAGATACAATATTTTGTTATCATTGTTCAATTGTGCTTGACTCCTCATGACCCCATGGACAAGTCCAGGGGGGTTTCTTGGCAAAGATACTAGAGTAGTTTGTCATTTTCTACTCCAGCATGTCCCTATTTTACTCAGGAACTGAGGCAAATAGGGGTTAAGTGACTTACCCAGGATCACACAGCTAGAAAATGCCTGAAATTGGATATGAACTCACATCTTCCTGACTCCAAGCCCGGTGTTCTATCCACTGCATCACCTAGCTGCCTAGACACAATATACACACAGACAAATACATGAAGATTATATACAAAGGAAATGAAAAGAATTTTAGGAAAGTGTGAAGGCAAGACAATAATACAGAGGAAAGAATAGTGAACATGGAAGCTACAGGATCTGAAGCTGAACGTTGGCCATGCTGCTTGCTATCTGTACGCCTATGGCCAAATCACCTAATTTCTCTAGGCCTCCATTTCCTCATTGGTAAAATGAGGGAAAGGAGGTATTAGATTGAATGACTTCTAAGATTCCTTCCAGTTCTTGAAGTTCCTTCCGCAGCTCTATAGTCTTGTGCCTCTATAAAATGGGGAGGTCAGGAAAGATCTCATGTAGGAAGTAGCTATTGAGCTGAAAGAAAGAAGGAGAAAGAGAGGAAGAGAAAGAAGGGAAGGCAAGGGAAGGGAAGGCAAAGGATTCAGACTATATCCATATGTAGTGAGTTAAGCATCTCAAGAAGTGTTGATAGTCAACATCAGGGTGTTTACTCTTATTCATTTTCCAATTGAGAAATCACAATTTATTTTTAAAAGGTCAGATAAGAGCTGCTATAATCACACATAGTGTCTTCTCTTTATCCTTTCTTCTGGTTTGGCATTTACTTTGACCTTTGCTCTGAGCAATGAATTATCTGACTGCACTTAGACAGCTGATTCTGAAATGACTGTTATGTCTCTAATCAGTTATTTCCTGTCCTTTTTTCATCATGGTCAGTTTTGTATTTTATACAATGCCATTTGACAAACCCCACAACTAATGCTTTCTTACTCTTTTCTTAAAGAGAGTATTCATGATATATAGGAATGAGGTTCCTATGTAGTCTATAACCATTTGACTTTTTTCATTCCTTCATTATCAACCATAGTTTTCATCACCTTCCATTGTCTGTTCTTTCATGTCGAAATCTCCAAATGTTCCAAATGTCAAAATACAGGTTAATATAGTGGGGAGGATCTCACAGGATCTCCTAATGTAGATAGGAGGATATCTTCCTTCCTACTACTTCATAGTACTTCTTTTCTGTGCCTTAGAGTATACCCTGATATATAAGTCAACATACTGTAGAGGCTAGAGCACTGGACTTGGAACAGAGGAGATTGGGGATCAAATGCCGCCCAAAATACTTATTATCTGTGTGATCTGGGGAAAGTCACTTAACCTCTCTGGGTCCTGCAAATGAGAAGAATGGATTTGATGGCTGCTAAATTCTCTTCCTACTCTAAATTTGTGATCTGTTGTTTCCTGCTGCTTGCAATCTTTATGAGCAGAAATTGTTTCATTTAATGTCTTTGTACCCTCAGGTCCTAGAACAGTGTTGACATATAGTAGGCACTTAATAAATGTATGTTGTCTCCAAAAGACTCATGATGGAAAGAGATGTCCACATCCAGTGAAAGAACTACAGAGTCTGAATGCAGACTGAAGCAAACTACTTGCTCTCTCTCTCATGTGTTTTGTTTTGTTCCTTCTGTCTCATTGTTCACTCTATTAGTTATGATTCTTCTTTACAACTTGACATGTTTAATGTGAAGGTATTTGTAGAACCTATATCTGATTGCATGTTGCCATGGCGGGGGAGGGTTAGCGGGGAAGACAGGGAGGGAGAGAAGATTTGGAATTCAAGGGATTGTGGAACTGAATGTTGTAAACTAGAAGTAAATAAATAAATTAAATTTTTTTAAAATGCTTGTTGGTTGATTGATTTGTGCACTTCATGAAATCACTTCCTCCAATACCTTTATTTGTCTCTTCAAGGAGAACCCATAACTTTCATTCACCAAGTTGAAGCATTTTTTGTCTTTTAACTTCATTTATAGGGAAAATGTCACTAGGGATCTGTGTCAATTCCTCCAGCAGAGTTGGCCATTTTTAATAGTAATCAGTTTAGCAGGATACTTAGCACTTAGTGCTAAGTGTGGAAGGTGCAAACTCTGTCCCACTATTGAGAAGGCATGAACTCCCCTGTTGATGTGGAAGAAGGGGATTGGCTAAGCTCCTGTTGATGTGGAAGAAGGGGATTGGCTGAGCCCCTGTTGATGTGGAAGAAGGGGATTGGCTGAGGTGTGTACATAAGCAAGAATTCCAGAGACAGATAGAATTGAAATACTGCCCCTGGTGAAGGAAGAATCCTGGAGACTGAGGGCAGCTGAGGGAGAGAGAGAGAGAGAGAGAGAGAGAGAGAGAGAGAGAGAGAGAGAGAGAGA
>CM053589.1:83844226-83886364 GCA_028646515.1 Pseudochirops corinnae
TATTATAATGTTTTGAATGTTTGTCTTGATTTGTAATGGAATAAACAGAGTGTTCACTATATTTTGTAATCTGAACTCTAAAAGCTGTTCATAGTAGCATTCCTTTGGGAATCTGCTGGTGCATGGCATTATACCATTGAACAAAGATCACAGGTTAAGAGCTTCAACAAGTTAAATCAATGTTTGTAGATGGTCTAAGAATTGGGTGATGTAAAGTGTCTCATTACAAATTATATTTATAAAGATGGAGTGATAGGAAGCAATGTAGGTGAGCTCTTCTCCACAAATGCCTCCTAACAAATCTAGAAAATGGACCAGACCAAAATCTGTTGGGGAAATTAGAAAAGAGTCATAGTAACTCCCTTTTTCCAGTGCAGCCTGGCATAGGGAGATAGACTAGGAGATCTGTAGACACTGGACAAGCCATGAGCACACTGGAGCATGTGAGTACCCAGGGAGAGACTGTACTCTAGAGCCAGAAGAAGTTTGAGACCCATGCTGGGATACCGCCAGACCCATAGCAGAGCACTGAGAGGGAGACAGGTGCCAAATGGCAGCTTTGTCACCTACTACCCAGTCCCAGGTCACAGATCCAGGGTAAACTGAGAAGGGGATCTGTACATATGGGTGACTTTCATGGGTAGTGAGATCCTGGGTATTGTACTGGGCAAGGAAGAAATTCAAAAGTCAGTGGCTCAGGCAAAGCAAGATTGCACTTCCAACCCAGCCTGGAGAGGAATAACCAGGGTGAGAATTTCAGGCCAAAGGAGAGCCTACAGTTCTGCCATTCTGAGCCAACAGAGCTTTCTGACCAGCTGATAAGGACAGAGTCCAGCAGCATTCTACTCTTGCTCAGACCCAAACCCAGGTCAGGTACTTGCAGAGCTCAGACCAGGTGGGTGGCATTTGAACTTTGCTCTGGATCAGACCACTTTGGGAGCACTGAAAGCTTACAGGTCCCCAGCCTGTCCCTGAGATCCTAGAATAACACAATACTCAATACCTCAAGAAAGAATCAGAATAACCATCCCAGACCTGCTCTCCAACATTTAAGTTCAAGGTCCAGAAGTAGACTTGAGAATGGACAAGCAAATAAAGAATCCCACAATGATGAACTGGTGGCAGGGGTGCTCAAGAGGCATATTCCTAAACATCTACAAGTATTATCTCAGAGAAAAACACAGCATAGGCACAAACTTAATTGAAATTCCTGGAATATATGAAGCAAGAGTAAATGGAATGAGAACATTAGAGGAAAAAATTGGAAAAGAAATGAGAGCAAGGGAAGAAAGAATTAGAAAGGAATTAATAATTTGGCACAAAAGGTACAAAACTTTGACTAAGCCATCTACTCCCTGAAAATTCAAATGGACCGTAGAGAAGCCAATGACTCCATGAAGCAACAAGAAGCAGTCAAACAAAGTCAAAAGGCCAAAAAGAAAAAAAGAAAAGAAAAAAAATGTAAGATATTTCATAGCAAAAACAATTGACCTGGAAAATTGATAGAAAAGGAAAAAATTAAGGATTGTTGGACTATATGAATGCTATGATAAAAAAGAAAAAAGCCCATGTCCCTTAGAACCAGATGGTAAAGTAGAAATTTAAAAAATCTGCCAGTTACCTTCTGAAAGAAACCTCAAAATGAAAACCCCCCACAAACATCATAACCAAAATTCAAAGCTTCTGGGACAAAGAAAAAAATGCTGCAAACAGCCAGAAAGAATTCTCTATCTGCCATCTTGATTGAAAATTTGGGTCATTTGAGGAATGGGGAAGATGAACTTCTTTATCTGTAAAACAAGTCAGTCAAAATGTATTTGTTAAGCATTGACGATGTACTCTGCACTGAGGCTACAAAGAAAGGGATTAATATCACTAGTTTCACAAGGTTGTTTTAAGGATCAAATGAGATAATATGTGTAAAGTGCTAGTGGCAGCTAGATGGCTCAGTGAATAGAGCACTAGGCCTGGCATCAGGAAGATCTGCTAGCTTCAGACACTTCCTAGCTGTGTAACCCTGGGGAAGTCACTCAACCTCTGTCTGCCAAAGTTCTGTCAGCTGTAAAATGGGGGTGATAATATTAGCACCTTTTTCACGGGGTTGTTCTAAGTTTCAAACGAGATAATATTTGTGAAGCTCTTGGCATAGTGCTTGATTCATAGCAGGTACTGTGTAAATCTTTCCTTTCTTCCTTCCTCCCTTCCCTCTTTCCTTCAGAAGCCTTAAAGAGTCATAAATGCTAGCTGTCATCATTATTTAACTACCATGTGATATAAATAGTGGAAGCTTTACTGTCACCATTTTATAAGGGAGAGGAAACTGAGTCTCAGCAGAGAAGCAAAATGATTTATCTTCTTGCTCCTGGGCTCTGTCCTGGGCCCTATTTTTTTCTCTCTATACCCTCTCTCTTTTGATGATCTCATAAATTCTTACAACTATAACAATTATTCTCTTTATGCAGATGACTCCCAACTCTACATATCAAGCTTTCACATAGTCAATATCAAGTTTCACAGAAATGAAAAGCAAGAACCTTGATTGCTATACAAACCTGTATTTGCCAATAGTATTCAATATCTGTACACCAATCTATAATAACTTCTTCCCCAAGAGCTACATTGAAATAAAATAAGCAACATCAGTTTCTTGGGAGTAGCTCCATATTCCAATAGCTTCAAAGGATTCCAAGCTTGATTTAGCAAATTCATATTGGCAATCCTGGTATCAGAGTCACCAGGCTTCTTGGCATACCCCACCATCCAGTATACAGCTAATTGAGCAATCATCCACAATCATTCATCCAGCAATAATACTTACTCTGGAATTGTTCAAAAGAATGGCAGGAAGGCAGCAAAGAACTTAACTCATAGGTACCAGTCCTCTTCCACACCCCTTGCAGACCAAGGGACTTTCTGTGTCTATAGCCCCCACTGAGAAGTCTGGTCCTATCCCACGCAATCTCCTAAAGGTGCTGAAAATTGAACTGATGTCTCAAGTTCCCTCTAGATAATTAGGGCTAGACTGGAATCATTGAGAAGTTTCAGATACAAAGGACAGTTCCATCAATAGTAGAAATTGTAGATATAGAATGGAGATGCCAGAAAGCCCAACAATCATACATCCCACTGCAATGCCCAGTGATATCTTCCATTACCACCAGGCATGCACCAGAATATCCTAGCACTACTGCAAAATACTTGCATTAGAAATAAATGATCATAACTTGAGGGTAGAGGAGGACAGAAAATTAGTCATTCCTCAACAACTAAATTGGATTGAGCTCAACTCCAATGCCCCACCCATTGGGCTCAGTCTTTTGTAGAAGATCACATCAGGAAGAAATCCTGTCCACATTATGAATTACTTATAATTTGAGTTAAGTAACAGAATCTGCAAGTAGCAGCAGCTGAAAGGTTAGGGAAAGCTTCCTTTGAGTGGATAAAAAGCAATTGGTCAGCTTGAGACCATTCAAATCAGCAACACTTTGGACATTCAAGAGCTGGAGAAAGACCTAGAGGTAATAACAATATGGAAACCTCCTCCCCCTTCTCAAAAAAAAAAAAAAAACACCCAGGGATCTAAGTGGCTGAAGTTTGAAGCTGTTTCTGGCTCAATTATCTATGACTGGAATCAGTCAATCTTGAATTTCAGTGCCTGGTTCCAGGGTAGATTAAAGAGCGTTATCTGTATTTGCAATTCCAGAACTACAAAGCCTCTGCAAACTCTTCACTGTAACCTTCACAAAACCTTCTCTCCAAAGCATGGAAAATGCCACAGTCATTTAGCCTATGATACAGCTTTAAATCCTCACTGTTCATTAACATGGGCTATAGGCTGTCAAAATACAGGATCTAGAACTGGAGAGGGACCTTAAAGCCCATGTCACTCAAAACCATCACCTTACAGGTGAGGAAAAGTGAGACCCAAATGGGTTGTACCCAAGCCACATAAGTGTTTACATTTGAAATTACAGGCAAGTGAACAAGGCAATTTGCTCATCTGAAAAATAAATATAACAATGTCGATAAGTACCTACCTCATAGGGCTGGTGTGAGGCTCAAATAAGGTAAAGCACTTTACAAATTCTAAAGCAATACGTAACTGTTTTCATTATCACAACTCATTGCTCACTACCTTCTGTCCTCTGACTTATTGCTGTCGAAGTCATCTCAAACTCAAGACATGTGAGATTTTAACAATCATCACAGCTGGCATTTCTCTACAGTTTTATAGTTGCAAATAACCTCAGAGAATTTACCTAATTTTCATAAACTGGAAAAGATCTTAGAAGCCTTGTCAAGCCTCTTTTTACAGATGAGAAGACTAAAGCAAACAGAGGTTAAGTGACTCGGGCACAACCATACAGAGAGTAAACATTGAGGTGGGATTTGGGCCCAGAAAGGCCTGACTCTAAGGGCATTCCCTTATTCATTATACCATGCTGGTTTTCTCAAATGCACCCCTGCATTAGGTAGGTTATTAGTGCTCTCAGAGACATACTGGAGAGTATGATTCCTATTTCGGGCACCGGTTAGATCAAACTGATTGGCAGTTTACAAGAAGCATCTAATCTGATCCATTAGACAAGTGATCTCCAAGTTTAAATAAGACCAGGACCCCAAGAAGTGTTCTGACAGCCCCCAGAACCCCTCATAAGCCCATGGTTTAACAGGCTTTCTCTGCTCCCCCTACCACCATCAGAAACCTCAGCTTCATTGCACTTTGATGGACCCAGACAGGCAAACAAGCAGGCTCATTTACTCTGAAGTCTTCATTAAAGGAGAGCAAGTGTGAAGTTTTGCTTAAGGACGATAGAGCTGTAGCTCTAGCTAGGGTTTCTTTAACTCAGCTTCATGGTATAGTACAGCAAGACACTGAACATTTTCTTTAAACCACAGATTTGAACTGTGTGGGTTTCATTATTTTTTTTAAACTACCATTTAACCACAGGCTTTAGTAATTCTGCTGATATCAACAGAACTGGAATAAATTGGGTAATTCAGCACACCCAAGCCACTGCTTTTTATTCTTGCTCCCTGTTCGTCTTGGATTCTGAAGCTTTACAGCTCCAGGCTCCTTTTCCTTTGCTTGTTTTGCAATTCTTACAGATGGGGCCCTCAAACCAAATTTGAGCTAGCTAGCTATCCTCTGACCTTTGACAGAATTTCAAAATGCAAAATATTAACTTCGATTGGATCCATTCCTGAGCTGAACAAAGTAAGTAGCCCATCACAAACCATTACACTTATAAAATCTATACCATGAAAAAAATTCCTTTTGAAGGGGGGAAAAAAAGCAAAAATCCACTATTTGCCTTAGATGGGAATCGTGGGGGGAAAGTACTGAGGACAACAGACAGGATGTTTAAAGGTTAATTATTAATGGGTAACCTTTCTTAACAAAGTATCCATCCTCCACTATTTTTCAGTTGTTCGGCTACAGAATTTAGCCAGAAGGCCTGTGTGCTAAAGGGGAGTCAAAAGAAATGGAAAGTTCACTGTGTGCTACACTTTTTTTATTCTTCTCCGTCCTTGTCCAATTAAATGCCTATGAAAGAAGTCCCTATCCAGGTAAGAGTCTATCTTTGTCGGGGGGACTATGGATTTTCTTGAAAATCTCTGTTAAAATTAAGGGGTCTTGATTATATAAAACTGAGCCCACTTTTTGCAAATAATCTATGGTCCTCTTATTATCATTACCTGCTTTAAAGAGAAATGAAGTTGTTTAGTTATCAGGGTGGAAATTTTTGGAGCTTGCTTTGAAAATCACACCAAGGTTGAACCTAGAAAGTCCCTGCAGTCAGAAGCCAGTCACCATCACACCGGTCAGTTAATGCTTTTGTAAGCCACTGATTCCTTCCAATTGTCATGTGAAATTATTTTAAATCTTCTGAAGAAATCATTGCAGATCTCTGGATATAGGGGAGCACTGGGTAGAGAAAAAAGTTGTACATTGAAAGAGGAATCTTGAATTGTCTAGAGCTCACAGATGTTTGATTTGAGTAAGTGAATTGAATGTTGAATAAATAGAAGTAATTTGTGAGAAAAGGACATCTATTCCTGGCTAAATCTGAACTAAGAAAGTCCTTCTGTATTTTCTATAATTATGTTGGGAGTTGAGTTTTCTTGTTCTGATTTGTTTTTGTTTTGCTAAAGCATGATTCTGGGAATCCACTACAGTCACCTAGGTTTTCCCTGAAATGTCGTGAACTTGATTGGCAGATTCTAAATTCTTCTTACACAATACAAAACATGAAGTCTCTTGCTGCCTGACCAGAGAGGTCATTAACAATTTGATTGTCTAGCAATGTATTAATGAACTCAGAGAATTAATGAATGAAATGATTTGGCTCAGTCCTTAGGACAGTTAAAAATTATTGAATTAAGTTGGTTTAGCTAGATGAGGTTTTAAAATATTTTTTAAAAATATATTTATTTTATTCTGAACTTAAGAAATAAAATAGGCATTTCTAGAACAGTAGAATATGGGTGGAGGGGAGGGAGATGGAAAATAGATTCGTCAGACTGCAAATCTGTTATGTATAACTTCAGGTTAATGACTACTGGTGGAAATAGTTGAGTTACCTGCCCCACACTTCTACCTTACCAGCTGAGGCTTTTGTGAGCTTTTCTAAGACACCATGGGGCCCACAGATATCCTTA
The DNA here is from genome assembly GCA_028646515.1 of Pseudochirops corinnae. Classification (NCBI taxonomy): domain Eukaryota; kingdom Metazoa; phylum Chordata; class Mammalia; order Diprotodontia; family Pseudocheiridae; genus Pseudochirops; species Pseudochirops corinnae. The sequence continues at coordinate 83,850,890 of CM053589.1, forward strand.
TGTATGGTTTAGTAGCCCTGTTTTTATTGAAGTTTAATATTACTGCTTTAGGTTATTTCCCAATTTAAATAATAACAATAAAGGTCCTAACACAAAACTTTGAACCCTCAAGGTAGTGAGATAGTACTTTGATGAAGTAGAAAGAGTAATGGCTTGAAGACACAGGAACTGAATTTCACAGAAACTTATTATCTAAGTGAACAAGTCATGTAACCTCATGGGGCCTTATTTTATTACATATAATAAGTGTACAATTATTTGTAATAATTATTTATTACAAAAATTTATAAAATGAATGGATTGAATTAGTTGATCTATACTATTCTAGATCAGGATGGGGAACCTGCAGCCTCAAGGTCACATGTAGCCCTTGGAATCCAAACTTCACACAACAAATCCCCTAAATAAAAGGACATGTTCTGTCAAACTTGGACTCAGTCAAAAGGCTGCACCCAAGGACTTAGAAGGCCACATGTGGCCTCAAGCCTGCAGGTTCCCCACCCCCATTCTAGATCTATAATCTTGGGATGTTATATTTTAAAAGATGTTTTTTATGTTAAAAATAAACTCCAACAACTAGAGGTTATTTATGCTGGCTCTAACCCATCCCCTAGAATGTTTTTGTAATAGGATGCTTTTGTTTAGTAATCAGAGAGTTGAATTTGAGGCTGAAGGAAGGAGTAGATTAAGTTTCTTGAGGGTAGTGGAGATGGATCTGCATTTTTTGGAGCCAATCTGGCATATGTTGGCTTGCTGATTTCGCAGGTTTCCTAATCTTTAAAACACAGAGAATATCCTGCTCAGCAGACAATTTGCAAAGGAAGGAAATCCAGCCTATTGACAACCAAATGAAACAAATATTCCAACTCATTAACAATGTTAAAAATTAAAATGAAAATAACTTTAAGCTCCTCCTTCATATCCATTAGGAACCATGGATAGAGCGCTAGATCTGGATTCAGAAAGATCCAAGTGCATATTCCACCTCAGATACTTATTGTGTGATCCTGGGCAAGTCACTTAACCTGTGCCTCCTTCAATTTCATGATCTATAAAATGTAAATGATAAGGACACCTCCCTCCAGTAGCTGCTGTGAAAATAAACAGCTTAGAAAAACTTAAAGAGCTATTTATTATCATCGTTTTTGTTATTATTACTGTTACATTGGCAAAGCTACAAAAGAAGAAGATGACATGTTGGAGGAGCTGTGAGTGGGGAAAAAATACAGATACACTATTGTTGAAGCTGTGTCGTGTCTAGTCATTCTGGAAAGGGGGTACTACACCCACAAAGTCTGTAAACTCTGCAGAATCTTTGACCTAGTGGTCCAGTACTAGGCCTACACCCCAAAGAGGTTAAAGAAAGGAACCCGTGTGAACAAAAGTATTTATAGCATCAGTTTTTGTAGTGACAAGGAATTGGCAACTAAGGGGTTGCCAATCGGGCTGAATAAATTATAATATCTGAACATAATGGAATATTATTGTGCTCTGAGAAATGGGGAAAGGGACATGTTCCACAAATGAGAAGCTGCAAATCAGTTAATTGCTTGGTATAGCTTTTGATGTGACTAGAACAGCTATGAGGTCTTACCCTTCAGACGTGCCTCTGAAGACTTAGGAATCTGTATCCGACACTAGCCGTAGCATGAGTGTGCAGGCACATTGATGTTAATGGACCTTGTTCCCTATCAGTGGGTTTTTGTTCTTCGGTGGTTTCAGTTGTATCTGACTCTTTGTGACCCTATTTGGGGTTTTCTTGGCAAAGATACTTGAGTGGTTTTCTATTTCCTTCTTTAGCTCATTTTACTGAGGTAAATTGATGAACTGAAGCAAACAGGGTTAAGTGACTTGGTCAGGGTCACACAACTAGTAAGTGCTTGAGGTAGAATTTGAATTCAGATCTTCCTGACCTCAGTCAGGGCTTACCACTCTAACCACTATGCCACCAAGTCATCCCATTCCCTGCCATCTTATGCCTTTATTGTACTGTGTCCCATATGTCTCTTTATTATCACCAGAAAATTTGGTATACCAATACTTATCCTTGGGTCACTTCTGTAAATAATTTTCTTTTGGGTAAAAAAGGGTTTAATTTCCTTCCCCTCCCAAATACTCCTCAGGACTCTTGGATGATCAATTCAGTGCTAGTGACATAATATATTTGGCTCTTCTGCTACCTCCCAAGAGTATTTTCCCTGGGTATATCAGCATGGCATCATAGATAGAGAATCTTTCTGGAAGACTGGAAGACCTGTATTCAAGTCTCACTACTAGTTCTTTCTTTCTGTGTTACCTTGGGCAAGTCACTTGAGCTCTTGGCAGCTCTCTTGAAGAATGGGGTAGATCTGCATTGGTAGAGGGCATTTGCTCACTGGGAGTTCCCTATACTATAGAAACCATGGGTTCTTATCCCTGCAATCTGCCCCCCCCCAATCCCTTTTATTATTAAACATTTCAAATTCTCAGGACTTCTTTCCAAGACTCTTGGGTTTACTTATGCATATCCTCATGATTTTAAAAGACAACATTTCCTAAGAAACAATCCTAAGAGACAGGGAAGTAAGATCAATTCTTAATTATCCAAACAAATTGGTATCTAGAAGAGTAGCTTATAAACAGAACCCAAATTACCAAAATTTGTAACCTCACCACCCACTATGGAAAGACCTCTATCTATTAGAATTTTATGAAGGGGAAGGGGGTTGCTGGATTTGTAGATGGAAGACCTTGGTTTGAATCCTAGATCTACCTACTCCTTACTAGCTTTTTATTATCACCTGGACTCTGGACAAGTTACTGTACCTCTCTGGGCCTATGTCTTATTGGTAGCTTCTTGGGTCCACGCCAGATCTAAATCTGCAATAACCCTATAAGCCTATCAAGTCCACTTCTCAAGTCTGGGACTTAGAGGTTGGGGAAAGGGCAGGGTTAGGAGTTTCTGATGATTTGGGACTCAACAGATATTTTCCCAGTGAAGCCATATTTTAAATAGTGCTTAGGTTATATGCCACCATGATACCTGTATGAACAAAGCTCACAAGATCACATATCACATGTCACAAGCCAGAAGGGACCTCGGAGGTCATCTAGTCCACATACATACCCCACTTTTGGGGAGGCAATGGAGGTTAAGTGTCTTGTAAGTTTCTGAGAGCAAATTTGAACTCAGGTACTCCTGACTCCAGTGCCGGTGCTCTATCCACTACGCCACGTAGCAGCCCCAACAAACGCACTTTGGCCTAGAGACTTGCCCAAAGTCACCTAGGTAGAAGGTGTCCTAAGTAGCATTTGAACCCAGCTCCTTGAAACAGAGAGTCAATAGTCTTTCCACCTTAACATGCAGCCTCATCATGTCCCAGTGACTTATGCTATTGTCAAAAACTTCCTTATCAGCAATAAAAAGAACAGCCTTGATAGCAGTACAGTTTAAGACTTCAGAAGGAGCAAGTTAGGGTTTGAGATTGTAATTCAGTACTAAAAAAAAATGTCGGAGGAGTCAGGAAAGATAAAATATGCAATCACAGTCAAAGGACTAAATCAAGCCATTGTTATGTACATTGTGATTCCAGATAAAGAGATTTTTCCCTAAGGCCTTGCTGAGGCTCAAAAATTCCTTTTATAGAACACCAAGTCTTTTATTTCAATTTTTTCCTTTCTCTCTCTTTTTTAATCATTATTGTGATTTCATTGGTACAGGGAATTCCCAGTGAATAAATGCCTTCTCCCAGTGCTGATCAGCAATGACTCTCTGCGATTGTACTCTGTGGTTGTCAAAGGCTCTGAAAGGTGACTTTCCTAGGGTCCCACAGGCAGAATGTGGCAGGGGCAGGAAGTGAACACAGGTCTTTGTGTCTCTGAGGTTTTTACAACCAATATGTTAAGTTGCCTTCATTCCATTTTTTTTTTTATAGTAATCCGGGTTAAGTAACTTGCCCAGGGTCACCCAGTGTCAGAGGTCATATTTGAACTGATGACCTCCTGACTTCAGGGATCGTGCTCAGTCTACTGTGCCACCTGGCGGCCCCTCCCTTCCTTTCCTAATTGGAGGAAAAAGGATGAAAATATAAGTGTTTGATGGAGGTAACCGTAGAGTGTAAGACATTGTTTTCATTATTATTCTTGGAACAACATATTTTTACATAAAGAGCTTTTTGGTTTATAAAGAGCTCTGTTTCTAACTAACCTGTAACATAAGCAAAGATGGTATTTATCCATTGTATAGATGAGTAAAAGTGAGCTTCCAAGGGAGGAAGAAATTTGACCAAAATCACATGGCTAGAGTCAAAATGGGAAAACAGGCCTTTTGACTCCAAGTATGGTGTTCTTTTTACTCACTGTGCCATAATTCTTCTTACTAAAGTATAGCCAATCAGTCTAACCAACAGGTGAGAATGGTGTAACATGAGATCCTCTTGAGTTTTTTCTGGTACACTAGGGATCAGGGAGCTGAAGGACAGTGGACACCCAGAGCAGAGAAGAAGAGTGGCCATTTGGTTGAGAGGAGTAGGTATAGAAAAGAAGGGAGGCCGAGGACACAGAAGACAAACTGTTGACTTAATAATTTTGCTGAGGGTCAGGCTTGTTTGGCCTTCGACTTTGTGTAGGCAAATAGAAACTATGTTCAGAGATGGTTTTTGTTCTGGGAATATGTACGTGGGCACAGTTTAGCATGAACACAGTTGAGTGGTACGATGCTGATTCACCTGACTTATGGTTGGTTGGATTTTAACATGGCTGACATAGTTCTGTGAGAACTTTGATCCTAGAGGATTCATTAATGGAGAAGTAGTAGTAGTATAGTTGTGGGTCAAAATATGCATTTGTGAACTAGCTTAGGAACCCAGCCTCCTCATTCTATGGGAAAATGTCTTCCAAATTTGTGATTACCTTCCTGCAAACCAACTTTGGAACCTTACTGAAGATAACAATACCTTCATGGGCCACAAGCTCTGGTCTTGACACTGATGTTGTCTGCATAGTTCAACCTGTTCAGTCGTGTGTGGTCCTGAAAGCTATTTGTATTAGTGGACACCTAGCATACTTGTAGCTAATACATGAAGCTTATCCTCATGTTATTTGGGAAATATTCATTATTTTTTTCGAGATATTTTATTCAGTTCTATGAAGGTCAGTTTTTCTTATTTTTTCTTGGATTTTATAGGTCTTACAAGTATATTATAGGTTTTATAGTTCTTTTCATCAGAAAGCAGTATAACAGAGCAGGGCTGGAGAACCTGCTACCTCGAAGCCCCATGTGGCCCTATAGGTCCTCAAGTGCAGCCCTTTGACCGAATCCAAACTTCACAGAACAAATCTCCTTAATAAAAGAATTTGTTCTGTAAAACTTGGACTCAGTCAAAAGACCTCACCCAAGGAGCTGGAAGGTCACATGTGACCTCAAGGCCATAGATTTCCCATCCTTAGCTTAGTGGATAGTGAGTTAGTCTCAGAATCAGAAAGACCTGAGTTCAAACTCTGCACTAATATATTGACTGTTTTACTCTGGACAAGTCACTTAATCTCTGGAGGCCAAGGCTGTTCAAGTACAAAAAATTTAGAGAAGGCATCAACCTGAATTGGGAGAAGTTCCTTACTTGGCAGCAACCTATATCAACAAAGTCACAGATGTGGTCGACTAAAACCAAAAGGTTTTACTCAATTTATAGTCAAGGTAAATATTTTTTTTATTTCCTAAATCTTTTTTCCCTACAATTTAAAAAAAATTGAGTGTAATGGGGTGATTGGGAGAAGGCCCTGATTTACTGGACTGGACACTTCCTTGCTAAAGGACTTCATGATACAGCAGCTTTTGATGGGTCTCCAGGTGTCCATGTGCCTAGGGGATGTGTCAAGATAATTGGTTATTATAAAGCGACAGCAACATTGTGTAGTGACTAACTTTGATAGACTTAGCTCTTCTCAACAATGCAGTAATCTAAGACAATTCCAAAAAACTCAGGATGTAAAATGCCATCCAACTCCAGAAAAAGAACTATGGAGTCTAAATGCAGATCAAAGCATACTATTTTCTCTTTTTGGATTTTTGTTTCTTCGTTTTTTCTTTCTCATGATTTTTTCCTTTTTGCTTTCATTCTTCTTTCACCACATGATAATAATGTGGAAATAGGTTTAATCGGAGCGTACATGAGAGCCTATATCAGATTGCATGCCATTTTGTGGAGAGGATAGATGAGGGAAGGGGGAAAGATTTAGAACTCAAAATCTTAGAAAAGTGAATGTTGAACACTAAAAATTAATTAATGTTTTAAAAGAAGGGGAAAAGAAGACAATTGTGTACTAACCCAAGAAGAGTTATTTATTCAGTAGCTCCTATATCAGGGAGATAAGAGGGAAAAAAAAGTTCTTCCCTCTTTTGAGCACATCCCTTGGAACTTAATTAGTTCTCCTTTGGACTTCCAGAAAGGTAGGAAGGGGATTTCTGTCCTTTACTATGTTATCTTTTTTTATTGTTGTTTTGCTTTTGTTTTTGCTTTTTTGGAGGGGAAAGGCAGGGCAATTGGGGTTAAGTGACTTGCCCAAGGTCACACGGTGAGTTTTTTGTGTTAAGTGTCTGAGGCCAGCTTTGAACTCAAGTCCTCCTGACTCCAGGGTTGGTGCTCCATTCACTGTGCCACTTAGCTGCCCCATGTTATCTTGTTTCATTTCCCAAAATGCCCCTTCTCCACCCAGACAGCCATCCATGATGACAAAAGATAAAAAAAGAAAGCACTTCAGTAAAACTAAGCAACACATTCATTGAGTCTGATGGTTGTTCCTTTCTGCCTCTATAGCCACCCTACCTCCTACTTATCCCCCATCTCTGTTTGGAAAAAAAAAAAAAAAGAGAGAGATGTATTCTGGTGCCTCTTCTCAGTGTCTACTTGGTTGTCATAACTTAAACAGCATTCAGTTTCCATTTTTCTTATTGCTGTTTTTCTTTGCATTTACATCATTATAGTTGTGTATGTGGTTTTCCTGGTTCTGTTTACTTCACTTTGTGTCAGTTAATATGTCTTCATACACTTTCCTGCATTCTTCATATTCGTCACTGCACAGTGGATAGTGCTGGGTCTAGAGTCAGGGAAGTCCTGAGTTCAAATCTGGACTCAAACACTTACTAATAGTGTGACCCTGGGCAAGTCACTTAACTCATTTGCCTCAATTTCCTTACCTGTAAAATAAATATCTTACTCCCAGAGTTGTTGTGAGGATCAGATGAGATAATACTTGTGAAGCACTTTGAATAGTGCCTGGCACATAGTAAATGCTATAGAAATGCTAGCTGTTATTATTTCTTCTTGTGGTCCAGTAAAATTCTATTGTAAACAGGTACAACAGTTTCTTAACCATTCCCAGTCTCTGAGCATCTACTTTGGGTTCTTTGCTACCAGAAAAAAGTGCTACTGAATACATTTTGACATATGGAGGAATTTTCTTGCTATCTTAGACCTTCTTGGGGTACATGCATGCCTAAGAGTGGGCTCTTGAAGTGGACATTTGCACATTTCACTCACTTTTTTCACCTAATTCCAACTTGCTTTCCAGAATGGTTGGGCTAAGTCACAACTTCACCAAGAGTGTGTAACTGTCTTTTTATTACCCCTCCAGTTTAAACTATTTTCATATTTTTTCATCTTTGACAATTTGCTGGGTGTGAGGTAAAACTAGGATTGTTTTGCTTTGCCTTTCTCTCATTAGTGATTTGAAATGGTCTTTTTAATGGTTATTACAATACTTTTATAATTTACAATACTTTTGAGAATGGTTTGTTCACATCCTTTGATCACTTATTCTTTGATGAATGGTATTTGTTGTTATATATTTGTGCTAATCCTTTACATATCTTAAATATTAAACCTTGATCGGAAATATTTGACGTGAAGATTTTTCCTAATCGCTTTATTCCTTTCTTTCCTAATTGCATTGAGCTGGTCGTACAAAAACTCTTAAATTTCATGCATCTGTATTCCATATTTTATCCTTTGTAATCACCTCTCTTTTCTTATTTAAGAATTCTCCCCTAACAATAGCTGTGAAAGGTACCTCATCTAGTTCCTTTCTAATCTTATTTTTTGCTGTTATCCTTAACGTTTAAGTCATATTTTCATTTTGAGGTTATTGTGGCACGTGGTGTAAGCTATTAAATTAATCTAATATATAACCTAATATCGGTAGAATTTCTTTCCAGTTTTTCCATAAGTTCTTATCAGAGAGTTCTTTCCCACATACTTTATATTCATATTTTTTTCAAAATATTGGATTCTTGAATTCAGCTATTTCTTATCCATCTTTATTTAATCTGTTCTACTGATCTATTTTTCTCTTTTTTAAGCATTATGAAACAATTTTGATGATTACTCTTTTATAGTATAATGTAAGATCTCAAAGTGCTCCTTCATTACTACTCAGATTTAATATAATATTAAGTCTCTACTTAGAGGTCTATCTTTTATTTCTATTTTCTATATTAAATACTGTGCTTATTGCATTCTAGTCTGTAGAGTATATGTTTAGTACTTTATTTTTTACATTTATTTGCAATTTTCCTGTGTACTCTTACACAGCCTATTTTTATAAAAGTACCATATGATGTTAAAAATATGTGTATTCCTTAATGTTCCCATTCAGAAGATACTGTCTTTCATCTCTAGATTTTTATCAGTTCAGTTCAATCTTTTTCTTTTTGATTATCTTTCTGTTAGATCTATATTGCTCTGAGAAAGGAACTAATGCTAGAATTATTGTTGCTTGCTCTCTGTCTTTTTGCATCTTATGCTCTAAGAATAAAAATATAAATATAAGCCATTAATAGTGATCTAAAATTTTTTTTTAACTTTTTAAAATGTTCAACAACAAAAAATACAGACAAAACTATAGCTGGCATCAAGTATTTGTAGGGCTATGTACAAAAGGGATCAGATTTATTTTGCTCAGTCCCAGAGGGCAGAACTAGGAGGAATATGTGGGAATTGAAGAGAATTAGATTTAGGTTCCTTATGAAAGAAAACTGGATAACAGTGAGAGCTGCCCAAAAGCAAAATGAGATGCCTTGGGAATATGGGGAATAACAACTGCTCTGTGGAAAATTTGGATTATTCAATAGGCACACTAGGTAAGTGCTGAAAGGTGAAGTTTAGCATTTACCTGTATCACTGGGAGTCTTCAAGTGCAGACTAGGTGACCAATTGCCAGAGGCGTTGTAGAGGGAATTCCTATTCTTATTCAATGTGTTGCTAGTGTGATATAACATTCAGGCTAATTTGGTTGTGGAGACTACACTGAGAGGCATAATGTTCAGGAACAAGGAGGTGATCCACTACACTCCTTTAGTCAGGCCACATTTGATCCCCAGAGTGGGGATGGGAAGGTCATATTCAGAAATTGATGTTATGTAAAAATAAAAGGCATGAATAAAAATAAGATAAAATTTTAAAAAAGAAGTTCTCATGTTGATTTTTGCCTTTGCCCCTTTCAAACATCAAAATTTCAAAGTGAAAAAAAATCAAATGTAGGTTAAAAAATAGGTTATAAAGATCAAAACAAAACAAAGCAGAGTTAGTTTCCAAGTGTATAAGTAGCATTTCAGAATGCTTTTTGCAAGAGTCATCAGACCAATACATCATTCTGTCATAGTAACTTTAGAGTCTAAAATAGTTTCAATTTAGGATTTTGAAGGGGCTGGTGCAATATATAAGATACTACAAAAGTTTTGAAGGTGTCCATGTTGGACAGTAAATAACCTACCTACAGCCTAATGGCTGGCCACATGACCAGGGGCTATCCAAGCAGAGAAGGCATCTTTAGTGATAGAATGGACCTTAGGGTTTATCTGGTTCTATTCATCTTCAAATGTGGAAGGTGTGTTCTCAAGGGCTTAAATGGCCTTCTCAAAGCCATATAGCTAATCTCAGTTTAATCTAACATATGTTTTATCAGGCACCTACTCTATGCTAGGCATAAGGTAATAACTAGAACCCTGGCCTTCTGACTTACACTTTAGTGTTCATTCTATATCATCTTCAAACAAAAGCTAAAAACCTTTCTCTCTGTTAGGCACACTAATGCATTGTTGGTGGAACTGCAAATTAATAAAATCATTCTAGAAAGTTATATGTAATTATACAACTAAGGTAGCTAAAATATACATACTCTATTGAACAGAATTTACCTTTGAGGATCTCACTGACTAATAATAATAATAAATTTTAAATGCTTCATATATACCAAAATATTTGCGAGCCCCTTTCATGGTAGTAAAGAACTACAAACAGAGAAGACACTATCTGTTGGGGAATATATACAATGACTACGACAAAATGAATGGAAAGAATGATTACCACAGAACAATAAAAAATGAATGTTGCAAATTATAAAGAACAAGCTTGACCTCAAAGAAGATATGTGAGAAGACATCTCCACTCACTCCTTTGCAAAGGTGTTGGCAACATGAGGACATTGCATATGACGTTAGGGTTTTTTTTGGTAATGTATTTATTTTTGCTGGATTTTTTCTTTTTCCTTTTTAAAATAAAAAATTTTTTTTTTTTATTTGTGGAGAGACCCAGAATAAAATCTTGGCAAGGTAAAAACAAAAGATAATCAATAAAAATCTATTTAAAAAAAACAACAACCTGTCTCTCCTACGTGTGCCCACCCTGCCCATATGAACAGGACATGGACCCCCACCTGCCCGAGGACCAAACAGAAACTATAATTTCCTCTCCCATAAAGAAAATAGTGGCATTTTGGTTCCAAAAGTGATTTGTGGCCCAGAAGAAACAATATTCAGTCTGAAATTTACTTGTCATGGATTAAAAAAACGTTCCAGGATGTAATTAAGCACTCTCACTCAGCCGCGACTTGGCAGGCCTGGAGATAGCATTAAGAGGAGCCCTTTTCATTTTGTGACAGCTGCAGATTTGGGGGTAGGGATTTGGGGGGCCCCAGTCAGTTTAATATCAATCTTTTAGTAACTATGCAGGACTTTCCAATGAGAGAATGTTTCTCACTTGTCTTGCTCCAGAAAAAATCAGAGTTTTAAATGGGAATACTTTCAGGGTTAAAAACAGTTGGAGACAGGAGGGGGTTGGCAATAGGAGGTAGAGCCTGGAGAGGGAGTGGTCCAACCCTTGCCCCCATGTGAGCTGGGAAAGGCAGCGGAGGGGCACCATCATAACAGGAACCTGACTTTTGTGACCCTATTTAGGGTTTTCTTTGCAAAGATACTGGAGCAGTTTGCCAATTCAGAAGACCTGAGTTTCAGTCTCCTCTGATACTTGCTACTGGTGTGGCCTTGCCCAAGTCACTGAATCTCAGTAGGCCTCAATTTCTTCTGGTATCTGTAAAATGAAGGGAATTAAACCAACTAACCTCTGAGATCTCCTTCCTCACTATATCTACAATCTTATGATTGGTTGTGGAGCAGGGAGCCTGCAGAGGATTGTGAGTGGAGGTGGTGGTTCTAGTGAGGAAGTGGGACCGCTTGGATCTCTTGGCTCTGGGACAAAGCAACATTCACCCCATGCTGTTGAGGAAATCCTCATTCCAAGGAATAAAATTGATGCTGATAGCTCATCTCTCTGAGCCTCAGTTTCCTCAGGATTCCTGAGGATTCAACTAAATAGTCTCAAATTATTAAAATTCTAATCCCATGTATTCTTTGATTCTTCGGATTAATTCTCTATAATCTCTGAAAGGCAGTGTGGTCTATGGATAGACAGCCGACTTGAGTCTTCCTCTGACATCTGCCAATTGTCTGATCCTGGGCAAGTCACTTAACTTCTCTGTCACAAGGCAGTACTCCCAAGATTATAAATTATAAATTGTGAGTATAAATTGTTTGCAGTTTATAAAAGTGTCAGTCCTGGTGAATAGTCTGTTATTTCTTGTGTCCCCTTTAAGCAGCATCAGATTGAGGCTGAGAGAGGAAAAGTAATTTGCACAAGGACGTTCATTAAGAAGCGCCAGGATTAACTTTTATCTCCTAGTCTAGTGTTCTTTCCACTACAGGATGACACGGGCATTATTTTCCTTAATCTTTTTACTTGGCACAAACTGGGATTTCCTTACCTGGTAAAAGTAACTGTTTTCTAGACTGCTCGTGAGCAAAGTACAAGTTTCCGTTGTGAATGTGAATAATCAATGTCTTTGATGGATACGCTAGAAAATCTTTAGGCATCAGTTGAGGGAAAAGAATTTTAGCTACAGAGAAAGCAAATGTTAGATGTCAACGGACACTCCTTCCCCAGCCTCACCCACAAGCCTTCCCCAGAAACACCCAGACCTCAGACAGCAGCCTCCAGCCTACAGCAGCACTGCGGTGGCATAGAAAAGATTTAGAGTAACTTATCTGGACTACCGATGCCTAAGAGAAGGCTTTAATATGAATCTCCTTCTGGTTTAAAAAGAAAAAAAAGTCATGTTCTAAGTGGAGAAACAGACCTAATAAGAAACACCAAAGAACCCATAATTCTTTACGTTTGTCGATGAATCTGTGATCTTCTCCATCCCTGCATTGGTACAGATGGTAAGCCATCTACACCTCATCCTATACAAGTCTTAGCAATATCTTTCCATAATTTCTTTTTTGAGAATTCCCTTAACATGCTAGAGATCTTCTTCTAGGTCTTTCTATAATCCTGGGGTACCAGGGTGCTACTTGGGATGGTTATTGGTCATCCTTTGTTCTTATCACATGATCAACCTACCTCCTATTACCATCAGGCAATTCCTGGATAATATCCCTGGGAGTAGTATGGTGTTGAATTTGGAATCGGAGAAGCTGGGTTCCAATTCTGCCCTTGGGCAAATAATTTAATCTCTCTGGGTCTTGGTTTCCTCATCTGTAAAATAAGAAAGTTGGACTCAATCAGCGCTTCTTAAACTGTAGGTTCCAACCTCATTGGAACCCATAGTTTAAGAAGTGCTGAAGGGGTCTCAAGTAGATAAAGTTTAAGAGACCTTGGACTAAATGACCTCTGAATTCCATTATAGCTTGAAAACTAGGAACCTATTCTTTACATAGCACTTTTAATTTCTAGGAAAATATTTTCACATCATTATTCATATCATCATCTCATTTGATCTTCATAATATCCCTCTATGGGTCTGTCCATTTATTCAACAAATAATGTAATAAGTTCCCACTTGGTTCTAAGAGCCCTGTTCTAGGGTGTGGGGGGGACCTAAAAATGTTAGATAAAGTATTGTCTCTGTTCTCTCAGGGTTCACAGGCTACTGACATTGTCATATACTCTACCAACCACTCAACCAACTGGAGCATTAATCTGGACTGCAATAAGAAGATGGCAGTCTCATCAGACAAGATTTATGATAGGGACTGCCAAGGGCCAAGATAGACAAAAAAGGAAATAATTCTCTTACCTTATTCTTTTAAGCATATCCATAGATTTAAAACTGGAAGAGACCTCAGAGGTCATCTAATAAAACACTTTCATTTTATAGATGAGAAAACTGAGACCCAGATTCAATTCAATTCCATAAACATTTATTAAGTATTGAGGAGACAAAAAGAGGAAAAAGATGATTCCTACCCTCAAGGAGTAAACAACCTAATGTGGGAAACAGTGTGGAACACATGCCAATAAATATATACCAATCAAGCTATGTGCAGGATAAATAGGAAATGATGAAAAGAGGGAAAGTACAGGAATTAAGAGTTGTTAGGGAGGGGCAGCTAGGTGAATAGAGCACCAGCCCTAGAGTCAGGAGGACCTGAGTTCAAATTCGGCCTCAGACACTTAACCTTGGGCAAGTCACTTAACCCCAACTGTCCTACCTTCCCCTCTCCAAAAAGAAAAAAAAAAAAAAGTTGTTAGGGAAGGGGTCATGTCAAATGTGGAATTTTAGTTGGGATTTGAAGCCAGAGAGGTCAGTGGTCAGAGAGGAGGAGGAAGAACATTCCATGCATGGAGAACAACTAGAGAAAACACAGAGAGCTGAGAGATGGAATGGCTTGTTCTGGGGAATAACAGCCAAGAAGCCAATAGCACTGAAATGAAGAGTATGCGTCAGAGGTAAGATGTAAGAAGACCAGAGAGCTAAGAGGGGGCTAGATCCTTACCCAACCTTGTCATAGGGAATATAAAGTAGTAGAGCTGAGAGCTAAACTAAAATCCTTTCGTCCCTCCTCCAGTATTCTTTTTTTAAACAATGTCTCTTATTTATTTATTTCCTTTTTTTTGTGGAAGGGGGAGGGCAGGGCAATTGGGGTTAAGTGACTTGCCCAAGGTCATACGGCTCAGTATTCTTTCTACTACACCATCCTCCCTTCTCAGATAATATTTCTGGATTTGTTCAGGTTTTATAATGGATTCCAGTTTGTAATTTTCATGATTAATTCAAAATAGGGAACTTTATAGCTAACCTGCCCTCTCTTTAACTGGCTCATTGCTTTATTAGGCAACTGAGTGGTCTAGTGGGTACAGTATTGGACTTGGAATGAGGAAGGCCAAAGTTCAGATCTGGCCCCACTAATCACTAGCTGTGTGACTTCTGGAGAAGTAATTTAATTTTCTTCTGGGCCTCAATTCTGGGCGTCATCTATAAAATTAGAATAACAAGTAGCCCCTACCTCCCAGGTTTATTATGAGAATGAAATGAAATTATAGTTGCAAACTATTTTTTTACCTTAAGATGTTATATTTTTATTATTATCATTATTGAGCCTCTGAATATGATTAGGATATGTTTACTGAGATATTACTACTTGTTTATGCCTCTTTTTATTTTTTTAATTTTTTTTTTTTTTGCTTTATTTTGGAGGGCAGAGCAATTGTGGTTAAGTGACTTGCCCGACGTCACATGGTTAGTAAGTGTTAAGTGTCTGAGATCATATCTGAACTCAGATCCTCTTGACTCCAGGGCTGGTACTCTATTCACTGAGCCACCTAGCCACCCCTGCCTCTTTTTAAATTAACCCAGGTGAGACAGCTTATGAGATGAAAACAGTAACACCTCACAATTCTGTAACCCTATTTTACAGAAGGACAGCTAGGTGGCACAGTGGAGAGAGTATTGGGGCTGTAGTCAGGAAGACCTAAGTTCAAATCCAACCTCAGCCACTTACTAGCTATGTGACGCTGGGCAAGTCACTTGACCCTGTTTTGCCATCTGTAAAATGAGCTGGAGAAGAAAATGGCAAACCACTCCAGTATCTTTGCAAACCCCAAATGGGGGCGACTAGGTGGCACAGTGAATAGACTATGGGCCCTGGAGTCAGGAGGACCTGAATTCAAATCTGGCCTCAAACATTCAACACTTACTAGCTGTGTGACCTTGGGCAAGTCACTTAACCCCAATTGCTCCTCCAAAAAGCAAAAAAAAAAAAAAATTAAAAATTAAGAAAACCCCAAATGAGGTCATGGAGAGTCAGACACAAGTCAAAAGCAACATGACCTGATGGTTGTAAGGTGAGCATTATATTTATATGAGCTATTCTTTCATTTAATATTAGACCTTAGCAGTCATCTAATCCAAGCTCTTCATTTTGCTGTAGGGCTGAAATTTAACCAAGAAAATAATTCCCCACACCACTGCCAAAGCAATATTACTAAAGCATAGGTTTGACCTTGTCACTCCCCTGGTCATTAAACCCCAATAGCTCCCTATTACCTCTAGAATCACAAATCTTTGTTTTGCTCTTTGTCTGGCAGCTCCAACCTACTTCTCCAGGACTATCATACATTACTTCCCTTCTTTGGTTCAGTCAAAATGGCCTTCCTTTACCTCACACAGTAGCATTCTGCCTCCGGTCTCAAAGCCTAGGGATAGCTAAGTGGCACAGGTGACGGAGAGCTGGACCTAGAGTCCAGAAGACCTCAGTTCAAATTCAGCCTCAGACAGACACTAGCTGTGTGACCCTGGGCAAGTCACTTAACCTGTGCCTGCCTCAGTTTTCTCATCTGAAGGTGGGAACAATAATAGCGCCTCCAAGGATGGTTGTGAGAATTGAATGAGATGAATTTCGTAAAGTACTTCACACAGTACTTGGCACATAGTAGGGATTTAATAAATAGTTCTTCCCTTCCTCCTGACTTTGTATAAGCTGTTTCCCATACCTAAAATTCATTTTCTCCTCACTTACACCTCTTAAAATCTCTAGTTTTCTTTAAGACTTTGCTTAAATGCCACCTTCTATATAAAGACTTTCCCCAAGTACTTAGTGCCTTTCCCCCACAACTAAGTTACTTTATATTTCTTTTATACCTTATATGTTCATATAGATAGATAGATAGATAAATAATTCTTTTTTTATACAATGTGTATATATTGGGACAGCTAGATGGCACAGTGGTTAAAATGTCAGCCCTGGAGGCAGGAAGATGTGAATTCAAATTCAGCCTCAAGACATTTACTACCTGTATGATCCTGGGGAAGTCACTTAACCCTGTTAAACTCAGTTTCTTTATCTGTTAAAATGAACTGGAGAAGGAAATGGCAAACCATTCCCATATCTTTGCCAAAAAAAATCACAGATGGGGTCACAGAGACTCAGACATAACTGAAACAACCTAACAATGACAATGACTCTGTGTGTGTGTGTGTGTGTGTGTGTGTGTGCTGTTTCTCCCATAAGCTCCTACTTCATTTTTGTCTTTGATTCTAAATCTCTAGCAGTTAGCACAGGTCTTGCCACATAGTAGGCATTCAATATATGTATATTGATTGCTAGGTTGAAATAATGTTGATTTTGTGCCTTATTGCTCTTTCCCTTGACTTTCCCAAACATGGGATTGTTAATAACCTGAAAATCTTTTACATGAGGAGGAAAAAAATGGTTTTGTATGTAATTATGGTGCATGCCTGACAGCATCCCTGAAGGGTTTTGGATTGTCCCTGTGGTTGCAAAGGTGACTGGAGCAGGCTTCATTTTTAATGGAGAGTATCAGTCAGTGGAGACATGTATTATTAAAGGGAACCTTTCCCCTCCTTTGAATATTTCCTTGCTAAATTGCTTGGGTCTTGTGCTGTTCTGAGACATAGACACATTCTGAGGCAGCTTGGAGTTAAGAATAGGCGTGCATGAACAATGAACAGAACTGGAAACATGGCAGAAAAGCCCCAGCCTTCTGGAGCAGGCGTTGAAATGGAGGCAAGAGGTAGGCTTGCTGAGGCAGCCTGCTTGTGCAGGGAGCCAGCTGGCATTGGGGGGATGGGCCCACATCCATTCCAAACAGAATGATTAAGATTTTTCTGGCAGCTCAAGCAGTAACTGGCAAGAGATCCAGAAAGAGCCCATCCATCTTGCCCATGTCAACTCTAGGTGATAAAGTTCACTCCTCTGGCCCAGGGCCCAAAAGGATGACAATTCCCACAGAAGATGTGCTTGGTATGAGTCTTAATCTGCTGCCATTTTTAGCGGTAGTTCTTCCCTTTTCAAACTGAGGAGGACGGGGAGGAGCCATCAGCTGCCTGCCATCTGTAGGGGTAGTCCTTCTGTTGCCAAATTGAGCCCTATATGCCCCTGAAGACTACCGTGAAGAATAAAAGTAGGATTGGTTCAGGGGTTGATGCTCACAAAAGAACAGAGGATGAGAAAACACAATTCTTGAGCTCTGTCCATGGCAGTCTCCAACTTGTGTCTGGGTGACTGATTCCCAGCATGTGTTGAGATTTCTAGATAATACACCCACCCATTATGATAATAGCAACTCACACTTCTATGGCATCTTATGGTTCACAAAAAGCTTTACTGATAAGAGCCTTGTAAAAGAGTATTTAAGCATTATTCTCCCCTTTTTTTCCAGTGAAGAAATTAAGGCTTAGAGGTACAAATTTGGGGGCAATAAAGCAGGGCACGTTCTTGACTCCAAGTCTAGGCATCCTTTCCCTACGCCTAACACATTCTCACCTACCGTTGTTCAGCTGACAACACTGTTCCATGTGTTTGATTTCCCACATATGCATGAGCATGTGTACACACACATAAGCACACATATGGCTCTATGTCACTAAAGAAAAGTAAGTTTATGACTGAACATAAAGCCACATCTTCCTTAGAAACTACATTCCCCAGAACCCTATGCATTAGTCACATGATCATGGCAACAGTCATATCTGGGAAGGCATAACTATACTGTAGGACTCCACACAGGCCTCTGGGAAATGTATATCCCGAAGAAAACATGATGGTCACGTTCAGCCATAGAGATATCTGCTTTCATGTATATTATCTTTAAAATTAATTTTGTTTGGGGGAATTTCCCTATGATTCTGAGATAACTGGAGATTTTCTGGGATCATTTTAAAACTAGCCCTGTCCTCAAACCACCAAGCAAAATGATGACTCTGTTTCCCCTTCTAAAGCACAAGAGCAACATAAAATGGTTTGTGAATCTTAATTAAAAGATGCTCCATATGTCTGTGATGGGACTATTGATTTGAAAAGGAGAAATTGCTTCCAAGCTCCTTCCCACCACCACCCCCCCCACTATATTCTGAAAAGCAGATAGCTCTACATTAGAAGTTGGCCGAATTCCAATTATGGATTTTATAAGAATGTTCCTAAGTCCTTCAGGTCTTCACCAAGTCAAGAAACAACTCAGAGACGGTGGTGTACCGTATTTCAAGTTTCTACTTCTCCTGAGATCATAACCTCCCCAGACAGCTCAATAGCCTAATGGGAGCCTAAAACCATGCCCAGCCTTTCAGATACTGAATTTTTCAGGAGTTACACAAAATATGAGATGGTTTTATCAGTAGAGCAGAAATACCCCGGGACTGCCCAGATGTAATTCCACTTAGGACAGGATTTGAGAGAAGAGGTAATTAGTAGTTAGACACACCCAAAAGAAAGACTTGGAAAGTTTAAAACAGTTCCTATGTCAGCTGTTGTTATTAAAATTTGCAAGGAAATTTGCATACATTATATATACACTTGAACCTCAAACACCCCTTTATGGTAGATGGTATAAATGTTATCACCATGTTAGAGATGAAGAAACTGAGGCCCAGAGAAGATGAATAATAGCTTGCCCAAGTTACCTGGTTAATGTCAGTGGCAGGATTTAAACCCAGGCCTTTTAGACTTCAGGTCTTGTGCTTTTTCAAATACATTATGCTGCTTTGCACTGGAGGTGGGGGTATTAGGGAATCTTCAGGGAGATAGGTGGGCGTGGGAGAAGGCAAGCTCATTTCTTTTTTTTTGTTTTTTAACATCTCCTTTTCCAGCAGAAAACCTTTGCAGCATAACCCTGCGTGATTATACTGTTGTAAGTTTATTGCTGCCTCTTACGTTTATGTAGGTCATTTCCGTAGATACGGTTTGGTTGGGTTCTGTCCTGTTTGACCCTGGTGCCTAATTTCTTTGAGCCCTGCCTGAATTCATATTTGTGGTACATGACTACAATAAAAAAATAATTAACAGCTCACATTCATATACTTTCTACTTGGCAAAGTCTTTTCTTAACAAAAACCCCATAAAGAAGGGGGGAGGGGCTTGCAAATATTATGCCCGTTTTCCAGATCAGAAAATTGAGGCTTAAAGAGATCAAAGGGAAACTCCTCAAAAAAAGGGATTATTTCATTTCTTTATATCCCTGAAACCTAGCACAGTGTTTTCTTTTAATAGTTGCTTCATAAATGCTTGGTAAATTCAATTAAGTTATCAGCCCACTGTAAGGCAGTGGAGTAAGAGCTGATCCTCTACCACAGGCCTTCTACCTTCAAATTCAGCCCTCTTTCCACCACACCGCAAGCCTGGCCATCCTTTTGTCTTCAGGATACTCTTCTGAAACGGTATCTGGAGTGTTCCATACCAAGTAGCATTACTCCATATTTCAGCTGTCATGGCTCCCCGTTTGGGTAATGAAGTGTTATGAGGCATGTTGGAAGCCATCAATTAATGCTTAACTCTATATTTGTTGGGCAGTATTTCCAAGGATGCTCAATTAGGATCCATATCAGATGTAAATCTCTCCCCTCCTTGTTCAATTGTTTGAGATTTAAAAAAAAAAAGCCACCCTGCGAAATCCTCCAAAGAAATTGAGATTTATGGATCAATGTCAATATCAACACATGCCGGCTATTATTTGAAAGTCTCCTCTGCTCGCAGGACTGATTGCTATTTACTTAGAAAGATAAATATGGCTTCATAAGCCATTGACATTGCTATTTCAAACGGGTTTTGAAAAGAATTTTTTCCTGCCACCACTCCTGCGCTCCCAATCAGGTTTGGTTTTTTTGTTCCATTTTTATTGTGACAGTTTCACATCCCACCCCAACCTCACACATGTTCTTGGGCTAAAATATATAGGTCAGAGTTATCCCGGGCTAGAGGAACTAGGAAGGTCAAGATCACAGACACAGGCTGGATTATAGGATCGTGTATTTAGAGCTCTAAAGGTTTTAGAGATCACTGAGTCCAGTCACATCAAACTACAAGAGAGGTTGTGATTTGTCCAGGGCTGCCCAGCTAATAAGTGTCCAAGGTAGGATTCAAACGCAGATCTTCTTGTCTCCAAGTTTAGGACTCTCTCTTTGATGAAAGACATGAGGAATATTCCTTTGCCTGCTGAAGGTTCTGAATAGATACAGAGACAGAAAGACAATGCTCATTCACTCAGCACCTGCCACATTCAAGGTGGCACCATGCTAGGCACTAGAACTACAAAGACAAAAACAAAAGTCCTTACTTTAAAGGAGCTTATGTTTTACTAGGGAGATAAAATATGTCCACAGGTAAGTGGTTTGCTACTAGATACTATTGGAAATTAAGTAAATACAAGATAATCTGAGGAGGGAGAAAGAACCACCAAGTCAATGATCTTTGAGTTCCTTCCTTAATATAGTCATGAACGAATGAGAGGAAGGCTGACCACACTAATGTGAATTAAAGCAAACAAAAATGCCACTAGATTCATATTGGTTGCAATAATTAATCTTGATCAATCAAGCATTTCTTATCTGCGATGTGCGATGTGTGCTGTGCCAAGTGTGGGGTATACAAAGAAAGGCAAAAAAAAAAAAAAGTACCTTCCCTCAAGGAACTTACATATTGGTGAGAAAGACAACCTATAAAGATTAGGTACATACAAGATACACAAAGATTAGAGGGAGTAACCATAAGGGAGGAAGGCGCTAGCATCTGGGAGGGGAAGGGGGAGTGGCCAGAAAGGGTAGCATTTGGGCTAGCTGCTCTCCCTAATGCATTCCTAAATCTCCAGACACTTCTACCTCTCACCTTGAAGATGCCTCCATTCTCTCTTCTGAATGGCAAGTCCCTGATTGTGGAACTACTACTTCATGAAATGCCCAAGCCATTCAGACTCGCATGACTCCCAAGATTTTTCTCCATGCAGCCTTTCCTGCCCCTGCATTCCCTTTATGTGTGTGATCTTTCCCCCATTAGAATATAAGCTCATTGAGGATAGGGACTCTCTCTCTTGCTTAGATTTATATCTTCAGTATTTAGAATAGTCATTGCCATATGATAAGGGCTTAATAAATGAGGTCTGTTCTTGGATGAGGCAGAGGCAGTAGACTTCCCTCAGGTTAACATTAGTCTTGCTATAGATTGTGGGAATGTTGCATCTCATTAGAGTTAGCCTACTGCTTTTGCCCTTGGAGAACCATCACCATCTTGTGACCTTAGAGGACGTTGCCACAAAAGATGGTTAAAGTCGTTATGTTTGTGCAGCTACAGACATAAATGGGAATTTTTCCTTACTCCCCTGTTTCCCATACTCCCCCCATTACCCTATAGATATCCAGGCCCAACATGGTACCAGAGAGAAGGGTACTAGATAAACAAAGTCTAGCATAGTGCCTGGCACATAGTAGGTATTTTAAAAGTCTTGTTTATTTACTGATTGATTTTCCCCAAGTTTTCTGATACTAGGCAGCCTGAATCTCATTGCTATTGCCATTGTTGTCAGGTGGCCTTCAATATTGGGTGCCAGTGGCCATCTAGCCTTCAATGGAAGGCCTCTAGCAAAGTGGCACATAATTCAACCTGAAGGCCAGTCTACTTTGGGAGAGCTACCATTGTGAAGAAGTCCTTCCCTATCTTAACAAGTATTTCTAAGAGCCCACTGTCTGCCAAACATTGTGCTATACACATACAAATACAAAAATGGATGGTCCCTATTCTCATTGAGCTTATCTGAGGGGAAAAAAACAATACTAAATATACACAGGACAGAGGAAAATTGACCCAGATTTTAGAGTGAAAAACACCAATCCCTCCAAACTATGATGTCTTACAAAAATGAGAGAACAAAAATTATATTCCTACAGACAGAGCTCCCATATATAGAAAGTGTGGGACCAAATATGTAGGGCCCACATGGGTAGAGGACTGGCCCTGAAGAATCCCAAAAAGGACTGGAGCTCTTCCACTCACACCAACTCCATCTTACCCCTCATATAGGGCAGGGCATTCATTTCCAACAACAAGGAAAGAGTCCCATACCAGTGGTCCTTGGGACAGGGGTTATACATTTCCCTAGAGAGAGGCCATATGTTTACAGATATAAATATATATATATATATGTGTGTGTGTGTGTGTGTGTGTGTATATATATGCACATGCACACACACACACACACACACACACACACACACACACACATACACACAATGTAAGTAGCAATTGGTTCTGTTTTGGCCAGAAATCCTGAGGGTCTTCCCCTCACAGATTGATTTTTTTTTTTTTACTAAGCCATTCTCTCTCTCATTTCTGACCTAGCTTTAATCACTGAATGGGCACTGCCTCCGTCAAACAGAGACCTGTTAAAGATTTTAGCTTAAAAAGGCCAAGGTCTCCCACTGCATCCAGAGCCATCTCCAATAGTCCTGACTTATATCTCACCACTCGATCCAGATGGCTCCAAAGGAGAAACTGAGGCTGGCGACTCTGCACAGCCCTCCCTCACTTCAACCCAATTCACCTGCAGGTCATTGGCATCACCTTCCTGATGTCATGGTCCTCTTCAAGAGTGAATGACAAATAACAACAAGATATAAACATATCCATAAAATATAAACAGTGATGGGGGAGGTACTAACAAAGGGGGAGAAGAATCCTTATGTTGAACCTAAAGGTGCCGCCCCCTTTCCCCTCCCACCACCCCAGCCAAAATTTATCTATGGACAAAATCAGTTTGGTATCTATACCCCAGAAGGGGAGCCTAGGCTCAATAGGCCCCTCCATAGGGTTTCACAGTGTTTTCTTTCAGCATAATTTTAATTGTATTTTTTAAAAATCTTAACTGTAAATGGGGGAGGCCAGACAGTTGACTGAAAGGAACTTAATTTTTAAAAACTTGCCGGCCCATTCCCACCAGTTCACCATGCCATGGTAACCCCCTCACACTCAGTTTGCCCTTGAATGCGGTTTCTGATCTGGCCCTGTTCTATGCTTGGTTGCTGAGTTCTGGATATACTCATTCGTTCCTTTGCCTATTGTGCTCAGACACAGATAGTTTGTTGTTGCTGCACAAATACCCTTAAGGAGGCATCAGGACCTGGAAACATATGGAATGTCACCGTCTTCCCTGGTGCTTCCCAAGTGAAGAATATCTCAATGTGGAGCCTCATTTAGGCAGCTTAATTTACACAGTGATTATTTCTCAAGTTTGTAACCAGAATAGCAGTGTTGTGAGCAGGGTGAATCCATTGGCACCAGGCATGTCACTTGGGGCCAGGGGGGCTGGGGCTGCTGTCGAGGGGGGAGAAGTAACTAATAGAGAATCTGGAGGGTTGTGGAGTGGGGCAGAGCTGAGTCAGCATTTCCCCCTCCCCCGGGGAGGGGGAGGTTGCTTGTTTTTTTGCTGTAAATTTATCTTACTATCTTTTGTTTATATTTCCAAATATATTTTTTCCTCCTTCTCTCCTTGGAGCCATTCCTTAAAGCAAAGGATAAAAAGAAAGAAGGGAAGACAAGTTCAGCTCTTCAGCTGAATCTGACAGTGTATGTGATGTTAGACACCCATATTAACCCCCCTCAAAAAAAAAAAGAGTTGAGGAAGGTGCATTCTCCTGTCCACAGCCCCAGCATCACAGAGTGAGATCCCTTCTCTTGCCTCTGACACGAGGGCATAGACATAGCAAATGGGGCTGTATAGCAAACGCTCTACAGATACTCCCTCCTACTTTAAGGCTAAGAAGCATTTTTAAAAGCTTCATTTTTTGTCAATTATAGACAGATTTTTCTGAAAGGGTCATGTTAGTCTTCAGAATTCAAGTCTTAGTGACCCCCCTAGGCAAAGGTAATGAAAACTCAGCCAGTGGGACAAAGGATGATCTAGGCCTCCCCCCCCCCCACCCCAGCTGGTGTAGGAGCCTGGGGCAGGACAGGGCACCAGGAAGCCAAGGGATTCAAGTGTTGCCATTCACAGCACCACAGGGAAAGTTCTCACTTAGGTGGGAGCTGCTTAGGAGGTGAGGGAAACAATGGCAGGTCCTCAGTGGTTTTTAGGTGCCTAGAAGTAAGCAGATTGCTGATGGGAATAAATGAGAGTGGCCTTGGTGTGGAGAGTGGGTTGTGTTAGAACTCTGCACAAGAGAAAGGGTGGTCCTGGAGTGTGAGTTTAAAAAATGGCATGTAAAGAGAGGAGTGCTCTGTGTGCAGAGATCACAAGAGGCAGTCAATGTCGTGGTATTGGAGTACCGGTACATGCTACAATAGGCAGTGGAAGGGAGGAGAGCCAAGACATGTGGGGGAGGTCGTGTGGTGTCCATCTGGGTCACACCTCATGAGACCATATGTACTATATACCAAAGCAGGAGCCAGAGATGATAAAACCGTACCATCAGAGCCAGTCTGATAATACTTGTCCGAATTTTATCAGCTGAGGTTGCTCCTGATTCCCATTCCTTAAACATTAGAAGAGGGAGGGAGAGGGAGTCAGACCAACCACCTTACCAGGAGAGGAATAGAACAGATCAGCCATAAAAATAAAATCAAAAAACTTTGGGACCCTTTAGAATCTTCATCATCCTGAAAGACATCCCAGTGGCCTGACCTTTGCTGATTTGCAAGGGTCCTCTAGTAATCAAAGGTATCTGAAAAGAGAACTGCCTCTGTAGTCAGTTGGCCTGGGTTCATATCCCACCTCTGACACTACCTGCATGGCCTTAGGCAAGTGATATAATCCCGCTGAGCCTCAATTTCCCCACGTGTAATATACAGGATTGGATTAAGTGACTTCTGAGACTCCTTCTGGTTTTCATTCTGTCCCATTGAAGATCCCAAGTCCACAGCTATATGCTGAATCACAGCTGTCATTTCTAGATCGGTCCCACTGATGCTTTGAGAGACGTCTGGCCTTTTATTCAAGCTCTGGGATTCTGGGCCCACTGGACCCACACATCAGAACATGTCCCCTTAGTTCTGGGAACTCTAGGGTATGCCAGGAAGTTCAGCTGTGAGGTTTTTCATGCTGGGAACAGAATCAAAGAAAGCCAAACCTAACCCAAAATCAGAGTCCCAAGCAATGTCTTGAGAAGAAGGGGGTGCCTCTGTTTTTTCAAATAAAGATTGTATCTTAAAAATCTGATTGACTCTCCAGAGAAGCCACATTGGCCTGTGATTGGCTCTTCCTGTAACCAGGGAAACCAGACAACTAACTGGTTGCATGTTCCTATGCAAACCTGAAGCAAACAATAGGAGTTGCTTGTTTCTGACATCACTGGCTAACCGATGATGGACCCTTTAAAGCAGGAAGTCTTAACCTGGAGTCTATAAACGTGTGTGTTTAATATTTTGGTACTTTAATATAATTGGTTTCCTTAATAATCCTATATATTTCACTTTATGCAATTGAAAACATTTGGAGAAGGGGTCTGTAGGTTCCACCACACTGCCAAAGGAGTCCACAACACAAAAAAGGTTCAGAACCCCAGCCCTACAGAAACCCACAGACTCAAAATCAGGCCTAATCTAGACCAGTTAGTATGACAGTCCCTGGAATCACAGAACATCTAGGTTTAGTGAGACTTCAGCGACTGTCAGATGTAACACGTACCAGAAAAAAGCATCCCATCTGTAACACAAAGGACAACTGGTCATCTAACCTTTGCCTGAAGGCTTCAGGTGAAAACCACTGTCCCCCAAGAAAGCCCTTACTACTTTTAGGCAGCTCCAATACTTAAGATTATTTTTCTTTGACTTATCTCACAGAGTTGTTGGGAAGATCAAATGAGATAATACTTGTAAAACACTTAGCACAGTGTCTGACAAACAGTAAGTGCATAATAAATGTTTGGTGCCTTCTCCTCCCTGCCTTCCCTTTCTTGATAGCAAACCTAAATTGCCTCTCACTACAACATTAACAAATTGTTCCAAGTTGGGCTGTCTGGAGTTGAGTAGAATCAGTCGAATCTACCTCCCACATGACAACCCTTCAGATATTTCAGGACTTCGATCATGTCCCCCATTTCCCAACCCAAGTTTTCTCTTCCCTGGGCTAATCATTACCACTTCCTCTAACACAGTGGTTCTCAACCTTCCTAATGCCACGACCCTTTAATACTGCTATGTGGGTGTATCTGCATGTGGGCAGACCTGCCTGGAGACACATAGAGAAGCGGTGTCTCAGTTCCTAAAACTATCAGAAATATGTGTTTTCCAATGGTCTTAGGTGACCCTGTTTGACCCCCCAAAGGGGTCGCAGCCCACAGGTTGAGAACCATTGCTGTCTAACCAATCCTAAATCTGTGGTTAACTTGGAGTCTTTTGATTGACCCTCCCCTGGATCCCCAGCTTAGTAATATCTTTGGTAAAAGGTAGTATCCAGAATTGAATACAATACTCAAGATTGGGATTTCTTAAAACTTTTTCCACTGGAGACCCCTTCAGTACTGGGGTCATGACCCTATGGGGATGAGACCCACAGGTTAAGAAGCAGTACAAGATGTTATCTGACCAAGGCAGAGAACAGCAGGAGGATCACCTCCCAAATTCCTAGATATTAGACCCTCTTCTCAAATGAGCTTTCCTGGCATAGTACATGGCTGCTTCTTATCCATCTTGCAGTCCACTAAAATCTTCAGATCTTTTTCAGCTGAGTTGCTGCTTAATCATATCTTCCCTATATTATACCAGTGAAATTGATTTTTTTGGGGTACTCAAGTATATAGCTTACAATTATCTCTATTAATTTGAGAGCATCATCTGCCAAAGTTATGCTAAAAAAGGAACTGATCCAAATTGTAAAGGTGTTTGATTTAATTGGATAGGTATAAAGCGGTATAGACATACCCCACATCATATTATTAGCAGATTTCATGAGAATATAACATTAGGGGAAACAATTTTATCAGGGATTTGCTGCACCCAGCTCCTACTGCCCAGAAGGAGCAAATTGTTAAATTTTCAATGTGTCTATGACAACTTTATTTTATATTTTAAAAGAATAGTCAAGTTGTACAATAGACTTGCAGTTCCATGTGCAGTCATCTTTTTTTTTATTATACTATGTTATGGAAATGCTTATTTTATTCTATAAATTTAAAATTAAATAAAAAGTTTTTTTAAAGTTTTAACAACATTCATACCTCAGAAATCAGCAAAGGGCTTGATTGATTATTTTCTTAGCTCATGGCCCAAAGCTACCCACAAAATTCCTAAGTTCAGCCAGAACCAAATTAAAATGCAATTGATAAATGTTTAGCAAAATAAATAAAAACATAGTACAATAGAGATAATGTTAATTTGAGGTTTTCCAAGTCAATATGTGGCCTGCCAACATCCGTTTCTCTTGGAATTGGATACCACTGGTGTCAACTTAAGCAAGTGATGGAGAAAATATTAATAATGCCAATCAAACTTAAAAGTTTCCCCAGAGTCCGTTGTTAACATTTACCAGCACACCTCTGATTCCAGTGAGTTCTAGGAGGTCAGTGTTCTAAATGGGCAATCGACCCAATAATAGAGTGGCACAAATTTATAGTGGGGGTATAATTACAATATATTAATGCTCCTATTACAAAATTATATCAGTCAGAGCAACTTTACATTTGTTGTTCAGTCACATTCAGTCCCGTCTGACTCTTCATGACCCATTTGGGGTTTTTACAGCAAAGATACTGAAGGGGTTGGCCACTTTCTTCTCCGGCTCATTTTACAGATGAGGAAACTGAGGCAAGCAGGTTGACGTGAGGCCTGGAAGAGTCTGGGGCCACATGTGAGCTTGGGTCCTCCTGCCTCCAGGCCGGCCTCTATCCACAGAGCCACCGAGCGGCCCCAGCTTTACAGGCAGCATGAGTGTATCTCATCACCGTGGTAACTCTGACTGGTGGATAACAAGTGTGCTTATGAGAATATTGGAATTTAGACATCTGCAGAGTTATCTAAGTCATCATTCCTTGTGACCTGCAGAATCATGTTCATGGGCTCATCTTTGTCATTTAGACGTCTCAGACAAGGACGGCTCTGTCCTCAGTGATATATAGGTTGTATTTCATACGCATATGATACATTTGCCAACCAACCAAAAAGTAATTACGTTAAAAACAAAAACTTCCTTCATTAAGCCCAATTTCTAAGCCATTCAGTCATTTTCTCAGTCATGTCTGCCTCTTCATGAGCCCATTTGGGGTTTTCTTGGCAAAGATACTGGAATGCTTTGCCATTTCCTTCTCCAATTCATTTTACAGATGAGGAACTGAGGCAGAGATAAGTGACTTGTCCAGGGTCACACAGCTAGTAAGTGTCCGAGGTCAGATTTGAATTCACAAACATAAGTCTTCCTGACTTCAGGCCCAGCACTCTGTCCACTATGTTACCTAGCTGCCCATGCCGAGGCCATGCCTAAGATGACTGGGTATTTCATGTTGTCATGTGTTCAAATCTCCACTTGTTAGATGATGATGATGATGACGATTAGTAATTATAATTAGTAATTATATCATACTTTAAGGTTTGAAAATTATCTTACAAATATTACCTTGTTTTATCCACAAAGTAACACTGAGAGATATAGGTTATTATTATCCCCATTTGACAACCAAGAGGTTACAACCTGCCCAGGGTCATGTAGCTAGTAAGTATCTGTCAAAAGCTGGATTTGAACTCACGTCTTCACGATTCCAGGTCCAATGCTCTGTCCACTGTACCACCTAGCGGCTTAGATGTATGTGACTATCATGTATGGACTCCTTCTAGTCAAAAATTGTCTAATGCTGTAACTTGGTAACCTGATGGTAAACAGCATCTTTTACTCACCAAAGGTTACAGGAACTATCAGATATTGAGAGACGGGTATTTGGGGTGGGGTGGGTAGACAGAGTTGGAGCAAGAGATAGTAGATAAGTGATGGGCTTGGGGGTCACTATAAGACAAGTCAGAGAGAACTGCTAGGCTTGTAGCCCAGAGGGGTCAAAGAAAGAAAGGTCCTATATTCCAAGAAATATTTGTTGCAACCCTTTTTTGTAGTAGCAAAGACCTGGAAATAAAGCAAATGCTCATTGATTAGGGACTGACTAAACAAATTGTGGTATATTGATGTGATAGAATATTATTGCACTGTTATTTGGTTGTTGAGGGTTTCTTTTTTAATATATGAATACGTAGCATAATCCAGAAGCATGGAAGCATGTGGTATGATGGAAAGAGCACCATCTTTGAAGCCAGAGTGTGGAGGTTCAAAATCCAGTTCTCCCAACTCCTGCTTGTGGGCAAGGCACTGAACCTTTTTGGACCTGTTTCCTGATCTATAAAATTAGAATGCTGCCTTAGGTGACCTCTAAGGTCCCTCATAGTTCCAAATCTATGATCTTAGGAAGTGAAGTAAACAGAACCAGGAAAGTAAAGTACACAAAGAAAATAGAGTAAATAGAACAAAAATGTATATAACAAATGCTTTGTAATCATAGTGACGAAGAGATATGAGAATGTACTTCCCTTCTTTGCAGAGGTGGGGGACTGTAGGTATGGATCATTGCCTATCCAAGGGGTTTGGTTTACATATGGATCAGTTTTGTAGAACTACTTTTTTCCTCTCTCTCTCTCTCTCTCTCTCTCTCTCGCTCTCTTTCTCTCTCTCTCTCTCTCTCTCTCTCTTTTTTGCTTTTTGGAAGGGGAAGGCAGGGCATTTGAGGTTAAGTGACTTGTCCAAGATCACACAGCTAGTAAATGTAAAGTGTCTGAGGCTGAATTTGAACTCAGGTCCTCCTGACTCCAGGGCTGGTGCTCTATTCACTGCGCCACCTAACTCCCCGGCTTCTCTCTTTTTTTAAATTCTTTTTTATAAGGAATGACTCTCTGAGGAGATGAGAAAAAAAGGAAACAAACTTTTTTTTTGGAAGGGGGAGGTGAGGCATTTGGGGTTAAGTGATTTGCTCAAGGTCACACAGCTAGTAGAAACAAACATTTATTAAGCACCTACAATATACCAGGTACTATGCTAAACACGTAGGGATATATTGAAAAGGAGTGACATGAAAGCGCAAAACATATCAATTAAAATTGAAAAAGAAAAGTCAGAGAGAGGTCTTTCAGTAGAAAGTGGGGGACTATGGATGCACATAATATTGCACAAACCGTAAAACATAGCTACTACGTGGGTTGCTTTTCCTTGATCAGTTTTCTTTGTTTCAAGGGAGGGCTCATTGAATAGTAGTATGTTATATACTAATTACATCATATAAAACCAAAGACATCAGCGAAATTTATCATTTTAAAAAAGAAAGGAGAGGGGAAAATCCACCTGCCTGATGATTCCTCAGAAGAGTGAGAGGAAAGGAACAGTGCTAATTTTGCTGAAATTATATTCAATGTCTGAAATGTCCCCTAATACTGTGGAAAATTTTCATTTGCTCTTCATCACCTCCTGAAAAAATTCCAAACTCCTTAGCTTGGTCGTCAAGGCCCTCTGTGACCTCAGTCAATAGTCAGTCATCAAGCATTTTTTATGCATCTGCTGTATGTTGTGTACCATGCTAAGCCCTGGGGATAAAAAGAAAGGCAAAAGACAGTCCCTGCCCTCAAGGAGCTCACAGTCTAATGGTGGACAGCACAATGATGTCCAAACAATATGATCTAACCCCAACCCACCTTTCCAGCCTTACCTTACACTAATTCTCCTCAATAGATTCTATGTTCCAGCTAAACTGGATTAATTGATGGCTGCCATGGTTACCTGTATCCATGCCTTTGTTCATATTGTTTTCTACACCTAGAATGCCTGCCCCTCCTATAACTGCTCACTGAAATCATATCCATCCTTCAAAGCCCAGCTCCAATGCCGCCTCCTCCCTGAAGTCTCTCCTGATTTCTCTATTCAGTGTCTTCTTTCTTCTATGAACTCCATTAACATTTTGTTCATACTTCTATTATATATTGATTATAATTCTATTTTCTAATGTGTACAGGGGCAGTTAGTGGCACAGTGGATAGTACACTGATCTGGAGTCAAGAAGACTCTTCCTGAGTTCAAACCTGGCATCACATAATTGCTAGCTGTGTGACCCTGAGCAAGTCACTTAACCCTGTTTGCCTCAGTTTCTTCATCTGTAAAATGAGCTGGAGAAGGAAATAGCAAAGCACTCCACTATCTCCACCAAGAAAACCCCAAATGAGGTCACAAAGAGTTGGACATGACTGAACAACAATAAATTTGTTGTACATGTCTTTTTTTCCCTTTTTAAATCGTAAGTTCCTTGAGGATTTACTGTATCATTGAGGAGCCTTGCACAGCACACCTTAGCATTTTTATAGAATCATAGAGTTATAGATCTCAGAAGATATCTGATCCAACCCATACCAGAACAAGAATCCCCCCTTTACCATATCTAGCTTTTCACAGAAGGCCTCCAGTGACAGGGAATCTACTGCCTCCCAAGACAAGTCATTTTAGTTTTGGAAAACTCTACATGTTAGAAAGTATAGTTATCCCTTCTACATCGTGACTTTCCCCATTGTGGTTTCAATATATCACAGGTCAGTATAAGAAATTAAATGGGAATTCCGGGGAAGTTTTCCAGAGGCACGGATGACACGTGAAGGCCAACAGATGACATAGAAAAAGTCTAGAAACTCAGAAATGCATAAAAGATATGTATAGTATTATGTAATATTAACATATTTCATCTTTTAATACTATAACCACTCCATAAAAAAAGAAAAAATTCAGACTTCTTCTCTGGTACAAAGCGAGGGCCAAAATATTTTACTCCAATTTTTCCAGATTGTGGGAGTGCCCCCTTCCTAACCCAGTGTGGAAGGGATAATTGTATTTTCTATCCTAAATCTACCTTTGGGCAGCTTCTATCCTTAGCTCCTAATTCTACCTATTGGGGTTACCCAAAACAATTTGATAATCAATCCTTCAAGTACTTGAAGACCTCTATCATGTCTGCTGTTGTTTTCTTTCTTCCAGACTAAATATCCAAAGTACCCAGGCATGGTGGTGGTATATGTAATCTCTGCTATTAGGCAAGGCTGAGGATTGTGAATCCCTTCAGAATTCTGAGCCAATCAGTACCCTTTCTATGTCTGACACCAATATGATGAGACCACAGGATTATGGGAGGAGGGCACCAGGCTGCAAAGAAATGCAAAGCAGGCCCAAGCCAGAAATGGAACAGGTCAGAGATTCCATGCTCGTCAATAACGGCATGTGAGTGACTACTGTGCTTCTAGCCTGGGCAAAATAAGGGGGTTTGGAATTTTAAAAAACATATGAACAAATGAATCAAAGAATAAGTAGATATCCAAAGTTCTTTCAACTAATCCCCATATGATATGGGTTCCAGTCCTCTCGCCATCCAGTGTTTGTTGAATGAATCAATGAACAAATGAAGAAATGAATGAATTCGTGGTCCTATGATCATAGGGCACATCCAGAACAAAATTAATGAAATGAAGAAGAACACTATCAAAATCCTAGTTATTCTCCTTCCTAATTCCAGAATATGTGCTAAAAACGTGTTTAATCTGGGGAGTAGGAATATGGCATAATTAAGTTATTTGCAACTTTTAAAACTGTTTATGAATAAGAATATAATATATGAAATCTAAGCCAAATTAAAATATTAAGTAATGCAACTCATTTTCTAGTCTTACATTGCTCAGCATTTGCAAATTCAGTTTTACATAAAAAGCCCACAAAGACATAAATTTTAAATTGTTTGGTAGATTTGAGCTATGGAAAATTATCATTAACACGAACAATGTGAAAATAGATACGGCGAATTGGCTTATGCCAGTCTTGTGATAGCTCTGTAAAGGGCTCTGTAAGACTTCTATAAATTTTGCTTACAGGAAACAATGTGAGCAAAGGGACTCATGAGACAGAGCAAATAATTCAATCTAGGTAGAGTACAGGGTATATTGAGGGTGAATATTATAAATAAAGCTAAAAAGTGAGTTTGGGGTCTAATTATAGAGAGCCTTGAATGCCAAGCTAAGAAGTTTGAACTTGGTTCTACCCAAAAAGAAGGAATTTGTTGAATAAAATAATTACATGTTATCAAGCCCCTGTACACAAACAGAAAGTACCTTATTTTCCCAAGATCTCCCCAAAACCTCGCACCAAAAGAATCCCCCAAATGTATATTAACACGCCATTTTGTAGTCCCAGGCCATGTCCTTGATCCTGCTGTAGCCAATTTGAATGGAAGTACTTTCCGTGCTTGCTTGCAAGGGCTTCCTGCCAAGGCTCTTTCTGGTCTTTAGAAGATGATTTAAGACATGCATTATGTCAACCACAAAGTCTCTTATCAATAAAGTCATTCAGATCCTTAACTTCGTGGCTTTGTTATTTTTCTAATGAATATTTAGAAGCCAAAGTAATAGATCACAAAATGCAGAAGAGGCTATAAATTTCCCTTTCGCTTTAGGGGTATTAAGTCCTAGGAGGGAGGCTGGGGTGGACGAGCTTCATATTTTAAGGTGAAATATGTGTTTTCTGGTCCTGTTATGACTAAAACAGGCTCTGCTCATTGTGAGCTACCGGCCAATAGCTTCCTGGTTGGCAGAGTCTATATTAGAGGGTCCACTCACAGCACATTGAGCAAGGGTTCAATTCATTCCAACACATACTTATGAAGTGCCAAGTCTGTCCTAGGCAATGTGCCAGGTTCTGAGGGAACCAAAACAAAATCATCCCTGCCCTGAAAGAACTTACATTATCCTGGGGGAGTAGGATACATACAGAGGAGTGAATGCAAGTAGTTTCTTGAGGAGAGAGAAGGTATTAATACTGTGGAGGTAAATCAGGGATGGTTTCATGTAGGACGGGCCACCTGAGAGGCCCTCGAAGGAGGGATGAGTAAGTGAAAAGGACAGTCTAGGCCAGGGAGACAGACTGGAGATGGAGTGTTGAGTCTAGTTGGGGTAGGTTGCAGAGAATGTCACAGAATCTGACTCGGAAAGGACCTTAGAATGAGGTGGCTAGGTGACCTGATGGACAGAGTGCTGGAGTCAAGAAGACTTGAATTCAAACCTGGCTCCACATGAGTTGTGTGATTTTGCAGAAGTTACTTAACTCTGTCTGCCTCAGTTTCCTGTAAAATGGAGATAATAATAGCACCTACCCTTCCACAGTTGTGAAGATAAAATGAGGAAATATTTGTAAAAGCATCTTGCAAACTTTAAAGTCTTTCATAAATGCTAGTTATTATTTTTTTAAGTAAATTGATTTTTAAAAGGTACCTACAAGGCCATCTAGTCTAACCCATATGTGAATGACCTCTATGATATTTGCAACAAGTAATTCATCCTGTTTTCTGTTTCTAGTAACTGGTAAACTATGACCTCCAATTCATTCCACATTCAATCAATTCCAAAAGCTATGGTTTAAAAGTTTTTCCTTTCCTTGTGTCTAAATCTGACTCTCTGCATCATTCTAGTTCTTACTCTTAGTTTTGCTCTCTGGGCCATTGTGCAGAACAAATTTAATCCCTATTCCCCATGACAGTCTTCAAATGTTATCTTGTCCCAATGGTCTCTTCTCTTTAAAAAAAAAAAAAAAAAGAAGGAAAGGAATTGAAAGCCCACCTCTCCAAAATGGCACATAAAGAAGCTCCCGCAACAGAAATTCAAGCCATTCCTTACACTGAACACTATCTCTCATCATGATGCCTTGGCACTGACTGTCCCTTATGCCTAGAATTCTGTTCCTCCTCACCTCTGCCTCTCAAAATCCCATATTTTCTTTCAAGACTTCACTCCAGCAGCACCTGCTACATAAGGCCTTTCCTGGACCTCCACTTCGTAAGTAAATCCCCTGATAGAAAGCAAGCTCCTTGAGGGCAGGCATTGTTTCATTTCTCTTTGCTCACCCCGCCCCCCTTCTGAATGTCTATCATCCATTGGATGTGACACAATCACACCTACATTTTAAGATATTAGTTTGAATTTGAATATTGTGGAAACACAATTAGGATAACCCAGGATCTAGCAGCTTCTACTTTAAGGGATCGAAGGGCCTGGAATATGATATTCCGGAGATCAAGGAAGCTTGGATTAGAACCAAGAATCACCTACCCAGCAAAATTGAGCATAGT